>NW_026847438.1:15113693-15381045 GCF_025583915.1 Anolis sagrei ordinatus
TTTCAACTGATCACCTTGATTAGCATATAATGGCCTGACAGTGCCTGGAGTAAACTTTTGTTGAGAGGTGATTAGATGTCCTTTGACAGCATAGTGCAGTGGTTTGAGCACTGGACTAGAACTGTGGAAATGAGGGTTCAAATCCCTGCTCATCCTCGGAAATCCACTGCGTGACCTTAAGCAACTTACACTCTCTCAGCCTCAGAGGATGACAAAGGCAATCTCTTTCTGAACAAACCTTGCCAAGAAAAAACTGTGATAGGGTAATAGAAATAAATAATAATAAATAATAACTTTATTTGTACCTTGTCTCCATCTCCCTGAAGGGACTCGAGGCGGCTAACATGGGGTCAAGCCCAAGCAATTACAATAAGAATCATAGAGTTGGAAGAGACCTCATGGGCCATCCAGTCCAACCCCCTGCCAAGAAGCAGGAAAATTGCACTCAGAGCACCCCCGACAGAAGGTCATCCAGCCTCTGTTTAAAAACCTCCAAAGAAGGTGCCTCCACCACACTCTGGGGCAGAGAGTTCCACTGCTGAACAGTTCTCAGTTAGGAAGTTCTTCCTCGTGTTCAGGTGGAATCAGGTGGGTCACCGTAAGTTAGGACTCACTTGAAAGCCCATAATGATTGTGCCTTGATCAGGTACCCAATCTTGTAATCCAGTCTCTTCCACTTTGACCAAAATGTCAGTCTCTTTAGTTTCAGTGGAACTTTCCCCAGCATATAAGACTGCTGTCTCATATGCCTATTACACAAAAGTTATGAGAAATTATACTTTTAGGAAGGATGTGGATGTTCTCTCCTGAAGATGAAGCTAGTGCAAAACCTGAAGTGCTCCACAGTGCTCCAGCTTTGGAAAGATAAAAAGAAAGAAAGAAAAATCCTTACCTGAGCTGAGGAGGTGGCCAAAAGCTGACAAAGAAATAGGAATCCAAGAGCTGAAAAACTGGCCATAGTTATCACAAGCTAATGCTTTTAAGAAAACTTTCCTCTTTCCTTCTCCTGGTCCAGAGGTCCTGTTCTTTGCTTCTCAAATATCGGTGCCGACACAGGTCTCCTTGACTTCCAGAGAAACCTGGGTCTCCTGGTGAGAGAGGGAGACACACAGCCAGCACACACACAGAGGGCAAAACTCCGATGGAAAAAGGATGCAGGCTCCTGAGAAAGTGGAGGAGGAGGGCTGGACAAACAGTGGAGCGAGAGTCAGGAAAAGAGGCGTACAGTCACTGCTCGCTCAAGATTTTTTTAGCCTGCTGTGTGTTCCAGCCAGAGAGCACCGGGACCAAGGGCAGAGAATAAGGGTTTGTTTAGCTCAACAGGATCATTGACCGTTCACTAAGAATGGTTTTCCCTGGAAAAAAGTCCAGATTTTTCTTCAATATGGCTCATAGATAAGTGCAACATCGATACTGAGTGATACATAGAAAAACTGATGCAATTGCAAGGCATAAATGGAATGGATGCCAGCTGTAGCCATAACAGATCAATGAACACACCGAGAGGTGTCTATGCTCCAAAGTGGTAACAGCTTGAGACCACTTTAATTGTCATGGCAGAATTCGACGGAAGCCAGGGATTTGTAGCTTGAGATATAAGGCCCTTCTACACAGTCCTATATCCCAGAATATCAAGGCAGAAAATCCCACAATATGTATTTTGAACTGGGTTATCTGAGTTCACACTCAGATAATGTGGGATTTCCTGCCTTGATATTTTGGGATATAAGACTGTGTCCATAGAGAATGGATTACTAGCTGGCCCTCTGTTTCTACAGGTTCTTGGTCCACGGAGTCAACCAATCATGGTTTAAACATATTTTGGGGGTAAATCCAAAAAGCAACCCTTTATTTTGCCATGAGCTATTTAGATGTGTAGTCTTAGGCCCTTTCACAGCTCCTCATGTATTCTCTGGCACTGTTTTGAGATGTTCTCCATGGGACACCCACAAAGGTATACATTGGGACTTGAGAATCCAGATCTTGAAATCTACAGGGAGGATCTTAGAACCAAATCTTAGTGGATAGTAAGGGCCATGTACTTCAGGAGAGTCCATTAAAGCTTTCGAGATCAAGTCTCCTCACATGCTCTAAACACCAGGTCCCATAGGAATTTAGTCGTAACAGTTAAAAAGTACAGTAGAGTCTCGCTTATCCAACCTTCGCTCATCCAATGTTCTGTATTATCTAACACAGTCTGCCTTCCACATGGATCCATACCAGTTTCAATACATTGCGATGTTTGGGTGCTAAATTCGTAAATACAGTAATTACTACCTAACATCACCATGTACTGAACTGCTTTTTTGTTGATTGGTTGTAAAACATGATGTTTGGGTGCCTAATTTATAAAATCATAACGTAATTTGATGTTTAATAGGTTTTTTTAATCCCATAATAATATTAATATTAATAATAATGCTTTATTTATACCCCGCCACCATCTCCCCAAAAGGGGACTTGGAGCAGCTTACAACAAAATAAAATGCCGAACAACAAAAATAACATCACAATAAAATAAGTAATACATTCAAGTAAAATAAACAGTGCAAAATAACATAGAAGAAAATTATTATCCAACATTTTCGCTTATCCAATGTTCTGCTGGCCCATTTATGTTGGATAAGCGAGACTCTATTGTAGTATCACTCTCCTATAACTTTTTAGAGAAAATTAAGGTTTCTCAACCAGGTTTTCCTGGAATCTAATTGGTTCTGTGGGAAATATGATGTGATTGACTTTTTTTTAAGGTGTGGATATTTATGCGTGTGTTTCTTAAGTTTTGAAAATTGTTTGAAGGGTTCCCCACTGGGACAAAAGTTTGGATTACACTCAGTGCTTATTTGAACGAATGTATACCCACAAATAGCCAAGATTTCTTGGGTGAAGACAACATATGGTGCCCCACCCCAAATGAGAAAGATCAAGAACCTTTTTCTAGAAGTATGGCCCTGAGACTCTCAGGGATATATGCAGAGACTTTTGATGAACATACACACACCACTCTTTCTGTTAAGTTTGGAGCATTGCTCATTATACAAAACCTGGTACTCACACCTTGCACTTTTTTATTGTGTTATTCTTTTCCCATGTGACTGTTGCTGATGGGCCACAAGCTGGATTCTGACTGCTTGCACACCAACTCAAAAGTAGGTTGAAATTCTGTTGAATGTGCAAATATGGTTATATCCCCGTATCTGCAGGGGATGAATTCATGAACTTTGAATGGATATGCAAAACTGAATAACAGCAAACTCTAGGTTGTTGTTGAGTTTTCTGGACTGTACGGCCAGGTTCCAAAAGCGTTCTCTCCCAATGTTTCACCCACATCTATGGCAGGCATCCTCAGAGGTTGTGAGGTCTGTTGGAAACTAGGCAAGTGAGGTTTATATATCTCTGGAACGTCCACGGTGGGAGAAAGAACTCTTGTCTGTTGGAGGCAAGTGTTGAATGTTGCAATTGGCCAGCTTAATTAGCATTGAATAGCCTTACAGCTTCAAAGCCTGACTGCTTCCTGCCTGGGGGAAGCCTTTGTAGGGAGGTGCTAGCTGGCCCTCTTGTCTGGAATTCCCCAGTCTTCTGAGTGTTGTTCTTTATTTACTGTCCTGATTTTCAAGTTGAAACAAAGGACTCTTAATACAGTATGATCCACGTTTTTGCAGAGGATTCATTACTGGACTGTGGAAATGTGACTTCTATTGAAAAAAGGGACCTCCAGACCTTAATAATGCCTAGAGGTAAATGGCTTCAGCTTCCCAACATACAGCGATGACAATACAGATCTGACTTGTGGATGTGTTATGATTAATATTGGAGCCCCTGGTGGTGCAGTGGTTTAAACCACTGAGCAGCTGAACTTGCTGACTGAAAGGTTGGCGATCTGAATCGGGGGAGCTCCTGTTGTTAGCCCCAGCTTCCCCCAACTTAGCAGTTTGAAAACATTGCAAATTTGAGTAGATTAATAGGTACCACTTCTGTGGGAAGGTAATGGAACTCCCTGCAATCATGCTGTCCACATCACCTTGGAGGTGTCTATGGACAACGCCAGCTCTTTGGCTTAGAAATGGTTTGAACAGCACCCCACCCTGAGTCAGACTCGACTAGACTTGATTACAGGGAAACCTTTACCTATGATTAATATAGTAAAACCTTGTAAATGATACCTTTTAAGTACTTGAAATTTCGATCTAGGAGTATAGTAGCATTATAAGTTATCGTGTTGTATGTATGGAAGATAACAGATGAAGGAAAACCAAGAATTCATTGGGGACTGTTGTTCCAAATTAAAAGGGAGAGGGAATGAATGGCTAGTTTCTTCTTAGATTTAATAATTCTTATCCAGTGTCTCAAAATATTCTCCTGCCACGAAAGCTTTGCAAGAGGATCAAGCCACTTCCCTCCTCTTGACTCTGACCAATTGAAAGATGAAGAGGACTACCAAAACTTTGCATCCAAAAGTTAATACTTTTATTTAACACAAACCAAGTTGATTTAACAAATCCTGGAAAAAGTGCCCACAAAGTGGCCAAAATTGTATTTTTTTGCGCCTCGCCCTTAATGTTCATTTTTCTATTTAAAATCAGTACTCTTTCGAGATATTTAAAAACTAGAAACAGAAAGAGAACATTTTGAAAGAGCGGAACATATCAAGTTTCACTGCTTTCTTTACCCCAAATTCATGACCTATGAGAACTTGGGTTTACAACGGAGACGTGCCCATGTGCTGCATAGAGGCAGCCAGAACCCCAAATGTGCTTCCCCACCAAGTGCCCCCTCCCTGCACAACATTTTTATTTTATTTTAAAACAGTATTTCTTTTGCACTCCCACAAACTCCTGGGAGGGTGTGACTGACCACTTGGAAGTCTATTTCACTCGCCCTGGTTTCGTAACACCTTTAAGAACACTTCTAGTTTTGCAAACTGGGCAGGTACGCTCTGCTCAAATCTGACGAAGACCACAATGCCTTCTGAGGTCGATTCCTCCTGCTTTATAAACACTTATATATATATTTTAAACATGGGAAGAACAAACCACACAAGCTGCAGACTGAGGCTGCCTGTGAGCACCTTTAGCACCAGCGGAACTACATCACCCTGATTTCGGGCAGCTATTATTTTCCTTCAGGCTTTGCTATAGTATTTTCTGTTTCTTCAGGCTTTTCTATAATGTTTTCTGTTTCTTTAGGCTTTGCTATAGTGTTTTCCAGGTCTGCCGTTACATTCTTATGTGCATCGTCCTCTTTTTTTTCTTCCGCGCTCTCCTCTTTTGGACCTATCTTGGCATCAACTTCTCTTTCAACGGCTGGCTGGCTATCACAGGTCACAGATTCCTCCTTTTCAGGTGAAGAGGTAGTTTCAGGTTTAGGAGGTTTGTCCATAGTATGGCTAATGGGTGGAAGATCATTAACCGTACTTGTTTGGGAATCAACCAGCGAGTCCTCGCCTGTGCTTTTGCCGTCGGCCATATTGGTCGCAGGAGGAGCAGCATCTACTTTGGTTTCATCTTGGCAAACCTTGTTGGTCTTCTCAACATCGGAAGTGGAGCAACTTGTTTCCTGATCTTTAGAAGGTATCAACTTGGCGTCTTCTTTCTCAGACATCCTTGCAGCATCCTCTCCCAGTGCCAACTCCTCCATTTTTCGCCTTTTAATCACCGTACTGACTGTTTCAGTCTCCTTTATGTTTGCGCCGCTTCCATCTTCTCCTTCAGACACCAATGCGCTTGAGGTCTCTTCGGTAACTGTACCACCACCCAGGCTTTTTTGATCGATCACACACTCTTTGAGATTGCAGGAGATCTTCTCAATATCAGTGGGACTGTTCAGTACTCCATTGCACTCCCCACTTAATTTGCTCATTTCCAACTTCCTCTTCTTGGATTCCTTGAGGTTTTCAGTCTCTGCTCCACTCTCCTCCGCAAGAGCTTTCCTTTCCAATTGGACCTCTTTATCGTCTTCATCGTTGACTTTCTCCACCTTGGAGCTGGTCACTGATTCCAGGGTCTTAGCCTTGAATTTCCGGAGTTTCTTGTGTGGACCCCAGCTGAACTCCCGCTTGGGTTTGTAGTTCTGCCACGCGAAATGAACCAAATCGCGCCGCTTCTCCTTGCTTCGGACCGTGAACATGAAGTAGTCTAAGGCGCTCATCAACACATTGGGGAGCTTGTGATGAACTAAGGTCTCTGTCAGGAAGAATTGCACTAGATGCACCTGATAGTTTTCATATCCCATCTCTCCCAAGCATTTCAAGATGCGAGTGATCCGTAAATTGTTGTGGCTGTACCTAAGAAGAGGAGAGCAAAGGAGGGGGAAGAATGAATGAACACTTCAATACTGTACAATATCTGAAACTGTCTGGTTACCATCAAATTAAGCTTCAATGTACAACCTGAGGCCCTCCAGGTGTTTGGGACTCCAACCAGTTTGCTCAATGGTCAGGAATTCTGGGAGCTAAAGTCCAAAACACCTGGAGGGCCACAAGTTGTGCAAGCCTACGTATCAGCAAAGCCCAAGAGAACCTATTAGAAACAGCCAGTATTAATAACAGAAGGCTAGATTGATTGGATGGCATCCTTGAAGTGACTGGACTGACCTTGAAGGAGCTGGGGGTGGTGACGGCCAACAGGGAGCTCTGGCGTGGGCTGGTCCAGAGGTCACGAAGAGTCGGAGACGACTGAACAAATGAACAAGATTGATTCATGGGCTCCCTGGTGGCACAGCGGCTTAAACGCTGAGCTGCTGAACTTGCTGACTGAAAGGTTGGCGGTTCATACACGGGGAGTTTTGGCCTGAATCAACAGGAGTATAGTGTCTAGGTCCAGGGAAGTCATGCTATCCCTCCATTCCACCTTGGTTAGACCACACCTAGAATATTGTGTCCAATTCTGGGCACCACAATTGAAGAGAGATATTGACAAGCTGGAAAGTGTCCAGAGGAGGGCGACTAAAATGATCAAGGGTCTGGAGAACAAGCCCTATGAGGAGCGGCTAAGGAGCTGGGCATGTTTAGCCCGAAGAAGAGAAGGCTGAGAGGAGACATGATAGTCATGTATAAATATATGAGAGGAAGTCACAGGGAGGAGGGAGCAAGCTTGTTTTCTGCTGCCCTGGAGACTAGGACGCAATGGAACAATGGCTTCAAACTACAAGAAGGAGATTCCATCTGAACATGAGGAAGAACTTCCTGACTGTGAGAGCCATTCAGGAGTGGAACTCTCTGCCCCGGAGTGTGGTGGAGGCTCCTTCTTTGGAAGCTTTTAAACAGAGGCTGGATGGCCATCTGTGGGGGGTGCTTGTGTGAATGCAATATTCCTGCTTCTTAGCAGGGGGTTGTACTGGATGGCCCGTGAGGTCTCTTTCCAACTCTGTGATTCTATGAGTGAGATGAGTTCCCACTGTTAGCCCCAGCTTCTCCTAATCTAGCAGTTCGAAAACATGCAAATGTGAGTAGATCAATAGGTACCACTTCGGCGGTAACAGTGCTCCATGCAATCATACTAGCCACATGACCTTGCAGGGGTCTACATACAACGCCAGCTCTTTGACTTAGAAATGGAGATGAGCACTACCCTCCAGAGTCGGACATGGCTAGACTTCATGTCAGGGGAATCCTAATCTGCCAGAAGAAGTGCTGAAGTATCCAGAAAATGCTTAGAAAGAATGTCTATTTAGAATATGCCAGGTCTTCCAGCACAACTCAATAATAATAATAATAATAATAATAATAATAATAATAGCACAGTTGGACTCTACAGTCAATTTCTGGCAGAAACACCATATGATGAGGATGATGATGATAATTTGCTTTGTTTATACCCTGCTTTTCTCCCCAAGGGGACTCGATATAATCACACTGGACGAGCACGAAAATGCCCAGAGATGACCTACTTTGTGAAATGAAACCATGGGTATGGTCCTGCTGATACAGGAGCCATACAGTACACAAACAAAACAAAACAAAAACCCCATGCTAATTGTGTGATAATTGAGGCATCCAATGAAAAGCACTGAGAATACATGCATATGCAACACAATCCAGATGTCCAGCTGGTGGATCAACGTACCGGTTGAGGTTTTCAAACCTCTCGCACCAGTTCTCCGCTCTTCTCAGCTCTCCCGTTTCTTCGTTGACCAGGTCAATTCCATAAAACCCCAGCATGAGCTTGTAAGCCCGGACAAACCTGTCCATCACTTCCTTAGATTTTTTGAAGGCCTAAATGACAGACAAAGAAAAACCCCTATACATTAGGCACACGGAATACTGCTTGTTCAATCAGAGGTTGTGTGGGAAATGAAGGGATTTTATATCATGACTAGCCATCCCTTGCCACACGTTGCTGTGGCCCTCAGAAAACAGAGGAATTCCAGGCATGAAACAATAGACAGAAGAGACATATGGAAGGGACATTGATAGATGGAACAGAAGGTTGATGGATAGAACATAGGTAGGTAGGTAGGTGGATGGTCAGATAGACACACACACATATTTAAGGGGCCAAAGGGGGTTGGACTGGATGGCCTTTGGGGCTCCCTTCCAACTGGTTGACCATCTGTCAGGCAGGCATTGATTGTGTCTTCATTTACCACCCAATGAGGTTGGACTGGGTGGCCTTTGGGGCTCCTTTCCAACTGGATGGCCATCTGTTGGGAGGGCTTTGATGGTGTCTTCCTTACAAGGATGGTAAAATCTCAAAACATCCAGGTGTCCCCTGGGCAATGTCCTTGCAAACAGCCAGTTATCTCATACCAGAAATGACTTGAAGTTTCCCAAATCACCCTGACACCAAAAATACCCTGTTCTTAACTATGAACTCTGCTGCTGAGTATGCATGGGTGCTTTTGGACAGCACCTGTGAACAACTCGGTTCAGCCTATTTAGTATGCATGCCCAGTGTGGAACACATTTCACCACGTTAAAACAGTAGATGTGGCTCTTAATGAGACATGCCGCATTGTCACGGGGTGTCTGCGCCCTACACAACTGGAGAAATTACACTGTTTAGCTAGTATTGCACTACCTGACATCTTCTGGGAAGTAGCAGCCAAAAATGAAAGAACCAAAGCAGTGACATCTCCAGCTCACCCCCTGTTTGGGTATCAGCCAGCATGTTAACGACTTAAATCAAGAAACAGTTTTCTAAGATCTACAGAGACACTCGCTGGAACACCTCAGCAAGCGAGAGTCCAAAAGTGGCAGGCTCAAACCCAGAACCTCAACCAATGGCTGATACCAAATGAGAGACTCCCCCCTGGGCACACAGAAGACTGGGCGACTTGGAAGGCGCTGAACAGACTGCGCTCTGGCACCACGAGATGCAGAGCCAACCTCAAGAAAAGGGGCTACAAAGTGGAATCCACGACATGCGAGTGTGGAGAAGAGCAAACCACAGACCACCTGCTGCAATGCAACCTGAGCCCTGCTACATGCACAATGGAGGACCTTCTTGCGGCAACACCAGAGGCACTCCAAGTGGCCAGCTACTGGTCAAAGGACATTTAATCAACTACCAAGCTTGCAAACTTTGTGTTTTGTTTTGTTTGTTTGTTAAAAATGCAATACAACTGTTTGATTTGCTCCCGACACGATAAATAAATAACTATGAGTTTTATTTTTGAAGGCTTTCATGGCCAGAATCACTGGGTTTATGTAGGTTTTTTCGGGCTATGAGTTGCATGTAAGTTGGATGTCTGTACCTTAGCAACTGCCTATAATTGTTTTTCCTTTATCCCCACCAAACCTTGTCCCCAGCTTCGGTATTACTTCACTATTTGATTTGGGAGGTGGGGTTTCAGTTTGAATGCTGTAACATGATTGTGAGATGGTGCCCAAACAGCGAGATTTTGAACAGCCCCATTTTAAAATAAAAGAAAACAGGTAAGGCTGGATGGCCATCTGTCAGGGGTGATTTGAATGCAATATTCCTGCTTCTTGGCAGGGGGTTGGACTGGATGGCCCATGAGGTCTCTTCCAACTCTTTGATTCTATGATTCTATAAGTGTTTTAATCAGAGAAATGGCACACAGAGAGAATTAAAGGGCAGACACTTTCCCTTCCACTGTTGGCTCTGCTGCAATCCAAAGCTGCTTATAACCAGGTACAGAGAGATAAAAGCTATGCATTTATGTTTTAATACTACTTTCCCTAATGTGCATTTCCTGGAACAAAAGAAATAGGATTTAATCCTCTTGCATTCTTCCCAGTTTTGAACACTTCCCTCAAAAAATACACGTAGAAAGTGCAGATAGTATGAAAAGGTGCTCAGAGAAATGGAAATGTTGGCAAACATAATGCACAAAAAGATGTTGAATGCAGGCCTGGGCAAACGTGGGTCCTCCAGGTGTTTTGGACTTCAACTCCCACCATTCCTAACAGCCTCAGGCCCCTTTCTTTTCCCCCTCAGCCGCTTAAGCGGCTGAGGGGGAAAAGGAAAGGGCCTGAGGCTGTTAGGAATGGTGGGAGTTGGAGTCCAAAACACCTGCAGGGCAAAAGTTTGCCCATGCATGATATAGAGCATGCAGTTTTTAAAAAGGTATATACAAATGAAAATACAATGTATTGTCAAAGGCTTTCATGGCTGGAATCACTAGGTTCTTGTGGGTTTTTTCGGGCTATAGGGCCATGTTCTAGAGGCATTTCTCCTGACGTTTCGCCTGCATCTATGGCAAGCATCCTCAGAGGTAGTGAGGTCTGTTGGAATTAGGACAATGGGTTTATATATCTGTGGAATGACCAGGGTGGGACAAAGGACTCTTGTCTGCTGGAGCTAGGTGTGAATGTTTCAACTGACCACCTTCATTAGCATTTGAATGCCTGGCTGAGCCTGGGAAAATCTTTTGTTGAGAGGTGTTAAGATGTGCCTGGTTGTTTCCTCTCTGCTGTTTTGCTGTTGTAATTTTAGAGTTTTTTAATACTGGTAGCCAGATTTTGTTCATTGTCATGGTCTCTTCCTTTCTGTTGAAATTGTCCACATGCTTGTGGATTTCAATGTGTAGTGACATGGTGGTTGGAGTGGTCCAGCATTTCTGTGTTCTCAAATAATATGCTGTGTCCAGGCTGGTTCTCAGGTGCTCTGCTATGGCTGACTTCTCTGGTTGAAGTAGTCTGCAGTGCCTTTCATGTTCCTTGATTCGTGTTTGGGCGCTGTGTTTCCTCTCTGCGTTTGCAGAGAGGAAACAACCAGGCACATCTTAACACCTCTCAACAAAAGATTTTCCCAGGCTCAGCCAGGCCTTCAAATGCTAATGAAGGTGGTCAGTTGAAACATTCACACCTAGCTCCAGCAGAGAATGGCCCCACTCCAGCCATTCCACAGATATATTGTCCTAATTCCAACAGACCTCACTACCTCTGAGGATGCTTGCCATAGATGCAGGCGAAATGTCAGGAGAAATGCCTCTAGAACATGGCCCTATAGCCCGAAAAAACCCACAAGAACCTAATGAAAATACAATTTGTTCATAAGTGGAACATGGGTTCTAAGGTCTTACAGCCAGAGATGTTCTTCCTTCTCAGAGTAGTAGAGACAATGGGAGAATTTTACAACGAGGGGAAAGTGTGGTCCTTGAGCCAGCATTTTAATAAGTTCTGGAAGACCTCCTACCTCAATTTCTTGGCAGGTGAGAAGTCTTGCCCGCCAGTTCATCCCCTGTTCACGCAAAGGAAACAGCCTGGAAAGAAAGAAAGAAATTATATCCCTGTCAAGAACAATGCAGATTGAATGACCAGCAAGACCTAACATCACGTTGAGTTTGATTGAACAATGACAAGCTGAGAATCTTTACTAAGTAGTTCAAAGGAGGGCAAAGGCCACTGTCCTCTTCTAGCCACTTCCAACATAATTAGAAGTGACACTATATTACTTCTTGTTCTGCGGTTCAGTTGGAATATAACCTCCTTAAGGAAGTTGGGGTGGCTCTGTCTTTGCTGTCTTTTCAGTGGTCAGATAAGTCCTTTCTATTCCAGCAAGCCTTTGAGAATTGACTGCAGACAAGGCCTTTTTTGTTGAAGGCTTTCATGGCCGGAATCACTGGGTTGTTGTAGGTTTTTCGGGCTATATAGCCATGTTCTAGAGGCATTCTCTCCTGATGTTTCGCCTGCATTTATGGCAAGCATCCTCAGAAGGTGCTTGCCATAGATACAGGCGAAACGTCAGGAGAAAATGCCTCTAGAACATGGCCATATAGCCTGAAAAGACCTACAACAACCCAAGGCCTTTTTTGCTGCTGTGTTATAAAGTAAAGCAGTCAATCTTCCATAGGAACACTGCAAAAGTGGGAAAACACTATTTAAAACAAAAGAAAAGAAAAGAAAACAGGGAGAATGCCTCTCAATGAATGCCTAAGTCCTCCAGTGCAACTTCTGTGGATTGCATTACTCGCAAGTCTGGTGAATATGTTCTTTCCAGGAATCCCTATGTCCTCCAGGCAAAATATGAATGGTCATTTTCTACCAAACATTGGCATAGAACTGTGTTGGAGGACCTAGGAATTTCCAGAAAGAACATACTGATGAACCGTCTGTAGACTGTCCACATCTCGCAGGCGTATAGCAGTCTACAGACGTCACATGCAACTCCTGGAACGATTCCATCAGCGCTGCCTCCGGAAAATCCTGCAAATCTCTTGGGAAGACAAGCGGACAAATGTCAACGTGCTGGAAGAAGCAAAGACCACCAGCATTGAAGTGATGGTCCTCCGCTGGACTGGCCATGTTGTCCGAATGCCTGACCACCGTCTCCCAAAGCAGTTGCTCTACTCAAGAACGGAAAACGGAATGTTGGAGGAAAAGAAAAGAGATTTAACGATGGGCTCAAAGCCAACCTTAAAAACTCTGGCATAAACACTAAGAACTGGGAAGCCCTGGCGCTTGAATGCTCCAGTTGGAGGTTGGCTGTGACCAGCAGTGCTGCAGAATTTGAAGAGGCACGAATGGAGGGTGAAAGAGAGAAACCTGCCAAGAGGAAGGCGCATCAAGCCAACCCTGACCGGGACCGCCTTCCACCTGGAAACTGATGTCCTCACTGGAATATAATAACTGGAATATATGGTAATGTGGACTCAGATAACCCAGTTCAAACTCTGGCAAAGACACTGAGAACTGGGAAGCCCTGACCTGTGAGCGCCTCCAGCTGTGACCAGCAGTGCTGCAGAATTTGAAGAGGCACTAATGGAGGGTGAAAGAGAGAAACATGCCAAGAGGAAGGCGCATCAAGCCAACCCCAACCGGGACCGCCTTCTACCTGGAAACTGATGCCCTCACTGTGGGAGAACATGCAGATCAAGAATAGGGCTCCACAGTCACCTAGGATACTACACTTGGAGGACCATCATCCTCGGACTATGAGGGATTGTTTAAGTAAGTCAGTAATTATTGAACCATCACAGAGATTACGATTTTCTGGGGAGGCTCTGCTCTTGGCCTCTTTTGCAAGTGCGATTGGTGGGGACAAGAGACAGGGCCTTCTCTGTGGTGGCTCTTCGGCTCTGGAACTCTCTCCCCAGTGATTATAGATCAGCGCCTTCCCTCCTAGCCTTTAGAAAGAAAACAAAGACATGTTTTCTTTCTAAAGGCTAGGCATCCTCTCCTCTGAGGATGCCTGCCATAGATGCAGGCAAAACGTCAGGAGAGAATGCTTCTGGAACATAGCCATACAGCCTGAAAAACTTACAACAACCCAAAGACATGGTTCTGGGACTAAGCCTTTGGTCAGTAAAATAATGCAGTGCAAAAATAAATTAGGAAATATGTACAATGACAATCGGAATGGTTACAGTTACAATTTTTGGATCATGTGATTTTAATATTTATATTAAGATGTTTTTAATGCTTCGTTTTAATGTTTAAATGTTGTTTATGTCTCATGTTTAATGGTTTTAATGATTTATAGTTATATGTTCGTGCTCAGTTATTATGATTTTTGTTTTTACATGTATATTGGCATTGAATTTTTGCCATGAGTATGTTATAAACCGCCTTGAGCCGCTCCCAGGGATGAGAAAGACGGTACATAAACATAGTAAATAAGTAAATAAATAGATCAAATTTGTGAATAAGCAAATCTATAGAAGTTAAACTTGTGGAGGGCCAATTGTACTCAAAACTATGGTGCTTACTGCAGCTGTCGTGGATGTAACCGTTTTTACAGACACAAAAGAGGTAGTTAGCACATAAAAATACTCAAAGACAAATAATCCAATTTTTCCATTAAGGGCCCACCCAAACGAAATGTATTATCTATCTTTTGAAATATGCCTTGGCATAAGTGTGAGAGAGCAGAGAGGAGAGTCAACGAGGAAATGAGACCATCCAAATGTGGGAAGCAGTTCAGAGCACCTCTCCGTAGGTCATTACCCTTTTAATTTGCTATATTTACCACTGAATATAGGAATGGTTTTCTTCTAGAATTCCATAGTCATTCTGCCACTTCTCAAGAAGGTCATCAATAAAGAGGCCTAGAGGAAGAATGAGAAAATTAAATATATATATAAAAAATTCACTTCTAATGGTCAAGGTGCAAATGCTCTGAATGGTTTCATGGTCCCTTGCTCATCGCCAACAACAACACAAAATCGGGGTGTGCACGATGTGAAAACAAGAAAAAGGTGTCCCAATTTTCTGAGGCAACATGAACAACTAAATTGGGTAAAGGGGAGGCCATCTAATCCCCCAAATCCATGGTTAAGTTACCTTCCCGCCAGAGTGGTACCTATTGATCTACTAATATTTGCATGTTTTCGAACTGCTAGGTTGGCAGAAGCTGGGGCTAACAGCGGAAGCTCACCCCGCTCCCCAGATTCAAGCTGCACCTTGTAAAATAAAACTTTCTCTTCTCCAGGATTATACAAAGGGGCTGAGACTTGCCTGGAGACAAGCTTTGATTTTTGATGTCATGATTTTGATGACATGAAAGCATTTCACAGTGGGATGGGCACTGTTGGATTGAATCTCCCATTATCCCCAACCTGCTGGGAGCTAGGATCCAAAAACATCTGGAGAAGCAGCTTCCCTGCCTCACCCAGCTGCAAAGCAAAATTTAATTGTGACATACAGCAAGGAAGGACGCATAAGTACTTAAAGAGAAGGAAAGAAGCCTTCGCCTCCAGGGAAGAAGAGGAAATCATGTCCCTCTTAATGACAAGATTCAACGGCTTCCCAATGCTGTTTAATTTGGATGCTCAGGAAGAAAACAACTATAGGAGATATATATGCTTTCAGATATTTAATATGAGCGAGACTGACTGCCGGCTCTCTGCCTGTCTGCCTTATTTGAGAAAAGGGGGCGGAAGGAGAATCCCTTTTCAAGTAACACACCATTCAATCCTGCGTCGAGGGCCAAGGGGCAAAACACAACTTGACAGCCACCGCTTCCTTTTGAAAACAAAACAATACAGAAAGCCATACCATTAGGCATGAAACGAATCTCGTTTTTGTAAAAGCTTAGATTCCACAGTTCGGCCTCTTCTACATCCGTTTCTTCTAAATCCTAAAGGGAAAAAAAAGGAAAAACCATTGAATACGGTAGTGGAAGCAGTGATTTCTTTAAACAAACAAACATATCCATGAACAAGCCGTACAGTAGGACCTCCATGTCTGGACTACAGTTACTTAACATTGTGGATATGACTGAACCACATTAGATTGCCTGATTTTCAGTCCCAGAATACATACAGTTATATCTTGGAGTCCTCGTGGACAACAAGTTAAACATGAGCCAAAAATGTGATGTGGCGGCAAAAAAAGCCAATGGGATTTTGGCCTGCATCAATAGGAGCATAGGGAAGTAATACTACCCCTCTATTCTGCATTGGTTAGACCACATCTGGAATATTGTGTCCAATTCTGGGCACCACAATTCAAGAGAGATATTGACAAGCTGGAATGTGTCCAGAGGAGAGCGACTAAAATGATCAAGGGTCTGGAGAACAAGCCCTACGAGGAGCAGCTTAAGGAGCTGGGCATGTTTAGCCTGAAGAAGAGAAGGCTGAGAGGAGACATGATAGCCATGTATAAATATGTGAGAGGAAGCCACAAGGAGGAGGAAGCAAGCTTGTTCTCTGCTTCCATGGAGATTAGGACAAGGAACAATGGCTTCAAACTACAAGAAAGGAGATTCCATCTGAACATGAGGAAGAACTCCCTGACTGTGAGAGCTGTTCAGCAGTGGAACTCTCTGCCCCAGAGTGTGGTGGAGGCTCCTTCTTTGGAAGCTTTTAAACAGAGGCTGGATGGCCATCTGTCAGAAGTGATTTGAATACAATACTCCTGCTTCTTGGCATGGGGTTGGACTGGATGGCCCATGAGGTCTCTTTCAACTCTATGATTCTATGATATGATTCAGCACTGAGTCTTGGCTGTTAAGGTGGCGTCAAACTTCAGTAATTCTAAGGTGTATGAGGGGTGTTCATTAAAGATTTCCCCTGACCCACTTCTGTTTATCACAGGATGCTGAAACTGCACAAGTGTAATGATATACCTCTCTATAGGATACGTGCCAATTTGCAACTCAGAACTAATAACGGTCTTGATTTTACTGGTGCTGAAGTGGTGCGAGGTTTGATGATTGACCCAGTAGAATACAGAATGCAGCAAGGAAGTTCCTTTACTTGAAAGGCCACACATGGGTTTATGGTAATGATTCCCCATCGTATGATGTAATCAAGAACTGGAATCATCAATTCAAATGTGGTCAGACTTCGGTGCGAACAGCTCCAATTCCAGCGTGACTCCACTATGCTATTGATGAAGACACCATCCAGCAAGTAGAGGTCACTATTTTGGAAAATGGCCTTTTAACTGTTCGTCACCTAGCTCAAAGTGTCAAGATTAGTGTGGGGTTTGTGGAAAAAATCATCCAAGATCATCTTCACATGCAAAATGTATGCGCTCGATGGGTCCCCCGGCTGCTCACACCTTTTCAGAAGCAGGAATGCACCGAATACTCTCGGGCTCTATTGACGATGTGTCATGGAAACCAGGAGGACTTTTTCAACAGACTGATCACACAGGATGACAGCTGGGTCCATCACTCTGATCCTGAGACTAAAATCCATCATCATGACTCACTACCTCCAAAGAAGGAACGTGGCCAACTCTTGGCAGGCAAGGTCATGCTCACAGTATTTTGGGACTAGCATAGAGTAGTACTGATGGATTCCCTAGCAAAAAGTACCATGATCACTGGGGCATACTATGCTTCACTGCTGCGGAAATTGTGGGAGGCCATCAAAACCAAGAAACATGACATGCTCACCAAAGGTATCCACCTTCTGCAAGACAATGCACCAGTCCACAACTCACATGTTGCCCAGATGGAAGCATGCTCCGGCGGCTTTGAAATTCGACTGCATCCTCCTTATTCACCCAACCCCACAACATCAAGCTTCCACCTCTTTCCAACACTGAAGTTATTTTTGAAGGGCAAGCATTTTTCAGAGGATGAGACTCTGATTTCCAAAGTCACAACATGGCTTTTGGAGCAACCTACAAGCGAGGTATTTACAGTTGCTTCAAAAGATGGGAGAAGTGTGTGTCTCTAGGTGGAAACTATGGAGAGAAGGACTCATAAATGTGCCAAGTTTCATTGCTCTCAGTCCACAGGAAGTGGGTCAGGGGAAATCTTTAAACACCCTCTGCTTCCCCAAGTACCGGTCTGGTGCAAAGATGCAGCTTTCCAAGGTCCCTTGCTAACCAATGCAGCTCCTTAATCCCCCCCAGTGACCCACTCCTTATTTAAAGTCTGGACTACAACCCAAATAAGATAAACACTTCATAAACAAGACAACCACTATGGACTACTGTTTTCAAAGCTAATGTTTACAAAACTTGGGGCTCTTCATGCTGCACCAGTACTATTATTGATTTATTTATTTATGGCATTTCTACCCCGCTTTTCTCAACGCCGGAAGGAACTCAAAACGGAGATTCCTTACCGGATAACGCCGCCTGTACTTCTGCATATCTCTTGCTGCCATCCAGTTGCGTCTCTTTGTGTTCTAGGGTAAAGAAAGAGGTGAGAGTGAGTAGAGGGTGCCCACAGTCCTCTGTGCAAAATACATCCTCAAGGCACAAAATCTTGGAAACTGAGTAGAGTCAGTCCTTGGGTGGAGACGACCAAGGAATCCCAGGTGACACAGGCTATAATTCAGAGAAAGAAACTAGCAAAACCACCTCTGAATATTCCTTGCACTTCCTAGACCGCATTTACAGATTATAAGCAGACAAAGTGTACTTTGCTGAAATCTGTCTTGTGATGCTCAAAAGCACACCATAGGTGGTTCACAAGCCACAGACCACAGTCTGTGGTTTGGGTTGCTGTGAGTTTTCCAGGCTGTATGGCCATGTTCCTGAAGCATTCTCTCCTGACGATTCACCCACATCTATAGCAAATATCCTCAGAGATTGAGGGGTCTGTTGGAAACTAGGCAAGTGAGGTTTATGTATCTGTGGAATGTCCAGGATGGAAAAAAACTCATCTGCTTGAGGCAAGTGTTAATGTTGCAATTGGCCACCTTGATTAGCATTCAATGGCCTTGCAGCTTCAAAGCCTGGCTGGTTGCTGCCCGGGGGAATCATTTGTTGGGAGGTGTCAGCTGGCACTGATTGATTCTTGTCTGGAATTCCCCTGAGCAACACTCAAAAAGCATTTCACAAAAACATTATTACTCCTACCTTACATCTTCTAAAACCCACTGACAAAAGGTTTGTCCTTCGCTGATCCTGAAAAAGAGGCACATTTTAACATAAGTCAAAATTGTATAATTATCACTTTGAAACTGCCAGAAGACTAAATGTCATGTTTTATTTTTTTTTGCATTTGTTCAGTTACATTACAAAAAAGTTTCTTGAAATTTAGCCCCTTTTTCCAATAACGCAGGTAGAACAATGCTATGTTATAAATGTAATGTATCAAGTGATAATGTTCCCCTTTTTTACAACGTTCCTGCAACTGCTTTATTACAGCCTGGTATGAAAAATCTCTCACCTTTGTCCTTTTATAACAAGCGTGGGCAACTATGGAAGATCAGGGGATGCATTAGCCCTCCCAAAAAAAGTAATTATTTTTGGTTCTCACATTTTGAGGCTTCTATGGGTTTTGTTTTTTTTGTTTTTTCAACATTTCATTTTAACTTCAAGGTCAACCAGAGTAAGCCATATGTAGTCAAAACGCCTTCCACATATCATTTCTTGGCATTTGGGAGCAAAACAAATACATAAAACATGACCCGGGGGCAGTTATATGAGGCCTATAATTGTTTGTTTATTTGTTTACTTTATTTTTATCCTGATACAGGTACCCAAAGCGGCTTACAATAAATATAACACAGTGCAAATAAAAGAATGTAAATACAGTAATATATAAATTCAAAAAAATCAATTCAATCTAGACAATACTTCATCCATTCCTGCTTTACAGCTATCCATTTCGCCAATTGTTGAATCTGAACTTGTCACCCGCAGTGGGTTAAACCCCTGTGCCGGCAGGACTGAAGACCAACAGGTCGCAGGTTCGAATCCAGGGAGAGGCGGATGAGCTCCCTCTGTCAGCTCCAGCTCTCCAAGCGGGGACATGAGAGAAGCCTCCCACAAGGATGATAAAAACATCAAATCATCCGGGCGTCCTCTGGGCAACGTCCTTGCAGACGGCCAATTCTCTCATACCAGAAGCGACTTGCAGTTTCTCAAGTCGCTCCTGACACGACAAAAAACAAACAAACCCAAGTGTTATATCCATGTTTTCTATTACAATTCACATTTCCTCTTCATCCCATTGGTCTCTATATGTCTTTCAGTGTGTCTGTCACTCCAGGCATATGAAGAAGTGGACTGGAATCCACTAAAGCTCATATTAGAAATGTCTTTTTCCTCAATCAGTCCCACCAGGATGTTACAGCAAAGCATGGCTATGTCTCTGGATGCAATTCTTTGAGTTACTTTAACTCATTACAGGACTATAACTTCTCTAAACGATCAAAGGGGGATCCTCTTGCAGATCTAGAACCATTTGAGACAAGGAGCAAAGAATGTAGTAAGGACGCATTATTATTGTTTAGAATATTTATTTATATTTATATATAAAAATTATATAAACATATATAAATGTATATATGTGTATGTATGTTTAGAATATTTATTTATATGCTGCACGAAGGGGACTCAGAGCGGCTTACAAGATACATACAATATAGTATATTATTAGCTTAGTACAATATCAGTATTATATATTACTATATTGTACTATATCTTTATATTGTAATATTATTAGTAATATTACATGTAATATAAAATATATAATTGTAATATCATATTCTTATAAGTATTATATTGTATTACATTATCTACATATATATAAATGCTCTGTGCATAAGGAGTACCTTAAAAACAAAAGAACCAATGAACGAAATCACACCAAATTTGGCAGCGAAACATCTCACAACAAAAGGAGTGACCATCACTCAAAAAATTATGATTTTGCCATTTGGGAGTTGTAGTTGCTGGGATTTATAGTTCATCTACAATCAAAGAGCATTCTGAACTCCATCAACGATGGAATTGAACCAAACTTGGCAAACAGAACTCCCTTGACCAACAGAAAATATTGGAAGGGTTTGGTGGGCATTGACCTTGAGTTTGGGAGTTGTAGTTCACCTACATCCAGAGAGCACTGTGGACTCAAACAATGATGGATCTGGACCAAACTTGGCACAAGCACTCAATACGCCCAAATATAAACACAGATGGAGTTTGTGGGAAATGGACCTTGATATTTGGGAGTTGTAGTCACTGGGATTCACAGTTCACCTACAATCAAAGAGCATTCTGAACCTCACGAACGACAGAATCAGGGCAAACTTCCCACACAAAACCCCCATGATCAACAGAAAATACTTAAGGCCATCCAATCCAACTCCCTTCATCAGGGCAAGAAAATGTAATCAAAGTCTTCCTCACAAAGAGCCATCCAGCCATAGAGATAGATGGATAGATATGATTCACACACACACAGATATAGTATCATAGATTTGAAAGGGACCCTTAAAGAAGGACAATGATGTGTTGCATGTTCCAGGGTGGGCAAACCAGACACTCTCCACATCAACACTGACAAAGAAACAGCAAAAAATACTGTTTACCCACAAGCATAAAGAAATTACATATATTAGAAACCAACACTTTCTCATTACTTTATTTTCCAGACCAACAGACTGGGCCACAGCAACGCGTGGCAGGGGACCGCTAGTATAGTATATTATTAGCATAGTACAATATCAGTATTATATATTACTATATTGTACTATATCATTATATTGTAATATTATGTTTAATATAAAATGTATAATTATAATATCATATTAGTAGTAGTATTATATTGTATTACATTATAATATTATAAATGTTATATGTATATACAATATATTATATTACATAGTAACGAGTAATAGGTGCCACATTGGCACAATGGGTTAAACCCCTGTGCCAGTTGAACTGCTGACCTGAAGGTCGGCTGTCTGAAACTGTGAGATGGGGTGAGCTCCCATCTGTCAGCTCCAGCTTCCCATGTGGGAACATGAGAAGCATCCCACAAGGATGGTAACACATCCAGGCGTCCACTGGGCAACGTCTCTGCAGACGGCCAATTCTCTCACACCAGAAGTGACTTGCAGTTTCTCAAGACGCTTCTGACATGATTAAAAAAAACAGTTATTTTTGGGAAGGGGGATTAATTGGACCTGAATAACACATTACTTTTGGAAAGTAGCTCTCTAAGCACTGCTCTCATATATAAACGCTTGGCAGGTGCAACTGTGAAGTCAGTGAAGTCAAAACCAAAAATGGTTGCAATGGTTAAGGGTTAAAATATGTTCACTAAATGTCCAAAGTGCATGTAACTCTGCGCATGGCTTCCAAGGGCCTTCTTAGCACGGCACTGACCTACTCAAGTTGCAACACATGACATTGTGAAATCTCCCATTTCTGCATCAGCAAGGATCAAATGTTAGTTTCGTTTCTGCTGAGCTGCACACCAAAACTAAAATTAACCACTGGTTTCACTTTTATTTTTCCTGGGGATCTCTCTTTCCTTCTAAGGTGAGAGAGTGAGAGAAACAAGAGGTGGCTTGAAATTAACACCCCAAGTATTTAAAACAGCAAGAACAGCTCCGGTTCAGCTTACTTGTCCGAATGTATCTCCCTCTACGTTCCGCCTCATAGTTTAAGATGCACTGGGGAGGCCCTGCTCTTAGTCCCACCAGCCTTGCAAACGCGTCTGGTGGGGATGAGGGACAGGGCCTTCTCGGTGGTGACCCCCCGCTTGTGGAACTCACTCCCCAGCGAGATTAGATCAGCGTCCTCCCTCCTTTCCTTTAGGAAAAAACTGAAATTGTGGATTTGGAACCAGGCCTTTGGCTAGCAGGCATAATGGCACTTTAGACATTGAACTGGACCATGTGATTGTGATAATAATGGAAACAGCTATATGATTGTTTAACTAATGTTATTGTTCTTAAATTATTGTGTATTTACGGTTTTATAATGTTGTTATACTGTGATTTGCAGCATCAAATAGTTGACAGTGGTAGCCCTTCTGTTGTAAATAAATAAATAAAATATGTTACGAAATGTTTTTTTTTTTTCCAGACATCTGCTGGGGATTGTTTCCAAGACTACACTTGGATACCAAAATCTATAGATGTTCAAGTCTATATACACTGGTGTAGTGAAATGGCTTGCCTATATACAAAAAAGCCTGGAGAAGACAATTATGCTGGGGAAAGTGGAAGGTAAAAGGAAGAGGGGCCGACCAAGGGCAAGATGGATGGATGGCATCCTTGAAGTGACTGGACTGACCTTGAAGGAGCTGGGGGTGGTGACGGCCGACAGGGAGCTCTGGTGTGGGCTGGTCCATGAGGTCACGAAGAGTCGGAGACGACTGAACGAATGAATAACAACACCATATACAAAAAACAAGGTTTCCTTTTTGGGTGGAATATTTTCCAAGCTGTGGATAGTTGAATCTGTGGATGCAGAAATCAACTGCCCATGGTCACAACAAGCTCTTTTAAATTGTAAATGTAGTAAAGACGCAACGCCAGCCCAAATAAAATCATAAAATCATAGAGTTGGAAGGGACCTCATGGGCCATCCAGTCCAACCCCCTGCCAAGAAGCAGGAATATTGCACTCAAAGCACCCCTGACAGATGGCCATCCAGCCTCTGTTTAAAAGCTTCCAAAGAAGGAGCCTCCACCACACTCCGGGGCAGAGAGTTCCACTCCTGAACGGCTCTCACAGCAAGGTATGAGTGATGCACTCATGTTCCTTCCTATAGGATTCCTGTTAGTGATGTTTTAGTAATGGCCAGGGGGTGGACTAGATGACCCTCAGGATATCTTTCAATTTTATGAAACCTATACTATTAAAAACAATGCAGCACATTGCTCACCACTCCAACCACCATCTGGATCTAACATCAGTTTACCGGACAACAAAGGATGCTGTCATACTATACATTTATTGCATGTTGATACAACTTTTAACTTCAATGTCTCCATCTTACAAAATCCTAGAATTTGTAGTTTCGTGAGTTACTTGTGAGTGATTGATTTACAAGTAGTTATATGCTGTTGAGATCCAATCATTTACAACTTCTTCATTTATTTATTTACTTCCTTACTATATTTGTATACCGCCCTTCTCAGCCCTTAGGTGACTCAGGGCGGTTTACAATGGCAATGATTTGATGCCCAAAACACTCCCAAATAACAAAATTATGGTAACGTTATGTAGTAATTACTGTATTTACAAATTTAGCACCAAAACATCTCAATGTATTGAAACAGGGGCAGATCTGGGCAGGAGGCAGACTGCGTTGGATAATACAGAATGCTGGATGAGCAAAGGTTGGATAAGTGAGACTCTACTACCTAATCCTGTATGCATTCAATAATAATGTATATATATATATATGTGTGTGTGTGTGTGTGTGTATATATATCTCAAACTGGTATGCGTTCAATAATCATAAATATGCCTATGTAAGTTTGTATATCTATATATCTGTGTGTGTATGTATGCATGATTATTGAATGCATACAGAATTATATGCACACACACATCCTGTATGTATGCCTATGTATATATATGCTGTATACACATACATATATAATGTATGCATTCAATAATCACATGTGTGTATATATATATAGATAGATAGATAGTTCTATAGAGAGAGAACTATGTGTATATATGCATGGTTACTGAATGCATACAGTGTGTGTGTGTGTATATGCATTCTATATGCATGAGTATGTATATCTATCCTGTGTGTGTATATATATATATAGTCCTGTGTATGTGTATATATACACATATATACATATATGCATGATTATTGAATGCATACAGGCTATATATATATATATATATAGAGAGAGAGAGAGAGAGAGAGAGAGAGAGAGAGAGCCTGTATACATGCTTACTTATATCTATCCTGTGTGTGTGTGTGTATATATATATATATATATATATACACATACACATATATACATACACACACAGAACTATGTATATATATGCATTATTATTGAATGCATACAGGATATATATATACACACACACACACATATATTCTGTATGCATGCTTATGTATATCTATCTTGTGTGTGTGTATATATATATATATATATAGTCCTGTGTATGTGTGTGTATATATATATACACATATATTCACACACAAAGAACTATGTATATATATGCATTCTGTATGCAAGCTTATCTATATGCATCCTGTGTGTGTGTGTATACATACATATATATATACTCTCCTGTATATTTGTGTGTGTGTATATATATATATACACACACACACACAAAGCTGTGTGTATGTGTGTGTGTATATATACACACACACAGAACTATGTATACATATGCATTCTGTATGCATGCTTATCTATATGTATCCTGTGTGTGTGTGTATACATACATACATATATACTCCTGTATATTTGTGTGTGTGTGTGTATATATATATATATAAATGCATGATTATTGAATGTATATAGGAATATACACACACACATACATATATACACATTCATGCAGGATAGATATACATAGGCCTGTGTGTGTGTGTGTGTATACACACAAATACAAACACAGAGCTATGTGCCTGTGTGTATATATATATATATATGCATGATTATTGAATGTATATAGGAATATACATACACACACACATACATAAATACACATTCATGCAGAATATACATAGGCCTGCATACAGGATGATACATACATGTGAGAGTGCATTTAAAGCCTCCCTTTCCCTGCCTAGCCCCCCAATAGCCCCCCTTGCCTCCATTCTAGCCTATGGAGGGGAGAGGGGGGGATGTGTGGGGAATACAGATGAGCCAAACCCAGGGAAGAGGGCTGGGTTGTCTTAGCACAGGGAGACCCAGATGCACCTTCAACCAGGTAAAGGGTGGGGGGGGGGGAGAGAGACTTCAAAGAGGGTCCCTGAGACTCACCTGCCCCCCTGAGGCCCACGTGCTGCTGGGAGACCACCAGCTCTGCTTTTCGGGGGTTTTGGGTCCTGATGCCACTGGAGCCTCCTTGAGCCTTCCTCTTGCTGGTGCATCCTCCTCCTCCTCCTCTTCCTCCCAGGTGGAGTCATACTCACAGCAGCCCAATTCTTCCTCCTCCTCTTCCTCCTCGCCCTCTTCCTCCTCCTCCTCTGAATCCTCGCTGGCCTGCTCTTCTTTCTTGCCTTCCCCTGCAGCCTTCCTCGCCGCCATGGCTCTGTGTGTGGACAATATAGAAGCGGGAAGAAAGGAAACCGAAAGGGAAGCCAGCCCTCCAGCAGCAGCACCCCAACAGGGAGGAGGAGGAGGAGGAGGCGGTACAAAGCCAAACGCACACGTGGGAGGAGAAAGAGGAGGAAGAGGAGGAAGAGACCATGTCAACGCCACGCCCACTCGCCTGTCCGCGCTCTCATTGGCTCTGTTGCATTCCATTGTGGAACGTTGGTGGGGATGCCATGCTGTTGTTGACTCCCAAGCAGGGACCCAATGGGGGTGGCTCCAATGTTTGGCCTACAGCAGGCACGGTCCAACTTTGGCCCTCCCTCCAGGTGTTTTGGACTCCAACTCCCACAATTCCTAACAGCCTGCCGGCTGTTAGGAATTGTGGGAGTTGGAGTCCAAAACACCTAGAGGGAGGGCCAAAGTTGGACCATGCCTGGTCAACACTGACAACCCCCATCAATTTCATAGGGAGATGGATTTCCTAGTTTGTCCCTCTGGAATACATATTGCCAACAGCGCCTTGCATTCGTTGGTATGATCGGTCATGAGTACGAAACCAATCTGTGGCAGAGTGAGCTCCTGACCAGTACTAGTCTAGCTTGCTGTCTACCTACCTATCTATCTCTTTATTTATTTATGCCACCCTTCTCACCCCAAAGGGGACTCACCCCAAAGGGGACTTATGCCACCCTTCTCACACACACACACACACACATATACATTTATATATATATAATAATATATATATATATATATATATATATATATATATATATATATATAAATGTAATGTTCGTTTGTGGGGTTAACAGAACTCTAAAACCAGTGGGAAAATTGACACCAAATTTGGACAGCATACACCTAACAACCCAATGTATGTCCTTCACTCGAAAAGTTTTGATTTTGTCATTTGGGAGTTGTAGTTCTTGGGATTTATAGTTCACCTACAATCAAAACTCCGCCAATGATGGAATTGAACCAAAGGTGACAAGTTCTTGGGATTTATAGTTCACCTACAATCAAAGAGCATTCTAAACTCCGCCAATGATGGAATTGAACCAAACGTGACACACAGGACTCCCATGAACAACAGAAAACACTAGGAGGGTTTGGTGGACATTGACCTTGAGTTTGGGAGTTGTAGTTCACCTACATCCAGAGAGAACTGTGGACTCAAACAATGATGGATCTGGGTCAAACTTGGCACGAATATTCAATATGCCCAAATGGGAGCACTGGTGGACTTTGGGGAAAATAGACCTTGACATTGGGAGTTGTAGTTACTGGGATTTATAGTTCACCTACAATCAAAGAGCATTCTGAACCCCACAAAAGAGAGAATTGGGGCAAACTTCCCACACAGAACCCCCATGACCAACAGAAAATACTTAAGGCCATCCAGTCCAACTCTCTTCACCAGGGCAAGAAAATCTAATCAAAGCCCTCCTGACAAAGAGCCATCCAGCCGTAGTGTGGCAGTCGTTAAGAAGAAAAATAATTATAATTTAATGAAATTAATGAAAGAATGAAGTTTTACCTTAGGAAGAGTTCTTAAGGGTGCGGAGAGGTAATTCTGGTGCAAGGGAAAATGACAGATGGTATGGAGGACAGGAGCAAGGCAAGAGAAGCTGTATCTTAAGTCAATATTTGAGGAAGCCAAGGCCGGAGCTGGGCTAAATGTGGAAGGTTAAAAGGGGTTGGTGCCAAGAACAAATTGGTAATTATTGATCCAAGAAGAACAAACATCTGAAGATATGGTATAACAGCGCCACCTTCTGTCTGGTTGAAGTAATTAGTAGACAATTTAATATACCTTTTTTAAAAGGATCAATTGAGGGAAATAATGTATTGTGAAAGTAATTAAAAGAAGGACTAATAAGGGAAACGCTTGCTTTGAATAAGTTAAAGATACATATAAGAAGATGTGTGGAATCATATAATATGATGTATGGAGAAATATGGGAAGTTATGATTCATTTTAAAGATTCATTTTTAATGTAAGTTATCGGGGAACATGGTCAAGATGATGTAAGGGGAAGTTGTGGAAATTGTATTATCTTGCCAACAAGTGTACTTGCCAACAAATGTTCTTGGCTGTGATGCCTCGAGGCCAAATTGATTAGATTGTGTAAATGTCAAGTGAGTTGTACGCATGTGCGAACTGGGTAATTTTGCCTATAAATACTGATGTTCTTGGGTTAAGTGCTTTGTACCACATCAGCCAGGTTGGAGCTGTGGTGCCCTTACCCGGGTAAGCATTAAAATTCTGTGAACTTGCAATGCTGTCTCTGTCTCTTCCTTCTTCACTGATCTCCTGGATTTTTGGGAATTGGAGACCCTCTGCTTCATAGATATAGATAGATATACATGATTCACACACAGGGAGATATAGTATTATAGATTTGAAAGGGACCCCTAAAGAAGGACAATGATATGTTGCCTATTCCAGAGCAGGCAAACCAGACAATCTCCACATCAACACTGACAAAGAAACAGCAAGAAATACTGTTTATCCACAAGCATCAAGACATTACATAGATTAGAAACCATTACTTTATTTTCCAGATCACCAGACTGGGCCACAGCAAAGCGTGGCAGGGGACGGCTAGTGTACATGTACACACACACACATATATGTACACACAAACACACACACACATACTGTTGTGACTCAGCAGCTTGACTCTGAGTCTGAAGCTGAGCCCTGTGGGTTTTGTGAGCCAGAGTTCCCTGATGAGGAGGATGATGGGTTACAGATTTCTGTTCCTGTCTCAGACAGGGTTGACGGTGAGGCTGCAGAAGGGGAAACAGCAAGTCAGTTCTCAGGGGAAAAGAATGTCAGTGAGACTGAAAACGAGAGTGAATTCCCACACGGCCAGGTGGATATGTCTTCGCCTCCTTTGCCTTCCCACAGTGATCCAGCCTAGCTGGTAAACCAAGATAAGGGGTTAGAGAGCCTTGAAGATAATGAATTAATGAGCAGGCAGGATCACCTGCAATTAAGGGTCCGGAGAAATTCTCACTTAGCTAGTAAACGTGAAGCCAAGTCTGCCAAAGGTCATTGCAATGTGTTCATGACTGCAAAGGGTATTTAGCCTTCTGGCTGACAAACAGGTGTTGTCAATTCAATGTGGCTCTTTCCATGCAAACTTCTATGGATTAACCTTGGCTTTAAGCAGCATGCTTTTGGCTTCCTGATTCTGGGATTTTAGATATTGTGTTCAACTGTTTTACCATGGACTCTTGTTTGACCATTGCTTCAAGGATTATGTTTCATGTTTTTACCTTTGGTTCTTGGGAACTGTGTCTTTGCATTTAAGCCTGTGTCCTGCCTATGGAATTCTTGCATTTGCTATACTATGTTTTGACTTTGCCTTTTTCTCAATAAACTATAAAATCTACAGCTTTGGTGTGGTGGTGTTTTGGAGCAAGGTGAAAACTACCCTGAATTGCAACGCATACAATATTTAGTTAGGCAATCCCTTGTAGTCTGAGGATGATGGTCTTCCAAGGTTGGTGTTCTGTCGGTGGGTCCGTAGGTGACTGTGGAGCCCAATTCTTGATCTGCATCTTCTCCCGCAGTGAGGGCAATGGTTTCCAGGTGAAAGGCAGTCTTCCTCTTGGCACATTTCTTTCGCCCTCCATTCGTGCCTCTTCAAACTCCACAGCACCACTGGTCACAGCTGATCTCCAGCTAGAGCACTCAAGGGCCAGGGCTTCCCAGTTCTCAGTGTCTGTGCCACAGTTTTTAAGGTTGGCTTTGAGCCCATCTTTAAATCTCTTTTCTTGCTCACCAACATTCTGTTTTCCATTTCATTCTCTCGGAGTAGAGAAACATACAATATTATTAGCATAGTACAATGTCAGTATTATATATTACTATATTGTACTATACCATTACATTGCAATATTATTAGTAATATTACATGTAATCAATATCTAATTATAACGATCTTAATAATCTTGATGGTTCATAGGGGAGAATATGTTTGAGAGGTAAACAGGGCCGGAGTCGTTTAGGGCTTTATAGGTTAACACCAGCACTTTGAATTGTGCTCGGAAGCTAATTGGCAGCCAGTGGAGCTGGTGTAACAGCGGAGTGGTGTGCTCCCTGTACCCAGCGCCCGTTAGTAGTCTGGCTGCCGAGCGTTGGACTAGCTGCAGCTTCCGGGCACTCTTCAGAGGCAACCCCACGTAGGGAGCGTTGCAGTAGTCTAAATGGGATGTAACCAAAGCGTGGACCACCGTGGCCAAGTCAGACTTCCCAAGGTATGGGCGCAGCTGGTGCACAAGTTTTAATTGTGCAAAAGCTCCCCTGACCACCGCCGAGACCTGGGGCTCCAGGCTCAGCGATGAATCTAGGAGAACTCCCAAACTGCGAACAATCTCATGATGTGACTGATACAATAGCTGTGCCATATTATTATTGTATTTGCTTTCTTTCTTGGAAACCCACTGTATACTAGCAGCTGATGACTCACAGGCTGACACTGATCCGTGCAATATCGCTTTGAGTAACGTTCCCTACATAAAATATTCTTAAGAAGGCTTGTTTTAGATGCAAATAGTCCACTCCCCCAATTCCCTGGTGCTACAATATCTATGGGATCTACGATGCTGGGACTGCAGTGAGATTAGTTTAATGAAGCAGATGCCAACACTGATAGCATCCGAAAAGCAATGATTTTCTTCCATCATTTAAGAATCATTTCTAAAACTCACAAGGAAAATGGCTGTTTAGGATCTTTGTTTCTAAGATAAATATATATTGTAGCCACAATGGAGAAGAAAAACATTAAGCCTATAAAACTGCCTCGACAACTTGCAATATTTGGGGAAGCTGTTAAAATAAATTCACAGCCATCGCAAGGGACCACTTTCCGTGGCCGAGTTCTTAAATTGTTGCGGCTTGCGCTCCCTATTAAAAGAACTTAGTCAATTTCAGTGTTGTCTACCAATGTATAAATCTTCCTTTCCCCCATTACTTGTAACATGTTGCTGTCACTTGAGATAGCTGGAGTGGGTCTCATTTAATAATTCAAATGGGTTTTTTTCTTCCTCCCAGGACATCCTTGCTGAGTTTGCGGGTTCCTCCAGGAATTGTCTCAAGTGCTTGCAAAGTTTTAAGATAGCTGCTGTTATCATTCCTATTATTGTTTTGTGAGAAAGGGTATGAATAATGGAAAATGAGGCCACCAAGCCTGGAATGGTTCGGACGCTTAAATTGTATCCTAGGGAATAGGCCTACAATACTCAACTGCAATTCCTGTTCTGCTGTGCAAACTGAGCTCCTTTGCATCTGGAATTTTCAACTTATTTTAGAGCCATCTACACACATTACATTGCTTTGATGCCAAGTCAACGGGAAATTCTATGTATCAATGCTTTTGTAATGACAAGAAATTGCTGGATTAGCCAATTTGCTTATATTAGAGCTGGAAAACTTCCTAAAGTAAAAGTAAAGGTTTCCCTTTGAGATTAAGTCTAGTCATGTCCCATTCTGGGGCGTGGTGCTCATCTCCATTGTATTGTCGAAGGCTTTCATGGCCGGAATCACTGGACTGTTGTAGGTTTTTTCGGGCTATATGGCCATGTTCTAGAGGCATTCTCTCCTGACGTTTCACCTGCATCTATGCCACGCATCCTCAGAGGTAGTGAGGTCTGTTGGAACTAGGAAAATGGGTTTATATATCTGTGGAAAGACCAGGGTGGGACAAAGAACTCTTGTCTGCTGGAGCTAGGTGTGAATGTTTCAACTGACTACCTTGATTAGCAATTGATGGCCTGGCAGTGCCTGGAGCAATCTTTTGTTGAGAGGTGATTAGATGCCCCTGATTGTTTTCCCTCTGCTGTTTTGCTGTTTTAATTTTAGAATTTTTAATACTGGTAAGCAGATTTGGCTACCAGTATTAAAAAACTCTAAAATTAAAACCCATTCTCCTATTTCCAACAGACCTCACTACCTCTGAGGATGCATGCCATAGATGCAGGCGAAACGACAGGAGAGAATGCCTCTAGAACATGGCCATATAGCCCAAAAAAACCTACAACAACCCACTCATCTCCATTTCTAAGCCAAAGAGCCGGTGTTGTCCATAGACAGCTCCTAGGTCATGTGGCTGGCATGACTGCATGGAGTGTTACCTTCCCAGCGAAGCGGTACCTATTGATCTACTAACATTTTAATGTTTTAAAACTGCTAGGTTGGTTGAGGCTAACAGCGGGAGATCACCCTGTCCTGCAGATTTGAACCTCCGACCTTCTGGTCAGCAAGTTCAGCAGCTCAGTGGTTTAACCCTGGAAACTTCCTAATGGGGGAAAAATTCCCAATTCTCTATGAGAGATTGGAAATATGTGGTTCACATTTTGTACTACAACTCCCATCATTTTCAGCATTGGCAATGCAGGTTTAAACTAATTTAAGGACACAGCTCTGAGTTTGCAGAACCTGTTTTTATAAAAGGGTAACTGGGATCCTGTACTCTCAAACATACCTATGATGACTGAGAGCCATCACTGTAGCTGCTTCTGCAGATTCCATCCTTGCAAGACTTACCTCTGAAGTCAGCTAGTGTCTCAATTGAAGAATGTGTGAAATGTTGAAGGCAGGTAGCTTGAGACGCACCTTGTGGTCCTGCCGTAGCAGCTTGTTCCAACTGGTGTATCTACACTGTAGTATTAATACAGTTTGGTACCACTTTGGCTGCCATGGCTCAATGCTGTAGAATCATGGGACTGGTAGTTTTACAAGGGCGTTAGCCTCTAAACTGCAGATTCCAGGATTCCATAGCAGGGCCCGTTTATAGCATTACTATAACATAACAGATGTAGGCTAGAACTCTTTTCACAAGTAATAAAGGACTCAGGACTTTCCACCCTTTCTATTTGCTGCTAACGAGGCTGTTCAGGTCTTGAACCAGTGCTTGCGGCTGTGATGGTCTGGATGAGGGTGAAGAAATTGAAACTGAATCCAGATAAGGCAGTCGTAAGGACAAACAGGGTGTAGGGTGACAGCCAGTGTTGGACAGGGTTACACTTCCCTTGAAGACACAGGTTTGCAGCTTGGGAGTGATCCTGGACTCATTGGAGCGACTCACACAGAGCATACCAACCTCCTGTTGAATCAGTTCCACTGGCTACTGGCCTGAGCCTATAAATCCCTAAATGGTTCCAGTCCAGCTTACCTATCCCTCTATGAGCCAGTCTGAACATTAATATTAGATAAGGAAGTCTTGCTCTCGGTCCCACTACCCCCACTGGCATGACTGGGAAAAGAGACAGGGCCTTCTCAATGGTGGCCCCTCAGCTGTGAACTCATTCCCCAGCGAGATCAGATCAGCCCACTCCTTCCTGACATTCAGGAAATTACTCAAAATGTGGCTAAACAAGCATGAGGAGAGTGAGTTGAAGCAGCCAAAGTAATTGAGATTGGTGCAATTTCCAATGTTGTATGTTATGTTGTGTATGTTGTATGTTTTATAGTTCACTGATTTAAATATATTATTATATGCTATTTTAGCTATGTGTTGTGTTTTATACTTTGTGAGACATTGAATTTTGCCGTTTTCTTTGTGTTGAACAGCTTTGAGTCCCTCTTGAAGTAGAGAAAAACGGTATATGCTCGCACTCCCACCTCCTTCGCAGGCGCGATTGGTGGGGACGAGGGAGAGGGCCTTCTCGGTGGTGGCCCCCCGACTCTGGAACTCACTTCCCAAGGACATCAGACATGTCCCAACTCTGGCAGTCTTTAAGAGGAGCCTGAAAACGTGGTTGTTCCAGTGTGCCTTCCAAGAATAAGGAAAACTCTCAGCAATATGCCCTCAAATGCACTTTACCACTGATTTAGGACTGACTGCGTTCCCTCATCTCTCTTTGAAAACCCTATACCACTTATATCCCACATTGTTCATGCCCAGCGTTATTTTTTAAATTTTAAAGTATTACATTTGGCCCAGCCATAGGTTTTTAAATGCTTGTGTGTTACTGTTTATTGTTTATGTGATTTATATTAATTGTATTGTATTGACTGTTTTTGTTATTGCTTTTGTTATTGATGTACTGTGGGCTTGGCGTCATGTAAGCCGCACCGAGTCCCTTGGGGAGATGGTAGCGGGGTATAAATAAAGATTATTATTATTATTATTATTACTATTATATGCAATAAATGAAATAAATCAATCAATAAATAACACCAAGGCAAAATTGGGCAACTTTTAGCCACTTTCATTCCTCTTCTTTTATTCTTTTTCTTACAAAAATATGTTTTCGAGGTCCACCAAAATAAAGTTACATTTCAAGGAGCAGGTGAGTATCTTAAAGACAACAACAAGGGCACTTCGCTATCAGATCACCCAGAAACAATATGTGACATCAGATTTTAACAATGTTTGCTTTAAAGTTCAAAGTTCTTTTGGAAGGAAAGTAATAAGAAAGCTACAATTTTAAAAATTAACTCCATTTAGGAACTCCTCACAAAAATAATGCTTCTCAAGTAAATTAAATAAAAAAAATAATACAAAATACATATTTACATTATTTTCCCAGTCTGACAAAAGCCTCCCACTCATGGGACTTAAATGGTTTTACTCACATTGAGATTTATACTCCACTCCTGAAACAAGAATGATTTCCAGCCACATTTCAAGAAATGTGGTATACTATTATATATAGAAACAGTGCCGTCGTTGTTTTGCTTCTACAACCTGACAACATTATATACTAGGTTCTTGTGGGTTTTTTCGGGCTATAGGGCCATGTTCTAGAGGCATTTCTCCTGACGTTTCGCCTGCATCTATGGCAAGCATCCTCAGAGGTAGGATCTGATGATGCTTGCCATAGATACAGGCGAAACGTCAGGAGAAATGCCTCTAGAACATGGCCCTATAGCCCGAAAAAACCCACAAGAACCTAGTAATTCCAGCCATGAAAGCCTTCGACAATATATTGAACATTATATACGTCTCCAGTTTCTGAAAGGCAAAACTGGTCACAAGAAAAGCAAAGAAAATTCTGCTTCATACGCAGATAATCTGCATTCTGTGCCGTTCGCAAGAAGACTTGTTCATATTTGGTATAGCAAATTGGTTTATGGGTAAGTAGGAAAAAGTAGAAACGACTATGTTTTGCTGATAGACGGACACTGATGGCTATAATCAAACTGCAGTCATCAAAATTAGCATCTCCACTTCATGACATAAAAAAGACTGAAAGCTGAAATCAGCCACTTTAGATCCATGTTTCCCTTTTCCCCATAAAATGCTCATTCTAAGAATTGAGCTGAACACAGCATGAAGTGGTGGGTTAATAAAATTTCCTGCCACCAGATCTGCTTAGTCAACTTAACATTTGTAAAGCAGACAGCTTTCCCCTCATCCTAAAAATTTCACTTATTTCTGCTGATCAGGAAACTATCTGTTTTGAAGAGAGACAACCAAGCTCATGTTTGCCCATATGTCCTGCTCCCTTACTAGTCATTTCCCCCTTTGTTCTAGCAAACTAGATGTCCCAAAACCTTTTGCTTCCTAGGCTCTGCTGTTCAAATGCATGTTGGGCTTCTTCCGCTTGCTGCTTCTATGTCCGGCGCCGTTTTGCAGCACTTGGACTGGAAGGATTGCTGTTTGCATTTAAGACCTTCTCGGTGGCTCTGTTCCGCTTCCTTTTATCCCCTCCTTCTTTGGATCCCGACTCGGAGGAGCTCCTCTCCTTCTCCTTGCTGCTTGGCTTTTCAGCTGGTTTGGCTAGGCTTCCCAGGGATGCATAGACTAGAATAAAAATCACATGAAATAATATGCTTTGGAGGTCATCTTTTTCGTTGTGGCCGCTAATTAAGACAACGCAAGCCCTATATGGTGGTAGGTCTATATCATACATAAACAAACTTTCTAACTTGGGAGGCCGCATGGTGGGTTGGAGCAGGGTGGACGGGCCAGGAGGGAGTGGGTTCTCCCCAAGTGCCCTCCCTGTCTTTTCCTCCCCTTCCTCTTCTTTTTTGGAGTCAGAAAGTGAAGGAAAGACTGGAAATGTTTGGATCCCAAAAGGGTTAGCCTTTGTCAGGATGGGATGGTGGATGGGAGAGAAAAAGTGTATTTATTAGACCCCATATTGCCTACTCCTGATATATAATCCTAGAATCCTAGAGCTGGAAGAGACCCCAAAGGGCCATCTAGTCCAACCCTCTGACATGCAAGAAGCACAGTCAAAGCACTCTCAATAGACAGCCTCTGTGGAAAAGCCTCCAGAGAAGGAGTCTCCACTCCCAGGCAGCCTAAGCCATTCTCCAACAGCTCTTACTCTCAGGAAGTTCTTCCTAATCTTTTCAGTCAAATCTATTTCCCTGCCACAAAAAACTGGGAAAAAGTACTGACTCAAATATGAGCCGAGGGTGGGAAATGCAGCAGCTACTGGTAAATTTCAAAATAAAAATAGATACCAATAAATTGACATGAATTGAGGCATCAGTAGTTTAATTTTTTTGAATATTTACATAAAACCCCCCAACTCTGATTAAACTATTATTCTAATCTTCTTCAAAATAAATGTGCTTGTGTATCCTTCCAATAATAATGAAGAGAGTAAAATAATAAATGTTATACTACTACTACTACTACTAATAGAGTAAAATAATGGAAATGTAATAACAGTAATAATAGAGTAAAATAATAAATGTAAGAACAATAATAGGGTAAAATAATAAAGGTTATAATAATCATAATAGAGTAAAATAATAAATGTAATAATAATAGAGAATAATAATAATAATGGAGTAAAATAATAAATAACCTTGACTTGAGTATAAGCCGAGGGAGGCTTTTTCAGCCTAAAAACAGGGCTGAAAAACTTATACTCGAGTATATAAGGTAAGCAGAAAAAGGGTTTGATGCACCTTCTCACTTCTGTAATGCATCAGGAAATGCAGATGGCATCTCCCTAACACATAATGCAGTTGTTGATCAGACTGAAGTGTACCACAGAGTTAATGTCATTGTATAGATCAGAGATTCCCAAACAATGCTTCAGACTTCAGCTCCCAGTATCTCTGACCATTGGCCAAAGTGGCTGAGGCTGCTGGGAGTTGAAGTCCAAAATGCCTAGAGGAGCAAGGTCTGAGAATCACTGGTACAGATCATATAGTTTTCCTGAGCTAGAATTACCTTCTTCAGGACCTGCATGCGATTCCATCTCTTCTTTTATTTCTTCTTTGATCTCGTCTTCATTCATTACTTTTCCTATGGGAAATAATAAGGAACAATGTATTGTCGAAGGCTTTCATGGCCGGAATCACTGGGTTGTAGGTTTTTCGAACTCTGAGGATGCTTGCCATAGATGCAATCGGAATGTCAGGAGAAAATGCTTCTAGAACATGGCCATACAGTCTGAAAAACCTACAACCCATAATAAGGAACAAACTGATGTTGTGAGTACAAATTCAGTTTTTCTCTTCATTTCTGTTGGCTGATGTGTCCTCAGGGCAGTAATCTATCCTGGATTAAAGGGTAATTCATTCTCTGAGGTCTTAAATAACTTTCTTTCAAACAATTTCAGATTTCTTGATACTTGAAAGTTGTGGCTCACATGAGCCACTGTAGAAGAAATGTGCAAAGAATCAAAACATTCTAACCATTCAAGGTTGGTCCAAGATATCTTGCTGCTTTACCACAGCTAGCAATCAGCTTGCCCTGGTAATTTCTTTAAAATTATCTCTACCAATGAAGACTCCAAGGCCAATAGTTTAATATATGACTATAAATCAGAATTGTCGAAGGCTTTCATGGCCGGAATCACTGGGTTGCTGTGAGTTTTCCGGTATTGCCATGTTCCAAAAGTATTCTCCCCTGACATTTCGCCCACATCTTTAGCCAGCGTCCTCAGAGCTTGTAAGGTCTGTTGGAAACTAGGCAAGATAGATAGATAGATAGATAGATAGATAGATAGATAGATAGATAGATAAGATAGATAAGATAGATAAGATAGATAAGATAGATAAGATAGACAGACAGACAGACAGACAGACAGACAGACAGATATATGGAATGTCCAAGGTGGGAGAAAGATCCCTTGTCTGTGTGAGACAGGTGTGAATGTTGCAAATGGTCACCTAGATTAGCATTTAATGGCCTTGCAGCTTCAACGCTTGGCTCATTGCTGCCTGGGAGAATCCTTTGTTGGGATATGTTAGCTAGCCCTGATTTTTCCTGTCTGGCATTTCCCTGTTGTTTTGAGTGTTGCTCTTTATTTACTGTCCTGATTTTAGGATTTTTTATAATACTGGTAGCCAGATTTTGTTCATTTTCATGGTTTCCTCCTTTCTGTTGAAATTGCCCACATGCTTGTGGATTTGAATGGCTTCTCTGTGTAGTCTAACATGGTGGTTGTGAGAGTGGTCCAGCATTTCTGTGTTCTCAAATAATATGCCGTGTCCAAGTTGGTTCATCAGGTGCTCTGCTATGGCTGACTTCTCTGGTTGAGTTAGTCTGCCTTTCATGTTCCTTTATTCGTGTTTGGGTAATGCTTCGTTTGGTGGTCCACCAAACCACCAAATGCAGAACTTTTCAAATATTTCATGTTGGTGGCACACCTTTTAGACATGCCTCATTTGGCGACACAGTAATTCAGTTTAACTGGCAAACCTGAGGTTAAACCAACCCCTTATAAGAAATATGGACATGTACATAAATAAAATGTATGGGGACACCATATCTGCTGCAAACCTTTGATTTATATATGCTTTTAAAATAATATATGATTTGTAAGATAATAATAATAAAATAATAATAATAATATACATTTCCAAAATTTTTGTTATAGTCTCCTTATGTTCACATAACACACCTACACACTGAAGCTGAACACACAGTTTGGAAAACTACCATATTTTAAATCATATATGGTCTTTTCTAAGTATTTCCTAAGAAGTTTCAAATATACATATCTGAAGAAAGGCCTATCAAGCACACAAGGGCATATCTGTAGCCATGGGAATCTATGGAATCTCTCTATGAAACCTATGGGAATCTATCCTTGGGCTAGTCTCACTTAGCCTCAGAGGAAAATAATGGCAAATTTCCCTTGAACTAATCTTGCCAAATAAACTCCAAATAAACTTTCTCAGGGCCACCATAAGTTGGAAATCATTTGAATGCACACAACAGAAATAGTTGAACTGTACTATAGGCTTCAACCTCACACGCACATACACTGGCTTTAAAACTACTAAGGTCTGAGTAGAGATGTGGAGAAGTACAGTCAAAAAGACTAAACATAGTAGAAGAGCCCCAAGTTCAAAACTGTGGTATATAAACAACACATGGCACTGATATAAAAGCCTTTAATGGATCTCACCTTCTTTTACCTCTTGGATAATTTCTTCAGGGAGAATGAAGTTTTTTTCTGAGTTGGGAAAGGGAAGAATCTCAGACTCATGCTTGGAAACAACATAAATACTAGTGTTATTGAAATAGTTATAATGACAATTGAATATTTATGAAAAAGTATGTAAAGGCAGTATCTTCACAAATAAAATTTTACCACCCAAATGCAAAATATTTCCAAGTATTTTAAAACAAAGAAAACTGACAATAAATGAGAGATACTCTTTAAATATGAAAGCTTTAAAAAATGAAGTATTTTAACTGTTTTTAAGTGATTTAAACCAATGTTTAATTGTGTTTTAATACTTATACGCTGGAGATATTAAGTTACTGTTTTTCAGTTGTTTTCAGCTGCTTTGCATGTCAATCATAGAGAGAAAAGCAAAATACAAACAACAAACAACACTGGAATGGCCTGTTTCTTGTGGGGAAACACTCACCAGCGCTTGCATGTCATACATGGTACTCAAGTGGTCCCAGATGACTTTGGAAGAAATCTGCCTCCCAATATTTTGACTGAACTTATCTCGGATACAGATCATGTGAAAATGGCGATTCACACCTAATGGGTAAAGAGGGACAAAGAAAGGCAACTTTTGCTAAAGTTCATTTTACCATCATATAGGAGGTAATACAAACAAATATCCGAATTGAATAAATAAAACACGTGTCTGATTATGACCAATGATACTGAGGTTTTGCAAGTGAACATTTTATAACAAAGAATCATAGCATTTGAAGAAACCCCAAAGGCCATCCAGTCTAATCCCATCGTGCCAGGCAGGGATATACAATCAAAGCCCCCCTGACAGATGGCCACCCAGCCTCTGTGTTAAAATCTCCAGAGAAGGAGACTCCACCAGCAGCATATTTCACTGCTGAACAGCTCTTACCATCAGAAAGTTCTTAATGTTTAGCTGAGCTCTCTCTTCCCGCAGTTTGAATCCATTGCTCTATGGCAGAGGGACAAACTAGGAAATCCATCTCCCTATGAAATTGATGGGGTTGTCAGTGTAGACCAGGCATGGACCAACTTTGGCTCTCCCTCCAGGTGTTTTGAACTTCCAACTCCTACCAGCTGTTAGGAATTGTGGGAGTTGAAGTCCTGCTCTATGTCCTAGTCTTCAGAACAGCACAAAACAAGCTTGCCTCCTCCTCAATGAGACATCCTTTCAAATATTTAACAGGGATATCATGTTCCTTTCTACCAGCCTTCTTCTCTCCAAGCTAAACACTCTCAGCACCTTAAGCCACCTGACATCCGCCGGGAAGTAGCAGCCAATAGTGAAAGGACCAAGGCAGAGACATCTCCAGCTCATCCCCTGTTTGGGTATCAGCCAGCACCTCAAAGACTTAAATCAAGACATAGTTTTCTTAGATCTACAGAGACACTCGCTGGAACACCCCAGCAAGCGAGAGTCCAAAAGTGGCAGGCCCAAACCCAGCACCTCAATTCATGGGTGATACCAGATGAGAGACTCCCCCCTGGGCACTCAGAAGACTGGGCGACTTGGAAGGCGCTGAACAGACTGCGCTCTGGCACCACGAGATGCAGAGCCAATCTTAAGAAATGGGGCTACAGGGTGGAATCCACGGCATGCGAGTGCGGAGAAGAACAAACCACTGTCCACCTGCTGCAATGCACCCTGAGCCCTGCCACATGCACAATGGAGGACCTTCTTGCGGCAACACCAGAAGCACTCAAAGTGGCCAGATACTGGTCAAAGGACATTTAACCAACTACCAAATTTGCAAAATCTGTGTGTTTTCTTCTTCTTCTTTTTAATCTCTGTGTTTGTTTTGCTCTGTTAGAATTGTAATACAATGGTTGCTGATGACACGATAAATATAAATACCCTAAGCCTTTCCTCACAGGGCTTGGATTCCAGACTTCTTTGTCATCAAGGCTGCTCTTCTCTGGACACATTCCAGCTTGTTCATATTCTTCTTGAGTGCTTTGCCCAGAACTGGACAGTCTTATTCCAGTCTTATTATCTGCTTTGAACTGGATGATGTAAATCGACACTGCCATATAATCAAAGCAGATAATCTGGATTTTAAATGGCAGTGTAGAAGGGGCCTTAAGCCCCTTCCAGACAGTTGAATAAAATCCCACATTATCTGCTTTGAACTGGAACATATGGCAGTGTGGACTCAGTTAACCCAGTCCAAAGCAGGTATTTTTGGATTTTCTGCCTTGACATTCTGTGATATAGGGATGATTCCATAGCACTTTGTCCTCCAAAGCACTTTACATTTAACCACTTTACTTCAACCAGAGAAGTCAGCCATAGCAGAGCACCTGATGAACCAGCCTGGACACAGCATATTATTTGAGAACACAGAAATGCTGGACCACTCTCACAACCACCATGTCAGACTACACAGAGAAGCCATTGAAATCCACAAGCATGTGGACAATTTCAGCAGAAAGGAAGAGACCATGAAAATGAACAAAATCTGGCTACCAGAATTAAAAAACTCTAATATTACAACAGCAAAACAGCACAGAGGAAACAACCAGGCACATCTTAACACCTCTCGACAGAAGATTTTCCCAGGCTCAGCCAGGCCTTCAAATGCTAATGAAGTTGGTCAGTTGAAACATTCACACCTAGCTCCAGCAGGGGAGAGCTCTTTGCCCCACCCCAGCCATTCCACAGATATATTGTCCTAATTGTCCTAATTCCAACAGACCTCACTAACTCTGAGGATGCTTGCCATAGATGCAGGCGAAACGTCAGGAGAAATGCCTCTAGAACATGGCCCTAGAGCCCGAAAAAACCCACAAGAACCTAGTGATTCCAGCCATGAAAGCCTTCGACAATACACTTTACATTTCTTTAAGTCTGCTCATATGCCCTTCCACAAACACCAGTATCACCTTGCGTTCATGTCCCAGCATTATTTCCAATTTTAGCTCTACATTTGGCCTTCCCACTGTTTTTAATTATGTGTTGTTTTATTGATAATGTTGTGTAATTTATTGTCTTTGGTTTTTTTTAATTAATTGCTTAAGTGGCTGAGGGGGGGAAGGAAAGGGCCTGAGGCTGTTAGGAATGGTGAGAGTTGAAGTCCAAAACACCTGGAGGACCCAAGTTTGCCCAGGCCTGTTATAATAATAATAGTTATTATTATTATTATTATTATTATTAAACTTTATTTGTACCCCGCTAGCATCTCCCGAAGGATTCGATGCGGCTTACACAGGCTGAGGCCTCAACACACAACACAACAATACAATCTAAGCAAATCAAACAATTAAAAACAGAATAAAGCAAAATAAACAACAGGCACAATACACTAAACACAATAAAACTGGGCCGGGCCAGAGTAATGGGTACAAGATTAAAAGTGCTGATGTGACAGGAGGTGTATATAGGGCTTCCAGGGCAAGTGCGATGTGCGATGTGCAGCAATCATTGGTTCTGATAAAGTGCTTATGGGACTTGGTGGTGGAGATTTCCTAATCTGGGAAGGCGCATCGGAAAAGCCAGGTCTTCAAGTTCTTTCTGAAGACAGCCAATGTAGGGGCCTGTCTAAGGTCTTTGGGGAGGGTGTTCCAGAGTCGGGGGGCCACCACGGAAAAGGCCCTGTCTCGTGTCCCCACCAAGCGCACTTGCGACGCAGGCGGGATCACGAGCAGGGCCTCTCCGGATGACCGAAGTGAACGCGTGGGTTCGTAGATGGAGATGTGGTCACGCAGGTAGGCTGGTCCCAAACCGTTCAGGGCTTTGTAGGTAAGCACCTGCACCTTGAATTGGGCTCAGAAAATAAATGGCAACCAGTGGAGCTCCTTAAACAGGAAGGTTGACCTCTCTCTGTAAGAAGCCCCAGTTAACATCCTGGCTGCTGCTCATTGGACCAGTTGGAACTTCCGAGCCGTCTTCAAGGGCAGCCCCACGTAGAGCGCATTGCAGTAGTCCAATCTGGAGGTGACCAAGGCATGGACCACTCCGGCCAGATCGGCCTTCGCGAGGTACGGTCGCAGTTGGCGCACGAGTCTCAGTTGTGCGAAAGCCCTCCCAGACACCGCCGATGCCTGAGCCTCAAGCGTGAGCGTTGAATCCAAGAGGACTCCCAGACTGCGGACCTGTGGCTTCAGGGGGAGTGTAAGTTATGTGTAAACATTACAACAGGCCCATGATTGAATGCATTTTGTCATGGCTGAATGCTATGGAATCATGGGAGTTGTAGTTCCACCAGGCCTTCACCCCTCTCTGCCAAAGAACAAATCCCAAGACAGGGTCAAACCGTATTCATTCATTCGAATGGGCCTTCCAGGGGTTTGGGACTTCAGTTCCCAGAATGCCTGCTGATTGGCCAAAGCGGCAGAGGCTTCTGGGAGTTGAAGTCCAAAGAGAAAGAGGCAGGCTCACACGGAGTTCCCTCCCACCCTCTCCCCAGCCGGCCCCGCCTCCTCCTCCTCGGGCAGTGGAGCTACTCGAGCCCGAGGCTTCATCTGCGGCCTGGTCCTTTCTCGCTCTGTTTCTCACCGACGGGCTTGTGTCCCAGCATGGCGTGGAAGAGGCAGACCTCCACCTCGGGGCTCCAGACCACGGGCGGCGCGGGGAGAGGCGGCAGAGGCGGGGGAAGCGCAGTCGCCATGGAAGAGGACGAGGAGGAGGTCGTCAAGGCCGTGGTGGACGCCGCGGCTTCCTCCTCCGTCGCAGTCCCCACGGCGGGGCAAGGCGGCTTCCCCTCCGCCGCAGTCCCGGCCGAGTTCTCGGCTTCGCCCATGGCCTGCTCCGCTAACGCAGGCCGAGGATGCGCGCTCGCGTCTAGGCCGCACAGCAGCGCCCTTAGGAAACAGCGCCCCCTCGAGGCCGAGCCGTGTATTACACTTCAGAAGCAACGCAGATTCCCATCACTGAGTCATCATACTAATCATAGAATCAAAGAGTTGGAAGGGACCTCATGGGCCATCCAGTCCAACCCCCTGCCAAGAAGCAGGAATATTGCATTCAAATCACCCCTGACAGATGGCCATCCAGACTCTGTTTAAAAGCTTCCAAAGAAGGAGCCTCCACCACACTCCGGGGCAGAGAGTTCCACTGCTGAACGGCTCTCACAGTCAGGAAGTTCTTCCTCATGTTCAGATGGAATCTCCTCTCTTGTAGTTCGATAATTTAATGTATTTAATAACAACAACAACAACTTTAGGTTCTTGTGGGTTTTTTCGGGCTATAGGTCCATGTTCTAGAGGCATTTTCTCCTGACGTTTCGCCTGCATCTATGGCAAGCATCCTCAGAGGTAGTGAGGTCTGTTGGAATTAGGACAATTAGGACAATATATCTGTGGAATGGCTGGGGTGGGGCAAAGAGCTCTCCCCTGCTGGAGCTAGGTGTGAATGTTTCAACTGACCACCTTCATTAGAATTTGAAGGCCTGGCTGAGCCTGGGAAAATGTTTTGTTGAGAGGTGTTAAGATGTGCCTGGTTGTTTCCTCTCTGCTGTTTTGCTGTTGTAATTTTAGAGTTTTTTTTTTAATACTGGTAGCCAGATTTTGTTCATTTTCATGGTCTCTTCCTTTCTGTTGAAATTCTCCACATGCTTGTGGATTTCAATGGCTTCTCTGTGTAGTCTGACATGGTGGTTGTTGGTGTGGTCCAGCATTTCTGTGTTCTCAAATAATATGCTGTGTCCAGGCTAGTTCATCAGGTGCTCTGCTATGGCTGACATGGAAGAGGACGAGGAGGAGGTCGTCAAGGCCGAGGCGGCGCTGGTGGTGGTGGACGCCGTGGCTTCCTCCTCCGTCGCAGTCCCGGCCGAGCTCTCGGCTTCGCCCATGGCCTGCTCCGCTAATGCAGGCCGAGGATGCTCGCTCGCGTGTAGGCCGCAGAGCAAGGCCCTTAGGGAACAGCGCCCCCTCGAGGCCGAGCCGTGCATTACACTTCAGAAGCAACGCAGATTCCCATCATTGAGTCATCATCATCATCATAGAATCATAGAATCAAAGAGTTGGAAGAGACCTCATGGGCCATCCAGTCCAACCCCCTGCCAAGAAACAGGAAAATCACATTCAAATCACCCCTGACAGATGGCCATCCAGCCTCTATTTAAAAGCTTCCAAAGAGGGAGCCTCCACCACACTCCGGGGCAGAGAGTTCCATAGCTGAACGGCTCTCACAGTCAGGAAGTTCTTCCTCATATTCAGATGGAATCTCCTTTCTTATAGTTTCCACTGCGTCCTGGTCTCCAAGGAAGCAGAAAACAAGCTTGCTCCCTCCTCCCTGTGGATTCCTCTCACATATTTATTAGGCTTGGGCGGTTTTGTTCGTTAATTTCATAATTCGTTATTAATTCGTATTTAAATTAGTTTACGATCCGATATTGAGCCATGCAGGAGTAATTAAAAATCGAAACAATTTTTTCAATTTATTTCGAAATTGTTTCGATATTGTTTCGAAATTGTTTCCGTATGTCTGGTGCAAGTTTTAGGGTTGTTGTTTGTTTTATCAGTGATAAAAAATAAATTATCACACCAACAGTCAACAACAGAGGGAGAGGGAAGCTTCAGAAGTTCCCCCTGTCCCATTTGGAGGTTTTTTTAGCATATTGCGCAATTGTGTCCGCCATTAACGAATCGATTCGTAATTGTTTTGTAATTTTACTAAATTTCGTATATTTCAAACTTTTTTAAAGAAAAATTTCAGAATTCTTTTAAAAAACGAAATGCAAAAAACCCCTAAAAACGAAATGAGTTTAGAACCAAATTTTTCCGTAGTTACCCAAGCCTAATGGCTATCATATCTCCTCTCAGCCTTCACTTCTTCAGAATAAACATGCCCAGCTCCCCAAGCCGCTCCTCATAGGGCTTGTTCTCCAGACCCTTGATCATTTTAGTCGCCCTCCTCTGGACACATTCCAGCTTGTCAATATCTCTCTTGAGTTTGGGTGCCCAGAATTGGACACAATATTCCAGGTGTGGTCTAACCAAAGCGGAATAGAGCATGGGTAGCATGACTTCCCTAGATCTAGACACTATGCTCCTATTGATGCAGGCCAAAATCCCATTGGCTTTTTTTGCCGCCACATCACAGTGTTGGCTCATGTTTAACTTGTTGTCCACGAGGACTCCAAGATCTTTTTCACACGTACTGCTCTCGAGCCAGGCGTCACCCATTCTGTATCTTTGCATTTCATTTTTTCTGCCAAAGTGGAGTATCTTGCATTTGTCACTGTTGAACTTCATTTTGTTAGTTTCGGCCCATCTCTCTAATCTGTCAAGATCATTTTGAATCCTGCTCCTAATAATAATAATAATAACAATAATAATAATAACAACAACAACAACTTTATTTATGCCCCTCCACCATCTCCCCAAGGGACTCGGAGTGGCTTATATGAGGCCAAGCCCAATAACACATCAATAAAACAAAGCAATAAACAAAAACAACAAATACAATACAATTAATACAAATCACATATAAACAATAACCAATAACACACAAGGATTTAAAAACCTATGGCCGGGCCAAATGTAGTAATTTAAAAAAAAAATGCTGGGCATGAACAAGGTAGGATATATCTGGCATAGGGTTTTAAAAAATACGGAAGCCATAGAATAATAGAGTTGGAAGAGACCTCGTGGGCCATCCAGTCCAACTCAAAGCACAAATAAAGTGTCCCTGGCAGATGGCCATCCAGCCTCTGTTTCAAAGCTTCCACTACACTCTAAGGCAGACAGTTCCACTGTTGAACATCTCTTACAGTGAGGAAGTTCTTCCTAAAGTTCTTTTCCTGCTATTTGAACCCATTGCTCCAAATCCTTGGGTCCTTCCACACAGCCATAGCACCCAGAATATTACAGCAGAATAACCTACAATATTTGCTTTGAACTGGGTTATCTGAGTCCACACTACCATACTTACTTAGGCAATCTCTCGTTGTCCGAGTAGGATAATCCTCCAGGAAGGGTCCGTAGGTGACTGTGGAGCCCTATTCTTGATCTGCATCATCTCCCGCTATCATACGAAAGCTGACTGGCACAACCTGGGGATCACAACCAGATACAGTGAAGACATCTGCCCTTGCGCTATGCTACTCTGCTGCTGAGTATGCATGCCCAGTGTGAAACACATCTCACCACACTAAAACAGTGGATGTGGCTCTTAATGAGACATGCCGCATTATCACAGGGTGTCTGTGCCCTACATCACTGGAGAAATTACACTGCTTAGCCGGTATTGCACCACCTGACATCCGCCAGGAAGTTGCAGCCAATAGTGAAAGGACCAACTCATTCCCTGTTTGGGTATCAGCCAGCACGTCAACGACTTAAATCAAGACATAGTTTTCTTAGATCTACAGAGACACTCGCTGGAACACCTCAGCAAGCGAGAGTCCAAAAGTGGCAGGCCCAAACCCAGCACCTCAATCCATGGGTGATACCAGATGAGAGACTCCCCCCTGGGCACACAGAAGACTGGGCGACTTGGAAGGCGCTGAACAGACTGCACTCTGGCACCACAAGATGCAGAGCCAACCTTAAGAAATGGGGCTACAAAGTGGAATCCACTACATGCGAGTGTAGAGAAGAGCAAACCACAAACCTGCCATGCAACCTGAGCCCTGCCACATGCACGATGGAGGACCTTCTTGCGGCAACACCAGAGGCACTCCAAGTGGCCAGATACTGGTCAAAGGACATTTAATCAGCTACCAAGTTTGCAAATTTTGTGTTGTTTTTTTTATCTGTTTGTTTTGTTCTGTTAGAAATGTAATACAATGTTCTGGTTGCGGATGACACGATAAATAAATCTCTATCTCAGTGAGGGCATTGGTTTCCAGGTGGAAGGCGGTCCCGGTCTGGGTTGGCTTGACACACCTTCCTCTTGGCACGTTTCTCTCTTTTGCCCTCCATTTGTGCCTCTTCAAATTCTGCAGCACTGCTGGTCACAGTTGACCTCCAGCTGTGAAATAGCTATAAACCACACACAATAAATTTGTTTACAGATTTAGACACAAACTAAGCTGTAGTTTGGAGCATCGAACTATAAGGCAGGCATGGACAAAATTTCTAACTTGGGGACCACATGCTAGCACTCCCTGCTGGAAGGACCGGCTGCCCGGTGATGGAAGAAAGAAAGGGAAAGAGGAAGGAAAGAGAGAAGGAAGAAAAGAAGAAAGGGCGGAAGGGAAGGATGGAAGGAGAAAGAGAGAGAGAGGAGAGTAGAGGGAAGGAAGGAAAGAAAAGGGGAGGAAGAAGAAAAGGGAGGAAGGAAGGGAAGGGAAAGAGGAGGGAAGGGAAAAAGAGAAGGGAGGAAGGAGGAAGGAAGGGAAGGAAGGAAAGAGAGGGAAGGACGAAAGGAGATAAAGGGAGGGAGGGAAGGAGAAGGATGGAAGAAAGAGAGGGAGAAAGGAGGAAGAAAGAAAGGAAAGGAAAGAGGAAGGAAAGAGAAAGGAAGGAAAAAAGGGAGGGAGGAAGGAAGGGAGAAAGAGGGAGAGAAGGTAGGAAGGAAGGACAAAAGGAAGGGAGGGAAGGAGAGATTGAGAAAGAAAGAAGGAAGGAGGAAAAAAAGAGGTAGAAAGGATGAAAGGGTGGAAGGGAAGGGGAAAGAGGGAGGGAAGGAGGAAGGAAAGAGAGAAGAAATGAAGGATAGGATGGTGAGAAACAGGAGGGCCTGAGAAAAGAGCCCAAAGGGCCTGGGTTTACCCATACATTCTATAAGGGCTTCTAAACACACTCCCAATTTAAACTTTGCATAATTGGTAGAAGAAGATACCCGTTTTGATGATTCAGTTGAGTCTCGTAAAAGTGGCATAGCTTAGGGTCAGATTAAGAGATGTCAAATAAAGTCCTTTGTTACTTTTTACAAGCCTTACACAGAAATAAAGTCCTTTGTTGCTTGCTTCGCCGAAGATGAGGCAAAGTCTGTGTTGCTTGGGAGATGAGGCTACCGTGGTTTGTTATTAAATTGAATTTTTAATCTGCCGGCTGACATTAAGCAGCACAAATCACTCTGGTATCATAGATACACTTTGAGGCGGTATTCAACAACACCAGCAGAAATTCCAAATGATGAAGTTTCTCGTACTTCACAAATGACCTTTTTAAGGAACCAAAGAGGGAAAGAAAGTTGTTGACACATTCAGACACCCAGCCGCAATGAAGAGTACTGGCACTTACCTTGCAGTTTACCTATAATGATGACAGGTTCTTTCAAACACTTAAAGCAAGTTAATGGGTTCACGAGTAAGTTCAGCTAAACATCACCAATGGAAAAACCACAGAGCATTAAACTTAGGACCTCACTGAACAAAGATCTAAAAATGGATTCTGTGTTGCAAACCCATTTTGCTTTGAACTGGGGAACACCAGGATAACAACTGATCTTATTGCAAAATCTATGTGCAAGCACTTGAAGAAACCTTTGAGTTTTCTTTTACAGACAAATACAAGAAGAAGAGGAAGAAGGAGAACAACAGCAACAACAACAACAACACTTGCCACAGTTGCTGGGACTTTTCTCCTCTCAATCCTTCTCTTTGTCCCCCTTTTAAATGTATTTTTCTGGAAGAATAGCACAACTATGAGACTTCAACAACTTGCTATACTGAGTTTTTCACAATGACCACATTTTTCTGGTTCTAAGATGCCATCAATTATAAGACACACACTAAATTTTGTACCAACTACAAATACACAATACAAGTTGTGTATTCTGTAAGGGGAAGATGTACTTTTGATTGGCAAACTAAGCCCAGAGTACCATGGATGCAAGAGGTGGATGTTTTGCAAGACAGACTTGCAAACAGAAATGAAATGACTAACAATAACAACAATAACAAATATTTTGTAATTACAAGCCCAGACTTGTGTATTCTGCCAGTAGGAGGTGCAGTAAGAATCAAAGAATTATAGAATCATAGAATTGGAAGAGATCTCGTGAGCTGTCCAGTCCAGCCCCCTGCCAAGAAGCAGGAAAATCATATTCAGAATCATACTTTTGATTGGCAAAGCTTGCCTAGACCTAAAGGGACATACATGTGCTGCATCTTTTGCAAAAAGGACTAGTAAAAGGCTGGAACTTTTGCAAAAATGATAAAAAAACCAACTTGAAAACAGTAAGGAAATACTTAAGATGAGAAATCTCAGTGCTTTACCTGTGGAACTGTGCAGTTTCTTCTTCGTCTTCTTCTTTCTCTTCCTTCTTCTTCCTCTTCCTTCTTCCTTCCTCTTCCTTTTCCTTCCTCTTCCTCCCTCTTCCTCTTCCTCCTCCTTACTCTTCCTCTTCCTTCCTCTTCCTCTTCCTTCCTCCCTCCTTCCTTCCTCCTTCCTCCTTCCTTCTTTCTCCCTTCTCCCTTCTTCTCCCTTCTTCTTCTCCCTTCTTCTTCTCCCTTCTTCTTCCTCCTCCCTCCTCCACCTTCTTCCTCCACCTTCTTCCTCCTCCTCCTTCCTCCTTCTTCCTCCTCCTTCTTCCTCCTTCCTCCTTTCTTCTTCCTTTCTTTTTCTTCCTTTCTTCTTCTTCTTCTCTTTATTTATACCCCGCATTTCTCCCTGTGGTGACTCAAAGTGACTAACTATCCCACACTAGACAAGCTTAAAAAGTGCAATAAAATTTAAAAACAATTAAATAGGAACAGTGTGGTTAAAAAAATAGAATTAAAATACAATAAATACACTTAAAATGGCCTTTAAAACTCATAGGTCCTCCAATAGCTCCTTGGATGATAATAATAAGAAGAAGAAGGAGAAGGAGGAGGAGGAGGAGGAGGAGGAGGTGGAAGGGAACAGGGTGAAAGAGGGAAGTTATGTCTGCCGATAGAGGTCCCCTGGTGCTGCTCACAAACAGTAAGCAGTTCGGCCATGGAATAGTCAAGCAGTTCAAAGTGATGCCTACCAACACACCCATAATCACATGTCATTGTCTCCAAACCCACTGCAGAAGCACTTTTAAATTATCGCACCACCTGAAAACAGTTTGAACACCAATTCAAAGCACTTTCAGGTGCCTGTAAAGAGAGGGAGTTTGAATCTAGCTAGCTAGCATCAAACAGCATTAAATGATCAGTGTAGAATAGATGAGGCCCCAACTGAACACCAGTTTGAAATGGGAAGAATGATGTTATGTGATGACAAGTATTTCCATTCATGTTTAGGGAGCCCGAAACACAAACTGCAAGCTTAGTGTGATAATTAACCTAAATATGCTCTTTGGTTGTACTGGTTCATTTAGTTTTCTTGGCAAGAATACTGGGGTGGGTTGCCATTACCTTTCCCAGGGATCACGCTTGGTCTGACCTCTCTGCCATGACTGTCCTGTCTTGGGTGTCCCTTCATGGTTTTGCTCGTGGCATCATTGATGAAGTATTTTGGCCACATCATGAGAAGACAGGGAAGCTTAGAGAAGACAATGATGCTGGGGAAAAGGGAAGGGAAAAGGAAGAGGGGCCGACCAAGATGGATGGATGGTATCCTTGAAGTGACTGGCTTGACCTTGAAGGAGCTGGGGGTGGTGACGGCCGACAGGGAGCTCTGGCGTGGGCTGGTCCATGAGGTCACGAAGAGTCGGAGACGACTGAACGAATGAACAACAACATGCTCTTTAGCTTTAAATTTGCAATGACTCCTAATTATAGCTGAGAACATAAAATGGAAGGGATGTATTTTCAAGCCTTTGTGCTTTTTGCAAAAGCCCCAGCTGTTTGCAAGTTGTTTTTGGAAAAGATTCAGTACAACTTACAGGGCTTCCAACATACAAGAGAACTTATATGTTGGAAGTCCTATAATCATAATGTAACATTATATTATATGCAATGCAAAATCTTATTATTTGGATTTCTATCTTGACCACTCCCAATGTTACAGTCTGATTTTATGTAGATTGCACCCATCCTAAGTAATGCTATTTTATTCAACATTTATATCAACATTTATCTCCCATCTTCCCCACCATTATAATAGAATCTTTCTCAGGAGTGCCTTTAAATTACTGTGAAATGATACCTAACAAATAGGAATCAATCTTTTATGATATTAAAATGCAAACTGTCTTCATGTACAAGCTGCAAAAGGAATACGCAAATCTCATGACAAATAAATAGATTATTCAATGAATTCCTTAACAGAATTTCTCAGTTTTCAAAATGGTAAGACCTACTCTTTTTTGATAAAATAGATACAAATAAAACAGCTCAAAATGTAAAACAATAATCAGTTGTTGCATTATTTTAGACTACAAATTATCTAACAAATGAAAGTAAAACAAAACAATGGATGAAATCATGAGACCCCAAAACCACATTTTAACTTTACATCTTTTGTTTCATGCCCCTGTTTTGCCCCCAACTTATCCGTGAGATCAACTTATATTCAAATATATATGGTAACTAGGCAAAATATCAGATATCCATGACTCAGTCCCATTTTAGTTTTAGCAAATACCAATGGAGATGAGGATGCATATGAGTGGGAGGAATTAATTACCTCCCCGGAATGTATTTATATAAATCATTATTTGAGTGATTGCCTAAATAGATAATACAAAAGGCATTAATTAAAAAATACCCAACTGCAGATATAATGTTGCAAGTGAACACAAAACTAAAAGAGCATCCTTGGGTGGATGGGGGGGGGGGGGAAGGATATATACCAGTTTGCCTCATAGAGTAAGACATATTTTGGTAACCATGGTTTGCATGTGATGAGATTATGCAGGACCATGGAATCTAAGGCTAGATTTACACTTCCATATAATGCAGTAAATCCATTAATTACATGTGTAAAATTGCACATGTGAAAAAAAATCTTGGAGTCCATATGGACAAGTTAAACATTAGCCAACAATGTGGTATGGCAGCTAAAGAAGCCAATGGGATTTTGGCCTGCATAAATATGGGTATAGGGTCTAGAGATCTAGGGAAGTCATGTTACCCCTCTATTCTGCCTTGGACAGACCACACCTGGAATCACACTGTGTCCACTTCTGGGCACCGCAATTGAAGGGAGATGTTGACAAACTGGAATGTGTCCAGAGAAAGGCAATAAAATCATCAAGGGTCTGGAGAAGAAGCCCTGTGAGGAGCGGCTTAAAGAGCCTCCAGAAAAGAAGGCTGAGAGGAGATATGATGAGGGTTATGGATAAAAATGTTAGGGGAAGTCATAAGGAGGAGGGAGCAAACTTGTTTTCTGCTGCCCTGGAGTGTGGTGGAGGCTCCTTCTTTGGAGGCTTTTAAACTGGATAATACACCAAAAAGAGACATTATTTTCATTACAGGAGACTGGAATGCCAAGGTGGGAAGTCAAATGACAACTGGGATCACAGGCAAGCATGGTCTGGGAGAACAAAATGAAGCGGGACACAGGCTGATAGAATTTTGCCAGGAAAACTCGCTGTGTATAATGAATACTCTCTTCCAACAACCTAAAAGACGGCTTTACACATGGACCTCACCAGATGGTCAGCACCGAAATCAGATTGACTACATCCTTTGCAGCCAAAGGTGGCGGACATCCATCCAGTCGGTGAACAAGACCTGGGGCTGACTGTAGCTCAGATCACGAACTTCTTATTGCCCAATTTAGAATAAAACTAAAGAGATCAGGGAAAATACACAGACCAGTTAGATATGATCTCACTAACATTCCTAGCGAATATACAGTGGAAGTGAAGAACAGGATTTGAAGGACTAGATTTAGTAAACAGAGTCCCAGAAGAACTATGGACAGAAGTCCGAGACATTGTTCAGGAAGCGGCAACAAAGTATGTCCCAAAGAAAAAGAAAACCAAGAAGGCAAAATGGTTGTCTGCTGAGACACTGGAAGTAGCCCAAGAAAGGAGGAAAGCAAAAGGAAACAGTGAAAAGGGGAGGTATGCCCAGTTAAATGCGCAATTCCAGAGGTTAGCCAGAAGAGATAAGGAACTATTTTTAAATAAGCAATGCATGGAAGTGGAGGAAGACAACAGAATAGGAAGGACAAGAGACCTCTTCCAGAAAATTAGAAACATTGGAGGTAAATTTCAGGCAAAAATTGGTATGATAAGAAACAAAGATGGCAGGGACCTAACAGAAGCTGAAGAGATCAAGAGAAGGTGGCGAGACTATACAGAAGATCTGTATAGGAAGGATAATAATATTGAGGATAGTTTTGACGGTGTGGTGAATGAATTAGAACCAGACATCCTGAGGAGTGAGTTTGAATGGGCCTTAAGAAGCATTGCTAACAACAAGGCAGCAGGAGACGACGGGATCCCAGCTGAACTGTTTAAAATCTTAAAAGATGATGCTGTCAAGGTGATGCATGCCATATGCCAGGAAATATGGAAAACACAAGAATGGCCATCAGACTGGAAAAAATCAACTTATATCCCCATACCAAAAAAGGGAAATGCGAAGACTGCTCCAACTTCCGTACAGTGGCCCTTATTTCTCATGCCAGTAAGGTAATGCTCAAGATCCTGCAAGGAAGACTCCAGCAATACATGGAGCGAGAGTTGCCAGATGTTCAAGCTGGGTTTAGAAAAGGCAGAGGAACGAGAGACCAATTGCCAATATCCGCTGGATCATGGAGAAAGGCAGGGAGTTTCAGAAAAACATCTACTTCTGCTTCATTGACTATTCTAGAGCCTTTGACTGTGTGGATCATAATAAATTGTGGCAAGTTCTTAGTGGATGGGCATCCCAAGCCACCTTGTCTCTCTCCTGAGGAATCTGTACAAGGACCAAGTAGCAACAGTCAGAACTGACCACGGAACAACAGACTGGTTCAAGATTGGGAAAGGCGTACGGCAAGGCTGCATACTCTCACCCAACCTTTTAACTTGTATGCAGAACACATCATGCGATGTGCGGGGCTTGATGAATGCAAAGCTGGGGTGAAAGTTGCTGGAAGAAACATTAACAACCTCAGATATGCAGATGACACCACTCTGATGGCCGAAAGCGAGGAGGAGCTGAGGAGCCTTCTAATCAAGGTGAAAGAAGAAAGCGCAAAAGCTGGGTTGCAGCTAAACGTCAAAAAAACCAAGATTATGGCAACAAGAATGATTGACAACTGGAAAATAGAGGGAGAAAATGTGGAGGCCGTGACAGACTTTGTATTTCTAGGTGCAAAGATTACTGCAGATGCAGACTGTAGCCAGGAAATCAGAAGACGCTTACTTCTTGGGAGGAGAGCAATGTCCAATCTCGATAAAATAGTAAAGAGTAGAGACATCAGACTGGCAACAAAGATCCGCCTAGTCAAAGCCATGGTATTCCCTGTAGTAACCTACGGATGTGAGAGCTGGACCTTAGGGAAGACTGAGCGAAGGAAGATCGATGCTTTTGAGCTGTGGTGTTGGAGGAAAGTGCTGAGAGTGCCTTGGACTGCGAGAAGATCCAACCAGTCCATCCTCCAGGAAATAAAGCCCGACTGCTCACTGGAGGGAAAGATACTAGAGACAAAGTTGAAGTATTTTGGCCACATCATGAGGAGACAGGAAAGCCTAGAGAAGACAATTATGCTGGGGAAAGTGGAAGGCAAAAGGAAGAGGGGCCGACCAAGGGCAAGATGGATGGATGGCATCCTTGAAGTGACTGGACTGACCTTGAGGGAGCTGGGGGTGGTAACGGCCGACAGGGATCTCTGGCGTAGGCTGGTCCATGAGGTCACGAAGAGTCGGAGACGACTGAACGAATGAACAACAAACAGAGGTTGGATGGTCATCTGTTGGGAGTGCTTTGAATGCGATTTTCCTTCTTATTGGCAGGGGATTGGACTGGATGTCCCAAGAGGTCTCTTCCAATTCTATGATTCTATGATATAATGCACTTCCAAACTGCATTATATGACAGTGTAGATGTAGACTTAGATTTCCTAGTTCTGCGCCGTCTCTTCATGTGCACACCATGGTATGGTTCTGGTGTGCCACCGAATTATAAATTCTAGGGCTCCATGGCAGTTAAAGTGATGTCAAATTACATTGATTCAACAATGCAGATGTATCCTTCATCAGGGACATGGAGTGATCTTTTCTGAACCTTTCATCCATGGGTTAGTTGTCTTTAAATTGTCTGTATTATTAATGTGGACAGCCAGTAATAGAATCACAATTCTATGACTATAAACATTAATTGTATAGAAGCTTAAAGGGAAATAATCCTTGTTGAGAGTAAATTCAAAAAGATGCTCACATCGATGTAAGGAGAACCTTTACATGTAAAGAGGCTCACACAGAGGTTTCAAAGAATTTCCTTGCTGTTGCCTCTACACAGTTCACAGACATTAGAACATGGGTGCAAATCAGGTTAAACTCTTTGTGATAATGAGCTTATTCTATGAATGCTTGGAAATGAAATGTTCTTGTAATATTACATAATCTTTCTAAAAATTAAATAGGAGAAAATAAAAAGACCCATTATGTTAGTGTTTCTCAATCTGAGAGTCAGGACCCCTGGGGGGGGGGGTTGCGAGGGGGTATCAGAGGGGTCACCAAAGACTATCGGAAAACCCAGTATTTTCTGTTGGGCAGGGGAGTTCTGTGTGGGAAGTTTGGCCCAATTCTATCATTGGTAGGGTTCAGAATGCTCTTTGATTGTAAGTGAACTATAAATCCCAGCAAGTACAACTCCCAAATGTCAAGGTCTATTTCCCCCAGAGTCCACCAGTGTTCACATCTGGGTATATTGAGTATCCATGCAAAGTTTGGTCCAGATCCATCATTGTTTGAGTCCACAGTGCTATCTGGATGTAGGTGAACTACAACTCAAAGTCAATCAATGCCCACCAAACTCATCCAATATTTTCTGATGGTCAAGGGAATTCTGTGTGTCAAGTTTGGTTCAATTCCATTGTTGGTGGAGTTCAGAATGCTCTTTGATTTTAGGTTAACTTTAAATCCCAGCAACTACAAAATGACAAAATACACCCCCCCCCCCAACACCACCAGTATTCAAATTTGGGTGTATTGGGTATTTATGCCAAATTTGGTCCAGTGAATAAAAATATATCCTGCTTATCAGATATTTACATTACGATTCATAATAGTAGCAAAATTACACTTATGAAATAACAACGAAAATAATGTTATGGTTGGGGGTCACCACAACATGAGGGACTGTATTAAGGGGTCATGACATCAGGAAGGTGGAGAACCCCTGCATTATGTAATAAAACATATGATTAATGAATGGATTCTTCCATCATGGAAAGTTTTTCAAAGTTTTCCAGAAGCTGGGAGGTTTTTTTAATTACATGTCCTAATGTGTCAACTTACTTATCACAGAACAAACTGTGTCAGTCTACATAGCAATTTCTATGTCACCAATTTGCTAAGCTTAGCAAAAAAAGAAAAGAAAAAGAAACTCCTTAGACAAATTAAAAAACTAGAAGATTTACAGCATTATTTTTTAAAAGACAAAATTGGAGTCTCTGATTGTCTTTTCAAAATGTGCATTTGATTGTAGGTGGGTATGTTTCTGTCTGGCATCTTTCATTAAAGTTCTTTCATGTTTTAGTTCGAACTTCAAAGATGTATTTCAAAGTATCGAACTTTTTTTTTGTATTGGATAGCGTCTTTTAAAACTGGCTTTAAAAAAATCAGCGTTGCCTCTGAAAAATCCTGCATATCTCTTGGGAAGACAGGTGAACAAATGTCAGCATGCTGGAAGAAGCAAAGACCACCAGCATTGAAGCAATGGTCCTCTGCCATCAACTCCACTGGACCGGCCCTGTTGTCCAAATGCCTGATCACTATCTCCCAAAGCAGTTGCTCTACTCTGAACTCAAGAACGGAAGATGGAATGTTGGTGGACAGGAAAAGAGATTTAAAGATGGGCTCAAAGCCAACCTTAAAAATTGTGGCATAGACACTGAGAACTGGGAAGCCCTGGCCCTTGAGTGTTCTAGCTGGAGGTCAGTTGTGACCAGCAGTGCTGTAGAATTTGAAGAGGCATGAATGGAGGATGAAAGAGAGAAATGTGCCAAGAGGAAGGTGTGTCAAGCCAACCCCTACCGGAAGGCTATTTAACTTTGCCTTCCACCTGGAAAATGATGCCCTCACTGTGGGAGAACATGCAGGTCAAGAATAGGGCTTTTTGACAGCATTGAAAGCACATATGGGACCCTAACAGCCTTTGGGTAATTATGTTGACAATGACAATGATGACAATTGCTATGGTAATGGACTATGGACAAGCTTGATGGAATCTCCAACCACAGAATTCGGCTAGATAAGGCCACAAGGCTGTTATATTTAAGTACATTTTTAATTGAACTGACTTACTTTTTTAACTGTATGTAATTATTGGTTTTTATTATGTATTTTATTATGTGTACATGGAGAAATTGAATTGTTGCCGGCTGGAAGCAGCCCTGAGTCGTCGTCCCCCAATCCCCCCCGGTGGGATACAAATATCTGAAATAAATAAATAAACTCAGAAATACAACAGAGCATCCAAAATACAAATACAAAATACAGGATACTTATAGGAGAGCATTCAGATCACAGCAAGCAGATCGTAAAGTGTTGTGGCCGTAAAGAATTTGGAGCTTAGGAAGCAAAGGTGCAGAGTTCAATCTTTGAAACTGCAAAAGGTTTATTTACAAAAATCATAACCACATTTCTTAATAGTAAAGAACTGGGTCTGAGTTAATCTCTATCTCCATATCTTCTAGGGTTTAAAAGAGAGGGGAAAATCTCCATGCACTACTTCCCTCTTGACACACACAGAATACTAAAATGTAAAAAATAAATACTAAAATGTAAAAAATAAATACTAAAATGTAAAAAATAAATACTAAAATGTAAAAAATAAATACTAAAATGTAAAAAATAAATACTAAAATGTAAAAAAACAGAAGTCAGAAACAAAGACATGCATCTGCAAAGTATCCATTCTACATAATCAATCAGAATGAGAGCAGAAAGATAGATGGAGAGAACAAATAGATATTCCAACTGTCATTAAGGTGACAGTGGGGAAGGGGTTCCCTCAGTCTATTCTAAAGCTAACTAACTGTTCCTCATTGAGGACTGCAGACTTTATTTATTTATTTATTTACAGCTTTTATATTCTGCCCTTCTCACCCCGCAGGGGACTCAGAGTGGATTACAGTGTACACATATATGGCAAACATTCAATGCCAATTTTTGACATACAAACATATACAGACATACACAGAGGCTATTTAACTTTTTCTGGCCGCCAGGGGAGCTGTCGCTTTCCTCGTCCATCTGCGATGTTGATGAAGCACTTCCGCATGCTTCCCCACTGGAATGCTTTTGCTGGAGTCTTCTTTATGGCTTCATAAATCAGTTAATTTAGCCTCCCCACACTTTTTAAGGTGGTACCTAATTTTCCTACTTGACAGATGCAACTGTCTTTCGGCATTTGACTTGGGCAATGTGGGGTTGAATTCCAACAATTACAAATAATCTCCAAAGTGTCTATGTTACTGTATCTCTCGACATATTGCATGGAGATGTTATTTGGTCAAAGGGACTCAAGTTTTCTGTATGAGAATTCAAAATGCTTCTCCTTAAACTACATATACCAGACTTGTATGGGATGTTGTCATGCTAGTTAAAGCAGAATCATACTGCTATAACTGGGCTGTTTAAAGTAACATTTTGATTCATAAGTGGGTAGTGTTTTTTGCAGAGGCATGCAGGAGTGCAGTCAGGTGAGTGGGTGGGATTGGGCCTGAAGAGTGCAGTATTCAATAATAATAGGGATGGGCCTATCTCTTCCATGATCCAAGCCAATTCATTGTGTTATTGAAATCTTTTCTCATTTTCTAATTCTTATTGGATCTAATTTGAAAATCAGACTCTGTTTTGACACATCTTTCAGAAGTCCTCTGACAGCTTAGCACATCTGTGTTCCAAACTTAGCAGGACTGAGCTAAATGATATGAAAATTTAGTGATTCTAATTGCCCCAGGCTCCAATTTACCTAAGACGCCTGGTGAATAGTTATGGATATATACTGCCCTCATTAGACACTTGAGAGGTAAACCTATCAGTCAGCATTCGTACAATGCCCCACTCTGAAGATTTTAATGAGGCCAGGCTGTGTGCTAAAAGCACCTTCTAATTATGTTATTAACAGTACATAATGATGCTCATCAAAATATATGATGGAGACAGACAGGTTCATTGCAATAGCTTGTGCTCTTTTGAATTTCAGTTATGTGAACTGACTTATACAGAGAGAGTTAGGGTTCATCTACGCTGTAAATTTGGCCTGGAGAGCCCTGGATCTATTGACGGTGTCCAGATGAGCAGAACTATATTGGTTTGACTGGGTTGTCACCAGCCATGGAGCTCCACCTGAACATTAGGAAGAACTTCCTAATTGTGAGAGTTGTTCAGCAGTGGAACTCTCTGCCGTGGAATATGGTGGAGGCTTTTAAATAGAAGTTGGATGGCCATCTGTTGGGGGTACTTTGAACGCGATTTCCTGCTTCTTGGCAGGGGGTTGGACTGGATGGCACATGAGGTCTCTTCCAACTCTATGATTCTATTATCTTCCAGGAACCCTATTTGGATGCATACATGACAGGTGATGTTGTATCCTCAACCAGAGCTCCCTGACTGGTTAGTAGTAATGATGGCTGCAATCCATGCATGAGTCATTCCCTTTTCCTGTGCTGATCAGAGCAGAAAAAAGATGATGGTGGTGTCTATCAGGACAGGGGATCGAACCAAATAGACTTCAAGCAAATTCTGAAGTATCTCTAAACATTGCCTAAGGTCAGGCAAAGTAAAGTAAAAAAACTCAAGATTCTCATTGGAAATTAGAATCATAGAATCATAGAATCAAAGAGTTGGAAGAGACCTCATGGGCCATCCAGTCCAACCCCCTGCCAAGAAGCAGGAAAATTACATTCAAAGCACCCCTGACAGATGGCCATCCAGCCTCTGTTTAAAAGCTTCCAAAGAAGGAGCCTCCACCACACTCCAGGGCAGAGAGTTCCACTGCTGAACGGCTCTCACAGTCAGGAAGTTCTTCCTCATGTTCAGATGGAATCTCCTTTCTTGTAGTTTGAAGCCATTGTTCCACGTCCTAGTCTCCAGGGAAGCAGAAAACAAGCTTGTTCCCTCCTCCCTGTGGCTTCCTCTCACATATTTATACATGGCTATCATATCTCCTCTCAGCCTTCTCTTCTTCAGGCTAAACATGCCCAGCTCCTTAAGCCGCTCCTCATAGGGCTTGTTCTCCAGATCCTTGATCATTTTAGTCACCCTCCTCTGGACACATTCCACATTCCATTACTGTACAACTTAGGTTCAGACTATCTCTCCATATGAGCCTGTCTGAGTTTTATGATCTTGTGGGAAAGGTTTTATCTCTTCCCACTTCCTTATTAGGTTAGTCTGATGAGGATACAAAGAAGAGCCTTCTCAGTGACAGTTCCTAGTCTGTGGAACTCACTTCCAAGGGAGGCTTCATCCCTGCTCTCTGTATGCTGGTAAGCAAAGATGAATTTTGAAACAAACTTTCAGCATTTACTGGTTGGAATAGGAAGATGTACTATGAGTATATTGTATGTGTATCTGCTTTATACGCAGTTGAACATCTTTGGAAGAAGTCTAAGAAATGGACAGATGACATTAATTATACAATTATTATTTTTCTTTTGCTATTTCTTTGGCTAAACAGGAATACCCTATATTGTTGGTTTTGTCGCATTGCTACGGTTCTGCCAGTAGGTAGGCAGAGGTGAACCAAAACAAACACCCAGCTTGTGTCAAACTGTTTAAATAAAGCAGCACTTACTGTCTGGCTGTTTTCAGAGTCCCAAATATAAACCATAAAGATAGCCCTCAGCCACAGAATAATAAAACAAACACTGATAGCAAATGCTGATGCAGGCTTGAGAAAATACTATAGTCAGAAAGGTCCAGTCTAGTAGTCAAACACCGAGAGTTCAATGAGTAAAGTTCATGGATCAAGAGTCTATATACCATAGTCAATATCCAATCCAAAGATTCAAGGCTCCAGGGTTCCAAGAGTTTGGGAGACGGGTCAGGATACAGAAAATCCACAGACCTGGGGGAAAAATAGCAGGATCTATCACCAAGCTAAAACAAATACTTTTCTCCCAAAGATCAGCCCCAAAGGGGGGGGGGGAGCAGCATCCACAGCCAAAAATAGGACAAATACTTTCTCTCGAAGATCAGTCTCCAGGCTAGCTCCATTATAACCTGTCTCTTGCATGCCTCCACCCTTGATTGCTTTCCCTCTTACTCTTACTTACAGATTACTCAGCCCTTTAGAATTAAGACTTACATTAGGCCTGCCACCACCAACCACCATCAATTGCAGAACGTGATACATGACAGGTTCATCCTAATGCATACCTTTTTTTTCTACCTTTAAATCAGACCCCACCATTGGTCCTTTACTCTCTCCTGATGTTACATTATTCATTCTGATCTTGCTGCATCGGAACCTCCTTTATTACCAATTTTTCAAATGTCGATTTATTTTAAGTATTTTTCTTTTCCCCTCATCTTATTAGATAAATGCTTGTTCGCTTGATAGTCTTCTTCTCACTTCTTCATTACTCTTGCCCTGGTACTCATTTTTTTCCCATGTTATTAATTTGTCTCTTTCTGACTCATTTCTTTCTGCATTTAAGCATGCACCTGCAGTTCTTAAGACTTGATTCATCTTCTCTTTCTAATTATTGCCCTGTTGACCTGCTCCTTTTTCCTTCAGAAGTTTTGGAACATGCTGTTTATTGCTTTGCTTTGACTTTCTTTGTTGTATTTCTGCAACGAATCTCTTTCAATCCCATTACAATCTTTTGACAGATTTTGCAAAGACCACAGATTATCTTCTTCTGGTCAAGTCAAAAGGCCTATATTCAGTCCTTATTCTTCTTGAGCTCTCTGCAGCTTTCCACATAGTTGACCTTACTTGTCTTTTGGATTTGTTTTGTGACCTAAGGTTTGTAGATTCAGTCCTCAGCTAGTTCACATCTTATCTTTCAGCCCAGTTCTCAGCCATTTCATCTTTACATGTTATCTTTAAGGTAAAGGTAAAGGTAGTCCCCTGACATTAAGTCCAGTCATGTCTGACTCTGGGGTGTGGTGCTCATCTCCATTTCTAAGCCGAAGAACCAGCATTGTCCATAGACACCTCCAAGGTCATGTGGCTGGCATGACTGCATGGAGTGCCATTATCTTCCCGCCAGAGCGGTACCTATTGATCTAATCACATTTGCATGTTTTCGAACTGCTAGGTTGGCAGAAGCTAGGGTTGACAGCAGAAGCTCACGCCGCTCCCCGGAATCGAACCTGCGACCTTTCGATCAACAAGCTCAGCAGCTCAGTGCTTTAACCCACTGCGCCACCGGGGGCTCTTTAGGCAATCCTATTTGCTCTTATTGATGAAGGAATTTGCAGTTCTCATAAGCCCCAAGGGACACCTGGCAAGCTAGTTAGTGTGGATAATTAATCAGGGATTGGGAACCGAAGACTTCACCAGGATGAAGGCAAATGACAGAGACTTTATTAAATTTGGGCAAAAGGGACACTTGTACAGCACTGGTGCTCCAAGGGTATAAGTGTGAAAGTACATTCACAAGCGGACATCTTTATAAGTTCCCATTCACAGACATTGTTCCGTTTTGAAATTTCCCTCCCTCTTCCTGATAGGCTAGCTGGTGGAGCTGGATGGCTTTTGATTGGTTGGGCCGCGGGTCCAAGCCGGCACACTTCACCCTGATTGGCGGAGGTGGTGGTGACATAGCTGGGATCTGGGCAGCTGGGCAGGGAAGCCCAAAAGTCTCCAATTAGCCAGTGGAAGTGGTCTAAGGGAGGGAGTACCAGGAGCCATACCAACCCCATGGGTGTGTAGTTCAGACATGCAATGGACAAAGAAAAAGTCCAAAACCTATCTGACAGGATTATGTTAATGTGTGGCCCTGCCAGATGACACAATGGGGTTTTTTTTTTGTTCCAGATGGGTTCCCATGTCTAGAGATAAAGGGAGAGTCCAGAGGTGTAGATTTGCAGGTGGGATTGCAATCACAGTTTTGGTCTGGATCTTTGTCCTGTGACTTTCCAAGATCTCCAAGATATCTCGAAGCTGTGAACAACTGGCCTCCTCTTGGGATCTGGACTGGTCCTTTGTCTAAGGATTATGACACATCTCCATTTGGCATCTGGGGTGTGGATGTGGTGTCTGGAAGATTGCTCATGGGGAGGGGATGCTGGAGTTCATAGTTTTGAGTTCATGAACATTTGTCTTCCTTTTGTAGAATTTAATAATAAAATAATAATAAAAGTAATGAAAATGATGAAAATAGAAGAAAGACAGTCTTTGGGAGAAGTTTAGTAAGGGAGGAGGAGAGGGATGGGAAGATATGAGAGCAGGGGGAAAGGGTGGGGTATTTTCCAAGGCTGAGCAACAGCTGAGGAGGTCATTTTGTAGTATTTTATTATATATATATTTAGCTTATTCTATTATGTGTGCGTTCACAGAAGAAGGAAAAAATGAGGAGGAGGAGGAGGAGGAGGAAGAGGAGGAGGAGAGAAGTGAAGGGAGATACATAGTAGCTAGGGAAGGAATGGGGGAGATACAAAGTGGTTGGGGCTGGGAAATGGAGGTCTTTAGCTACTGTGTGGCTTCTGGCTGACTTCCTTGTGGTGATTGGGAAGACTATCAGCTGGTGAATCTCCTTTGCAGCTGCGAAGGGTTGCCAGTGTGGACTGGCTCGAGCTGGGCTGTTGTGCTGTGGGTGTGTGGGGGTCTGTGGGCTGTGATGGGTGGATTGCTGCTGGTCTTGGGGGTCTTGAGGGACCACGGGAGATTGAGACCATTTTCAATCCATTATGGCCTCCATCCTTGGGAGAACTACAGATTGCAGAGTCCACATTATGTGTATCTTTTATGGGAGGGTCCTCAATAACATTACGGTTTTCAGTGCCATTTTTACGCTGATAATAATCGTGTACCTTATACTTATGAAGATCCTAAAGTGAACCTATCATAAGGTCTACTTGGCTGTATTTCCTATATCACAAGGTTTACTTGGCTGTATTTATGCACTAAATTGAAACTTGTGCGCCAGTTGCGCCTGTACCTTGAGAAGTCAGACTTGGCTATGGTGGTCCATGTTCTTGTTACATCTTGTATAGACTACTGCAATGCACTTTATGTGGGGTTGCCTTTGAAGATGGCCCAGAAGCTTCCAGTAGTCCAACAGGGCGGCAGCTAGATTCCTTACTGGAGCCATGTACATGGAGCATACTACTCCTCTGTTATGTTAGCTCAACTCGCTGCCAGTTTGCTACCGAGCTCAATTCAAAGTGCTGACTTTGGCCTATAAAGGCCTAAATTGTTCTGGCCCAACATACCTGTCCAAACGCACCCCCCCTTATGAGCCAACTAGAGCTTTAAGATCTGCTGGGGAAGCTCTGCTCTTGGTCCCACCACCTCTGCAAATGCGATTGGTGGGAACGAAGGACAGGAGCTTCTCAGTGGTGCCCCCTCAGCTACGGAACTCCCTCCCCATTGATACTAGGCAGTCCCCATCCCTTCTGGTCTTCAGGAAAAAAAAGCTAAAGTCTTGGCTCTGTATACAGACATTTGAAGAATAAGACATTACGGATTTCGACACAAAATAAGGATTTTGAACAAGGAGTATTGATGAATGGAATCAAGCACATTATGTTTTAATCTGTTTTTCTTGCTCTATGAATTAATTTGCTCATGTGTTTTGATTGTTTTATAGTCGATGGGGTCTGTTTTTATTGTTATGTTTATATATGGAATTGAATTTTGCCAGAGTTGTAAGCTGCCTTGAGTCCCCTGCAGGGTGAGAAAGGCGGAGAATAAATGAAGTTAATAAATAAATACTTCAGAACCTTTTTCAGACATTGAACATTGCATTACAGCTTGTATTTCAGCTATCTCTTCATTCTTGCCAAAAGCTTAATATGGTAAAGATAGAACGCCCCCTCACCCGCCAAAAAACCTCTTCCTTGTGACTTAACTTTTCAATGACTGTTGATAATGTTCCAATTTATCCTTTGAAACAAGCACGTATTTTTGATTTATTTTTTACTCTTCTTTATTTTTGTTCCTCATGTTGAGATTCTACTTGAGATTTTCTTTGTATTCGTGTCTTTTCTATTCTTTTCTTTCTGCTTCTTCTGCAAAGACTTGGTTCATGTCTTGGTCATTTTCCATCTTGATTATTATAATTATCTTTTGGCTGATCTTCCATTAAACCATCCTTTTGACTCCTAGTTTCTGTTCAACATTTGCTGCCAAGATTATCCTTTTCAACTCTCTGTTGATTTTTCTCCCATCTGCTTTGCTTGCTTTCTATCTTTCACAACCATACATAGAAACTGAAAATACAATGGCATGGATACTACTGACATTGGTGCTTACTGATATATTTCCTTCCCATATTTTTTGGCATTTTTATTTTAACTTTTATTACAACTTTTAACATAACTGTTGCACTCCAGTCCTGGAAACAACTATGACCACCGCACCACATAAGAGTCCAGGAATATAAGCAAACACTTTATTTATTTACCGCATTTGTATACCGCCTTTCTCAACCAGAGGCGAATCAAGGCAGGTCACAGTTGGCAGCGATTCTGTCACACTTCAGGATAGATTCACCTTGCTCAGAACACCACACACACAAAGGCTGTAGGTTTTGTAGTTTGTTAAAGAAAAGGCAACGTCTTTAACACAAAAGTAAAGTTGCAAAAATTCAGTAGCCAAACAGAGCCTTAAAGGTAGAGTTTCCATAGTCCAAAGGCAAATAACATGAAACATAATCCATAAGCATTGATCAACAAGATTCCATGGCAGCATGACAGAGTCCCCAGAAGCCAAGATCGAAATCAAAGTCCCATATAGCCAGAAGCATTGCCCAAAAGCCCAGGCAATCCAAAGAAGTTATCAGGGTGTTCGCTGAAGTTGCACTGACAAAAGGTTGCCTTCTGTCAGCTCACTAAATATACTTTTCCAGCATGAAAGCATTCCTTTGACCTCTAACTTCTCTCTTGTTTGCAAGCCTTCTACTACAGCGAACCCTGAATTGCAAGCGATCTGCCCTATCTAAATCTGCAGAGCCTTCAAGGTCGAATAACTCATTATCCCGGAGCTGGGAATTGGCAGCCTGAGAATCAGCAGGCGGAGAGCTCACAGGCTGGCTCGCCTCCTCCACCTGTACCTTTGAAGTTTTACTAAGATCAGAAACATCTTCTAAGACAATATCCCTTCCCATGGGAAACTGGAACTCCTTGTCTTCAGCATCAACATCGTCTATATCAACAATAGGAACATGTTCAGGAATCTGAAACCCATCATCCTCTTCCTGCTCTTCCTGAGGCTCCAGCTGAGCCACAACAGATTCAATGCCATCACAAAATGCAATTAAAACAACTATAAATACAATTCAACATTTAAAATGTAAAATAAAAAGCAAATATATGTATAAAAACAAGATCCTATAAATATAAAAAGTAAATACATCTATAAAAACAAGATATCTATAAAAACAAGATCCTTTTACGTATTTTATTTTAAAATACATAAAAGCATCTAAAAAACAGGAATAAAAAAGGAAGATATATAATTCAAAAAGGTTTAGCACCAGGTGATAACCAAACAATAATCCAAATGTTTCATAAAGTTCCAGAGGTGACAAAGTCCAGGAACAGTTAGACATCACAGGTGGTTTCTCCTGAGAGCCCTTTTTATTGCTCAGCTCTTCATTCAATTCCTTATCTCATGTTGCTCCTTCTGGCTCCTCTGAATGGTCTTGAGGTTCTGCACTTTCCAAGCCAGTTTTTTCAAACAGAGAACCATCATTTCCCAGACCTGAATTTCCCAGACTTGAGGACCCGTCACTTTGTGCCACAGGAAAGCCCACAATCAACAATTGGAGGGCCACATAACTCTAACAACTTGAGAAGCAACCCAGAGCAGAAGGAGGGTGGGGTAATGTTTGTAGTGGGATGCTGAAAATATTTACTCAATTGGTGGTTTTTCTACTCTAAATTCTTATTCATATCATTTCACACATACAACCAGAATGGTTTGGATGTGTGTGTTCCCCCCAAAAACCTGCTAGGCTCATATTAAATAATCTCCTGACCTGATGAAGTCAAACACATCTGCTCTATGTTTAAAGATTTACTGGTAGTCCTCTCTTTGGAGAGATATAAGATTTGTGTTTTTGTAATTTCTGGTGGGACATAAAAATGACTTTAATAGCTACTCTTCATAATGGACTCTATTAGCATTTACCTCCTGATTTCCCACCGTCAGATCAGAACATTCCCCATTTGCAGGTTCCTGTGATTAAAGTGGAGTCATTCAAAGCAATACTATTCTAATCATTTTCATTAGTGGACAGCTTGTTCCTTGCCATCTTTACCTCCAAATCAAAATGCATAAAGCTACAGCTCTCTGTGGATGATTGGATTCACTGATTGTAATATACTAAATTCCCTGCAGAGTTGGACTGTTTCTTCCTTCTACCTTTCCTTTTCCTCTAAAAAGGTCTTAGCAGTTCAATATGGTGCAGTCCAAATATTCTAGTTCGGAAAAGTGAAACTGAAGACTCAAGATGTATTGATTTTAATGACCTCATTTGCCCTTCAGTACTGGTAATTCCTCCTGTGTTAATCTTGCATTCCTGACCTCATTGCTGATTGCATTGCCTACTCACAGATATCTGTGGAAACAGATGAGCTTCTTATAATGAGTAATTTGGAGCTCTGGAGCCATGTTCAATAACTTGTTTCTTTTGAAGACAATAATTGTATTTGTTGTTTAAAATTCCTCCCATTATCTGAGGAAAATGCAAAATATCAGTGGATGTAATTTATATAATGGCTAGTTAAGGTACTGGCTGTGAGTGTCACATAAATTGAAGAAGGTCCTGTGAATAGGGAGCTAAGTCTGGATGTTGGCCTAAGAACCTGAACGATCCTCCCCGCTTAAATGATATGGCTAAGCAATATTATGAAAGTCTTGTCTAAGTCTAAAGCAGGAGCAGTAAACTCATGGACCTACAACTAAGTTAAACTATAGAAGTTCAAGTCAGCAAAAACCATAGTGAGCAATGCTGGGAGTTCAAGTCCAACAACTTCTAAAGTGTCACCACCAAACTTAGTTCCATTTTTACTCACTTGGTCATTGAAAGCATTCTGGATAAATCACACCATCTCCGTCCCCCAAAATCCCATGATAGATTTGCCTTAGGGTCACCATAAGTCAGAAATGACTTGGAGCAAGCTACACAACAATGATGATAGCCTGCCATCCCTGGCATTTGCTACGATTGGTTATACGACTAGCACAGAGATGCTTAAGGGCCCTTCCACACAGCCATATAACCCAGAATGTCAAGGCAGATAATCCAAAATGTCTGCTTTGAACTGGTATCTGTGTCCATACTGCCATATAACTTGGTTCTAAGCAGATAATGAGGGATTTTATACAACTATGTGGAAGGGGTCTAAGACACAGGGCACTTCCAGACAGGCCTTTATCCCAGAACCATCTGTGGTTTTAAAAAAGCGGATCTTCTTGGGGGCCTGTCTACACACCCCAGAAAGTGTGAACTTTCTGAGGTGAGTGTCCAGATGATCTCACGGGACTGGCCTGTGAGAACATCTGGAGGCCCTACCACCCTTCCCCAAAGCCCCCAAAGTCCTTTGAAAAGTAAGGAAAACTTACCCGGCCTCCAGTAGACTGTGGCTGCAGCTCTCCTGGTGCACAGAAATGATGCACCAGGAGACTGGGGGGGGGGGGGGGGGGGGGGAAGCGATTTTCCTTCTCCCCTCTTTTCTTGGCACATCATTTCTACGTGCCAGGAGAGCTCCAGCTACAGTCTACTGGAGACAGGTAAGTTTTCTACACTTTTCAAAGGGGTTTGAGGGCTGTGGGGGAGAGGGGTGGGTATTCCCACAGTTTTCTGGACTAATTTAGTCCAGAAAACTGCGGGAATGGTGTCTGCCAAGAAGGCACAGAATAAATCCACTATCTAATTAATTCGCTACAAACCAGGGTTTTCCTGGTTTGTGGCGAATTAATTCGGGACAGCCCCTTCTTTATTGTGGGCGTTACCGCAATAAAGGGTCTGTCTGGATGTGCCCACAGTTGATCCAGTAGCTTCAGTCTTGTCCTGTTCCCTCAAAACTACAGCTTGGAAATCTTACAGATGCTCAGTATATAATGCAGTGACGGGATGCTTTGAACTTCCCCTTTTCTTTTCCTATTGTTATTCTCTCCTGCTGTTATGGAAAGTAGACAATTAAAACCTGCAACTACAAGCATCATCCACCAAAGTGCTATTGTCTGAAGGAGCCATTGTTTTTACTCTTTGCTTTCTTCTCCTTGCTTCAAACTAGTATCAAGAATTTGAAATTTGTGTGCTCTTTGAAATGTGCATTAGCCTCTTCCACATTTCAGTGAACGCTCTCAATGGAATCCTTATGAAGTCACCCAGAAGATGACTGCCATTTTTTGAAAGGAAATAGATAAATCATATTTTCATCTTATCTTGGATGCCTATTCAAAGAATAAAGTCTATAGATCTCTGTTTATCACCTTCTATCTTATTTTTCATCTATTGTTCAACGTAAGTAGTGTGACTCACTTGAAACTGATTAATTTACCAAAATATTAAATAAGCAATGAGTCTATACTATACCCTCATGACACACAATGTGCGAGCCTCCAGATTTTGCTAGATTTCAGTTCCCATGCTCCACTACCGCTGGTTGTTGGTGTTCATATAAAAGTTTGGAAATTTGTACTTTAGGAGATTAAAACTCCCAGATTTCTTTGACCTGGCATGGCTAGTGAATAGACTATGGGCTTTCTTTCTTTGATTTTATCCTTTGGTTTTAGCTTTGCCCAACATGTGAATGAAGTCTTCAAGAACATTTCTGAAATGAAATTTGGCCGCCAGACATAAAATTGTCTCCTATTTACACAAAACAGAGTTGACAATCCTTTGGCTCTCCAGATGTGACTGGTTTACACTTCCCAACTTTTTTAGTATTACCTATTTGGAGTTGGGATATTGTGATTTGCTATCCTCCAACAACCTCTAGAGCTGTGGTTCTCAATCTCTGGGTCCCCAGGTGTTCTGGCCTACAATTCCCAAAAATCCCAGTCGGTTTAGCAGCTGTTAGGATTTCTGGAAGTTGAAGGCCAAAACATTTCAGGATCAACAGGTTGAGAACCACTGCTCTAGGGTGTTGTATGTTTCCTAGGCCTGATGTGAAGGCTTAAAGAAGAATGAAAATTGCAGATATTTTTTCTCAGAACCTTTCAGCCCTCCTTTTCTCATCCAATCCCATCTGCTCCTTTTCCCCTCTCCTCATTTGACCTTTTCTTCATCACATTTATTAACACAATGATATTTCAAAATCAGGATGTGTATACCTAAGCTACGTTTTCCAAAAATCAGATATCAAGAGGGAAAAGTTATTAAAAAAGAAGAACACTGAAAATTCCAATTTTTAGCAGTGAAATAAATAAAAAATCATGGGGTTGGAAGAGACCCCAAGGGCCATCCAGTCCAATGCCATTCTGCTATGCAGGAAAACACAACCAAATCACTCCCAAAAGATGGACATCCTGCCTCTTTTAAAACCCTCCAGAGAAGGAGACTCCACCACATTCAAGAGTCAGCATATCTCATTGCTGAACAGATCTTACCATCAGGAAGTTCTTTGTAATGTTAAATTATCATAGAATAATAGAATCATAGAGTTGGAAGAGACCTCGAGGGCCATTCAGTCCAACCCCTTGCCAAGAAGCAGGAAAATCACATTCAAAGCACTCCCGACAGATGGCCATCCAGCCTCTGCTTAAAAGCCTCCAAAGAAGGAGCCTCCATCACACTCCGAGGCAGAAAATTCCACTGCTTAACAGGTCTCACAGTCAGGAAGTTCTTCCTAATGTTCAAGTGGAATCTCCTTTCCTGTAGTTTGAAGCCATTGCTCTGTGTCCTAGTCTCTACGGCAGCAGAAAACAAGCTTGCTCTCTTCTCCCTATTACTTTCCCTCACATATGTCTCCCCTCATTCAGGCTAAACATGCCCAGCTCTTTAAACCGCTCTTCATAGGACTTGTATTCCAAAATCTTGATCATTTTAGTCGCCCTCCTCTGGACACTCCCAGCTTGTCAACATTTTCCTTCAATTGCAGTGCCCACCATTGGAATTAAAGGCTGCTAAAATCATTATTATTAAAGAAATGGCAAATATGGACAATACAGCATATTTAGAAATTCCACCTACTAAATCAACAACATGAGGGAGGCAATGTTTGTGCTTGCATTGCAACTGCCCTGTGTCTTTTAGCTACAATATTGTGCTATTGTCTAGTATGGGAGGAGGTCCATGGGGGTGACACTGCACCAGGTGACACCAACCTTAGTGATGGCATAGATGGTGTGTGAAGATCCATGGGTGCTGAGGATCGCAGATCTGGATCCTGTGGATTTGGAGGGAGTTTTGTACTAGGATACTGTTCTTGACATTGTTGTTTGTACATGAGAAAAGATAAGGTGCACATAACCTCTGAGAAAGCACAGTTCCTTAACACAACTATTTTGACACTGCAATAGTTTCTCAACAAGTTTCAAGTCCTTTCCTGCACATATCCTGCCAGCAATTATAATTGGGTATCTGACACTGGGTAAATCTATGCTAGAGCTCATGTAAGTCCTCGGTTATTAGGACTTTGGCGAATGAAATGCAGACTTGCCGCTAAAATTGACACTGTTCTGGAATGTAGTTGGTTTTCTAATACATCACTAGCACTTTAATTTATTTCTGCTCAGATACATTCGGAAAGGCAAGAAAGCTAGGTCTGAAATCTTTGGCAAGTTTGACATTAAATAAATGCATAATGCAGATGTGCATGAGCATGTGTGTGTAATGCGAAAATTATTCCCAACGGATTTCTCTTTTGCTTTTTTGGAAATGTCACTCCAGTTAAAATTAATAATGACTTACGGTTGCACAGCAGAAATCTGTTACTAATGGAACGATAAATATTTACAGCTTGAAAGATTTAGAGTTATGAATGGCTTCATCCCAGCTTTCTTTTCTCTTTCTCTCTGCATGGTCTATTGGCTTAACTGATATCTCTTTTTTATTGCAGTATAAAATGGAATATCCTAACCTCTGTGTGGTTTAAAGCATAAAAAAAAAATATTTTCACTGCGGGTAAATGTGGAAAATAACTGTAATTGGCTATTAACAAAGAAGTATAAAGAAAAATTGCTACATTCTCTTAGGAAATCATACATCTCCCTTCACTAAATTAGCTCTTTTGAAAGTACTTATTAAGTCTCTGTACAGAGAGGAAAGCAGGCTACTACTACTATTACTATTTCCTTAAGGATAAGATTATAACAAGAATAGGAAAACATGAATATAACAAGAACAACTTGCACTGAGTAAATCAAACAAGGGGTGGAAAGTCTCCAGAATTGAGGAGAACATTGGACTACACCAGTGTTTCTCAACCTGGGGGCTGGGACCCCTGGGGGGGTTTCATAAGGGGGTGTCAAAAGGGTCACCAAAGACCATCAGTAAACACAGTGCTCTCTGGGTGCGGGTGAACTACAACTCCAGAACTCAAGGTCAGTGCCCACCAAACCCTTCCAGTGTTTTCTGTTGTTTATGGGAGTTCTGTTTGCCAAATTTGGCCCAATACTATCGATTTGGTGTAGCAGGTATTTGTGCCAAATTTGGTCCAGCTGCTGGGGTGACAAGGATGATAGTCAAGGTAAGGTTGACTGTCCAGTGGTGCCGAACCAGTTTTGGCTTGAGCTCCCCTCCCAATGCTACTTCAGCATGTAAACAGGTTTGCTTAGTTCAGGGTTGGCTCAAAAAAACCAATGCCCCGGACTGCACTGTGATTATGGTGTATGTGTAGTCACCTTAAGCTTTTTCATTTCAGTTCAGATCATAATGAGGCATACACTCCAACTGTCCCAGTTTACAAGGAGAGTCCTGATTAATCCTCGTCCCACTTATTCCAGCTGCTTTTAAAATGACCTAGTTTCTATCTCCTCCCACTTTCCCCCTTTGTAGTCACTTACCACAATTGCTACAGGGTTCAAAAACAGTTTGCATTCAATTCAGCAGGGAAAAGAGGAGGAATCTTTCATTTCCCTGAAGATTTAGGCAAAGGCAAGCTGCTACAAGGTCTCCTAACTTGTGAGTTCTTCCTTTCACCATCTTGAACACACTGCTGTTGCTGGGTCATACACATCTCTTTGTTATTATCTATTAGGCTTGTGCACTGATTCAATTTGGCCAGTTCCCTTCAGCTAATCTGGGTGTTCCGACTTGTTCAGATGGCCGTAATGGCAAGGGCTCAGCCTCAATGTTTTTTCCGGCCACAACAGAACAGTGGCTGTAAGAAACCGGCTGCCTTTGATTACAAGTGGAGTGTGGAGGGAGGCACCCACTAGAATGTAAAGCACAAGGGGGACAAAAGCATAACTCCAGGTCCTGCAAATCAAGAGAAAAGAGAGGGCTTTTTAAAGGAAGACTAGTGTAGGGTAGCTCCAGGTCGATTGCTCTTCCTTCCCCGGGAAGTGGGGAAGCCTCCTTAAAACGCCTTGGAAAACTGCATGTAGGGAGAGAGCGCGTGTGCCTGCAGTGCCTGTCTCCCCTAGACTAGAAGCAGCTTTAACTAAGCATTAAATGTGGTCTCCTTTACAGACAGAAGGGAAAGGGTTGCAGAAAGAGTGGAATCTTAACTCTAATGCTTTTAATCCAGATCTTAATGAAGGATATAAGGAAAAAATGCCCAAAATGGGAAGCCTGTGAAGTCCCCCCCACCCCCCATAATGGGCCAGATTGAAAACGAATCTTTCGGCTTCCCAGACCGAAAATGGATTTCTGTCCTCCCGAATTCGGGGGACTCCCAAAAAATGGATCAGGACCTCCACAGAAGTCCAGGACACCGAAACAGATTGCAGTTTACCTGTATTTCACAAGCCTATTATCTATGGAATGTTGAATGGTAAGTAATAGTAATTTTAGCGTGAATAAACTTTCATAAACTTTCTTTTTTTACCCAAGAGAACATTTTTCTAGGAACTGTTAGGTCCTCCAGCAGAGCAAGTTAACTGTCACATTGCAGGACCTAGTGATTCCTATAGAAAACATCTAAATCAAATTCTTGAATTATCAAATCCAGAAATGTTAAACCTGAAAAAGGGAGGACCAACTTTGTCTATATTTGAATATATCTACATCATGAGGTGTCTTGGAGATCCAAGTCTATGCACAAAATTAATCTATGGTTCCTATACATATCATACACATTTGTGTACTTGTTCTATATAAAATTCTTTTTTTCTAGGTTCTTCTTTTTCTTTGTTATTATTGGTGTGTGCCTTCAAGTCATTTGTGAGGCTAGGAGTGTGTGCCTGTTCAGTGGGCTTTCACAACGGAGCAGGGACTTGAGTGTTGGTCTTCATAGTCATAGTCCAATGCTCTAACCACTACATCGTGGTGGTTCTCATCATAGCCTGAGGATCATGCTAAATAGCATTCTAAATAGCATTTTAAATAAATGTATGCACGAAACAAAGTTTGCACACACCAAACCGCCAGAAAGCCAGAATGCCACTATTTCTGCCAGTCATGTGCACAATTTTGTATTTTGTAATAGGGATGCTCAATCTGTATTCATCATAGGCTATTACTCATGGCTGCGCATGATTATCTTCCAAGTGTACAGTCTTGGTGGTGGGTCTGCAAAGAACTGTAGAGACCAATTCTGGATCCACATAGTGTTTCGCAGTGAGGACATACATGCTGCCCACTGACATTCTTTTTTCCATTCCTGAGCTGAGAATAGAGTAATTGCTTTGGGAGATGGTGATCAGGCATTTGGACAATGTGACTGACCAGTCCAACAAAAATGATGGTGGAAAATCATCATTTCAGTGCTGGTTGTCTTTGCTTCTTCCAGAATGTTGACTTTTGTCTGTCTGTCTTCCCAAGAGATTTGCAAGATTTTTCAGAGGCAATGCTAATGAAATTGTTGCAGAAGTTGAGAGTGACATTTGTAGACAGTCCATGTTTCTCATACAACAGAATTGGAAGGACAATAGCTTTATAAACAAGCATCTTGGTATCCCTAGCCTCTATTCCGGTGGTTATTAACCTGTGGGCCATGGAGCATGAGTGGGCAAAAATCTGGTCCGCAAGCCTCCTTCCTCTTTATTTCTTTTCTTTTCTTTCATTTCCACTCCTTTTATGCCGCCTGCCATTTCTTCTGTGTTGCTCACCATGGTATATGTTCTGTATCAGAAACTAGAGCTGATATGGTCTATCCAATGCAATTTTTTGAATCAGGGCCTCAACCAAATCTAAAGTTGACCAAAATCTGATTTGTAATCCTTTTGGTATTAATGTTGGAGAGTGGTCCCTGGTCAAAGTGGTCCCTGGTCAAGTGGTCCCTAGTCAAAAAAAGGTTGTGAACCACTGCTCTATTTATTTAAAAAATGCTGCACTTGCCAAGCTCATCTACACTGTGATCAGGCATGTAGCCGGGGGTGGGGGTGGGGGGTGGGGGTGGGTGGGCTTGAGGGGCTTCAGCCCCCCCCCCCCGAAATTCTCATGGTGGTCTGCGAGAAGGCCTTACTGGTGCATTATTTAAACTGTTACGTTTATTCATATCATGATCTGATCACCATACTCAATATATCCCAAATGAATGGGATATACAATACAATACAAAAGGTTTGCTATGGTAGACCTTCTTTCACTCAGACTCAGCCCCCCCCCCCGAATCAAACTCAGCCCCCCGCCCCTCGAATCAAAATCCTGGCTACGGGCCTGACTGTGATAGAAGGGTTTGAGTTTTCTAGGACTTTCTGCCCGAGAGCTCTAGTTCTGTACAGTAGGGAAATGAAGAATTAAATTTTAACTCCCATCAACAAATTACACATCTCAGGATTTTGTAAAATGAACATTAAAGTGCTGTGATTCTGCTATTGTGGATACATCCAAGACCAAATTATGAAAATCTTCTCATAATCTCTGTTTCATTTCTCTGAATCAAAGTTAACATCTTGGAACAGAGAACTTGTCACAGAGCTAAATGATTCAGTTATAGAAAACTGAAAAAGACCAGGGAACGTCCTTTCCCATTTAGAAAATTGCTTTAATTTGATACTTGAAACATTATTGTCGATTCACTGAAGCTCACTAAGCTCTCAATCATTAAAAAGCAACCAGCAGGACCAATCCAAGCCACCAGAAATTGCCACAGTGAAGGTGAACCTTCTGTCCTCTTCTCTTTGAAAGGGAATGGCTTTAAAAATGTTTGAAATATATTAATTAGACCAGTTACTTTTGGGGAAATGTCAGTTGCTATTGCATAATGCGCCATGGGTCGTATTTTTCATTGGTGCCTCGAATGCCTTCAATTTTGCATAATGTGCACATCAGGTCACTACGCCATAGAACCGATGTGAGAAAATTGTTCTCTCTTTCAAGTCAATTGAAAGAGAGAACTGTAAAGAAACTTTTAAAGATGATATTCATAAGGATGTTCAGGATAGAACTGAAGTAAGTAATGGATCACTCCACCATTGCCTCCAACATTTCACTGGGACACATATGACAAGCAAACTCAGAAAGTTCTTAATAAGGAAGAGTACACAAGCGAGGAATGCCTGTAGCAGTTTGCTTTCCTCTGAGTCAGCTGAGAAAAGGCAGGTTCTGCTAAGGTCAAATATGCTGCACACTTTTGCACTTTGATTTCAGTTTGCAGCAATCCGCACTTACCTTCCTCCATGGGTGAGACCATGCTGAGAATCGGCATAATCTGAATCTATTTATTTATTTACTCACAGGACTTATATTCCTCCCTTCTCACCCTGAAAGGGACTCAGGGTGGATCACAGAACACATATACAGCAAACATTAAATACCGATTATACAATGACAAGACAGACAACAGATTGGAGGTATTTATACTATAGGATTTTTCTCATCATTCGGCATTTTTGGATGCTATGCTTGGTTCTGGCCACAGGGGGTGCTGTCATTCTATCTCTTTGCCAAAGAGCTTTCTTTGTTCGAAAACTTTCCTCTGAAACGCTGTGCCCAAAATAACTCCTCACTTAATGCGGTTCCTATTAATCTACTCACATTGCTGTTTCCAAGCCGTTAGACGGGTGGGGAGCTGGGCTGACCTGGCTTTGAACCTTTTGGTTGGCAAGATTTACTGCAGCTACAGCTGGTGATTAACCTGCTGTGCTAAAGCCAGCACTACTTGGGCTTACTCTTCTCCAGGTCGCTGATGTTGGTTAGCTCTAAAGTCTACTGGTCCTATATGTGGTAGCTCAAAGGCAAGGACAGGTCTTTTTGATCTGTAACATTCAGAGATAAATGAACATTTGTTTAGTGGTGTTCTTGGTTGTAACTTCTTGGTAGATGATGGAGTCAGTGTGGTATGATGTGGACAAGAACTCCCTACCACAGTCATTCTGTTCTCTGTACACAATCATGATGCCATGAGGGCAAATCAAGACAGTTAAAGTGAAATCAAACTCTTATGAGTGTGCAGTGTGGATTCGGTCGCCAATGACTTTACCATACACCTGCTAGTCTGCTGTGTTAGCTTAGGTAATGGATTTATTTATTTCATACATTTTTATCCCGCTCTTCTCCTTGCAAGAGGGGACTCAGGACGGCCTAACATAAGCACCGTACAATGCTACCATCATATAGATAAAAACAAATACATTAAGACATTATAAACAGTTCATTAAAACAATAAATTAGACACACCAATTAAAACCAAATCCAAGTCAAGAGTTAAATCAATGTTGCCGTGTCCAAGTCTTCTTTCCAATTGCCGATGTCCACTAACTGAATGCCTGATCTCAAAGCCAAGTCTTCAATTTTCTTCTAAAGGACAGGAGGGAGGTTGCCAACCTGATGTCCCTGGGGAAGAGAGTTCCACAGACCGGGGGTGGGGGGCAGCACTGCCGAGAAGGCCCTGTCTCTTGTCCACACCAACCGCGTTTGTGACAGTGATGGGATCGAGAGCAGGCCCTCTCCTGAAGATCTTAAACTTCGTGATGGTTCATAGCAGGAGATACGTTCGAACAGGATACTTAACATATTGAACACCTTTGATATAGCACCTGTGTTCAGAAAAATAATTGCACCTGTTTATCAATCTTTGGTCCTGCTATCATACTTCCTCATAATCCTGTCTTCCTGCACTACTAGGCTTCTTTCAGAAGTAGAAAGGAGTATTCACACTACAGTAGGCAGTGGAAATGTAGTGAGATGGGACTCTGAAGGCACGGAACAGACCACTCTGGCACCACAAGATGCAGAGCTAACCTTAAGGAATGAGGCTACAGAGTAGAGTCCATGACATGCAAGTGTGAAGAAGTGCAAACCACAGACCACCAATTACAATGCAGTCTGATCACCACCACATGCACAATGGAAGACTTTCTTACAGCAACACCAGAGGCACTCCAAGTGGCCAGCTTCTGGTCAAGGGAAATTTAGTATAATGCAAAGTTTTCAACTTTGTTTGTGGTTTTTCTATACATTGTAACTGTATTCTCAATTCACATTTGACACGATAAACAAACACACAAACAAACAAACAAACAAAATAAACTAGGGGTGGAGAATGACAGCAGAAGGCAAACCAATAGAAGGATGCACATAGCATTGCATGATAGGAATTGTCACCAAAGCTGATGATCCAGCTGCAACTCCAGTTTGTCTGCCTCATGTGATAAAGTAGAAAGAAGATGCTATGGTTCTCAACCTGGGGTCCCCAGATGTTTTGGGCCTACAACTCCCAGAAATTCCAACCAATTTACCAGCTGTTAGGATTTCTGGGAGTTGAAGTCCAAAAACATCTGGCGACCCCAGGTTGAGAACCTATGTACAGTTCAAAATAATGAGAAAGAATACATTGTGAAAAACAAAGACAAAACAGGAACTTTGAATGCACAACATGGAGTAAAACCAGTTAATCTGGTTTTATCCCACAACTGGAAAAGTTGAGAAATGCTCTGGAATGTTAGTGGGGTTAGTGTGGATAGTTGGACCAACTCTAATCTGAACTGGTCAGATTTAGTTGTTTTGCTTCCATTAGTAAAAGCAAGCAATCCTATTTTTAAATTCTTGGCAGAGACACTGATGGCACACTGTATGTCAAAATGACAAGAGAGAATAGGACAAAATATATTAAGTGCTATTCTACCAACCTTTCTTATCAGTTCATAGCGAGACATTTGAAGCACGGCAGTTACTGGGAAAAACAAACCAATAACCCTAGTTTCATGACATGTAAAATTGTGCTGGCTCCAGCTGTTTAATACAGAAGTTGATTTGCATTCATAGCTTTCAATACAAGCAGTTTGCAGTAGGCTGTCATATCTAACCAGAACTGGGCAGCTCTTCTGTTGTTAATTTCCCTGTTGCAATAATAAGGGCCCTTCCAGACAGGCCCTGTCTCCCAGGATTTCTGTTTACCCCAGATTATCTGGCAGTGCAGACATATAATCCAGTTTAAAGCAGAAAACATGGGATCAGATCTTGGAATATAGGGCCTGTCTGGAAGGGCCCTCATTCTCTTTCAGTGAGATGTTTTGAACTGGGATTTATTGATGATGATGATAACAACAACAACAACAACAACAGCAACAATAACAACTTTATTCTTATACCCCGCCAACATCTCCCCAAAGGGACTTGGGGGAGCTTACATATAGGATAAAATGTCCACAAGACATAAAAAAAACAAAAGCAATTCATAAAACAAAATATATTAAAATAAGAGCATCATAAAATACAACAAACCAGATAAAAACAAGGTAAACATAAAAGTATAAAACATATTGCACTGATGATAAATTCAAAACTGAACTTTCCCCCCAACGCTTGAGAGACCGCTTAGTCATCCCCAAAACAACTGCAGCTTCACTCTTCCCAAATTCATCAGCCCTGTGCTTCTGAACAGTATTTCCCATATTGACTATATAAATATTCATTTCAGCTCAATTTTAAAGTAGTTCCATTCCAGAGACCCCTGGGTGTGTTTGTTTGGCCTGCCTGAAAACCCCATGCTGACAGCTGTCAAAACAGAAGATGTTATACAGGCAGGGGGGTTCCTTGGAAACTGGCTTTTGTCTGCCAACCCCCGAAGAACGACACGAGAAATAACGACGCAACAACCATTTCTTGGATTTAAATTGGGCAACTTTTATTTTTAACGTTACCTATTTAACTCTTAACTACCTCAAGGGTGTCAGGAACTGGCAAACCTAACCCAGGTAGTAGCACTACCCGATAACCACAATTTCCGGGCGAAACACCTGGGTTCCGGTATTAAAACCAGATACCACGAAGGGAAACGAATGAGGAGTCTGTCCCAAAGCTCTTGTATCCCGACTCCTTCCATTCGAGGCCATTCAACTACACTTCACCCTTTAACTGGTGAATGCTCAACTTAACGGCCTGTCACCCCTTAAAGGGGTGCCCTAGGTGCACACCGACTAGATGGAATTCCCTAACTATTTACGCCACGGACTGGGGGCAAATGTCCATTTCGCCCCCATCCCCCACCAATTCCTCAAACACCCTCATGATCCCCTCCCTTAAGCTCAACAAGAACCGCTGGTTGCCCAATTCAGAAAGGTGCACACCGTCAGACCGGTATAACCGTTCATCATCCCGTGAGATGTCCGGGTGCGCTATGAAATGACCCCTTTCCTGGACCAAGAACACCCGCATGGCCCGGTTCACTCGCTTTCTGGCTTTTTCCAGCCTACGCACGTCACCTCCTCCTAGCCACCTACGACGTGGGATAATGGCAGACCAAGCGACGTGAACCCGAGGCCATAACCTTAAGACCTTCCGAATGTCTTCCCGAGCCTGTAAAAAGAGGGCTTTGCCCGTCAACAAACCAAGATCATTACCACCGAGGTGGATAACCAATACATCAGGAGGGGGCCCACTCCTGGCATTCAACAACAAAGGGCGCAATCCGTCCCAACGGAGGCCCCTAATACCTCTCCATTCGACTGTTGCCGTCGCCGCGAGGCCCAGATGCTGGCCATAGGCACTCTTGAGGGCCTCTCTCCTTGCCCAAAAAACAAAACTGTGTCCGAAGACCAGGACCTTCCATCTATGAGCCAGCCCTACGCGACCTGCAACGATAACAATGAGTTATGAAGGAACTTTCCGCACATAACCCCTATACGCACTAGACTTCCATCTGCCGAGGGTTTTTATTTCGTCAACCCCATATCCCATCGCAGCTGCTGACGACGCTGCTCCAATCCTAAAAGAGTGGGTCCCAAACTTAAGGTGACTTAAACCCAGGCAATCTAGAGCCTTGGACGTAATAGCCCAAAACTGGAACTTTGTCAACGGCTTCCCATCCCTGTGACAAAATAAATAACCACAGGCCGTGCCTCTGACAGCAATGAACTGTGCCATGGCAAGCACGGGACAAAGCTCGACATCCCCACATCTATACAGCCGGAGCACCTGGCCCCTCGCCCCTTGGTCCGTCTTGGACATTCTGATCCTAATTATCAGCTGTTCCTGGGAGACTTCCACATCAGAAACCAAAAGCGCGCGGTGAGAGGTATCCCTTTTGGAAACCGCCACCAACTCGCTGACACGAAGAGCTGCAAAAAATGCAGTCAACGCCGCCGCGTGAAACAAGACCTGCTCATAGTATGTCGAGCACAATGTGGGCCAAAGCTGTTTAAGACCTTTGAGAATCACTGGTGTGAAAGGCTCCCGGCCATCCTTCCCCTGTCCTCGCTGTCTAGCCCACCCAGCTAAAATTTTTTGGAGGCGAAAATCATCGGTGGTGTCACAAAGCCCTTGAGCCTTGAACCAGTAAGCCAGGGCCGACAATTTTGACCGGATAGATTGGGCTGCCAGCCCCCTCCTCTTGTGATATACACAAAATTGAACCAACTGTTCGTAAGGTACTGGCATGCACACTGGTAACCTATAACGCATTCTAAAATCAACGAACTCACGCACCGCCCTGGCATAAGATTTTTGAGAACTAGGGGCCAAAGCCATTCTCATACCTAGCGCCGCTTCATCAATCCAGCCCTCCAGAGATGGTCCGGCATGCTCTCTGGATATAAGTCCGCCGCGGGCGCCAACAGCCTGAACCGTTCCATCTGTGAACGAGACAGAGCGTCAGCCAAGGAGTTATTAATACCCGCAACGTGAAATGCGCGAAACAGCACATTAAACCTAAGACATTGCAAAACGAACATCCGCACAGCGCCCATAACCCTGCGCGACTTGGATGTAAGCGCATTAATAACTTGCACTGTGGCCATGTTGTCGCACCAAAAGTGGACCACTGAATTGGCAAACCTGTCCGCCCAAAGAGTGACTGCCACCAAGATCGGGAAAAATTCCAAAAAGGTTAAATCGGACGTAACACCCAGTGAATGCCATTCCTCGGGCCACCTCTCAGCACACCAGTGCCCCTCAAAGAAGACCCCGAAACCTATGGAACCCGAAGCATCGGATGCTACTTGCAAAGCATCCTGCACCAATAACTCCTGGCGCCAAAAAGAAACCCCATTAAATTGGCGCAGGAATTGTAGCCAGGTGTCCAAATCCTCCCTAACTTCTAACGTCACCCTAATGTGATGATGCGGCAAAACTATGCCGGCTATGGCATCGCACAACCTACGTAAGAAAGCACGGCCAGGCGCCACTACCTTACACGCAAAATTTAAATGCCCGATCACCTGCTGAAATTCACGCAGGGTGGCCTTGCGCCGCACCACAAACCGTTCTAACAAGTCAACCAAGGCCACAACCTTATCCGCTGGCAGTCTGGAAAACTGGTTGATGGTGTCCAGCTCTATCCCCAAGAAAGTCAACACTGTTAGGGGGCCTTCAGTCTTTTCCTCAGCTAAGGGCAATCCCAAAGAGTGCGCCAACTGCTGAAAAGCGCATAACAGGGTGAAACAGTCGCCGGACTGCGCCCTGCCTACAAAAAGAAAATCATCCAAATAATGGACGACCCCCCTGAGGCCCGACTTTGCCTTTACCGCCCACTCAAGAAAAGTGCTAAACACCTCGAAGGTAGCGCAAGATATCGCGCAACCCATGGGCAAAGCTCTATCGAAATAGAACAAACCCTGGAACTGAAAGCCCAACAGTTCAAAATCGGCCGGATGCACTGGGAGCAACCTAAAAGCCGATTTGATATCACACTTGGCTAACTCGGCTCCCAAGCCAAAACGCCTCACCAACCTTACTGCTGCGTCAAATGAAGTATAACTAACCGAACATTGCTCACCAGGAATAGCGTCATTCACCGAGCACCCTTTAGGGAAAGACAAATGGTGAATGAGTCGGTATTCCCCGGCGGCTTTCTTAGGTACTAAACCCAGCGGAGAAACCCTAAACTGAGCAGTGGGCGGTGATGTAAATGGACCAGCAACCCTGCCTTCCCTCACCTCCTTCGCGATCTTCTCCTTAACTATAGCCTCAAAACCTATCAGTGACTTTAAATTAGGCGATAAACAAGGGTAACGAGGTCCTAAAGCCGGAATTCTAAAACCATCAACAAAACCGCGCAGCAAGAAGGCTGCCGCGGCCCTATCCGGATAACTATCTAACCAACCACTGAGGGGACCCACCCTAATTGGGCTGGGGCCCTTTAGAAACAGGAGGCTGGGCTGGAACCTTGCGATTGAACTGCCCATCTCTCGCTGCAGGTCTAGTGGGCTTACCTTTAAAGCAGGTTTTGGCCGAGTGATTGCCCTGACAGATGGCGCAAGCGTGCAAGAATTTGCAAAACTTACGGGAGCAAGCCCCCTGGGCTGCAAACTCCCAGCACATACCTTTTTGTCTCTGGGGCTGCTGCGCAGCCCCGCCTGAACGAAAGGACTGAATACCCTTAGTGTTTTGGATGGTGTGGCCGCTATCAGCCTTCTCACCAGACACTGATCTGGTTGAATTCATCACCTCCATCCAAAGCTGGCTATCAATAAGATCCCAACGCTTGTCCGGTTTTACGGCGGCTTCAGCCCGAAAACGGCTATCATAAACAAGCCACGCCTGCCCCGTGTAGTTCACGTAAGCCCCATATATGATGTTTTGATACTTAAACAGTGCTTTTGCTCTATAAGGATGAGCTTCAACCAGTAATGAAGCATAAATGGTGTAGCAGGCAAGCCAATTCTTCCAATTCTGCTCCACCCTTCGCTTTTTGAGCTTTTCTTTACGCTCATCATCCAGGTCCTCCTTCTCCTTCTTCTCTAACTCTCTAAAATATAAGGAGAAGATATCTATATACTCGTTTCTAATTATCTTATCTATAGTTTTCTGAGACAAGTGGGCACCAAGAGAGGCGGAGGCCGTCGTTGCAATCACCGGCCACACCCACTTATCCGTTCCCCAAAATTGGTTTGCCTCTCCTGACCTAGCAACTTCCAACGATATAGGTGTCACCGTAACTTCAGTACCCCTGGCACCCCCTACCGCAGCTGCCACTCCAGCTGATGGTGCCAGTGTATTAACAGGTGTTGTTGCAGTTGTCTGATCATGGCCCCAGGGCCAGACCAGTGTGGTGCAATTACCTGCAGACGTAGACGGTCCTTCCAATGACTTGGCCTGATCAGCAGCTTGTCCCGGTACGTCAGAAGCCGACCCCACAGGAGGTGCAGCACGCGCTGCGGCCCCCGCCACCGCCGGCTTGGGTGTCGACGAGGCCGACGGGCCCGCAAGCTGACCCTCGGCCCTCTCCTGTTGAACCACGGGCACCGCCTGGACCACGTTGGTTGCATCCGAAATGCCACCGACCGCCGACGCCTGGCCGCACCCGTCCTGGGGCTGTGGGCACCCCTGATCTGGAGAACCCTGGACTTCACGGCTGGGTTCGAGCTGACCAGCCACCGCCCCCGCCTGCGTCGAGACTCCGCGACTCGATTCTAGAATGGACATACGGGAAAGGAGGTTCTTAAAAATCAGCTTCCTGCTGGCCCTCCGCGCAGGCCGCGGCCCCGCATCCCTGGTAGACAAACCCCTCTCCCTTTCGAATTTATCCATCCTTTCCATTAACGCCTGAAGGTCCTCAGCCGAAACGCCCTCATCCTCCGAGGAAAATTCCTGCGGAGAGAGGGGGCGCTTCGCCGCCGTCTTCTTAGCGGGTCCCTTCCCTTTGGGACCACCAACGTTCTTCTTCGGCGCCATCTGCAAGAAAAACCAACGATGGTTACGTCACAATGGTGTGCCTGGTGAACATGGAGCTGGCCCTACATCGTACACCCAAAACGACTCCACGCAAAGGAACATAGCATAGCTAGCAACACCCCCTAAGACTCCCCATGCTCGCAGGACCCTTCATAATAACACACCAGCCCGAACCTATTGATCTAGTCACATTTGCACGTCTAGTGCTTAAGGAATATTTTCCAACTGCTAGGTTGGCAGAAGCTAGGGCCGACAGCTGAAGCCCACACCGCTCCCCGAATTGAACCTGCGACCCTTCACTCAACAAGCTCAGCAGCTCAGTGCTTCAACCCACTGCGCCACCGGGAGGTCCAATGAACCCCGCTGGGGCTAACAACAGGAACTCACTTGAAAGCCTCATCCCAAAACCAAAGCTGAGACTATTGATCTACCCACATTTGCACTACAGCGACCAAATAGCTCCCTAATCAGTGCTATCATCTTATTAATATCATTAGCCCATTTAATTATTATCATCATTATTATTAATATATATATATTTTTTTTTAAATCTCAACCTAAAACGTATATAATACCCCCATATATCTCCATATGTCCGATCCTGATGCTGGCAGCACATAAAGCCACCCAGCAACGGCCCGACGTCTGTCACGCCCCCAAACATTGACTGCCGCATCGACGCCAAAACGGCGGCCGCCAAGCGACCAAAGCAGCCGACCAGTCCCTCGGGCATCGTTAATCACTCATAGCAAAGCTCCAGCCCCCACCCTACCGCTGGAGGCCCAGCTAAACCCCCAGAGCCCGAGCTGCAAGCCCAAGGCCCATGGCATCATGAACACGCGCCACGGGCGCAGCCTACCAGCCGCTAACATGGCGGCGCCGCCGCAATTATAGGCCGCCCAGTAGAACAAAATACCCTATTAACCATCCCGGCTGCCGGCTCAGCAAAATGGCGGCCGAGCGTTCACAACCACGCCATCCACGCCTCGCCAAAATGGCGCCCAAAACAGCGCTCAAAGCAAGCCGTCCCCACGACGGCAAGAGAGACCCCGCCCCCGGGAAGCAAACCCAAGGTATCGGGAGGCGGGCGCTCCCCTTTGGGACCAGTACCCGCCCCACTACAAGGCCAAGGCGCCAAGCGACTGCGCAGCCGCCCAAAACAACCGCGCCCGGCCTGCCCACGAAAACCACGCGGCATGCCGCCTCCGCCGTCGGCCCAGCAAGGCCTATGCATCGTCAAAAAAGGCGGCGGGGCAGGCCGAGACGCCTCGCACCCCGGAAAATCAACAGCAACCCGGCTTCACCAGCGCTGCCGTCCCGCAGCCACCCCGCGCACGTCCCCCACCACTTAGGACTGCCCCAGAGAAAAAAGGGGGGGATCACCTGGCGAACGAACTACTCTTCCCCCGAGCAAAAATACACCTCACCCCCACCCCCGAACACCTACACCAATCGCCGAGAAGGCCCTGGACCCGGAGAGAACAAGGTACACACGAGGTGGGGGGGGGGTGAAGGCGAGGGCGGACACTCTGTCCCCGTTATTGTTTATTCCCCTTTTAATAGGCCTAAAAGGCTCAAAGGCCCCAGCAATTACTGAGCCAAAGAACACAAGCGAACGGGGGGGGGGGGGGGGGGGGGGGGGGGGGGGGGGGGGGGGGGGGGGGGGGGGGGGGGGGGGGGAGGGAGTAGAAAAGAAAACCCCCCTAATTTAAGAGCCCCCCAAACACCCCAGCCCCCAACCACCACTCACTGATCCGTTGATCTCCGCCGTCCGCTTCCTCCCTCGTCTTCTCACCTCCTTCCCTCACTTCTTCTCTTCGTCTCTTCGACCCCAAACTCCCTTGAACACTTCACCAAAGGCTTCCCTCGCGATCCACGAGCTCCTCTTCGCACGTCCGTCGCCCCCAACTTCCAGGCGCCGAATGCGCCCGCTTGGACTCGGCCTGTGAGCAGGCCACGCCCCTCCAGCCGCTCTGGAAGGTTCCCTGGGAACCCCTCCCTCACTCGTGGGAGGCAGACAAATGTTTTTCCCCTCCCCATTGCTTGGGGAGAGGAAAACTATTCTCATGAGACTTCTGCAAGTATCCCCTTATCATAGTTTTCACCCCATTGGGAACAGAGTAATGGTTATTTATTTGAGTCTAGGCAGTGGTGTATTACCATCTTTAACACTACAATGTTTACAATATCCCCCACAGTCTTGATATTGTTGGAAATAGCAACCTTCTACAAACCTCCTATACTAGTTATTTGTTATGTATATAATTCAGATTGCTTACTATATTGTATGTGTATATTGATATGCAGTTTTCCCTTAACTCTATATTGTTTGGGGTTGTGGGAGGGACTGCAGACCATGTGATCAGATCTGGGACTATTCAGACTGAGACTCTATTTTAGAAATCAGTGTATAGTCGGTAGTCAGTGTGTGTTGTCAGTTTGCATTAAGAGAATTATATATTAGTTTGTATGCTACAGAGAAGAGACTGAAACAGAATGCCTTAGAAAAAGACTTTAATATTTCAACTAATATTTCAACGTCTTCTGTCCAGCTCATGTTGCACAGAGCCATTTCCTTCACCCAGGCAACAAAGGCCAGCTACCTGTATGCAGATACCCTCACTGATTGACTTTGCAAACTTCATGGCTACTCAAATGCTAATTCAAGCTTGCTACGAGGGTTGAATGAAAAGTAGTGCCTCCATTACTTGGGTTTGAATGGGAATATTTTAATAAAGCAAACACAGAAATAATACTTAGAATACGCTCTTTAACTACCACTATTCACTTTTCCACATAATCACTAGACAATTGGATACATTTCTGCCAACAATGAACAAGTTTTCTGAAGCCATCACGGAAGAAGTCGACATTCTGTTTCCGCAACCAGCATCAGCATCCTGAGTACCCACCATGCACAGATCTTCCAATAGCCAAGCAAAGCAATAATGTGACCCACACGTTCTTGTGAAATGCCAATTATGCGTGAAGTCGCATTGACCGACCGTCTGCGCAGGGTTCCATACTTCACACTTTAACAACACAACTGTTCAATACTAAGGCTTCTCATCAAAATGGAACTGTAGAGGAGAGTCTACTGAACAAGCCTGTACCTGCCGCATACCAGTACTGCCATCTGTTGAGGAGTTACAAAGGTGGAGGCATTACTTTTCATTCAACCCTCATAATTGCAACTTTCACACTTGTTTTAAACAGACAAGGGTTCTTTCTCCCACCCTGGACATTCCATACTACTTGCCTCAATGCCAACAGAACCTCTGAATACGCCAGCAACAGATGTAGGTGAAACATCAATAGAGAATTCTGCTGGAACATGGCTATACAGCCCAGAAAAATCATAGCAACCCACTCAAACAACACATGGAAGACCACTGACATAGATCATTCGTTCTCCGCTCTTAGCTTTCCTCATAATAGCCTTATGGGATATATACAGTTGAAAAATAATGACTGCTCATCGAATGAGTTTCATGTTTCAGTGGAGACAAGGGCATGGATCTCCTAAGTTTCAGTCCTACTATTATGTCACACTAGCCCTTCCAGTACGTGTGAAAAAGATCTTGGAGTCCTCATGGACAACAAGTTAAACATGAGCCAACAATGTGATGCGTCGGCAAAAAAACCCAATGGGATTTTTGCCTGCATAAATAGGAGTATAGTGTCTAGATCCAGGGAAGTCATGCTACCCCTCTGTTCTGACTTGGTTAGACCACCTCTGGAATACTATGTCCAATTGTGGGCACCACAATTGAAGGGAGATGTTGACAAGCTGGAATGTGTCCAGAGAAGGGCGGCTAAAATGATCAAGGTTCTGGAGAACAAGCCCTATGAGGAGTGGCTTAAAGAGCTGTGCATGTTTAGCCTGAAGAAGAGAAGGCTGAGAGGAGACATCATGGGGGCCATGTATAAATATGTTAGGGGAAGTCATAGGGAGGAGGGAGCAAGTTTGTTTTCTGCTGCCCTGGAGACTAGGACACAGAACAATGGCTTCAAACTGCAAGAAAAGAGATTCCATCTGAACATTTGGAAGAATTTCCTGACTGTGAGAGCTGTTCAGTAGTGGAACTCTCTGCCCTGGAGTGTGGTGGAGGCTCCTTTTTTCGAGGCTGTTAAACAGAGGCTGGATGGCCATCTGTTGGGGTACGTTGAATGGAATTTTCCTGTTTCATGGCAAGGGGTTGGACTGTATGGCCCACGAGGTCTCTTCCAACTCTATGATTCTATGATTTGTGGGGTGAATTGGGCTAAGTGTAATTTAAACTAATTTGGGGGGGGGGGGGATTTTGGGAGAAGCATGTTTTTCTCCTGACTGGAAAAGTCTATTCCATCATTAATACTCTCATTATAAAATCAGTTCCTTTCAATATCTTCTTGTCTTTCCAATCCTCTAGCTGTCAAGGATAATTCTGCTTTGCTTGAAGGCAGCTTTCCCCTTCGTTTTGTATATTGTGCCATTTGCTGAGCTGCTATTTTAAATTGCAATCTCCATCCCATGGTCTGATTTCCTTTCTTCAGTTATTTCTAGGCGTTCCTTTTAATTAGTCCTGTCATCTGCAAGTAGAAGGAAACTTTCTTCCACTTTACACTCAGCATTCAGTTGCCATGCCAATACAGTGAGATGGTTCTCACCCTAAAAGCTGTTATTTCCCACTTCCCCTGGCTCCAGGCCAGAGCCCTATAGAAGGCAAATTCCTCATTTGGCTTCATTATTGCCTTTTATACGAGATCATCGGCCCCATGGACTTCCATATGAAGCAATCTGGAAAAAACACTATCGGAATTTCCTATGGCTTCATCTACTTTGTAGAATCAATGCACTTTGACATCACTTTAACTACTGTGGCTTAATGCTATAGAATCTTAGGAATTATAGTTTTACAAGGTCTTTAGCCTCCTCTGGCAAAGACTGCTGGTGCCGCACAAAACTATACTTCCATGACAGTGATGCCCCTGCAGTTCATATCAGTAGCTTTGAGTCAGACTGGCTATTTATTTTATTTATTTGTCGTGTCAGGGCAACCAGTCAATTATATTACATTTCTAACAGAACAAAGCAAACAAACAGACAAAATACAAAATTTGTGAGTTTGGTAGTTGATTAAATGTCCTTTGACTAGTATCTGGCCACTTGGGGTGCTTCTGGTGTTGCTGCAAGAAGGCCCTCCATTGTGCATGTGGCAGGGCTCAGGTTGCATTGCAGCAGGTGGTCAGTGGTTTGCTCTTCTCCATACTCGCATGTCGTGGATTCCACTTTGTAGCCCCATTTCTGAATGTTGGCTCTGCATCTTGTGGTGCCAGAGCGCAGTCTGTTCAGCGCCTTCCAAGTCGCCCAGTCTTCTGTGTGCCCAGGGGGGAATCTCTCATTTGGTATCAGCCATTGGTTGAGGTTCTGGGTTTGAGCCTGCCACTTTTGGACTCTCGCTTGCTGAAGTGTTCCAGCGAGTGTCTCTGTAGTTCTTAGAAAACTATTTCTAGATTTAAAATTAGTCAGACTGGCTAAGACAGGGTTATAGTTAGGGTTATAATTAGCAACTAGTAATTTTATTTATGTATTTATTTATTTACAGTATTTCTATCCCACCTTTCTCAGTCTGGAAGCAACTCAAGGCAGCTTACAAAATGGCAGCAATTTGATGCCATAACAATCTAAAAATACAATTACAAACATTTAAAACAGTATTATAAAATCCATATGCAAAACCATTAAAAACATATAATAGCTAATGTCTTCCTGTTAATCGCATTTTCCAATACCATTGTCTGAGCCATTCCATGTTTCAGTCCTACATACAAGAGTTGAATGAAAAGTAAAGCCTTCACCTTCATATCTCCTCAACAGATGGCAGTACTGGTATGTGGCAGGTACTGGCTTGTTCAGTAGACTCTCCTCTACAGTTCAATTTTGGTGGGAAGCCTTATCATTGAATGGTTGTGTTGTTAAAGTATGGAACCCTGTGCAGATGGTCGGTCAACGCGACTTAAGCAACGCGCAGTCATTGAATTCTTGACAGCAGAAGGTGTCACCCCAAAGGAGATTAATCAGAGAATGCAAGCTGTTTATGGTGATTGTGATGATGTGAGTACTGTGCGTCATTGGGTGAATAAGTTTAAAGATGTTGAGGCGGGAACATCTGACTTGCGTGACAAAGAGTTGGACGTCCTGTGACAACAACCACCAAATTTCACAAGCAAAAGGTTGACAGACTGATTTAGGATGATCATCATATTACTCAGAGAGAAATTTCAAGCATAATCAGAGTTTCACAAGAATGTGTGGGCCACATTATTGCTTTGCTTGGCTATTGGAAGATCTGTGCATGATGGGTTGCAGAAACAGAGTGTCGACTTCTTCCATGATGGCTTCTGAAAACTGGTTCATCATTGGCAGAAATGTATCCAATTGTCTGGTGATTATGTGTAAAAGTGAATAGTGGTAGTTAAAGAGCATATTCTGTGGATTATTTCTGTGTTTGATTTATTAAAATATTCCCATCCAAACACAAGTAACGAAGGTGGAGGCATTACTTTTCATTCAATCCTTGTAATTCCGTGTTTATCTATTGCACTGCATTCCCAAAGCCTTGTTCAAAGAGCCAGGTTTTTACTCTTTTAGCCATTTTCCCTCTACTTTTTGTATAAATACAAACAATACAAAATGTGGGCTCATATCATGTTGACGGAGACACAACCGTCATCACAAAATATCATAGCTAAGAAGATGAAAACTAAAGCAAAACAATGCATTTTAAACCTACGTGTCTTATTCACCTGTGAAAATATCAACTGTTAAATAATGGATTTTCCATAAACTTATTTGTTTGCATCCATTTTTCTACCTGTCTGAAATTTGGCTGGGTTCATCCCCTCTTTTGGGTTGACCACATCTCCAAATCTGAGGCAAGTGTGTTTTTTCCTCCCAGAAAAAATCCCCATACCTCTTTCGGTTTCCCAATATAAGACAGCATGAAAAAATTGGAGATTTGGATTTTCAAATCCTCTTTGGATTTGATGTCCATATAGAATTGGTCCCAGCTAAGTCAGCCTTCAGATTAAATGTGCACAGATCCATTTTTATGTCAGCTTCTGAGAAAGGTTTGCAGTATCTCTGGAAAACAGATGTGGTCATAAAAATTTCAGCAGTAATGATCTTTTTTGCTTTTCTCTGAGCAATGTAAGAGGTAAGAACAGGTGTCCTTGAGGTGGAATGAATGATGTATGGTATCTCTATTGCCCAGTTTTATAGAAATTACTGGAGTGCATTCCTAGCCAACTATTCAGTCCTCAAGGCCAACATGAAGAACGAGATGTCATACAGACATCATGAGGCTGTGATCCAAGCAGAAAAAGCAAATTAAGAAAAGTACTCATTGCCAGTGTTTGCACCTGAGCCCATACGTTTCCATCCTTCTAAACATCAAGTCCCCATTCTGGATTTCATTTTCTGAAAAATTCACCCAGAAAGCATTGAGTAGCTTATATATACTTTCGTCTCAACTACCTATAATAGCTCTGGCCCCTAAGACCAGTCAGATGGGTTCTGGAATCCCTGTCAGTGTCATACATTTGGGAATCCTTGGCATCTAATACTAGGGAAAGCTTTTGGAGACGTGGTTCTCAACCTTCCTAATGCTGCAACCCCTTAATCCAGTCCCTCATGTTGTGATGACCCCCAACCATAAAATTATTTTCATTGCTACTTCATAACTGTAATTTTGCTACTGTTATGAATTGTCATGTAAATATCTGATATGCAGGATGTATTTTCATTCACTGGACCAAATTTGGCACAAATACTGATATGCTCAAATTTGAATACTAGTGGGGTTGGGGGGATTGATTTTGTCATTTGGGAGTCGTAGTTGCTGGGATTTATAGTTAACCTACAAACAAAGAGCATTCTGAACTCCGCCAACAATGGAATTGAACCAAATTTGGCACACAGAACTCCCATGACCAACAGAAAATACTGGAAGAATTTGGTGGGCATTGATTGACTTTGAGTTTTGGAGTTGTAGTTCACCTACATCCAGATAGCACTGTGCACACTGTGCAACAATGGATCTGGACCAAACTTGGCAGAGCCCCCGGTGGCGCAGTCAGTTAAACCCCTGTGCCGGCAGGATCGAAGACCGACAGGTCGCAGGTTCAAATCCGGGGAGAGGTGGATGAGCTCCCTCTATCAACTCCAGCTCCTCATGCAGGGACATAAGAGAAGCCTCCCACAAGGATGATAAAAACATCAAATTATCCGGGCATCCCCTGGGCAACGTCCTTGCAGACGGCCAATTATCTCACACCAGAAGTGACTTGCAGTTTCTCAAGTTGTTCCTGACACAACAAACAAACAAACAAACAAAACAAAACTTGGCATGGATACTCAATATGCCCAAATGTGAACACTGGCTGAGTTTGGGGAAAATAGACCTTGACATGTGAGAGTTTTAGTTGCTGGGATTCATAGTTCACTTACAATCAAAGAACATTCTGAACTTCACTAATAATGGAATTAAACCAAACTTGGCATACAGAACTCCCATGAACTCAGTCTAAAATTTAGGGTGGGGCAAATGACCTTGGAGGGCCACATCTGGCCCATAGGCCATAGTTTGGGGAGGCCATGAGATGAACATATCATGGTATTTTCTTAGCACAGTTTGTTTGCCTTCTGCTGAGGGTGAGAGAGTGTGACTTGGCCCGGGTACCTCAGGCTGTATTTACACTGCAATATAATCCAGGTTATCAAAGTGAATAATCCACATTATCTCCATTGAACTGGATTATATGAATGTACACTGCTAAATAATCCATTTCAAAGCAGATAATCTGGATTTTATATAGCAGTGTACATCCAGCCTCAGCACTTTTCATTGCTGAGTAGAGACTTGAATCCTGCTCTCCAATCCAATGCTAAAACCAGAATGCCATGCTGGCTACTAAAAGGAGGGTCAAAACTGAATATTAAAACAAAAATAATCAGTAGAGATTATTTTATGCAGCTTTAAAATATGTGACAAAGTTGAACTGCATTATAACCCAGGCAATATTTGGTAGTATAGATGCAGCCAAAGTCAACAGAAACTGGAAACTGGATTTCTCAATTGCTTGATGCCACTTCACATGGAAATGTACACATCCTCTCTCAAACTGAAGGTAATTCGATGAACTGCCATAAATAGAAGTATTGGATTTTGTGTTTGTATGTTGATAAGTACGACTGGACTGTTAAACCTTTTAAAAAGGCATTAAACAATCATGGGTTTTGCTACAAATGTTTTAATGTCTGCTGCGGTCGGAAGTCTCCGATCAGACCATTTTCATTAGAGACTTTCTTGGGGAATAAGCCCATTGGACACATTGGTATTTATTTCTGAAAAGACATTTAGTCTTGCAGTATTAAACCTTCTTAAAAATATAATAACAGCTATTCTGTGCGTAATTTGCACCTGCTTAAACTGACCTTTTCAAAAAAATTCTTGCTGTGTGTTCAGCTTTACAAAGAACAACTATAATGGCTCGTTAGCATAATTATTGTGACTAACTTTTTAAAAAATAATGTTTGTATGCAATTAGGTACGACTTAATTTGAAAAATCATTTGAGAACGACGTCCTTTGTCCCTTTGCCCTCCTGATGGTGCGAGGCCTTTCTGTTAAAATACTAAAAGGCACAATAATTACCTTTTCCCCTTCCTCTAGGTTCACCTGAACAATTCACTTCTCTGTGTAGTTCCATTTCCTTCTTTTCTCACCCTTTTAAGAGTCTATCCACATGGAGGCATTAATGCAGTTTGACACCACTTTAACTGCCGTGGCTTCAGTGCTATAGAATCATCAGAGTTGTAACTTTGTGAATAATCCTGAATCTTTGGCACAGAAGGCTAAAGACCTTGTAACCCAGGATTTCATAATGTTGAGCCATAGCTGTTAAAGTGCTGCCAAGCTGCATTAATTCTGGGTTGTTGTGAGTTTTCTGGGCTGTATGGCCATGTTCCAGAAGCATTCTCTCCTGATGTTTCACCTACATCTATGGCAAGCCTCCTTAGAGGTTGTGAGGCCAAATTGGAAAATTGGGTTTATGTATCTGTGTATCTGTGGAAACTCCAGGGTGGGAGAAAGAACTCTCATCTGTTGGAGCTAGGTGTGAATGTTTCAATTGGCCACCTTGATTAGCATTTGATGGCCTGACAGTTTTTAGGTGTGCCCTGTTTCTGCCTGGGGGAATTCTTTGTTGAGAGGTGATTAGCTGCTCCTGTTTGTTTCTTCTCTGGAGTTTCCCTGTGTTTGAGTTTTCTTCTTTATTTACTGTTATAATTTTAGTGTTTTTTAATACTGGCAGCCAGATTTTGTTCATTTTCATGGTTCCCTTCGTTCTGTTGAAATTGTCCATATGCTTGTGGCTTCTCTGTGTAGTCTGACATGGTTGTTGTGAGAGTGGTCCAGCATTTCTGTGTTCTCAAATAATATGCTGTGTCTAGGTTGGTTCACCAGGTGCTCTGCTATGGCTGATTTCTCTAGTTGAAGTAGTTTGCAGTGCCTTTCATGTTCCTTGATTCATGTTTGTGCACTGCTTTTGGTGGTCCCTATATAGACTTGTCTGCATGGTATACAGTAGACTTCTGCAGAGGTGAGAGGATCCCTCTTGTCCTTTGCTGAACGTAGCATTTGTTGGATATTCTTAGTGGGTCTGTAGATTGTTTGTATGTTGTGTTTCTTCATCCCCTTCCCAATGCAGTCAGTGGTTCCCTTGATGTATGGCAAGAACACTTTTCCTCTGGGTGGATCTTTGTGTTGACTCTCGTGGCTTGTTCTCGGTCTTGCAGCTCTTCTGATGTCTGTGGTGGAGTCTCCATTGGCCTGTTAAGCCCAGTTTAGGTGGTCCAGTTCATCTTGGAGGAGGTGGGGTTCACAATTCTTTTTTGCACAATCTGCCAAGGCTTTCATTGTGCTTCTTTTTTGACTTGAGTGGTGGTCAGAGATTTTTTGTAGGTATCTATTCATGTGTGTAGGTTTTCTGTAAACTGTGTGATCCAATTGTTGATCTGGTTTGCAGATGACTAAGTCATCTAGAAAAGGCAGCTTTCCTTCATTTTCTTTTTCCATGGTGAATTGGATGTTTGGGTGGATGCTGTTAAGATGGTCCAGGAACCTGTTTAGTTCTTCTTCTTCTTCTACTTGCTGTTATGGATACCCAAACAAGCTGAACAAGCCAGATTGGTCGGAGGAAATTAACCGAATTGAATCCATGCACAAGCCTAGCACCCATAGTCTTTTGATTTCTTGACTGCAGCCTCAATTTTAATTAATGACTTGAGATACAGACAATCCTTGACTGTGTTAATGGCTTCATTGTCTACTTTAAAGTTGTGCAAACCCTGTAAAAATATGTTTTCATTGACAGGGACATTTGTACCTGCAACCCATCTCATGTTGTCTCAAAAAGGTTTGGAGCACCCTGACTTAATTTATGAGACACAAAAGAAATCCTCTTAGGGAAAGCAAGAGCCAGAAAAAAATATATTATGATGCTTAAAAAATTACATGGAGATTTCTTCAAATGTATGTGTGCCTGCCCCAAATAGGAAAGGAATACGTGTGCAATGAATGACACCTGCTTATGAGTTATATATTTCAGAAAAAGAGAACATGACACCATAACACTGTCTGAAGAGCATTTTGGTGTGAAAGGTTTCATTGTGTATTTGTTAAAGGGGAACATTTGTTTCGCAGCTGCAAAGAACATCATCATCTGATGGAGAAAAAGACTGTATTTATTGGTAAGTGCTAATGGAACCTTTGCATCTGAAGCTTCCTCTTTCAAAACCAGTGGCAAAACACACATTACTCCTAGGCAATGTAATTTGGGGGGGGGGGGGGGTTATGATATATCTGTATGGGATTCTGAGTTGTTTTCATTCAGAGCTTAAAAAGACAAATCGCTATCCTGCGTTTGTTGGTTATAATGAACATCTCCTGGACAGGCAATCTAGTCCAACCCCCTGCCATGCAGAAAAGGCACAATCAAAGCACACCTGACAGATGGCCATCCAGCCCCTCTTTAAAAACTTTCAAGGAAGGAGCTTCCAGACTTTGAGGTAGAGGAGTCCACTGTTCCAACTGCTCTTACAATCAAGAAGTTCTTCCTAATGCTCAGGTGGAATCTTCTCCCCTGTAATTTGAACCCATTGATCTGAGTCCTAGTCTCCAGGGCAGCAGAAAGCAAGCCTTCTTTCTCTTCCTTGTGACACCCTTTCACATATTTATACATGGTTATCATGTCTCCTCTCAACCTTCTCTTCTGCAGGCTAAATAGACCCAGCTCTTCAAGATGCTCCTCATAGGGCATGGTCTCCAGACCTTTGATCATTTTAGTTGCTCTCCTCTGGATACCTCCCCACTTGTCAATATTTCTTTTGAACTGTGGTGCCCAGAATTGGACACAGTATTCCAGGTGAGGTCTGACCAAAGCAGAATACAAGGGCACCATGACTTCCCTTGGATTTTTGATGCAGCCCAAAATCCCTTTGGCTTTTTAAACTGGGGCATCACACTGTTGGCTCATGTTCAACTTGAGCCAACAGTCCATGAAGACTCCACGATCTTCTTCACACGGACTGTTGTCGAGCCAGGCATCACCCATCTTGTATCTTCGCATTTCATTTTTTTGTCTAAGTGGAGTATCTTGCATTTGTCCTTGTTGAAATTCATTTTCTTAGTTTTGGCCCAATCTGTTAAGGTTATTTTGAATTCTGATCTTGTCCTCTGGAGCTATCCCTCCTCATTTTGTGTCGTCTTGACAAGCATGCCCTCTATATCAGCCTCTTAACCCAGGGCCAGTTCAGTCTGGCTCTGAATCAACTTTGTGGTGGCCATGCAACTTTGTGGTGGCCATGCACCTTGGTGCTATCCACAAATTTGATAAGCATGCCCTCTAGTCCATCGTCCAAGCACTGTCCACATGTTGGAAAGATCCACTGATCAAAGGCAAATCCATAGCACAGCCTTAATGACAAAGTCACTTCTGGTGATCATATGGCTGGCTGTCCTGTTTTGACTTCACTAGAAGTGATGTCCCCACAAGGCTTTCCTGGGAAACTATTTCTGGCAGGTGAAACAGGTGGACAGTGGTGCTAATGTGCTGGCATCTCAACCAGATGTGTGGACTGCAAAACAGCTCTGGGATGCTTCCATACAAATATGTGTGGATACATGGTGTATCCAGGACAGCTACAGAGCAGGCCACTGCAGATTATTTCATCTGATTTAATTGTATCTTAATTCAAAACATGAAAGCAGTTTCACTAATATCCTGAAGGGGAGGGAGTGAAAAGAGAGGAGGGTAGACTCTTGACTGGACAGTAAAGGACCGGGTTTTGGTGCAGCTGATTGGGAGTCAGCTGCATTAAAATCACTACTGACCGAGAGGTTATGAGTTTGAAGCCAGCCCAGGTCGGAGTGAGCTTCCGGCCATTTGTCTAGCTTGCTGTCGACCTTTGGAGCCTGAAAGACAGTTGCATCTGTAAAATAGGAAATTTAGGTACTGCTTATGTGGGGAGGCATTTTTAACTAATTTATGATGCTATAAAACTCTCCAGCAGTGGGCAAAAGAATGAGGAAGTATTCCATTGGTGTCACACGTGGATGCTGAAGTGACAGCTCCCCTGGTGGCCAGAATTCAAAAAGCATACCCTCATGAAGCTGGAAAGTTAAATTGCCTCTGTGTCTCTGTCTATATATGTTGTGTGTCTATGGCATTGAATGTTTGCCATGTATATGTGCATTGTGATCCACCCTGAGTCCCCTGTGGGGTGAGAAGGGTGGAATATAAATTCTGTAAATAAATAAATTAATAGAGGTAAAATAAACTGCTGTAGCCTTGCCTAATCTGTTATTTCTTTTTCAGCAATAACTTCTTGCCAAGTTAATTGCACTTGACATGGAACGGTCACGACTGTGCCAATTTTCAGTTGTGAAATGTTGAAGGCATGCCATTTTAATAGTTTGCTCCTTTAACATGTTTTCTTTTGTAATGTTCGCTCTCTTGGGTGGTTGCTTTTAGAGTGAAAAAAAAAGAATCAAAATGTAATCAATGAAATAAATAAATAAGCCTGTGAGGTGGATGAGAGGGACAAGTTTAGGCTGGATGTCAAGTTATCTTCATTGATCTGTTCAGTGAGAACAGGTTGCTTCCTGTGGATATGGCTTGTATAGACAGCAGGAAGTTCCCTGCCTGTCTGGCCAAACAGGAGACATCTGAAGGCAGTCAATGCACTCTCAGAGGAAATTAAATGGAAGTCTTTAGATTTAGCTGCCTGGTGGGAAGGCCTAGGTACAGATGCCATCCTTGGCAGGTCTAGCTGAAACATTTAGTCAGCTATACGCAATGCAAGAAGAGCTGGGCCTCTCAATGTTAGAAATCATGAAAGAAATCAGGCCATAAATCTCTGATTTGAAGAACAATAGATTATCATATTTAGAAAAAAAGAAAGTTATAGTACTTGCCCTTGGAGAAAGCTACCAAAATGGTCAAAGGTCTGGAAGTCAAGTCCTATAAGGAGTATATGGTTAACATGGAGAAGAGAAAGTTTAAAGATATTGAGAAGGGAGCAAGCTTGTTTTCTGCTGTTCCAGAAATTAGAACATGCAGCCAGGGGCAGCTGAAGCATTAGGTGGATTAAGCATTTGCTTAGGGCGCTACTTGCCTGTGGGCGCTGCTTTGCCAGCCAGGCACCAGAGTTGCCATGGATGGCCCCTGAGGAAAGAGGCAGGGGAGACAGGTGGGGATACCTTCTTCCTCTCTCTCCCTCTCCTTCTCTCTCTCTCTCTCAATCTCAATCTCAATCTCAATCTTTCTCTCTCTCTGCCTTCACCCGGTTGAGCCGGCCCCATGTGCGGCCAGGAGCAGGGAGGCGGCACTTCAGGAGGGCAGGCAGAGAGGCACACACACACACACACACACACAGAGAAAGTAAGGCATCTAGGCACCCAGGTAGGTAACTGTGGGTTCAGCCTTGGCATGGAAAAAGAAAGGAGCCCTCCTCAGACTCCCCTTGATCAAGCCTGCTATGGATTGATTCTGTCCCTGGCCCTGCCAGCCGGCCCTTTCTCCCCTCTGCCTCCAGGCTGCATCCACACTGTACACTCAATGCAGTTTGACACTGCTTGGACTGCCATGGCTGAATGCTGTGGGATTGGGCAGTTTGGTGTAATGATACCAGTTCTCTTGTGCAGAGAAGGGGAAAGACCTTCCACCATTCCATACCACCCAGGGCCCTTCCACACAGCCCTATTTCCCAGAATATCAAGGCAGAAAATCCCACATTAGCTGAGTGTGGACTCAGATAACACCGTTCAAAGCAGATATTGTGTATTATCTGCCTTGATATTCTGGGTTATATGGCTGTGTGGAAGGGCCCTCAGAGAAAACTGAGCTATCTAGCTTAACATGTTTTCAAAATGGAAGTGAGGGCAGCGGAGAACCAACCTGCTCATAATGAGTTCTTGAAAACAGACTCCTCCCTGAGTGCCCAAATCCAATAGGAAGTCCAATTGTGCCCAATATCTCTCTTTTCTGAGAAAGGAGTTAGTCCCCTTCCTCTGTTGAAAGAAGCAACAGAAGTTTGGCTGCACTTCTATCAGCTGAGAAAGGCATTGGTCTCCTCTCTTGGAAAGAGAAATTAGCAAAGCTGAGCTGAGTTTCTGTCCACCAAGAAAGGAATCATAGAATCATAGAATCAAAGAGTTGGAAGAGACCTCATGGGCCATCCAGTCCAACTCCCTGCCAAGAAGCAGGAATATTGCATTCAAATCACCCCTGACAGATGGCCATCCAGCCCCTGTTTAAAAGCTTCCAAAGAAGGGGCCTCCACCACACTCCGGGGCAGAGAGTTCCTTCCTCTGAAGAGACCAATGCAACAGGACACCAGTTGCTTCTCTATGCCAAGGAAGGAACTACACCCCTTTCTCTGAGGAGAGGAACACAGTTGGACTTCTATTACTTCTCTCTGCAGATAGAGGTGTATGACTCCATACTGTTGTGCTTCTTGTTGTATTTGACACCCAGTTCAGAGCTTTGAAATAATGTACAACAATCATCTTGGGTTGGGGAGGAAGAGCCATGTAATCCTCCAAATCACCTAGCATTGGTTCGATGCACAGTTGACCACACAACAGATAAAAAGCAGTGCAGGAAGCCTGCTTGAGCCAGATGGCTGAGAGAAAACAGCTGTTACTTGTTCAGCGGATATGATGGAGATGCCTCTTTCACATCCCACGTCATATGATGAATCTCCTCAGTCACGAGTTCCCTACAAATGACCTGATGGTGAGTTCAGTTTATGGGCAAGAAGTTTGTCCCAGAAGGACATGTGTATCTGCTGCGTTGGCTGTTTCTTTTTCAGGAGATGTTCTGGTTGCAGGGGACAGAGAAGGTTAGGGGAGGAGAAATGTCTGCTCTTGATTTGCTTGCATTAATTGTGGCTAGCATATAATATGTTTCAGATTGATAATCTTCTACCACTAAGTGATATATTTGAGTGAAGCAAAATGTCTGTATGTCTGTGCTCTGATTTTATAAAACTGATGTAGAAATTCCCAGATTTCTCATTATTACAGCTATTTGTTGTCACCTTTTGTCGCTATTTGTTGTCATCTTTTACTTATGCAATCCTATGAAGGAGGGGGCCTTAAGAGAGCCATCAATCGCCCTTCTCAGAAGTTGCAAACTCAGCACCGTAATTCACTTTTATAGTTTTTGTGCCTTCACAGTGTGTAGGAGTAGATACTGGTACATTTTGTTAAAAAATGGGTGAAAAAAACAGGATGACAGAGAATAAGGATAGCCCCTGTCAAATTGGGATAGTTGGAAGAGATTAGCCTGATTCAGGACCTCAGGCAATGTGCCATCACGCCTGGGGGCTATAACTCTTAGTGAAAGAGGCATGGACGTGACATCTTTCCCCCAGGGGATTGCTTCTTGCCCTCCTTTAGGAAAACTGGAACTCCCAAGAACCAAAACACTGTAGATAACTCAAAATAAGTTTAATTGTTCACAAAGAGTTATCCCTTTAAGGCAATAAGCTGGAAGTTTCAAAGGGGTAAAGGAAAATATACATTACAGTCTCTGGTTGTCTTGGGTCCAAGGAATTTTGCAGCTGAGAAGCTTTTCCAGGTCCCTCTTTCTCAATGGCTGTGAATATCGGAATAATCACAACCCCAATTCCAATGGCCTATATTTTGAAGGCATAAAGCCTTCCTCTGGTGCCAAAGAACTGGTTTGAAGGCGCTTGAGACTTCTCAACATTGTCCAGGTTGATCTGAACATGAAGTATAAGTTTCAAGGGTAAGAACATCAGGATTGGTGCTGAGAGGTAACTTAATTAAGGGCTTCAGAGCCAAGTCTCTTTCTCACGTCCATCTGATAGAAAGTTTGATGGTGGAATGGAAAAGGAAACACTGTCCTGCTCTCTAAGAAGAGGTGGGGAAAACAATTGAGCAGGAGGAGCAATTCAACTGGTGCAAACAACATTGACTGACAGTTATAAAAACCAATCAATCCAACTATACGTTTACAGGGTAAAAAGGCAAAATCAGGCATGATACAACAGTTCAAATCCTGCAACTTACAGTTTTACATATAGGTGGCGCCACTCGTGCCATCACAGGCAAACATGCAGACTTAAATTATTTTGTCCCATTGCATCCATGGGATCTGTTTGAAGCCATTGCGGAACAATGGCTTCAAACTACAAGAAAGGAGATTCCATTCCAACTTCCTGACTGTGAGAGCTGTTCAGCACTGGAACTCTTTGCCCCGGAGTGTAGAGGTAGAGGCTCCTTCTTTGGAAGCTTTTAAACAGAGGCTGGATGGCCATCTGTCAGGGGTGTTTTGAATGTGATTTTCCTGCTTCTTGGCAGGGGGTTGGACTGGATGGCCCAACTCTATGATTCTATGATGCATTTACTCATCATTCAGCAACTGACACAGAGCATCGATTCCATTTGGGACTGATGAATAGAATTTAGGACAGAGACAACCGACATACCAGCCATCATGAAGGTAATTTAGTGTTTGGTGCAGAATTGGATTCAATATGGTCTTTCTTTTTTCTTTCTTTCTTCTTTCTTCTTTCTTTTTTTCTTTAGGCAATCCCTTGTTGTCCAAGTATGATGGTTCTCCAAATCCAGTGTCCTGGTGGTGGGTATGTAGGTGACTGTGGAGCCCTATTCTTGACCCGCATGTTCTCCCACAGTGAGGGCATCAGTTTCCAGGTGGAAGGTGGTCCTGGTCAGGGTTGGCTTGACACACCTCCCACTTGGCACGTTTCTCTCTTTCGCCTTCCATTTGTGCTTCTTCAAATTCTACAGCACTGCTGGTCACAGCTGACCTCCGGCTAGAGCACTCAATGGTCAGGGCTTCCCAGTTCTTGGTGTCTATGCCACAGTTTTTAAGGTTGGCTTTAAGTCCATTTTTAAATCTCTTTTTCTGTCCTCCAACATTCAGTTTTCTGTTCTTGAGTTCGGAGTAGAGTAACTGCTTTGGGAGACGGTGATCAGGCATTTGGACAACATGGCCAGTCCAACGGAGTTGATGGCGGAGGACCATCGCTTCAATGCTGGTGGTCTCTGCTTCTTCCAGCACACTGACATTGTCTGCCTGTCTTCCCAAAAGATTTGCAGACAATATAGTAGATAATAGGGGTATGGGATATTTACTGCTTTCAATAGGAATGCTATCATACACCCTTAAATCTTGCTTACTGGATGGACTTGGGTATCATTTTTTTCTCCTTTTACCTTTTGCTGACTGCCATCTAGATAAAAAACTTAACCAGGGTTTTAACCCTCCACATTGATGTGCTGCTTCTTCTAGTTGCTTCACTAAAGACCGCATGATTGGCTGCGTTTTTGTCTTTCAGTGAGAAGTTAATGTTTCCTTGTCCTTCGGGGCTGGCTTAATGCATCCAGTTCATGTTGAATTCAGTAAAGTGGATGACAGAGAGCCTCGGGGTTCAAGTTATCTAGCTGTGAGTGTCACTGGAAATTGGCGCAAGGCAGGAACAGAGAATGACATGCTCTGATAGATGATGAGAATTTTAAAGGGCACTGTTTTCTTCCTATCACAGTCTGGCCGTTTGGGACCAGTCTGTATCTTGCTATTTGAATCTGAGTACCTCTGCCATCAAAATCAGCATTCACTATGCTTTGTTCTGTTATTTGCCATTAAATCAACTTTGGCCCAATGGTGCCAACATGAATGAGAAACCTCCAAGAGCCCCTGGCATCAACCACCCTGCTCTGGTCTTAAAAATTCAGGAATGTTACTTCTTCAATTGAGCCTATCTCTCTGTAATTTGGGCAAACAAATTGAGGGCAAACAAATGGAAGTTTAATACATCCATGATAGAAGTACTCCTGTTCGTTCAAAAGACAGGTGTGTGTTTTGCGTCTGTCTTAGGACATCATCCCACACAAAAAGTAAACTGTTGAGGATCATTGCTTTGCAATGTCCCATTTGGAAATTAAACAAATTATTTTCCTATCCCCATCACATCTTTTCCTTGGCTCAGTTTTCTTTTCAAATTATTCATTTGCCTGGGTTGTTGTGAGTTTTCCAGGCTGTATGGCCATGTTCCAGAAGCATTATCTCCTGTTGTTTTGCCTGCATCTATGGCAGGCATCCTCAGAGGTTATGAAGTCTGTTCGTGTGCCTTCCGCCCAGATGATATAAAAAATAAAACTGCGACGTGCTTCCCTCTATGCCTGAGCAAACTGCAAGTGTCTATCTTGAGAAGCTTGAAATACTCAGCAATTGAGACTATCGCTAGTTTTAAACATCAAAAGGATATTTATTTATACAAAGTTTTTGAAGACTTGGTACAGTTCATCAAAGTTACAAACAAACAGTCAATAAAGGAAACTACAAAAATATCATTTCTTTTCTTTAGTTACAGAGGCAACCTTTTATCCAGATGGCAGATAAGATCCTGGAATCTTTACACCCTAACCTTAAGCTGTTGTGGTTTAGAAAAAAGCAGGTTTTCCCCCTATCTATAACTTAAGGTCAGTTCTGGAGACAAAGCAGTGAAGACCCTCTCTCTATAACTATATAACTCAATCTTCTCAATTGAGCTTATCTATCTATAATATCTCAATACAGCTCAATACACAATATACTATCTATATTAACTCAATATAGCTTAATACTTATCTGTAATGTATAATATACTATCTATAGCTTAATATAGCTTACTCAATTTAGTTTTTGCAATGGTTTTCCCAGAGCTAACCGCCTAGCCATCAGCACATCTGAAGTCTTTCCTCTAAACTGAAAAGGCAGGGGAGATTCTAAAATGGAGATCTCTTCCCTGGGAGAAAAGGCAGTCCTTGGACCCCCCCCCCCAAAAAAAAAAACACCTTTCTGAACCAATAGCTGCAAAGGAGGCCTGGGAGAAAATACAAGAGGAAGCAACCTCAAGCAACTTTAAAGTAAGGGAAATCAGGCTCCTGGTAGACGGAACAGTTCGAAACTAGAAAAATTGGGTTTATATATCCTTGGAATGTCCAGGGTGGGAGAAAGAACTCTTCTCTGTTTGAGGGAGGTGTGAATGTTTCAATTGGCCACCTTGATTAGCATTTAATGGCCTAGCAGTTTCAAGGTCTGGCTTCGTACTGCCTGGGGGAATCCTTTGTAGAGAGGTGATTAGCTGGCTCTGATTGTTTCTTATCTGGAATTCCACTGTTTCTTTTTTAGTGCCGTCATTGTTATCTTTACAAGCAGACAATAGGGAATTCTCATCAAATGTTAAATTTCATGTTTTTAAATGTGTCTGTGTGGAGAATGAAACAATCGACTTAGGAAGCATAGGGAAAACCACACTTTAGAAAAGGCAAAATACCTGCAGCCCATAGTATGGGCTTGCGCCATGCGATGGGTTCTGTTGATAGCCATTTCCTAAGTGTGTAGAAACACTGATTTTATTGTGTGCCATGAAGCCCTTAGATGGGGTTGCACTTCCTAAAAATGGAAGTTTGTAGTTTGGTGTAATCTTAGGATCAGTTCTGAGCACTGGGACCCAGGTTTTAGTGTTGATGAGTGTGCCAACTATGCCTAGCCCTGGCCACTGTGGAACATGCTGTGGTTGCATCCTGTTATCCTAATGTGTTCTACTTAGGGTTGCCTTTGAAAAGTGATCACAAATTTCATTTGGTCCAAAGAGCCGCAGCAGGTTGCTAACCAGGACTGACTGTTGCAACAGCTCCAAAGGCTGCTGGGCCATTTCTGGGTACAATTCAACGTGCTGACTTTACTCAAGTCCTATATGGCTTGGGTCAAGTTATTTGGAGGACTAGCTCCCCCTTTGTGAGCCCTTTAGAGCCATAAGACTGCCTGGAAAACCTTTCCCTCTGTCTCTCCACCTTCTCCAGCTTATCTGGTGGAGGAGGCCTTCTTCCAGACTCTTTTCCTTAAGAGGCCAAGATGGCCCCATCTCTGGTCTCCTTCCATCAGCAAGCCAAAACATGTTTATGCTGTCGTCGAAGGCTTTCATGGCCGGAATCACTGGGTTGTTGTATGTTTTTCCGGGCTATATGGCCATGTTCTAGAGGCATTTTCTCCTGACGTTTCGCCTGCATCTATGGCAAGCATCGTCAGAGGTAGTGAGGTCTGTATTGTCGAAGGCTTTTTATGGTCGGAATCATTGGGTTCTTGTAAGTTTTCCAGGCTGTATGACCATGTTCCAGAAGCGTTCTCTCCTGATGTTCCTGCCTGCATCTATGGCAAGCATCCTCAAGATGTGAGACCTCACAACCTTTGAGGATGCTTGCCATAGATGAAGGTGAAACGTCAGGAGAAAATGCCTCTAGAACATGGCCCTATAGCCGGAAAAACCTACAACAACCCATGTTTATGCTGTTAAGCTTTTTACAAACTGACTAAAGTTGAGTTTTCAGTACTGTGAGGTGCTGTTTTCAATGTTTTCATATAATCTTTTAGTCAATTTTAAAATTTTGAATGTTATAAATGTGTGCAATTGTTTTTAAAATCTTATGTTTATAAATGTAAACATTTGTACCGTTTTTAATTCTATTGTTTAAAATATGTTTTGTACCTTGAGTCCCTTTATTGCAGCATTTCTCAGCCTGGGGGTTGGGACCCCTGGGAGGTCATGAAGGGGGGGGGGTGTCAGAGGGGTCACCAAAGACCATCAGAAAATACAGTATTTACTGTGTCATGAGGGTTATGTGTAGGAAATTTGGCCCGATTCTATTGGTGGAGTTCAGAATGCTCTTTGATTGTAGGTGAACTATAAATCCCAGCAACTACAATTCCCAAATGTCAAGGTCTATTTTCCCCAAATTCCACCAGTGTTCACATTTGTGCATATTGACTATTCATGCCACGTTTTGTCCTGATTGTCCCCATTGTTTGAATCCACAGTGCTCTCTGGATGTAGGTGAACTGCAACTCCAAATCTCAAGATCAATGCCCACCAAACCCTTTCAGTATTTTCTGTTCATTATGGGAGTACTGTGTGCCAAGTTTGGTTTAATTCCATCGTTGGTGGGGTTCTGAATTCTCTTTGACTGTAGGTTAACTATAAATCCCAGAAATCGCAACTCCCAAATGACAAAATCAACGCCCCCCCCCCCAACCCCACCAATATTCAAATTTGGGCGTATTGGGTATTTGTGCCAAATTTGGTCGAGTGAATGAAAATGCATCTTGCATATCTGATATTTACATTACGATTCATAACAGTAGGAAAATTACAGTCTTGAAGTAGCAACAAAAACAATTTTATGGTTGGGAGTCACTACAACATGTGGAATGGTATTAAGGGGTTGTGCCATTAGGAAGGTTGAGAAACACTGGTTTTTTTTGGGAGAAAGTGGAATATAAATGAATCGTCATCATCATCATCATCATCATCATCATCATCATCATGGGCTTTACTATAATCTATAAAACACAGGATGATTTTCTTCTGAACTTCTTTAGTGGTTTACATTTTCTAGTGTACATTTACAATATGATCCCTAATGCCTCTTCTTTTCCTAAATCCAAGTTTGGACAATTGGCATTTCTTGCTCTGAATATGGTAAACATTCTCTCTTTAAAATTTTTGAACATCATTATATGACCCCAGCCTATACATGGTAGCTAAAACTGTAAAACTGAAGAGGCATTGAGAACTCGAAGAAGTACAGCAAAACATTTGGAAGGAGAAAGAGACCCTAAAGAAACGAGTCTCAAACAAGACCAATAGGAACTGAGCAAATTCGGGGCAACAAAGTCGAAGTAAGTTGAAAGGAACTGAATGGTGTTGGTAGAGAAGAAATAAATATTTGAGTGCTTAGAAAAATCACTTCACATACCATTATAAGGACTTTACAGTTAAGGAAATGACTGAGCATGTTGCCACATAACTTACTGAAATTAATTTCTTAAACTACATTCAGTTTTGATACAGAGTTTGACAAAGTCAGTTTGGATTTCTAACCATAATCACTCCACTACAATTTGCTGTAGGAAAAAGAAATGGATTTTCAAGTGTGCAAACCCTCAGAGATAACAGCAGCAAAAGAAAAAAAAAAAGGTTTCATCTCAACGAAGTCTGGGAAATGAAGGAACGATAAAAGACAGGCAGAGTGTGTAATCAAATCAAACAGAAATGAAATGGGCCTTCATCTTCAGTGAAAGAAAAGCAAAAGTTTTAATACTTTCCATATATATACAGCTTTCTACCAATCGTCACACAAGAGCCGACAGCATCTGCTTATCAAGGGAGAAAGTAAATGTGTTATGTATGCAAACACAGACCATCATTCTGCATTTCAATCTTGCATGGAACTTGAGATTTCTGAGTTTCAACCTGTGCTATGTTTATTTTTTAAATCCTCAAGAATGCCACATTTCCTTTAGATGGATTGTATGGAATCTCTCTCTCTTTTTCCTCTTATAATCTCATATCTATTGGATAATAAATTTATCCAGCATTGCCTAGATCAGTGGTTCTCAACCTGTGGGTCCCCAGATGTTTTGGCCTTCAACTCCCAGAAATCCTAACAGTTGGGTAAACTGGCTGGGATTTCTGGAAGTTGTAGGCCAAAACACCTGGGGACCCACAGGTTGAGAATCACTGGCCTAGATCATGTCATGTATCATGTCCTACAGTTGATGGTGGTTGGTGGTGGCAGACTTAGCAGTTGGTGATGGAAGGGTTAATGTAAGTCTCAGTTCTAAAGGGCTGAATAATTTGTAAGTAACAGTTTACAGGTAAAAGCAATTAAGGTTGGAGTCATGCAAGGGATAGGTTGCAGCTGAGTGTTACTGGATTTAAGGAACTAACCTTGGGGCTGATCTTTGGGAGAAAAGTATTCGTTTTATCTTAGTGATAGATCTTGCTGGTTTCCCCCCAGGTTTTTAGTTTTTCGGTGTCCTGACCTGTCTCCTGAACTCTTGGAACTCTGGAACCTTGAATCTTTGGACTGGCTTTTGACTACGGAATAGACATTTGATCCCTGGACTTTGCTCATTGAACCCTTTGATTACGGTGTAGCGTTTGCTATCAGTTTTTGTTTTATATTCTGTTTCTGAGTGCTATATTTATGTTCTATATTTTGGACTATAAAAACAGCTAGAAAGTAAGTGGAGCTTTAATTAAACTGTTTGATTCAAACTGGGTGTGCTGGTACGGCTGTACCAAAAGCCCCAACTTCCTTTTCTTTCTTTGAGTGTTTGCATGTATTCCAAAGTTCCATGCATTTTGCAATAAGGTGGCTTCCCTTGGTTTGCAATTATATGGCTAATGACCCATCAATCATTGTTAAGTTTTGGTTCTGCCCCTTTCCCCAGGGCTCCGGGAGGAAGGGAGCCATTTTAGGTCAGTCTTGCATTGGAAAGCTTAGCTACAGGATGTGGATTAGCTCCACCTGTAGAGAAGCTTTGTTTCTCACAGCATCTGGGGGAAATTCTGGGGGAAAACAGTTCCAAAGGACTCCAGCTGGAGAATCTACAAAGCCTTGACTGGTAGGTCTACTCGGGACCCAAGAAGCAGTTTGGAGCCAGGAGTAAAACCCACACCAGCAAAGTTTAGAAAGTAGATTGCCCAAGGAGGGGTTAAAAAGGGTTTTCCTCTTAAAGAAAAGAAACAGTTCACAAAGCCAGTTGCCTATCCCTTGTGGACAAGATTAAGAAAGCCACCAGTTGCTTCAAAGCCTTGAAGCATTTGTCTAATTTGTTGAAGATCTAAGAAGTATTTGATTGTTTGTTGAAGACCTAAGCAATAATAAAGGACTTTGTTAAACCTTTCAAGCTTCTAAAGATTCTGTATAGGAAAATCCTTAGGGCCTCTCACTTGAGACACCCCGGCTTCTCACTGGGCACAAAGAGCACGTCCTGTTCAAAAGCCAACTGCTATAGGCCCAGCGCGTGACAGCACACTGGGTGATCGTTTCATTCACTTCTGCCTGAATAACGGCAGAGCCCTGGCATCGTGACAGATTAATGATGGTTTTGCTTATGATTGGAAGTAGACTAGTGCTACATACAACACTTATGGAGGGGCAGCATGGGAAAGGCGGTTTGAATGCTGGGCTATAACTCTGAAGATCAGGGTTTGAATGCCTATTCAACTGTGGCATCCACTGGGTGACCTTCAGCATGTCACACTCTCTTCATCTCAGAGGAAAGTAATGGCAAACCTCCTTTAAAAAATCATGACAAGAAAAGCCTGTCTAGGTTTGTCTTAGGGTTGCCACGAGTCGCCTGAGGGCTGAGAAAAGTGGCATATAAATAAAGTAAATAAATAAATAAGTTGAAAACTATTTTGAAGAAATGTAAATGAGACTCTGAAAGATCATTTTACAACATACAAAATGTGCAGTTTTTTTTAAAAAAAGAAACTTACTAAAAAGAGGTGGTTTTCTGACTGGACTTGGTCTTTCCACCCCAAGGCCACAGTTGCTTGGGCGGCTACTATCATGTATTTTATGATTCCGCCCCTCCCCCAAGCTTTGATGTTTTCGTTCTTGTCTAATTTCTGGGTGAAAAATTCTTTTTTATTCAAAACCAATTTATGCCCTATTAATTCTTCCATTATCTTCTTTACCTTATTATCAAAATCTTGTACTCTGTCACATTCCCACATATGGATATAGGAGCCAATTTTTCCACATCTGTGCCAACATAGTTTTGTGGTGGTTTGAGTTATGTGAGCTATTTTAATTGGGATTCTGTACTATTTAGTCAGTATTTTCCTTTGTGTTACTGTGTGAGATTCCAGCACCACAATTTAAGGTAGAAGTTGACATGCTGGAATGTGTCCAGAGGAGAGTGACTAAAATGATCAAGGATCTGGAGAACAAGCTCTATGACAGTGTTTCTTTTTTTTTTTTAAATATTCTTTATTGAGGTTTTCATAAAACATAAGACAAAACAAAAACAGAAGGGAAAGAAAAAAGAAAAACAAAAGAAAAAGAGAAAAAGAAAGAAAAAAAAAAGCAGCAAAGTGAAAAACTAAAAAAAAATAAAAAAATAATTGACCTCCTGGTATCTTCGGATAATCTTATCAGTCTTTTTTGTTGTTGTTTGTGTTCTTGTTTTTCTTCTTTCCCTCTTTTTGACGTAATTCAGTCTATTTTTGTGCTTCTTAAATTACTATTTCTTTTTTCTTCTTTTTCAGGTATTCTGTAGCTTCGCTCCAATCCGTTTCTTTCCTTTTAATTTCTTTGTTTTTCAGCAATAGAAAGGTTAGCTTGTCTAAGTTCCTAATATCTAACATTTTTGTTACCCAATCATTTATCTCTGGAATCTCTTCTTGCCTCCACACTTTGGCATAGCACATCCTTGCTGCTGTCAATGCCAAGAATAGTATTTTATCTTTATTCTCCTCCAGTTTTCTATTGTACATCCCCAGCAGAAAGATCTCCGGTTTCAGGGGCAACTGTATTTTCAGCATAGATTGAATTTCCTTATGTATTCCCCTCCAAAATTTTCTCGCTTTATCACACGTCCACCATGCGTGAAAAAAGGACCCTTCTTTACTCCTGCATTTCCAGCAGGCTGTGCTCGTGTTGTTGTATATTCTACCTAATTTTTTCGGTGTCAAATATCATCTTTGCGATATTTTTACCCAGTTTTCCCTAAGTTCTATTGCATATGTGAACTTTAACCTTTTTCTCCAGATTTCATTCCATTCTTCTTTTCTAATGTTTCTTTGGATATTTTCGTTCCATCTTCTCATGTAGTTTTTCTCCTTCTTTTGTTCCAGATGCCATTCTAATAGTTTTTTATATAACTTAGTTATTAACTTCCTTTCTGTTTCCATGATATTATCCCAGAATTCGTTCCCTTGTGCAAAGCCTAATTTCCTATCCAATTTAAATTTTTCTTTAATTTGCCAGTATTGGAACCATGTTATATTTTTGTCAATTAAGACTAGTTCCTGTTGTTCTTTTATTTCTACCTCTCCTTGTTTGATTTTTAGTATTTCTCTGTAAACGGGCCAGTCATTCCACCCCAGACATCTCCTTTGCATCGCCTCCAGGGGCGATACCCAGAGTGGCGTTCTATTGTACAGTTTTATTCTATATTTTTCCCAGATTTTTAGAATTGCAGACCTTGTAAAATGATTCCCAAAGTTTTTTTCTTTTTCTTTCCCTTTATACCAAATGTAGTGATGCCACCCTGCTCTTAGGTCTATCCCTTCTAAAGTTAGCAATTTCTTTTTCTTTAACATGGTCCAGTCTCTGGCCCATGTTAGAGCACAAGCTTCAAAATATGTTTTTAAGTCCGGGGCTGCCAATCCACCTTTTTCTTTTTGTTCTATTAGATTTTTGTAATGTATCCTTGGTTTCTTATTGTTCCAGATAAATTTTGAGATATCCCTGTTCCATTTTTTAATCAAATTCATATTCGTAATTATGGGTAAGTTCTGAAATAAGAATATCATTTTTGGTAAAATTTTCATCTTAATTGATGCGATCCTCCCCATTAATGATAAATTTGACTTTTTCCATTTTTCCATATCTTCTTTAATTTCCCTCCATTTATTTAAATAGTTATTTTGTAAAAGATGTAGGTTTTTTGCTGTTATCTGGATCCCTAAATATTTTATTCTTGGGACAATCTGCACATTCCATTTTTTTTGTATCTCTTCCTTTTCCCTTTCTCCGATGTTTTTTGTTATTGCTTTTGTTTTTTCCAAATTTATTTTAAATCCTGCCACTTCTCCATAATTTTTTATTTCTTCCAGCCAGATTCCTGTTTTTTCCTTTGGGTTCTCTATAATACAGATTATATCATCAGCAAACGCTTTGTATTTGTAGTCCAGTCCTTGTATTCTAGCACCCTCTAAAGCTTTCTCTTCTCTTATTCTTTTTAGCATTACTTCTAGTGATAGGACAAATATTAAAGGTGATAAGGGACAGCCCTGTCTAGTTCCTTTTTCTATCTGGATTTTCTCTGTTTCTTGTCCATTAATTATAATTTTGGCCTCTTGTTTTTCATAGATTGCTTCCACCAAATTTATAAAATAATACCCCATATCAATCTCTTTCATTAAAAATTTAAAAAAATCCCAATTAACATTGTCGAATGCCTTCTCGGCATCTATGGCCATAAACATTACTTTCTTTTGGTGGTAAATTTCGTAATACTCAATCAAGTCTATAACTGTCCTCACATTATCTTTCTGTTGTCTGTTAGGTAAAAAGCCCGCTTGATCTTCCACTATATATGTTTCCAATATTGTTTTTAATCTTTCCGCTAGAATGCAAGTAAAGATCTTGTAGTCTACATTAAGTAGCGATATCGGGCGATAATTCTTAACTTCCTCTGGATCCGAATTTTCCTTGTGTATTACTGTTATGTTGGCTTGTCTCCAAGAATTTGGTATTTCTTTATATATTCTTATATTATTCATTATTTTTTTTAGATATGGCGTGAGTTCCTGCTGAAAGATTTTGTAATAGCCCAATGACAGCCCATCTGGGCCTGGTGCTTTGTTTGGTTTTAAATTTTTTATTGCTGTTTTTATCTCTTGTTCGGATATTTCCTTATTAAGTGTTTCCCTTTGTTTATCTGAAATCTTTTGTATTTTTTGTTTTCCTAAATATTGGTATATCTTTTCCCTGTCAATCTTTTCATTCTGATATAGTTTCTTGTAGAAATTAAAGAATTGGCTTCTAATCTCATTTTCTTGTGTATATATTTTGTCTTTGTCTCTTATCTTAGTTATGTATGATTTCTCTCTCTTTTTCCGAAGCTTGTTTGCTAACCATCTTCCTGATTTGTTTGTGTTCATAAAATAATTCTGTCTTATATATTTTAATTGTTTTTCTTTCTCTTCCAATTCCAATAAGTCTAGTTGCTTGCGTAGGTTCTCTAACTTATTTTTTATTTCTCTATTCTTTGGGTTCTTTTTGAGTTTTTGTTCCTCTTTTTCTAATTCTCTCTTAATTTCATTCATCTTTTTCATTTTTTGTTTATTTCTGACTATTTTCTGTTGTATAAAATGTCCCCAGATTACTGCCTTACTTGCTTCCCATACATTTAATATACTTGTTTCTGCATTGTCGTTTAATTCAAAATATTCTTTTAATTTATTTCTAATTCTTTCAATATTTTCCTCTCTTTTAATCAAATTTTCATCTAATCTCCATCTTCTTGTTTTACCCCCCATCTCTATCCTTAGCTCAAGTGGGCAGTGGTCCGAGTCAGTCCTTGGCAAGATCTTAAAACTCTTTATTTTCCCTATCATTTGCGTTGTTGTCCACATCATATCTATCCTGGACCAATTTTGAAATCTGGCCGAATAATATGTATACTCTTTTTTGTTGCCGTTTTTTGTTCTCCATACATCTTTTAAATTTAGTTTTTTCATCATCTCAATCATTATGTTTGGGAGATTTCCTTTATCTTTGGTTTTCTTAGTGGTGTAGTTTGTTTTACTTCTATCTAATTCTCTATTCACGACCCCATTAAAGTCCCCCATGATTATTAAATGATCGTATTCCTGCTCCTCTATCTTCTTTTTTAATTTTTCTGTAAATTTTATCTTGGAGTCATTAGGCACATAAATGTTGCAGATTAGAAGCTTCTGTTCTTGTATTTTTATATTTACCCCCAGGAATCTTCCCTCCTCATCCTTAAATGCTAATTCCGCTGGGATGTCCTTATTTACATATATTACCACCCCCTTTTTTTTCTCTTGTGCTGAAGCTATGAATGACTGGCCCAAACTTTTATTTTCCAAGTATTTTATATGGTCTTCCCTTATATGTGTTTCCTGAAGTGCTATAATATGAGACTTTTTCTTTTTTAGGTTATAAAAAACTTTATTTCTTTTATTAGGAGAATTCAATCCATTAATATTATTTGAGTATAGTTTTAGCTCTTTCATTATTTGTTATCTTCCTCTCTAGTCCTTTCTTCGTTTTCTCTCTGCTCTTCCTCCGGTTCCTCTTTCTCTCTTTCTTCCTCTTCTTCGGTCTCGTCAGGTCCTCCGTCTCCTGTATCGTCTACTTTGGGTCCGTCTCGTTCTAGTCTATTTAAGTTTTGTTTACCATTTCTCCTTTCCATGTTCATCTCCCTGTCCTCTTTCTCTCTCTCTTGTTCCTCTGTTCCTTCTTCTAGCTCTTTTTTCCTCATTTTTCCCTTTGTTGGGTCTTTGCTCCTTTCCTTTTCCTCCCGTTTTATCTTTTCTAGAAATTCTTTTGCTCTTTCTACACTTTTGATCCAATATCTCTGTTCTCCATATGATGCCATCAGACCTTCTTCTCGTTCCCATCTATATCTTATTCTTCGTCTTTTTAGTTCTTCTGTTAGGAAATTGTATTTTCTCCTTTTCGTTAGTACTGTGTTCGGATATTCTTTCAGAATGATGATTTTTTTTCCCTTTATAGTATACTGTTCTTCTGTTATTTAATTTTAAAACCTCATCTCTTGTAGTTTTCTTTGCGAAGTGCATCACAACATCTCTTGCTACTCTGTGTCTTGTCGCAAAGTTTGTGTTCACTCTGTAAACTCTATCCGTTTGGTCTTGCATCTCTTGATCTGTGTATTCTAGCAATTCCGCTAGAATGACAATAACTTTTTCTCTTATATTCTCTTTTGGGTCCTCTTCAATGTTTCTCAGTCTGAGTTGGAATTCCAGTTCTTTTGCCTCCATCCTTTCACATTTTTCCTCTAATTTTGTTGTTTTCTGTTCTAAGTTTCTGATTTTTACCTGCATAGCTTCTTGTGTCTTCTTGATTTCTGTCTTTTCCATTTTCAGGTCTTTAAATTCCTGTTGCATTAGTGTTAGCTCTCTTTTTACTCCTCCAATTTCCTCTTTTATTTCCTTTTTAAGATCTGCCATCTGTTCTTGGGATGCTTTCTGTGCCGCATCTTGTTTCTCCTTCACTGATTGTATCTCCTTCATCACTTTCTCTGTCATTTTTTCAAGTAGATCCTTCAGTGTTTGTTCCTCCGCCAGTGAGCTTCTTCTCGTGTTACTTTTAATTTCCTTCTGTTCTTTATCACTCTTCTCATTCTTCTCTGTCTTGTCTGTCTTATCTGTTTTGTTTCTTGTGTTGTACATCTTCTCAGTATTCAATTAGGCTTTTGTTTTCTCTGTATGTCCTTAGTCCTGTTTTATTCTCTTTCAGAGTTTCTTTATCCCCGCTGTATTTCTTCCTCGATGTCTCTTCTCGCCTTCCTCTGTCTTTTGTATTGCTTTTGTAGGGCTCTATTCGTTTATTTGTTTAGTTAGTATTTTCATTTCCTGGTTCTCCTCTTCTCACGATATTTCCTCCTCCCACTTCCTGGTTTTTCTTTCTCTCCAGCTCTCGTTTCCTTTCCCTGTTCTTGCGATATTTCCCAGCTCTCACGATATTTCCCAGCTCTCGCGTTGTTTGGGGTTTCTCCGCGTTCCCTTCTCTCTCTTCTGGCTCCCCCTCCTTCTTCCTGGTCTCGCGTGCTCTCGCGCGACTCCCCCGCACGCTCTCTCTCTCTCCCTCCTCGCCGCGGCTTGGCGGGGGTAGGGGGCGGCGCGATGGCGCAGACTCCCAAGCGCAGCAGCAGGGGCCTCCAAGGTCATCTCCCCTGGCGTTCCTCCTCCCCTCAGGCTCCTCTCTGACTTCCCAGTCAAAACACTCCCTCACTTCAAGGTCAGTTTATCTTCCTTTGTCTTTGTTTAATTCTTTGGCTGTCCTGTGTTCAAGTATTCAAATATATTCAAATATATTCACTTATATATTCACTTGTTCTAGTATCTACTCAGGTATCTTCCGAATTAGAATGCTAGAATGCTATGATTTTTCCTTTAGGCTTCTATTAATCCTTATTGCTCATTGTTCATTCCACTATTACAATTTCAGAGTTTTGTTGTTGCTATTGTATATATTAATTAAATATATTTACTGTTAGTCACTGTTTTGTTCCCTTTCCCCTTTCCTTTAAGTCTCTCTTTCATTCATTTCTAGTTTTTGAATTACTTCCTTCCTTTATTTTCTTTTATTTATTTGTTTGGACTTCCTCTTTCAATCCCTCCACCTCCTCATTTCTTCCTTTTTCCACGTTAGCCGTAGCTATTCCTTCACTTCTCTCTTCTTTCCTCTTTGGGAAGATCTTTTAAGATTTCTTCCGATACCTCTTCCTTCCTCTTAGTTGTTTTAAAATATTCTTACCTCCTTCTCCTCCTTTCCTTCTTGATTTAAAAGAGCATGTGGCTGGAGATATGCAGGCTTTCTGCCTGCTGCGTTCTGGAGTGATCCGCCGTACCTCGGAGCCAATACCGGGTCCTTTTGGAGGTCTCCTCTTGAGGAGAAGACCCCCTTTTGGACCGTCAGCTGGCCCTCCCGGTTTCGCTGTTCCCTCTGTTTCAATCCACAGTTGGGAAGGGAGCACAAGCTCTACCCGATCAACTCCATCGCTCACACACTTTGCAGAGCTCTAGTGTGTGCGACTCTCCGCCATCTTCATGCACCCGGAAGTCCTCTATGACAGTGTTTCTCAACCTTCCTAATGCCCCGACCCCTTAATGCAATTCCTCATGTTGTGGTGACCTCCAACCATAAAATTATTTCCATTACTACTTCATAACTGTCGTTTTGTTACTCTTATGAATCTGATATGCAGGATGCATTTTCTTTCACTGGACCAAATTTGACACAACTACCCCGTACACCCATTGATTTTCTCATTTGGGAGTTGTAGTTGCTAGGATTTGTAGTTCACCTACAATCAAAGAGCATTCTGAACTCCACCAATGACGGGATTGAACTTGGCACAAAGAACTCCCATGACCAAAAGAAAATACTGAAAGGATTTGGTGGGCAGTGTCCTTTGGTTTTGGAGTTGTAGTTCACCTACATCCAGAGATCACTGTGGACTCAAACAATGATGAATCTGGACCAAACTTATTCTCCCCTACGAACCATCAAGACCACTAAGATCGTCTGGAGGGGCCCTGCTCTCGGTCCCTCCGCCTGCACAAGCACGACTGGTGGGGACGAGGGACAGGGCCTTCTCGATGGTGGCCCCTCGACTTTGGAACTCCCTGCCATTAGAGATCAGAACTGCCCCCTCCCTCATGACGTTCAGGAAACTAACAAAGACCTGGTTGTGGAATGCGGCATTTGACAACTGATTTAATTCTTTGCCCACATGAAAGGAGGATGATGAATGGGATTGTGATTGTGTCGGATGATTTGGCTCTTTTAACTGGGATGATAATGTTTTAATGTGTATGGTGCTGATATTTTAATCGTGTAATGAAGTGGCATTGGGTTGTTATTGTATATTTTTTGTATGTTAATCACATGTTGTGAACCGGTCCGAATCCCTCTTTGAAGGTGAGAGGGTCGGTATATAAAACCTCGAAATAAATAAATAAATAAATAAACTTGGAACGAACACTCAATACGCCCAAATGTGAACACTGGTAGAGTTTTAGGGAAATAGACCTTGACATTTGGGAGTTGTAGTTGCTAGGACATATAGTTCACCTACAATCACAACAGGAGGAGGGCTCTTGGTGGGAGGATTTGCTGTCTGTTTCCAAAAAGGAAGAGAAGGACAGGTGGAGAGATCTTCATCCTTCTCTGCCAAAGGGGTCCCTAAGACCATCAGAAATATGTGTCTTCTGATGGTCTTTGGTGACCCCTCTGAATCCCCCTTGCGACCCCCCAGGGGGTCCCGACCCCTAGGTTGAGAAACACTGCTCTATGAGGAGTGGCTTAAAAAGCTGGGCATGTTCAGCCTTCAGAAGAGAGGGCTAAGAGGAGACATGATAGCCATGTATAAATATGTGCTTGCCCGCCTGTCTACAGATAATGCCAGCTCTTCGACTTAGAAATGGAGATGAGCACCACCCCCCAGAGTCGGACACGACTAGACATAATTTCAGGGGATACTTTTATCTTTTATTATTTAGTCCTTTTATTATACATTTATAAACTCTGATACACTCATTTTATTGTGCATGGATTTGGGATTCTGGTATATAGATGCTGAAAATAAATTAGGAAATAAATCTTGGGCAGTTAATGTCAATGCTTTGAACTTGCTCAGAAATGGAATTCATTCTGTGGGGAGCTAACGCTCTTCTTTATGCAAGCCACTGCATCCCGCTCCATCCCCAGATTAAAACAGAAGAGTTATAGCAGAAAGACAACTGTGTGATTAATTTTGGAAGCACATATGGGAGGCTGAAAAAGTGGACTTGAAGGGTCATTTTATTAATTTAACTCTAAAACGCTAAACAGCTGGGAAAACAAACTCGATGTCCATAGGGAAGGACAACATTATGAAAAACTGCATAAGGAGTTTACAAAGAAATTACTCATCGAAACTACTGCAGCTGGCAAGCAGGGAGAAACTGAAATTATTAGAGTGGCATGGAATTGAAAAGGTGGCAACCATTATTAAGGAAAAGATCCTCCTGAGAAAGGAAGTGAATCAAAGTGCGGTTTTGTTTTTATATTCATGTGTTATTGCAACCCCTTCTGTGTATCTGGTAAGTTGCAGTGTTTGCGAACAAGACAAATGCCCCTGTTCCCACTGAGCTTACAATCAGGAACGAAAAAGTCAACAGAGAGAAAAGAAAGGGAGAGTTCGGTATTCAAAGCAGGACTGAATTACAGCCTACAAAGTAATATGCAAAAATATGTGTTCTTTCCTACCGCATCTTCAGAAGCATGGCAGGATTGCAACATCTATATGCACTAAAACCATATTGTACACAGCAAAAGGAGATTGTCTCTCTATTGGGTTGCTGGAAGTTTTTTGGGCCATGTTCCAGAAGCATTCTCTCCTGACATTTCACCTGCATCAATGTCAGGCATTCTCAGAGGTTGGGAGGTCTGTTGGAAACTAGGAAAATGGGGTTTATATATCTGTAGAAGGTCCAGGGTCGGAGAAAGAACTCTTGTCTGTTGGAGGTAGGTGTGAATGTTTCAATTGACCACCTTGATTAGCATTTAATGGCCTAATTTTCAAGGTGTGACTTCTCACTGCCTGGGGGAATCCTTTGTTGAGAGGTGATTAACTGTCCCTGATTATTTCTTATCTGGAGGTCCCCAAACAGTAAGAAGCCACACCGTGAAAACTTTAAATGCTAATCAAGGTGCCCAATTGAAACATTCACACCTACCTCCAACAGACAAGAGTTATTTCTCCCACCCTGGAGCTTCCACAGTTATATAAACTCAATTTTACTAGTTTCCAACAGGTTTCACAACCTCTGAGGATGCCTGCCATTGATGCAGCCAAAATGTCAGAAGAGAATGCTTCTGGAACCTAACCATAAGGCCTGGAAAACTCTCAAGAACCCAACAACCTTATTTTGCCAGTATGTGTGAAAAGGATCTTGGAGTCTTCATGGACAACAAGTTAAATACGAGCCAACAATGTCATGGGACAGCAAAAAAGCCAATGGGATTTTGGGCTGCATGAATAGGAGCCTAGTGTCTAGATCCAGGGAAGCCATGCTCCCTCTCTATTCTGCCTTAGTTGGACCTGGAATAATGTGTCCAATTCTGGGCACCACAATTGAAGGGAGATGTTGACAAGCTGGAATATGTCCGGAGGAGGGCAACTAAAATGATCAAGGGTTTGGAGAACAAGCCCTATGAGGAGCAGCTTAAAGAGCTGGGCATGTTTAGCCTGCAGAAGAGAAGGTTGAGGGGAGGCATGATAGCCATGTATAAATATATGAGAGAAAGTCATAGGGAGGAGGGAGCAAGCTTGTTTTCAGCTGCCCTGGAGACTAGGTTGCAATGGAACAATGGCTTCAAACTATAAGAAAGGAGATTCCACCTGAACATGAGAACTTCCTAACTGTGAGAGCTGTTCAGCAGTGGAACTCTCTGCCCCAGACTGTGGTGGAAGCTCCTTCTTTGGAGGCTTTTAAACAGAGGCTGGATGGCATCTGTGTGTGTGTGTGTGTGGGGGGGGTGCTTTGAATGTGATTTTCCTGTTTCTTGGCAGGGGGTTGGACTGGATGTCCCATTAGGTCTTTTCCAACTCTATGATTATATGAATAACAGCCTACAAAACAATATGTTTTCTTTCCTACTGCATCTTCAGAAGCATGGCAGGATTGCAACATCTATATGCACCAAAACCATATTGTACATAGCAATATGGGATTGCCTCTCTATGGTTACCCCTGTGCTTTTTCATTGTTTGAGACATACAAAGACAGAGGGAAGATATATAACACAACATGGCGTTATAGCAGGCATGGGCAAACTTTGGTCCTCCCTCCAGGTCTTTTGGATTTGAAGTCTGTGCTGGTACGTCTGTACCAGGAGCTCCAACTTTATTTTTTTTCTATTAAGTGTTTGCATACATTCCAAAGTTTCAGGGATTCTGCAAAAAGGTGGCTTCCTTTGGTTTGCAGTCATAGGGCAAGCCACCTGTCTATCATTATTAAGTTTGGATCCGCACCTTCTCCCAGGGAGCTGGGAAGGGAAGAGGGGGTCATTTTTGGTTAGTCTTAGTGAGGAAAGCTAAGTTATAGGACGTGGACAAGCTTCACCTGCAGAAAAGCTTCATTTCTAAAGACATTCCGGGGGAAAATTCCCAAAGCTCTGGCTGGGAGCTTGCAGCCTCTCAGCCTTACAGCATCTGAGGGAAACAGCCCTAAAGTCTTAAAGAAATTCCAGAGGGAAAACAGCTTTACAGACCCAAAGAACTCCAGCTGGAGAATCTACAAGCTTTGTCTGGTAGGTTTACTTGGTACCAAGACACAGTTTGGAATTGGTAGTAGATCCCACACCAACAAGCTTAGATAACAGACAGCCTGGGAGAGGTTAAAAAAGGGTTTTCCTCTCAAAGTATAAGAACAATTAACGAAGACAGTTGCCTGTCCCTTGTGGACAAGATTAAGGAAGCCACCAGTTGATTTAAAGCCTTGAAGCATTTGTTTGACTCATTGAAGATTTGATAAATATCTCTTTAATTTGTTCAATAATAAAGGACTTTGTTTAACCTTTCAAGCCATCTAAAGACCATTTCTTCAGAAAAATCCTTGAGGGCCTCTTTCGTGGCGCCCTGGCTTCCCGCTGGGCACAAGGTGCACGTCCGATTTCAAAAGACAATTATTACAGGCCCAGTGCGTGACAGAACAAAGTCCGAAACACCAAGAGGGCCAGTGTTAGCCTATGCCTATGTTATAGCATTGCAGGATCACCGCCTTGTCGGAGCGCTGGAGCTTGAGCACCTCAATGATGTCATGAGCGAAACCGTGAAGGGCCACCCAAGACGGGACGGTTGTGGCAGAGAGGTCAGACCAAGCGTGATCCCTGGGGAAGGCAATGGCAAACCACTCCAGTATCCTTGCCAAGAAAACTAAATGGACCAGTAGAACCAGAGATATGTCGGTATGCCATTGGAAGATGGGACTCCCAGGTCGGAAGATGGCCAAAATGCTACTGGGGAGGAGCAGAGGATAAGTTCAACTAGCCCCAGATGTGATGACGCAGCTAGCTCAAAGCCGAAAGGAAGGCTAGCGGCCGACGGTACTGGAGGTGAACGACGAATCCGATGCTCTAAAGATCAACACACCATAGGAACCTGGAATGTAAGATCTATGAGCCAGGGCAAATTGGATGTTGTTATTGGTGAGATGTCAAGACTAAAGGTAGACATTCTGGGGGTCAGCGAACTGAAATGGACTGGAATGGGCCACTTCACATCAGATGACCACCAGATCTACTACTGCGGACAAGAGGAACATCGAAGAAATGGAGTAGCCTTCATAATTAATAAGAAATTCGCTAAAGCGGTGCTTGGATACAACCCAAAAAATGACAGAATGATCTCAATTCGAGTGCAAGGAAAGCCTTTCAACATTACAGTGATCCAAATATATGCCCCAACCACAGCTGCTGAAGAAGCAGAAGTAGATCAGTTCTATGAGGATCTGCAGGACCTACTGGATAATACACCAAAAAGAGACATTATTTCATTACAGGAGACTGGAATGCCAAGGTGGGAAGTCAAATGACAACTGGGATAACAGGCAAGCATGGTCTGGGAGAACAAAATGAAGCGGGACGCAGGCTGATAGAATTTTGCCAGGAAAACTCGCTGTGTATAACTAATACTCTCTTCCAACAACCTAAAAGACGGCTTTATACATGGACCTCACCAGATGGTCAACACCGAAATCAGATTGACTACATCCTTTGCAGCCAAAGGTGGCGGACATCCATCCAGTCGGTGAAAACAAACCTGGGGCTGACTGTAGCTCAGATCACGAACTTCTTATTGCTCAATTTAGAATAAAACTAAAGAGATCAGGGAAAATACACAATTAGATATGATCTCACTAACATTCCTAGCGAATATGCAGTGGAAGTGAAGAACAGATTTGAAGGACTAGATTTAGTAAACAGAGTCCCAGAAGAACTATGGACAGAAGTCTCAGGAGGCGGCAACAAAGTACGTTCCAAAGAAAAAGAAAACCAAGAAGGCAAAATGGTTGTCTGCTGAGACACTGGAAGTAGCCCAAGAAAGGAGGAAAGCAAAAGGAAACAGTGAAAAGGGGAGATATGCCCAGTTAAATGCGCAATTCCAGAGGTTAGCCAGAAGAGATAAGGAACTATTTTTAAATAAGCAATGCATGGAAGTGGAGGAAGACAACAGAATAAGAAGGACAAGAGACCTCTTCCAGAAAATTAGAAACATTGGAGGTAAATTTCAGGCAAAAATTGGTATGATAAGAAACAAAGATGGCAGGGACCTAACAGAAGCTGAAGAGATCAAGAGAAGGTGGCGAGACTATACAGAAGATCTGTATAGGAATGATAATAATATTGAGGATAGTTATGACGGTGTGGTGAATGAATTAGAACCAGACATCCTGAGGAGTGAAGTTGAATGGGCCTTAAGAAGCATTGCTAACAACAAGGCAGCAGGAGATGACGGGATCCCAGCTGAACTGTTTAAAATCTTAAAAGATGATGCTGTCAAGGTGATGCATGCCATATGCCAGCAAATATGGAAAACACAAGAATGGCCATCAGACTGGAAAAAATCAACTTATATCCCCATACCAAAAAAGGGAAATGCGAAAGACTGCTCAAACTTCCGTACAGTGGCCCTTATTTCTCATGCCAGTAAGGTAATGCTCAAGATCCTGCAAGGAAGACTCCAGCAATACATGGAGCGAGCGTTGCCAGATGTTCAAGCTGGGTTTAGAAAAGGCAGAGGAACGAGAGACCAATTGCCAATATCCGCTGGATAATGGAGAAAGGCAGGGAGTTTCAGAAAAACATCTACTTCTGCTTCATTGACTATTCTAAAGCCTTTGACTGTGTGGATCATAATAAATTGTGGCAAGTTCTTGGTGGGATGGGCATCCCAAGCCACCTTGTCTCTCTCCTGAGGAATCTGTACAAGGACCAATTAGCAACAGTCAGAACTGACCACGGAACAACAGACTGGTTCAAGATTGGGAAAGGCGTACGGCAAGGCTGCATACTCTCACCCAACCTTTTTAACTTGTATGCAGAACACATCATGCGATGTGCGGGGCTGGATGAATGCAAAGCTGGGGTGAAAATTGCTGGAAGAAACATTAACAACCTCAGATATGCGGATGACACCACTCTGATGGCCGAAAGCGAGGAGGAGCTGAGGAGCCTTCTAATCAAGGTGAAAGAAGAAAGCGCAAAAGCCGGGTTGCAGCTAAACGTCAAAAAAAACCAAGATTATGGCAACAAGAATGATTGACAACTGGAAAATAGAGGGAGAAACCGTGGAGGCCGTGACAGACTTTGTATTTCTAGGTGCAAAGATTACTGCAGATGCAGACTGTGGCCAAGAAATCAGAAGACGCTTACTTCTTGGGAGGAGAGCAATGTCCAGTCTCGATAAAATAGTGAAGAGTAGAGACATCAGACTGGCAACAAAGATCCGCCTAGTCAAAGCCATGGTATTCCCTGTAGTAACCTACGGATGTGAGAGCTGGACCTTAGGGAAGGCTGAGCGAAGGAAGATCGATGCTTTTGAGCTGGTGTTGGAGGAAAGTGCTGAGAGTGCCTTGGACTGCGAGAAGATCCAACCAGTCCATCCTCCAGGAAATAAAGCCCGACTGCTCACTGGAGGGAAGGATACTAGAGACAAAGATGAAGTACTTTGGCCACATCATGAGACAGGAAAGCCTAGAGAAGACAATTATGCTGGGGAAAGTGGAAGGCAAAAGGAAGAGGGGCCGACCAAGGGCAAGATGGATGGATGGCATCCTTGAAGTGACTGGACTGACCTTGAGGGGGCTGGGGGTGGTAACGGCCGACAGGGAGCTCTGGCGTGGGCTGGTCCATGAGGTCACGAAGAGTCGGAGACGACTGAACGAATGAACAACAACAACAATAGTATTATAGCAGTGTCTTTCCCCAAAACTTTAATCTGAGGAGGGAAGGATGTCTAGGGCATGCAGTACTACCTCGGCCTAACCTTTGTGCCTAACCCCAAGTGTCAGAGCTTCTCCTGAGCCTCAGAGAATAGAGCTGGCCTCCAGACTTAAGTGCCACTGGCATGCATCCTGTCACCCAATGCAATGCCTGCCAGATTGCCGTCCCTCTGACCACCCAAACCAGAGTAAAAGTCCAATTCAATTTTCGCACTGTATATCATAGCATAACCTAAGCAGGAAAGGAGAACATTAATGTTTTTTTCCAATCAGTAAATAGAATCGCTTTTGAAACCATCTCCCACGAGACAACTGAAGGGTAAGGATGTCATGCGGTAAGCTGCAAACAGGCACGATTATTGTGCTGCACTTTAACTTTACTCGCTTCATGCTATAAATTGATGAATGGGAGCAAATGTGGCAACAGGTACTTAAGCTTATTTTGAGGATGGGGACTAAGAGGTTGTGGAAACAACCTTGTAGAACTAAGATTGGCTTTAGGTGGGATGTGACATGATGAGGTGGTGTGATATATATTAGGAAGCACACATGCAAAACTACTCAGAGTCAATACTATATGTAATTTAATATATGTGCTTGCCTGCCTGGTCATGGTCATGGTCCAAGGTCATGTGGCCAGCATGACTACATAGAGCACCATTACCTACCTGCAGGAGTGATACCTATTGATCTACTCACATTTGCATGTTTTCAAACTGCTAAGTTGGCAGAAGCTGGGGGTAACCGTGGGAGCTCACCCTGCTCCCCAGATTCGAACCGCCAACCTTTCGGTTCAGCAACTCAGTGGTTTAACCCGCTGCACCACCAGGGAGACAGGCAGAAATCATCTTCTGAGCTCATGATTCGTGTTTTTCTTTTCTGTGTCAAGAGCAACTTGAGAAACTGCAAGTTGCTTCTGGTGTGAGAGAATTGGCCTTCTACAAGGACATTGGTCAGGGGATGCCCAGATGTTTTACCGTCCTGTGGGAGGCTTCTCTCATGTCCCTGCATGAGAAGCTGGAGCTGACAGATGAGAGCTCACCCCACTCCCCGGATTGAAACCACTGACCTTTTGGTCAGCAGTCTTGCCAGCACAAAGGTTTAACTCATTGCACCACCTTTGATTCGAGCTGAAATGGGAGAAAGTGGGGGAGGGGGGGAAACACATGGGATGGGATCTGTCAAATTTGCCCATGTTGAATCGCTTCAGTGACATGGGGCCTTTCCACACAGCCCTATATCCCAGAATATCAAGGAAGAAAATCCCACAATATATGCTTTGAACTGGATTAGATGAGTCCTCATTAAGATAATGTGGGATTTTCTTTTTTTATATTCTGGGATATAGGGCTGTGTGGAAAAACCCATGGAGTAATGAGCATACCTATGGGCAGTCTACTACCCACGCAAATTCGTGAAGCGTTCCATATTTTTCTGGCTCGAGAGCAGTACGTGTGAAAAAGATCTTGGAGTCCTCATGGACAACAAGTTAAACATGAGCCAACAATGTGATGTGGCAGCAAAAAAGGCCAATGGGATTTTGGCCTGCATCAAGAGGAGCATAGTGTCTAGAACCCCTTTTTCCTAGTTCCAACAGACCTCACTGCCTCTGAGGATGCTTGCCATAGATGCAGGCAAAACGTCAGGAGAAAATGCCTCTAGAACATGGCCATATAGCCCGAAAAAACCTACAACAACCCAATAACATGATAAATTACATAAAGCATAAACATACAGCAAACAATATAAAATTAAAATAAAACCATTCATAACACAGTAACAATGAGCGGGCCGCATGCACAGAATAAAATACTAAAGCTAAAAACATGAGGTGAGATAGGGATGGAGCAGATTTATTTGTGAGGGAGAAACTCTTTAGGAGTGGGGTCAAGAAGGGTCTTCGTACAGGAGTTGAGGGAATGTACTCGAAGGACAAACATGGAGGGGTAACAACAATATCAGGTTGTATGGTTAATCACAAAAAGTGCACCGGAAGAGCCAGGTTTTGAGATTCTTCTTAAAACTTTCTAAAGTGGGGTTTTTGCCTAATCTCACTGGGCAATGTATTCCAAAGTTGGGGTGCCACTGAGGAGAAAGCTCTCTCCCTTGTTCCCACAAGGCGGGCCTCTAATCCCTGAGTAGTGGGATTGGAGGCAAAAGTAAAGTATCCCCAAAGTCTTTCCCCAAGGTTTTTGTTTTTAAAATGGAGTGGGTGGGAACGGCACTTGCTCATGTGATGAATCAGAAGACAGAATGTGACACCACCTGTGTGTAGAATTTTAAAGTGCAGAGGTTTAAACTGCATAATATGCCCCAACTTGTCTGTTTTCTCTGTAAATGTATAGTTGGATTGATTGGTTATTTATAGCTGTCAATCAATGTTTTTTGCACCAGTTGAATTGCTCCCTCAGCTCAATTGTTTGGCTCCACCTCTTCCTAGAAGAGGAGGGCAGTGTTTCCTTCTTCATTCTACCATCAGACATCTCAGCAGATGGACGTGAGAAAGACTTGGCTCTAAAGCCCTTGTTTTAAGTTACCTCTCATCACCAATTCTAAGGTTTTAACCCTTGGGACTCATACTTCATGTCCAGATCGCCCTGGACAACGTTGAAGAGACCCAAGCGCCTTCAAACCCATCCTTTGGCATCAAAAGGAAGACTCTGTGCCTTCAACATAGGCCATTGGACTGGGGGTTGTGTTTGTTCCGACCTTCACAGCCATTGAGAAAAGAGGGAACAGGAAAAGCTTCTCAGCTGCAAAATCTCCTTGGACCCAAGACAACCAGGGACTGTAATGTATATTTCCTTTACCCCCTTTGAAACTTCCAGCTTATTGCCTTAAAGGGATAACTCTTTGTGAATAATAGAAACCTATTTTGAGTTATCTACAGTGTTTTGGTCCTTGGGAGTTCCAGTTTCCTAAAGGAGGGCAAGAAGCAATCCCGTGGGGGAAAGATGTCACGTCTATGTCTCTTTCACTAAGAGTTATGGCCTCCAGGTGCGACGGCACACAGAAGACAGATTTCAAGAGAAAAGGCAAACAAGAATTACGTGTGATGGGATCTGAGAAACAATGATTTCCTTTCTAATGCAAGGGGATGCAACACTATGGTAATATGATGCTCCCCGCCCCACCATGGGATGACATCCCTAGATAGCTTTAATAACATTCTTGAATTACTCGAGGGCTTCCTGTCCTCCCCAGCTGCTCATTCTTGATGACAGTTTTTAATTAATACTTTACAAATCAAGAAATGGAGCAGTACAAGTTAAGGGGATGTTGTGTGAAAAGAAAGCAAGTGAGGCCATGGCATTATTTCAGCCCAAAGCTGTGCCATGCCAACCAACCTGCAGTCTATGTATTTTGCAGACCACTTTGTGCATTGATAACAAAAGGACAATGAACAGCCCGTTCTATAGATGCATGGTATAACATATGTTTGCCCTATTTCTCAAGACACAGAACCAAGATAACTACGTAAGCGTGTAATTAAGCAGATGGGGAGAAAGAGAGCAAATTATTAGGAGGTCATGATTAAGAGGTCGTTGCCTGCCATTATACGCAAGGCAATTAGGCTGGCTGGCTGTCAGCTGAACGTAAAATGGGATGAAATTAAAATTAATGGATCCAAAGGTGCAGACATTGGCAGACAAAACTGCATGACCTTCCAGGATTCCTTTAGTGCAAATGGACAGGGGATGGATAAATGGTGGGATGCTTGAATATAGCAGACATTGGGAAAGCTACCATTTTAGACTTGTGTGCCTCAAAGTCATTTCCGACTTGTGGTGACCCTAAGGTGACTTTATCAATAGGGTTTCTTGGCAAAATTTATGACACCTCCGTGCTGCTCAAAGAAGAAAAGGGACAAATATTCATGCTAGCCAATTATCTGAACTTGCCTCTGGCTCATCAAATGTCACTGCTAAAGATACTGCAAAAAAGATACTGGACTCTACTACTCTTTTCCACCAAATTCCAAGGAAGCACCCTGGATCCTGGATCTGTGCCTGGCCACAGTGATGGACTTTATGAGGCCTAACAATCTGGAGCTGAACCCTGACAAGACAGAGGTCCTCCTGGTCAATCATGCGGCAATTTGGGGTATAGGGTGGCATCCTGTGATCACTCCCCCTGAGGACACAGGTCCGCAGTCTGGAGGTCCTCCTGGACTCAGCACTGATTCTTGATGCTCAGGTGTTGGTGGTGGCTTGGAGGGTCTTTGCACAGTTAAAGCTTTTGTGCCAGCTGCGACCATACCTTGAGAAGTCTGACTAGTCCATGGTGGTCCATGCCTTAGTTACCTCCATATTGGATTGATGTAACACACTCTATGTGGGGCTGCCTTTGAAGATAGCTCAGAAATTGCAGTTGTTACAAAGGTCGGTGGCCAGACTGCTAACTGGAGTGAGTTATAGGGAGTGGTCAACCCCCCTGTTAAAACAGCTCCACTAGCTGCTGATAAGTTTCGAGTCCCAATTCAAGGTGCAGGTTATTGCCTACAAAGCTCTAAATTGTTCAGGTCCTGCTTATTTTTGCAAACACATCTTCCCCTATGAACCTGCACAAGCTCTAAGATCTTCCGGGGAGGCCCATCTCTTCCTCCCATCACCATCACAAGCACGGCTCGTGGGGACGAGGGAGAGGGCCTTCTCAGTGGTGGCCACCCAGCTCTGAAACCCGCTCCCCACAGAGATTAGATTGGTGCCAACCCTGTACACTTTCCATAAAGAACTAAAAATGTGGATGTTCCATTGTGCATTTCAGTAATCATTTCACTAGACACTTTTGGCTCCTCCAGCCACAACTCAATATCTGTTTCTTGCACTTTACCATTGTCCCTGCCCTATAGTTATTTGCCTCTTATTGACTTCGCCCTTCTAGCCCAACTTATCATCTGGCTCCTGCAATTTCCCACCAGCCCTGTCCTTGCAACTGCATTGCACAAGCCCCTGCCTTGCCCCCTAGCTCAGTATATGGTCACTATGTTAGGTTGTTTGTTAATAGTTTTGTTTTATGACGTTTATGATGTTTGTATGTGTACATTTTTATTGTGTTATATTTTAACCTCTGTTTGACTAGGCTTGTCCCCATGTAAGCCTCCCTGAGTCCCTTTGGGGAGATGGTGGCGGGATACAAAAATAAAGTTGTTGCTTTTGTTGTTGTTGCTATTATTATTATTATTATTATTATTATTATTATTATTACTATTATTATTATTATGAAAACCAATGTCTGTTTCCTATAGATGTTTGTTCAACCTTCACTCCACCAATTTTTCTTTAATCTTGATAAAAGATACACTGGCAAATAATATTTATATCAGCATCCTCTGACAGAAGGCGTGGAGGAGGGTGTGATATATTATTTCCCAGTTTTCACTTTCTTGGCATCTGTTTTCTGTCTTAGGAACCAGTTGGTCTGGATGCTTTATATAGACATTGTATGAACAAGATGTCTTCCTCCCCAAACCCATGGTAAACAGCGGAGAATGGGGAAAACTACTTTGTGTACCACATTTCCCAGATATCCCAGCCAACACAAACAATTGATATATTGGGAGTTGTAGTTGTATTGGATTTTGTATTCCTACATGTCAGAATGGGGTTATTGTGGATGGTATGGTATCTCTTCTAACTCTATGTTTCTATGAATTATACTTTAAATGTGTTTAAATCAGAGAGTTTCAGATAATTTTATTGAATCTTTAAAAAAACTTTTGTAAAATGAGAATTTAATGTATTTTCGAAGGGTTTCATGGTTGGAATGACTGGATTGTTGTAGTTTTTTTCGGGCTATATGGCCATGTTCTAGAGGCATTCTCTCCTGACGTTTCACCTGCATCTATGGCAAGCATCCTCAGAGATTGTGAGGTAACCTCACAACCTCTGAGGATGCTTGCCATAGATGCAGGTGAAACGTCAGGAGAGAATGCCTCTAGAACATGGCCATATAGCCCGAAAAAAACTATAACCCAATGAGAATTTAGTTTATCTCCTTTAATGTTTAGATGAAAAACCAGAGTGAATATACCACTCTTCCGGCATTTGGGAATCATGCCCAGGCACTCAACATGTGCAATATGATACCAGTGTTCTCTTTTCGTCTTCCTTTCACTGATACCCATACTTGTTTTTGGATCATGCGCAAGTGATCAACCATAACTGGGATCAAGCCCTCTGCAATGTTGTCCTAATGAAAACATTATGTATGGTGACATGCTCAGAAACTAAAGAGAAGAGAGCAGCTTCAGCTGAGAAATGGAAAGTGAGGTTAAATAATAAAGTACTGCTGCAGTTCAAAAGACATAATCGCATGCGTCGCTTTCATCAGAGAGCCTGCGCTTCTTGAAAAATTGCCCAAATTAGCGAGAGACAGAATGTATCAGCCTCGCTTGGTGCCACAGAAGGGGAGGACCGACAATGTTCTTGACGTTCAGAGGTCGGCTCTGTCAAACCCAATAAGCTGTTCATAATGCACAATATGTCCCAGCCCTCTGCAGATGAGAACTGAACTATCACCTGAGCACATAATTGCTTTGAAGGAGCAAAAGGACCAAAGGAAGCATATTCATTTCTTCAGCATTCATTGGTTTTATTTGGTAACCTGTTTGTCCATATAAAAAGGTCTGGAGTCATCAGTCATGGCAAGATATATAGCTATTGACGCATGCAAAGTCAGTTGGCTCAGTTGGTTGAGGAATCAGTGGGATTACATAGGTATCAAGAATATAGTTAGACTTGAGGAAGGAAATAACTGCACAATACATTTAAAGGTAGAGCAATTCAAAAATTCAGCAGACTTTTATCTCATTCGTTAACAGAGAATCATAGAGAGTAGAGTTTGAAGAGACCTCGTGGGCCATCCAGTCCAACTCCCTGTGAAGAAGCAGGAAAATCACATGCAAAGCAATCCCAACAGGTGGTCATCCAGCCTCTGCTTAAAAGCCTCCAAAAAAGGAGGCTCTACCACACTCCAGGGCAGAGAGTTCCACTGCTGAACGGCTCTCACAGTTAGGAAGTTCTTCCTCATGTTCAGGTGGAATCTCCTTTCCTTTTGTTTGAAGCCATTGCTCTGCATCCTAGTCTCCAGGGCAGCAAAAACCAAGCCTGCTCCCTCCTCCCTGTGACTTCCCTTCGCATATTTATACATGACTCTCATCATGTCTCTGAAAAATAAAATGGGTTCCCCTAAAACTGTGGAGACCAAAATCCACTGATTGTGGTAATCTGAAAGTATCTAAATTAACCCAATGTATACATTACAAATACACATATCAACAAAACCTTCATGTGAGTAATAGTCCTTGAATGATAATAAATGTGCTATTCTTATTCTTTATCCAGTAGTCACACGAGTCGACTTGATAAATGAGTAAGTAGAGTGTCTGTATATATACTTACAAACTTGATGTAACAAATTGTTCAACTGTATGTGTGTATTCATGATATGTGTTGTTTGTAGACAACCGCCTGACGAAGGCTCTTGTGAGTCGAAACCGGTTGCAGGTTGGAGTCGACTCGTGTGACTACTGGAGTCTACTCATATGCAATAAAGAATAGGACATTTATTATCATTCAAGGACTGTTACTCACACAAAGGTTTTGTTTTATACTTCAAGAGAAGAACCAGTTGTTTCTGCTTAATGTGAATGTGGCAGCTCTGTGTTTTGTTGAAATGTCTATTTGTAATGTATACATTGAGTTAATTTAGATACTTTCACATTACCACAATCAGTGGATTTTGGCCTCATCATGTCTCACCAGCTTACTTATTCGAATGTATCTCCCTCTATGTTCCACCTCGTAGTCTAAGATATGCTGGGGAGGCCCTGCTCTCGGTCCTACCGGCTTCGCAAATGTGTCTGATGGGGACGAGGGGCAGGGCCTTCTCAGTTGTGACCCCCTGCTTGTGGAATTCGCTCCCCACCGAGATATCGATCGGCGTCCTCCCTCCTTTCCTTCAGGAAAAAACTATAATTGTGGTTATGGAACCAGGCCTTTGGCTAGTGGGTGTAGCAGCACTTTGAACATGGAACTGGACTTGATGACTGTGATGATAATTTGGAATTGGATATGTGACTATGTGATTGGGTGATGATATAACTAATTGTTAATGTTTTTAACTTTTTATGTATTTATGTTTTATACTGGTGTTATTGTTATTGTGGCATTTAATTAAGAATTAAGATGACAGAACTCAAGCGTGGCAGGACTCATTCTCCTGACTGGGGAGGACCATTATGTGTGTGCACATCTGTCCATCAGAATTTATCACAAAACTATTGCTCAGCCCTAGTAGTTATGAAGACTTCACTACGTTAAAAAGCGTCTAATTTTGGTATTTTGTGCACAAATGGGGAAAAGGCCACACATGTCTTAAAGAGCATCCAAATGCTTTCTGTAACTGTCTGATCCTCAACCCCTTTCAAGCATTATTATTTGCACATACAAATAATAGTCATCAAGAAATAGTCCATGGTTTTGGAGTTAAAAGCTTAAATGGACGTAGAGCAATTCTGGAAGATATGAAGTACCAGTACAAAAGCAGTAATCAGTATAAATGTTTTCATCTATCACATCTTTGTTGCTGTCTCTGGAGCCCATGCCTCCGAGTCTGTGACCATTAAAAAGAAGGCTATGGGGCATCTACAGTGTAGAAATAACACCGTTTGACACTACTTTAACTGGTATGGCTCCAGGCTATGGAACCCTGGGATTTGTAGTTTACCAAGGTCTTTATCCTTATCTGCCAAACAGTGCTGGAGTGTCCAACAAACTACAGGTCCCATGATTTCATAGCATTGAGCCATGGCAGTTAAAGTGGGAGGGGATAGCCAATACTCCAGAGGACAGGAGCAGAATTCAAAACGATCTTGACAGATTAGAGAGATGGGCCAAAACTAACAAAATGAAGTTCAACAGTGACAAATGCAAGATATTCCACTTTGGCAGGAAAAACGAAATGCAAAGATAAAGAATGGGGGACAATGCCTGGCAGTACGTGTGAAAAAGATCTTGGAGTCCTCATGGACAACAAGTTAAACATGAGCCAACAATGTGATCTGGCGGCAGAAAGGGCCAATGGGATTTTGGCCTGCATCAATAAGAGCATAGTGCCTAGATCTAGGGAAGTAATGCTACCCCTCTATTCTGCTTTGGTTAGACCACACCTGGAATACTGTGTCCAATCCTGGGCACCACAATTCAAGATAGATATTGACAAGCTGAAATGTGTCCAGAGGAGGGTGACTAAAATGATCAAGGGTCTGGAGAACAAGCCCTATGAGGAGCGGCTTAAGGAGCTGGGCATGTTTAGCCTGAAGAAGAAAAGACTGAGAGGAGATATGATAGCCATGTATAAATATGTGAGAGGAAGCCACAGGGAGGAGGGAGCAAGCTTGTTTTCTGCTGCCCTGGAGACTAGGACGCGAAACAATGGCTTCAAACTACAAGAAAGGAGATTCCACCTGAACATGAGGAAGAACTTCCTGACTGTGAGAACCGTTCAGCAGTGGGACTCTCTGCCCTGGAGTGTGGTGGAGGCTCCTTCTTTGGAAGCTTTTACACAGAGGCTGGACGGCCATCTGTTAGGGGTGATTTCTATGCAATATTCCTGCTTCTTGGCAGGGGGTTGGACTGGATGGCCCATGAGGTCTCTTCCAACTCTTTGATTCTATGATTCTATGAATTTTGTGTGTAGACATAGGGCTCCAAGATAGGCCATGATGTATACATATGCATAGAAGCATAGGTAAATTTACCAAAATTCTGTAGGAAGCAGCCAAAATCTATAGGAAGCAGCCATGGCAGTTAAAGTGGTGCCAGACTGCTAGATACACTCCATGCTATCATCTTTACAGGAGCAGACTCCTTAGCATATTTCAACAAAACATAAACAATTCTTGTTGCACTTTAAGGATGGACGTGTTTATTTTGCATAAACCTTCACAGACAAGAATCTACTTCATTGGATTCATGAAGTCCTGCCAGAAGGATTAGTCCTTCTCTGCGTAGTCACTTTGACTTCTTCCTGCAGAAGAAAAAAATGAGACAGAGATGTCTAACATAAATAAACACAGACTTGGCTATATCGTTTCCCAACATCCATTTTTCACAAAGTGGTTCAGAAGGAGTCTTGAATAAGGTTCTGAGTAATTTTAACATACTCAAGAATTTCAACAATGAATATGTATGCATTAAGCTAACTTTTAACTGTCTTTCAATAAGATTTTAAAAGATACATATTTTGTCCTGAAGTGAGGCATGCAGAGAGAAAGACAACGTGTGGAAACAACTAGGAAAGTATCTATGTTTGAGTTCAAAGGAGTTATGTGCAATCAATATATATCAAATCATATTTTTGAAAAGTAAAAAAAAGAAGAATGCAATGATGGTAACTTTACAATCAACAACCTCAGAACAAATCAGTTTGTACTGGGGAGAAGTCATGCTATTTCTGCACATTGGGAATTAAATATTATTTTCCAGGCAGTTGCTAGAAGAGATGCCAATTTGGGAGGTAAAATTGTGAAACGAATAGAGAACGTGAAAGACAGCTGCAGAAAATGCACAGATTTTGTTAAGGTGAGCTGAAGTAATGATATTGTCCCAAGCTGTTTCACTCAGAAAACATTAAAAATGCCCTGGATGAAGAGTTTCCTTGAAAGCAGATTGTAATTATATTTAATGTGCAGATGTTCTCTTTTTCATTCGGAAAATGCGATGAGCAAATGCCTTTTTTAAAAAACAAAACGAACTTTGCCATTTTGATAGGAACAAGAGACATTAGAGCAGGAAAAGAATGCATTGTTGTTTAGTTCTCCAGGTGCTTTGGACTTCAGTTCCCATAATTCCTGACTGTTGGACAAGTTAGACAAGTTTCAGGGAACTCGAGTTCAAAACCTCTGGAATTCCAGTTTGGAAATTACTGCAAGAAGGAATTAAAGAAGAGGAGGGATTGGGGATAAGCATTAAGCTTGTGTGCAAATCTGTTTTAGCCATCTTGCTTCAGCCAATCCGGCTTCTTCAGCTTGTTTGGTTGGCCATAATGACAAGGGCCCAGCCATCATGGTTTCCTGTCCATAACGGGACCATGTGGCAGCCAATCATGGCTCCTCCTTTCCTTTCAGGATGCACAATGACACTTCCATGTGCTCCTCGTTGCGCAGGGTTTCTCTGTGAGTCCTGCCTGTTGGGCCATTTGGAGTAGAAGAACACTGTGATGTGTTTTACACAAGCTGTGTCTGCTTCCTTAACCTTGTTGCTGAAACCCAAGCTCCCTTGAAGGGAAGAAAGAAAAAGGTCCCAGGAATGGAAAGGGGAGTCCTGAAAGTTCTCCATTGCCACCCATAGGCGGGATCTAGCCATATTTTTTGGCTGTGGAACGAAAAAGGCTATCTCGCTACCTGCCCATTTTTGGGAGGCACGTGAAAACAGATATGGTAGTCTACTGGAATCTGGCCAGCAGAAACAGATCGAGCTTCAGCCGAAATGTACAAGCCTAATAAGCATAGTAAAAACTTGGGCTATGTCCCGGCATGTTTACCATCGCTTTGTTATTAAACATGATGTGCTGGTATGGCTGTACCAGGAGCTCCAACTTTATTTGCTTTGTATTAAATGTTTGTTTGCAGTCCTAGGTTTCAGGGACTCTGCAGATAGGTTGGCTTCCTTTGGTTGCAGTCATAGGGCAAGTCACCTGTCCATCATCATTAAGTTTTGGTTCCACCCCTTGCTCCGGGCAATTGGGAAGGGAAGGGTGCCATTTTTTAGTTAGTCTCACAAGGAAAGCTAATGTACAGGATGCGTGAAAGCTTTCCCTGTACAAAAGCTTCAACCTTTAAGACTTTCCGGGGGAAAACAGTCTTAAGAGCATCAAAGATCTCCAAAGATTTCCAGGGAAGCCTCCCCTAAGCTTTGAGGACTTTCCGGAGGAAAACAGTCTTAAGAGTCTCCAAAGATTTCCAGGAAAACAGCCCTAAAGACCAAATAACTCCAGCTGGAGAGCCTACTGCCTTACTGGCTTTATTTATTTATTTATTTATTTATTTATTTATTTATTTATTTATTTACAGCTTTTATATTCCGCCCTTCTCACCCCACAGGGGACTCAGGGCGGATTACAGTGTACACATATATGGCAAACATATACAGACTTACACAGAGGCTATTTAATTTTTTTCTGGCTGCCAGGGGAGCTGTCGCTTTCATCGTCCATCTGCCACGCTGATGAAGTACCTCCGCATTCCTCGGATGCTTCCCCGCTGGAGTGCTTCTTTATGGCCTCATAAATTAGTTAATTTTAGCTTCCCCACACTTTTAAGGTGGTACCCTATTTTCCTACTTGACAGATGCAACTGTCTTTCGGGTTGCAAAGGTCGACAATGGACTACACAGTGGTTGGAAACTCACTCCAACCCGGGGTGCCTTCGAACTCATGACCTTTTGGTCAGAGTGATCTTAATGCAGCGGACACTCAGCCAGCTGCGCCACAATCCCGGTGCACCTACACTGTTGGACGAATGCAGTTGGACATCACTTTAATTGTCATGGCTCAGTGCTATGGAATCCTGGGAGTTGTAGTTTTACAAGGTCTTTCACCTCCTCAGCCAAAGAGTGCTGGGATTCCCAGGATTGATATGGAATCCCAGGATTCCATATCAATGAGGGCAGTTAAAGTGGTGTTAAACAGCATTAACTCTACACTGTAGATGCACCCTAAGTCCCAGGTTTTGACCCAGAAAACTCTTGGGACAATCCTGACCTGGCAACTCTTTTTCTGTGGTTACAACGAAGCCTGGTGGGATGGGAATATAGAAAGAAAGAGAAGAATAAACATTGTGAGATGCACGTTAATGTATTCTGGGAAGTGTTGCATTATTAGGCACACACACGCCTGTTCTGATAAAGAATGAAATTTTTTGTGAGCCATTCTCAAGTGTTCCTCATTTTTATGTGTCAAGTTGTATTGGAATAGGTATCAGTACCACTCACAAAGCCTGGGAAAACCTTTGAATAATAAAGAGATTTTCAGCACAGATGGAACGCTCCTGTTTGAATATTAAGTCCTTTGTAGCTTCAGAAAATGGGTGCCTTTCATGTCTTGCAGGATTTGTATTTTAATACTGGAGTGTAGGAAAGGAAGACCAGCAAATTCTGGTGTGCAGATTCTATTTAGTGGACTTTAAGGGGAATGGAGCAGAAAAGATGATGCAGACTGAGTTTACCTTATCTGGAAATTTGATATCCGGACTTTTATTGATTCTTTATCAAAAGCATTGCATAAATAAGTATAAAACTGATAGAATTGAGGGAGTACAAGTAGCTTAATAATTTTTGACCAAAAATGGGCAACAGTGACTGCATTGTCTGCAGCTTTAAACAGTTCTTCCCCTGTGCATGAGGCATAGTGGGCAAACATACAGATGCTGAGTTGTTTGTTCTGCTCCACAGTTACACAAGCTGGAGGGTTCTTCTAGGTAGTGCCATTTTGCCAGGTTGTCTTTTGATCTGCCCACTCCACTTCTGAGTCTGTTCAGAGACTTCCAAGTTGCCAATTCTTGGTTTGCCCCAGGAGGTTTAGCAGCTGAGAGGGATACTCATACTGTTGCTGGGGGGATGTTAAGAGGAGTGGTGGTTCTCACAAAGGTTTTCCTTGTTTTGAGTCTACTGGCCACGGTAGTCCACGCTCTAGTTACATCCTGTATAGACTACTGCAATGCTCTCTATGTGGGGTTGCCTTTAAAGATGGTCCGGAAGCTTTAACTAGTCCAACGAATGGCAGCCAGATTGTTAACAGGAGCGGCGCTCAGGGAGCATACAACCCCTTTGTTGCGCTAGCTCCACTGGCTGCCAGTTTGCTACTGGGCCCAATTCAAAGTGCTGGCTTTGGTCTATAAAGCCCTAAACGTTTCTGACCCAACTTACCTGTCTGAACGTATCTCCACTTACGAACCACTGAAGACTTTAAGATCATCTGGGGAGGCCCTACTCTCGGTCCCGCCTTCATCACAAGCACGTTTGGCGGGGACGGGAGACAGGGCCTTCTCAGTGGTGGCCCCTCGGCTATGGAACGCCCTCCCTAGGGAAATCAGATCTGCTCCCTCCCTCCCTCTTGATGTTTCAGAGGCAAGTTAAAACATGGCTATTCGAGCAAGCGTTTACAAATACAGAGTAGCTAATTTAGGAAATCGAATGACCTGGCAATGGAATTGGACAATGCTTGAGAATAATGAGACGCTGATGATGTTGCTTTTATTGTTTTTGTGATGTTCTTATACTGTTTAATGTTTTTTATCTATTATGTTTTATGTATACTGATTTGTTGGAAACCGCTTTGAGTCGCTAATTGGCTGAGGAAGGCGGTATACCTTCCTCAGCCACTGCAATGAGTCGCCATTAGGCTGAGAATTGCGGTATATAAGCATAGTAAATAAATATACAAATACAGTAAAAAAAAAATACTGGGAGGAAGCTGATAGCCATGCAGTGGATGGATTTCACAGTGTTAAACCTTATTTCTCTCACAATTAGCAGCAACTTCCCATCACACATCGGGGGAAGGGGGTGGAGGCAATTCCAGCTAGCCTATATAAAGTCAGTCAACAGGTGTAGGTTTGAGACATCCTTTGATTATTCTGCATGCTTCATTCAGTGCTAATTCACCTGCTTCGTGCAGGCAGATTTATGCCAAACAGGGCAGGTGTACTCAGCAGTTGTGTAAGACAAGGGCAGAGCTGATGTTCTTATTAATTTTGGGTCTGCTCCCCATGTACTGCCAGTAAGTTTCTGCAGGATGTTATTGCATGTAACTACTTTGTGCATGGTGTTTCTAGAATGTTTCCTATATGTTAGTGTTCAATCTAAGGTGACACCGAGATATTTAGGATGGGAACAGTGTTTGAGCTCTTGGCCTTCCCAGGTAACTTAATTTTCTGTTGGCTTCACAGTTACATAGGTAGAAAGCACACACTTGTGTCTTGACAGGGTTAGGCTTCAGAAGGTTATCTTCACAGTAACTGGAGAAATCTTTCAGGGCATTAGTAAGTTGCTTTTCAACTGTTTCAAAGTCTTTTTTGCTTGTGTTGTTAGGTCAAGGTCATCAGCATATATAAAGCTCTTTGTGAGTGGTAGCTGTGGCTATTTGTTAGTAAAGATGTTAAACAAGGTAGATGCAAGAACACTGCCTTGGGGTAAACCATCCTTTTGCCTCCTCCATCCAAACTTGTCCACGAGGGAGATACTGAGCACATTTGCTTTCTGGTGGTTCCATGAACACAAGCTTTGTTTCATGAACACAATTATCAGGCTATGTATATAGTATCTATGAAACATAAATGAATTTCATGTGTGGACTTAAGGCCCCAAGATAGCTCATGATGTGTGCATATGCATATATAAAAGCATAAGTAAATTTCTTGTTTAAATTCAAATCCCATCTCCAAGATATTCCATTATGTATATGCAAGTATTCCAAAATGTATTCCTTGTATTGCTTACTGTCCAAAGGCTTGGTCCCACAGCCATGTTTTTACTTTTTTTCTGAAGGCCATGAGGGAAGGTGCTGATCTAATGCTGTTGGGGAGGGAGTTCCATAGTCGAGGAGCCACCACTGAGAAGGCCCTGTCTCTCGTTCCTACCATGTGCACGTGTATGCAAGTATTCCAAAATCCAAATAAATAAATACAAACTACTTCTGTTCCGAAGCACTTTTGAGGTTTGTAATTTAATGAGCTTCAAAGACCTCAGGTTTCCTTGGGATGTTGCCATGGCAGTTAAAGTGGAATCAAAGTACTTTAACATTGCAGTGTGATAATGCTCAGTCCATTTAAACAATATTGAGCTACAAGGCATATTCCTACATTCTTTCAAGGCATATTTCTACATTCTTAGGGTGCATTTACACTGTTGAATCAATACAGATTGATACCAGATTAACTGCCATAGCTCAAAGATATGGTATTCTGGGAATTTTAGCTTTATACAAGGTCTTTGGCCTTCTCTGCCAAAGAGTGTCCCACCAAAGTACAACTCATGTGATTCCTGAGCATTGGCAGTTAAAATGATGTCTGACTATATTAATTATTTAGTGTAGATGTATCCTAAGATGAGTCCTAAAAACAGTGAATCAGACATGATGGATGATCTCTCTGCCTCTCTCTTGGAGTAATTTGGACAATAAAACAAAGTTAGTGTCCTACAGTCCATCAAACCTAGGACTTGATTGTTCACTTCCTCCAGGCTTTGGCTCGGAAATGTAATTTCTTCTCCCAATCTCCTGAATGCCTCCAGCATCAAAGACTGGAGAATGATTTACTAATATAATAGGAACTTTTTTCTTTTGCTTCTTTTCACCCTTTTAGAGACATAAGGTGAATTGGTGAGTGTGTAGGTAGAGATGTTTCCAAGCTCTGGGAATTGTAATGAAAACAACTTACTTTCCTAAGCGCTTACTTAAATTTACATTTAAACCTGACCACTCTCTTCCCTACAGATTTGTCTAAACACAGGAAAACTTAGTTGAAGCGAGTCTACCTCTCATGATGATGGTTTGGGAGTTGTGAAAACTTGAAATCTTTGGGAAAATTATTATTTTCTTATGCAAAAAAGATTATATTCCCAGTTTTCTCTAAGGAGCCAGAGTGGTATATTGATTGGAGCAGTGAATTATGACTGTGGAGACCAGGGTTTGAATCCCTACATGGTCATGAAACCCACTAGATGACCTTGGATAAGTCACACTCTCTCAGCCTCAAAGGAAGGCACTGATAAAATGCTTCTGAACAAATCATTCTTTTAAAAAGCCTGTGATAAGCTTGCCTTGGAGGAACTATAGGTCAGAAACAACCTGAAAGCACACAAAAACCAAACAACCACACAATGACGATAGAACTTATAACTAGAGGTGTGTGAAAAGGCTGAAATCTGATTAGTAATTTGTTTTGGAGTTTTAGATGGCTCCTGCTTTGACTGGTAATGATTCAGAGAGGTCCTGTTCTGATTCATAATCTGAGTCTCTGAAGTTTTGTAATTGCTTTGTTCAAATTTGTACCATTAATGGCAAGGGGAAAATTGCGAGGTCTGTTTCTCCATCATTTTTATGGCTATTACAATTAAGCTCAACATACGTGTATGCAACATTTATGACTTTAAGCCTGCCAAGTTTCAGAACAGTTTGGTCATCTACTGATTTTTAAGAAAGTTTCGTAAATTCAGAGGTGAGCCTTGGCTCTGGGAGAAACCACTGATGGAGGGGGAGGAGACAGTAGCAAGGCCCTCCACTCACCTTGCTGTGCCAACTGTGCCAGCTTCTAAGACAACAAATCTTTACAAATCTCTCTGAAAGCTTCAGGGGCTGCTGTTCCAATTTAGAAATGGTTTGGAGGGTCCCTTTCCATTAGCAATTCAAAGGTTTTATTAACAAATCATACAGCACACCAAATCACGAAACTGATGTCCAAAGCTTTGCACTTATCAACTTGCAACCTATTTAAAAGGTGAATTATTATATTTAGAGACTTCTGGGAGCAGTAAGTCAGCTTCTCTTTGACCAAGTGAAGATTGAGCTGGGTATTTTGGGGGTGTCAAGACAGCCCTCCAGGTCTGTACTTGGTCCACACTGCAGTTGACAACCAACTGACCACAGTACAAATGGGCAGGTCTTTGGTCTGATCTGGAATGGCTCATCTTCTCGAATCTTGTTGGTATCTTCTCCTATGAATTTTTTTTCATGTCAGGAATGACTTGAGAAACTGCAAGTTGCTTCTGGTGTGGAAGAATGGGCCGTCTGCAAGGATGTTGCCCAGGGAATGCCTGGACATTGTTCAGGGGATGCTTGAGCTGACAAAGGAAGCTCATCTGCATTTGCCCCAGATTCGAACCTCCGACCTGTCAGTCTTCAGTCCTGTAGTAACAAGGGTTTAACCCATTGCACCACTGGGGGCTCCCCATATGGAATAATTGAAAATTTCTGTCGAATGCAGAACAGCCACATTCAGCTCAAGCTTACGGAAGATGAGCTAATTGTGTGTTACCATCATGCATGTGTGTGTATTATGCATGGATGCATATTGTTCACAGTTTTGACATTTTAGCTGGTTTATATGTTATAGTTCAGATTGTATTTATATAATACATACTTTGGTAATATTTGTACAATGATGCATGATCACATTCTGCATGGTTGCACATTGCACATGACTTAATGCTATTATCTGTGCATGCACCTTGGTCTGTATGATGTCACTATTCAGTAATGTGGAAGTGTCACACAACAGTGCCCATAGCTCTCCCCTATTTCCTTGATGTATCCCAGCCCACATATTTATATATTTTAATGATCTTGGAACAGAATGGTGAGCTGAGATACATTTTCAGTTCAGATTTACTCCTGAAAAATAGATCTGTTTGTAGGTCAAGAAGGCTTAGTGTGAAAAGATGGGGGAAAATACCTTTCTTGTGAAGAAGACCTCTGTAACTTTTAAGCAGTTTGAAGTTCTCCTCCTGCCCTCTTGAAAAATCCTGTGTCTTTGCCTGTGATCTTTCCTTACACATGGGGAAATGTTTACCACGGCCAAGAACATTGCTCGAGCAAGATGTTAAGAGCTGCTGCATGTTTTGCCAAGGTTGTTTATGCCAAGCACACAATTGACAAGTGGTTTCCAAAAGTGGCTGTAATAGATACGTGTAAAGTGCCTTTCTCTGTTGGAGCTCACCCATGGCCAGAGCAGTCAGTCCGGGATGGAATACGTACAGCTGAATGTTGCAGGGAAATGATTCTGGAAAGGAGACAGTTTTCAGAGAGTAGATCCTTCAAAGACTTGCCACCAGGATATGGAAATTGTGCAGTTTTTCTATTGTTGTGTTTATTAGAACTCAACCAGAATTCTTGTCCCACTCAAATTCCATACTAGGCTACAATACTGCTTTTTTCTCCATTTGTTTGTTACATTTCCCCTTATATACATCTTTTTTTTACACAGTTGTCTTACTGCATGCATTTTATTGAATGTTTTTGCAATTGACCAACTCATGGGTGGAGTGCCCCATAAGTCATCTGTAGTTTCTGAGGCCACTGAGTTTTGCAGCATTCCTCTTGGGCCACAGAGATGACCCATAATGTGTAAATGTAAATTGGATTTTATCTTTTATTTTAAGTTATTTTGTAGTTTTTTATGACATTGAATGTTTGCCTCTCTATATGTTGTAAACTGCCCCGAGTCCCCACTGGGTGATCTTGGGCATGTTACACTCTCTAGGGTAGTGGTTCTCAACCTAGGGTCCCCAGATGTTGTTGGCCTACAACTCCCAGAAATCCCAGCTAGTTCACCAGCTGTTAGGATTTCTGGGAGTTGAAGGCCAAAAACACCTGGGGACCCCAGGTTGAGAACCACTGCTCTAGGGGTACATCTACATGGTAGAATAAATGCAGTTTGACCCCACTTTAACTGCCATGGCTCAATGCTGCTGCCTTGCCAAACTACAGTTCCCAGGGTTGCATAGTATTGAGATGTAGCAGTTAAAATTGTACCAACATGAATTCATTCAACAGTGTAGATGCACTCTCATCGTCAGAGGAAGGCAATGGCAGAGCTCTTCTGAACAAATCTTGCCATAGGGTTGCCACAGGGTTGAAACAACTTGAAGAACAACAGTTGCAAACACTACTATTGAAGTGGACTCGATGACTGTTAACAATTCATTAGCTGAAATCAATACTTGGTTTTTAGACAAGGCACAAACTTGTCATTAGTTACTTTCGAAGGGCCCTTCCACAGAGTATGTTGGCTACTATTGCTGCTTTGAAAACCAGGCAACAGTAACCACAGGACTTCATCCTCTTTTTGTTATTTACTTTTTCCCCCAGTTTGATAAAACAAACAACTAAGAATCATAGAATCATAGAGTTGGAAGAGACCTTAAGCTTCTGCATGACATTATTGGCTCATGTTTAACTGGTTGTCCATGAGTACTCCAAGATCTTTTTCACACACACTGCTATTGAGCCAGGCATTGTCCCTCATTCTATATCTTTGCATTTTTTTTCTACCTAAGAACAATAATATATACCAGAAAACATAACCACATAAACTCAAGGAATGAGCGAAAACAAACTAAGAAGCAAAAACTAACCAACAATAACCACAACATATTTCACTATATTCTGGTATACTCTGTATCAGTAAAGCAAAGCAAAGAATTTCAGAATCAAGATTCATTGCCATCCATACTATAGGGTACAGATTGCAATATTTACACGTTATATATATGTATATGTGTGTGTGTGTATGCACACACAGTGAGACACGCATATACATACATACATATAACAAAAGATAAGATGCATTGTTTTCTAGTGACACTGATACAGCACACAGGTTTGTGCTCATAATTCTGGCAAGCATGCAGAGAATATTTGGTTTAATTGAATTTAATTCTGTGCTGCGCATCCCTTCGGGAGATTTGCTCTCTTACCATGCTTTGTTTTCCATTTTGCAAACTGGCTGAGGCGTGCATTAGGAATCATATCCCCCAGATACATATCCTGCTGAGTGATGGTCTTTCTGTCCGGAAGCCTCTTTGTAAATGTGTTGCAATGCCTGATTTGCAATTCAAGCATTGAGTGAAAACCTATAAGGATGAATGAGATATGGAGCTATCTTTTGCAAGACATCCTTTTCTCCAACAATACATCTCGCAATAAGATGCAAATTGTGAGTAATAGTTTTTGCAAGCTGAAAATGGACAGCAAAAGTTCTGAATCTGCTCAGGATTTTAGCCCACACTAAGGCCCCTTCTACACTGCTATATAAAATCCACATTATCTGCTTTGAAGTGGATTATATGGCAGTGTAGACTCATATAATACAGTTTAAAGTACATAGTATTATCTGCATTGATAATCTAAAATATATGGCAGTGTAGACGGGGCCGAAATCCCCAGTCTATTCTGAGGATAGAGTTCAGCACCTTGGATAGCTCATTGAACGTTCAGGCAAATATCAAGAGCATTATCAGTGTTCTACTGACATTAGAACAACTGGATAAAATGGAAATTCATCCAGTTCTAGAGTGGGAAGAGACCCCAAAGGTGATCCAGTCCAATCCTCTCTTACCATGGTATCCAAGCACTCTTGACAGAAAGCCATCCAGCTTCTGCTTAAAAACCTCCAGAGAATCATAGAATCATAGAATCAAAGAGTTGGAAGAGACCTCATGGGCCATACAGTCCAACCCCCTGCCAAGAAGCAGGAATATTGCATTCAAATCACCCCTGACAGATGGCCATCCAGCCTCTGTTTAAAAGCTTCCAAAAAAGGAGCCTCTACCACACTCCGGGGCAGAGAGTTCCACTGCTGAACAGCTCTCACAGTCAGGAAGTTCTTCCTCATGTTCAGATAGAATCTCCTTTCTTGTAGTTTGAAGCCATTGTTCCACGTCCAAGTCTCCAAGGAAGCAGAAAACAAGCTTGCTCCCTCCTCCCTGTGGCTTCCTCTCACATATTTATACATGGCTATCATATCTCCTCTCAGCCTTCTCTTCTTCAGGCTAAACATGCCCAGCTCCTTAAGCCGCTCCTCATAGGGCTTGTTCTCCAGACCCTTGATCATTTTAGTCACCCTCTTCTGGACACATTCCAGGAAACTCCACCAGGCAGCATTTTTCAATGTCAAACAACTTATTATTTCAGAATGTTTAAGCGTAATCTCTTTTCTTGTAGTTTGAGTCCATTGCTCCATGCCTTAATCTTTCAGTTTTCCCCTCCTTGCTATGGCATTCTTTCAAATACTTAAACATAGCTATCATGTCCCTTCTTATTTTTTTCTTTTCCAGACAAAATATGCCCACCTCTCTATGCTTCTCCTCACGATGCTTGAATTACAGACTTTTTGTCATTTTAGTTGCCCTTCTCTGGACACATTCCAGCTTGGGCACCGTAATTGAAGAGAAATATTGACAAGCTGGAATGTGTCTGGTGGAGGGTGACTAAAATGATCAAGGGTTTGGGAAACAAGCTCTATGAGGAGTGGCTTAAAGATCTGGGAATGTTTAGCCTGCAGAAAAGAATGCTGTTAAGATGGTCCAGGAACCTGTTGAGTTCTTCTTCTCCATGGCTCCAAATGGTTGATTTGAGGAACCTGTTGAGTTCTTCTTCTCCATGGCTCCACCTTAACAGCATCCACCCAAACATCCAGTTCACCATGGAAAAAGAAAATGAAGGAAGACTGCCTTTTCTAGATGTCCTAGTCATCCGCAAACCAGATCAACTATTGGGTCACACTGTTTACAGAACCCCCCCCCCCACACACACAGATAGATATCTACATAAAAACTCCAACCATCACCCAAGTCAAAAAAGAAGCACCATTAAAGCCTTGGCAGACCGTGCAAAAAGAATCTGTGAACCCCACCTCCTCCAAGATGAACTGAACCACCTCAACTGGGCTCTCCAGGCCAATGGATACTCCACCTCAGACATCAGAAGAGCTGCAAGACCAAGAACAAGCCACGAGAGTAGAGATGAAGATCCACCCAGAGGAAAAGTGTTCTTGCCATACATCAAGGGAACCACTGACCGCATAGGGAAGCTGATGAGTAAACACAACATACAAACTATCTTCCACGCTCTTGTCACATCCCGGTTGGATTACTGCAACGCACTCTACGTGGGGTTGCCTTTGAAAACTGCTCGGAAACTACAACTAGTCCAGCGAGAAGCAGCCAGATTGCTCACCGGAGCGGCGTACAGGGAGCATACCACCCCCCTGTTGCGTCAGCTCCACTGGCTGCCGATCCAATTCCGAGCACAATTCAAAGTGCTGGTTTTGACCTACAAAACCCTATACGGTTCCGGCCCAGTGTATTTGTCCGAATGGATCTCCCTCTACATCCCACCTCGAAGTTTAAGATCTTCTGGGGAGGCCCTGCTCTCGACCCCGCCACTCTCACAAGTGAGGCTGGCGGGGACGAGGAGCAGGGCCTTCTCAGTGGTGGCCCCCCACCTGTGGAACTCACTCCCCGGGGAGATTAGATCGGCATCTTCCCTCTTGGTGTTTAGGAAAAAACTGAAGACCTGGATCTGGGATCAAGCCTTTGGTCACTCTGATAGCTAACTGAAGGATCTGATGATAGACAAGGACAAATGGAATGGAATGAATATATGGACTCTGAACCCTGAGCATGAGATTGTTTTATGATTTTATTATGTATTGATGTTTTTAGTTAATTGTTGAATTGATTGTATCTGTATTGCTTGTGAATTGTCTTGGGCATCAAATTGTGCCCCCACTGTAAGCTGCCCTGAGTCCCCCCCGGGGTGAGAAGGGCGGGGTATAAGTAAATGAAATAAATAAATAAATAATAAATCTACAAACCCACCAAGAAAATCCAACAAATGCTACATTCAGCAAAGGACAAGAGGGATCGTCTCACCTCTGCAGGACTCTACCGTATACCATGCAGCTGTGGACAAGTCTACATAGGGACCACCAAACACGAATCAAGGAACATGAAAGGCACTGCAGACTACTTCAACCAGAGAAGTCAGCCATAGCAGAGCACCTGATGAACCAGCCTGGACACAGCATATTATTTGAGAACACAGAAATGCTGGACCACACCAACAGCCACCATGTCAGACTACACAGAGAAGCCATTGAAATCCACAAGCATGTGGAAAAGAGGAAATCATGAAAATGAACAAAATCTGACTACCAGTATTAAAAACTCTAAAATTGCAACAGCATAACAAGAGAGGAAGCACGCAGGGACATCTAATTACCTCTCAACAAAAGTTTGCTCCAGGCACAGTCAGCCCATTGTATGCTAATCAAGGTGGTCAGTTGAAACGTTCACACCTAGCTCCAGCAGACAAGAATCCTTTGTCTCACTTTATATATCTGTGGTCATTCCACAGATATATAAACCCTTTTCCCTAGTTCCAACAGACCTCACTACCTCTGAGGATGCTTGCCATAGATGCAGGCAAAATGTCAGGAGAGAATGCCTCTAGACCATGGCCCATGGTCTAGAGAATGCCTCTAGACCATGGGGACGAGGAGCAGGGCCTTCTCAGTGGTGGCCCCTCACCTGTGGAACTCACTCCCCGGGGAGATTAGAACAGCGACTTCCCTTTTGGCGTTCAGAAAAAAATTGAAGACCTGGATATGGGACCAAGCTTTTGGATATTCTGGCAGCTAAGGAAAGATCTGACGATAAACAAGGGCGAACGGAATGGAATGGATAAACGGACTCTGAACACTGAGCATGAGATTGTTTTGCTATTTTACTATGTATTAATGTTTTTAACTTGTTAATCGTTTAAATTGCTTTTATGTATTGTTTGTTTATTGATTTAGGCATTGACTTGTGCCTTCGTTTGTAAGCTGCCGTGAGTCCCCCCTCAGGGGTGAGAAGGGCGGGGTAGAAGTAATTGAAATAAATAAATAAATAAATACAGCCCGAAAAAACCTACAACAACTCAAACTTGTGCGCCAGTTGCGCCCGTACCTTGGGAAGTCGGATTTGGCCACGGTAGTCCACGCTCTGGTTACATCCCGGATTGATTACTGCAACGCACTCTACGTGGGGTTGCCCTTGAAGACTGCCCGGAAGCTTCAGATGGTCCAGCGTTCGGCGGCCAGGTTACTAACGGGAGCGGCACTCAGGGAGCACACCACTCCTCTGTTGAGCCAGCTCCACTGGCTGCCAATTCGCTACCGGGCACAATTCAAGGCCAGCTCCACCGGCTACCAATCTGCTACCGGGCACAATTCAAGGTGCTGGCTTTAGCCTATAAAGCCCTAAACGGTTCTGGCCCTGCTTACCTCTCCGAACGCATCTCCACCTATGAACCGACGAGGACGTTAAGATCGTCCGGGGAGGCCCTGCTCTCGGTCCCGCCTGCGTCGCAGGCGCGGCTGGCGGGGACGAGGGACAGGGCCTTCTCGGTGGTGGCCCCTCGGCTATGGAATGCCCTACCCGTAGACATCAGGCAGGCCCCTTCGTTGCTGGAGTTCCGGAGGAAGGTCAAGACGTGGCTCTATGAACAGGCGTTCGGTCAACAAGGCAACTGAACTAATGAAGACGGTATAAATGAACAAAGGAATGGTAGAAGGATTATGAGAACGGAATCTGATTTTACTGAGGCGTTGATGACCACGTTGTTTGTCTTGTATTGTCTGTTGTGTATGTTGTGTTTTAATCTAATTGTTATTGTTATATAAATTGCATTGTAAACCGCATTGAGTCACCGATTTAGGCTGAAAAATGCGGTATAAAAATAAAGCAAATAATAATAATAATAATAATAATAATAATAATAATAATAAATAACCCAAACACATTATGGCATCAAAATATAAATTTACAGGGATAAATAATTTATCAGATTTTAAAAGTCTGCATGAGATTCCTGCAGTTTTGCATGTTGAAACCAAGGTGCATGATCAATTGAGAAATGGATGCAACAACTCCAGACTCATCAGGGGCTGGCTGGAGCCCAGGTTGGTGGTGCATCCAGTTAACTTTATATATTTTGAAGCTGTCAAGACAAAGATGTTTTAAACATCTTTGCTTTTCCTCAAGGCTGCTACTGTTCATCATCCATTCCAGCTCCATTTCCTTGCAACAGAGTGAACGAAGGGTCAAGCAATGCATCGAGAATTCCTGCTTCTGAGACTGCAGTCTCCTTTGAGTCTGAAAAAAAGGAACAGGAGGGGTGAGAGAGCATATTTTCTAATCAGAATATTAAATTAAATTCCACTTTGCCATTTATTGGCAATCTGGTTGTCTGCCCTTTTATATATTTCCAGGGATTTCCTAAAAAAAAAAAAAAGTAACATAAAAACCCTTCAGGAAACAGCAGAAACAAATGATACTTCCAGAAAATCCATAACTGGGGCTTTCCCTACTATATATTTAACAGTTGCTAGGATACAAATAATAGAAACAAATCAAGATGAATAACCCACCTGCAGTCAGATTCCAAAACTATAATACCAGAAGTTAAACATAATATGGTCTAAGGTATTCAGCTTTATCAAACATTTACATATATACATACATAATGTTATTTCTTTATGTTTCATATATACATAGCCTAAGGTAATTTAGCCTAATTTTGTGCATGAAGGTATAATTTGGCATAATTCTGTGTATTTGTGCATAATTTTGTGTATGAAACAAAGTCTGTGTACCTTGAATCATCAAAAAGCAAACATGTCTCAGCCACCCATGGAGTTTGGGGAAAATAGACCTTGATATTTGGGAGTTGTAGTTACTGAGATTTATAGTTCACCTACAATCAAAGAGCATTCTGAACCCCATCAACAACAGAATTGGGGCAAACTTCCCACACAGAACCCCCATGACCAACAAAAAATACTGTGTTTCTGATGGTCTTTGGTGACCCCTCTGACACCCCTTGTGACCCCCCCCCCAGGGATCCTGACCCCCAGGTTGAGAAATATTGGGCTAGGCTGAGGGAATCCCTCCCCCATAGGTCCTATCTCTCTCTCTCTCTCTCTCTCTCTCTCTCTCTCATCTATCTATCTATCTATCTATCATCTATCTATCTATCTATCTATCTATCTATCTACTATCTATCTATCTTGCTTATCCAATAGGCCTGGTTGATCAAGAAAAAAATTGTTTCTAAAATCGATTTGTAATTGGGGTGTTTTTTTGTTTCGATATTTAAAATAATTACAAAACTTTCCCCAAAAAAGTTTCGGTATTTACGAAATTTCGTAAATATTTACAAAACATTTTGTAAAGATGGCGGACCCCCGCGCATGCGCAGAATCACTTCCGAAGCTTCGTTATTGGCGCGGAGGTCGATTCGTTAAGGTTATAACGAATCGATTCGTTAAAATGGCGGACGCGATCGCGCATGCGCAAAAGCGGCTTCCGAAACATCGTTATTAAATACGATTCGATTCGATATTGAGATAATAACGAATCGATTCGTTAAAGCGAATATTTTGTATTTTTTTAAGAATAAAAGACAGGTATTTTTAGAAAATATTCAAAAATGGAAAATTAACCAAAAACTGGCCCTGATGTGGACCAAACACAGCCACGAGACAGGGCAAATGAGAGCACACAGCAACAGAAGAGTCTTTTCTTTTTTAGAATATTTTTTGTATTTTTTTAAGAATAAAAGGCAGGTATTTTTAGAAAATATTCAGAAAGGGAAAATTAACCAAAAACTGGCCCTGATGTGGACCAAACACAGCCACGAGACAGGGCAAATGAGAGCACACACCAACAGAAGAGTCTTTTCTTTTTTAGAATATTTTTTGTATTTTTTAAGAATAAAAGGCAGGTATTTTTAGAAAATATTCAAAAATGGAAAATTAACCAAAAACTGGCCCTGATGTGGACCAAACACAGCCACGAGACAGGACAAACGAGAGCACACACCAACAGAAGAGTCTTTTCTTTTTTAGAATATTTTTTGTATTTTTTTAAGAATAAAAGAGGTATTTTTAGAAAATATTCAGAAATGGAAAATTAACCAAAAACTGGCCCTGATGTGGACCAAACACAGCCACGAGACAGGACAAACGAGAGCACACCGCCACAGAAGAGTCTTTTCTTTTTTAGAATATTTTTTGTATTTTTTAAGAATAATATTAAAAAATAATATTAAAAAATATAGAAATGGAAAATTAACCAAAAACTGGCCCTGATGTGGACCAAACACAGCCACGAGACAGGGCAAATGAGAGCACACACCAACAGAAGAGTCTTTTCTTTTAGAATATTTTTTTTTTTTTAGAATAAAAGACAGGTATTTTTAGAAAATATTCAAAAATGGAAAATTAACCCAAAACTGGCCCTGATGTGGACCAAACAGCCACGAGACAGGACAAACGAGAGCACACACCAACAGAAGAGTCTTTTCTTTTTTAGAATATTTTTTGTATTTTTTAAGAATAAAAGGCAGGTATTTTTAGAAAATATTCAGAAATGGAAAATTAACCAAAAACTGGCCCTGATGAACAGCTAACACAGCCACGAGACAGGGCAAGTGAGAGCACACACCAACAGAAGAGTATTTTCTTTTTTTGAAATATTTTTGGTATTTTTTTAAAAATAAAAGGAAGGTATTTTTAGAAAATATTCAAAAATGGAAAATTAACCAAAAACTGGCCCTGATGAACAGCTAACACAGCCACGAGACAGGGCAAGTGAGAGCACACACCAACAGAAGAGTATTTTCTTTTTTTGGAATATTTTGGTTTTTTTTAACAATAAAAGGCAGGTATTTTTAGAAAATATTCAAAAATGGAAAATTAACCAAAAACTGGCCCTGATGAACAGCTAACACAGCCACGAGACAGGGCAAGTGAGAGCACACACCAACAGAAGAGTATTTTCTTTTTTTAGAATATTTTTTGTATTTTTTTTAAGAATAAAAGACAGGTATTTTTTAAAAATATTCAAAAATGGAAAATTAACCAAAAACTGGCCCTGATGAACAGCTAACACAACCACGAGACAGGGCAAGTGAGAGCACACACCAACAGAAGAGTATTTTCTTTTTTTAGAATATTTTTTGTATTTTTTTAAAGAATAAAAGACAGGTATTTTTTAAAAATATTCAAAAATGGAAAATTAACCAAAAACTGGCCCTGATGTAGAGCTAACACAGCCACGAGACAGGACAAACGAGAGCAAACACCAACAGAAGAGTCTTCTCTTTTTTTGGAATATTTTTTGTATTTTTTTAAGAATAAAAGGCAGAAGAATAAAATTTTAAAGAATTTTAAAGAATAAAAGCTAACACAGGCAGGAGACACACAGCCAAAAGACAGCCAAAAGCACACACCAACAGAAGAGTCTACTCTTTTCAACCAAGCCAACCCAATGCAAGTCTTTTTCCTGCCCAAGCCAACCCAAAGCAGCAGCCCTCCCGGACCTCTCTCCTCCCTTGCCTCCGCGCAACAAATGAGCTCTGCGGCCACGCGGAGCCGCTTTTAAAGGCCTTGCCGGCCAATCAAAATCAGCCACGGTGCACTGCTTGGGTGCTTGGGAGCGCCGGATTGGCTCCCAGGCACCAGCATCCTCCATCCAATTTCCGAAACGGGCGGAAGCTCGTTAAAAGGATGGGGGATGCCGCTTCGATATTTTAAAACCCTTCCGGGTTTGAAAAAGTGTTTTGATATCGCCTCGTAAATGCCAAAAATAACGAATGTTTAACGAATAACGAAATTAACGAACGAAACCGCACAGGCCTACTATCTATCTATCATGTCAGGAGCAAACCAAACAGTTGTATTGCATTTTTAACAAACAAACATACAAAACACAAAGTTTTGTTCCTGATGTCTGTTGATGTATCTCTCTCTCTCTCTCTCTCTCTCTCCTCTCATCCCAATTGATGACACAGAATGGTATTTTATTGTTTTGTTTTAAGATCTCATAGTCACTCTTCCTTTCCCACCTTTTCAGTCAGACCTCTCTCTACTCTGTGTGGTTTCTAAAAGATTTCTAAGAGATGGTGAGTGCCCATTCCCAGTCTTTCTTGGGCAGTTTGGTATTTTTTCCCCACATTGCACATTCAGAAAATCAATAAAATGATGCCTAAATATGCACCTAAAGCAGCAAGTTCCTGGACACATCTCTGACCAGGTGATGTTGCTACACACACACTGAAATTTATTTATTTATTTATTTCAAAGTTTTCTATACCGAGCTTCTCACTTCTTAGAGGGACTCAGCCCGGTTTACAACCATAAAAACATACAATCAGTAAAATATCATAGTTCATAATTACAATAACACATTTAAAATAACAACTATAATTAAAACTACGGTGGTCAGTCGTCATATTAAAAACAAGTATACCTCATCTTCCATCCACAATCCTAGGGTGCTGTCTCATTCATCGAAAGCCTGTCTCCACAACCACGTCTTCACACGTTTCCTGAATGTCAGGATAGGCGGGGCGGTTCTGACCTTCAGTGGGAGAGAGTTCCAGAGTCGCAGGGCCACCACCGAGAAGGCCCTGTCCCTCGTCCCCACCAGGTGTGCCTGTGACGCCGGTGGGACCGAGAGCAGGGCCTCTCCAGACGATCATAGTAATCTTGATGGAATGTAGGGGAGAATACGTTCGGAGAGGTAAACAGGGCCGGAGTCGTTTAGAAACACATACACATACACACACATACATCACCATCTTTTAGAAACCATTAAGCACTAACCCCTTGTGATGAGCCACACTGAACAATCTTCTGGAATGCATCTACACTGCAGAATTAATGCAGTTTGTCACCACTTTAAAAGTTACCCGCCTTCCTCCCTGCCTGTATATTTTGTGTGTATGTGGGATCATGCAAAATATGACCTACTAACACCTCCTATTTATGCATGGGTTATGGAAAGGGTCTTCATAGCTCAGAAACAACTCTTTTTTTTGTCGTGTCAGGAGTGACTCCTGGTGTGAGAGAATTGGCCATCTGCAAGGACATTGCCCAGGGGACGCCTGGATGATTTTGATGTTTTTATCATCCTTGTGGGAGGCTTCTTTCATGTCCCCGCATGAGGAGCTGGAGCTGACAGAGGGAGCTCCTCCGCCTCTCCCCAGATTCAAACCTACGACCTGTCTGTCTTCAGTCCTGCCGTCACATAACAACAGCAGACTGGTGCTTATAGCCCAAACATTGCGGAATAATGAAAATCATAACTTTTATCTGAAGCAGGCCTTTCCTACGTTTGGTCAGAGCCAAAAAGATATAATTAAATATAGGATTGATCGTCACATACTGGACACACTCCAATATCCCCTGATTTTTCCTTTAAAAATAACCACAGAACTATATTTTTTCCTATGATCGGATGAGCTGCCAGCCTAGACAAGTAAGAACGGAAATCAATTTCATGTTATTGGTGCGATGAGAAAGGAAAATAGAAAATTGTCCTCAGTGCTGTACTCTTTTTTTTAAAAAAGAAGTATTTATATAGTTCATTACGAGTTTCTTTTGATCTATTCTGGACAGTTAATACTGAACAGCTCTAATTGGAAAAGCAGGAAAAATGGATTCACTTAATAAATCTTTTCATTCTGGAATCCAGTATTGTTAAGAAAATATCATAGATTAGCTGCAAATATTTTTCCCCCTTTCTATTGCTTAGCAGCTGTAAATCTTTAACTGAGATTTGGAAAGTTAATTTACTGCAGCAATGAAATCTTCAAGAGAGTAAAGGGTTTATCTTTATGCAAGCAGGACACACACACTCTCAGAAATCAAAGCATTTGGGTTTATTGGCTTAAAAATCGAGTGTGCACATTTGATGAAAGGCTGAGGTTTAAAAAAATCTTTGGCAAGATCTGGAAATTATCTTCTGCATGTGGCAGAGCTGCTATGCACCTGAAACAGATGTTATTTATGCACACTGAGAAAACTCTTTGTAGGTATTCACTGAGAAACTGTGATAAAGGCTATCCCCCTCTATCTTTACCTCCTACATTTCCAGACTTTTGCCAGCTTAATAGGGTTGGCAAGTATCCTTTCTTGTAAGGGATGCTGTTACTTGAAGGCTGAAAAACCTTTCTGCTTATTTCAATCCTACCAACTGAATGCAAAGAGCAAAAGTTATTTGCATTCACTTCACTCAGCAAGGAAGAAAGGAAGAGGATGAGAAAGAATCTTGACTCCCAGTAGGCTCAGGCAAAAGTGCATTGCTATAACACTATGTAACAAAATTTGAAAAAAAATGTTCTGTTCCTGGTTTGAAAGTGTTATTTCCTGTTTAATTGTGTGGTAAGTAAAGGTAAATGTTTCCCCTTGACATTAAGTCTGGTTGTGTCTGACTCTAGGGGGTGGTGCTTATCTCCATTTCTAAGCAAAAGAGCCGGCATTGTCTGTAGATGCCTCCAAGGTAATTTGGCCGGCATGACTGCATGGAGTACCATTACCTTCGTGCCGGAGTGGTACCCATTGGTCTACTCACATTTGCATGTTTTGGAACTGCTAGGTTGGCAGGAGCTGGGCTAAAGGCAGGAGTTTACCCCGCTCTCCAGATTTGAACTACTGACCTTTCGGTCAGCAAGTTCAGCAGCTCTGCGGTTTAACTCACTGTGGTGTTGCTACTAAGAGGTTGCAATGTACTTTATTTAAGTTGTTGTAAGGATCAAGGCTGCTTGTGCTACAGCTGTCTCAGTTAATTGGAGAGTTAATTGAAAGCATTACTATCTTGTGTACAAAGATAGCTACTATGTGTTTGGTTTCTTTGCCATTGTACATATATGCCTCTGCGCGTTTTTGCCTTTGTGCCACTTTGCCTTGTGTAAGCATTGTGTGTTGTGCTGTGCCCCGGCAGATGTCCTGCTGCAGATGTCCTGTGAAAACAAAGCTACGTGAAGGAAGACAAGGTTTCCAGCTTATCACAACTGAGTAAAGATAACTCTCAGAAGATATTATTTTGGGTTACTTTTGTGGAAAGAGCAATCCTGCTATTTTGTTTTGTATGCTGCCAATACTACAATATTTCCTTTTCTATTTTAAGCCGAAGTCTCATGTGTTTTTCTTTTATGAGCCATTTTATCACACACAAAGTTAATAGAGCTAGAGTCAATCTGCATGCTACTCATGCTAATGCATGACATGTGATACTTACGTTAAAAGTATTTGTTACACTTCAGAAACATCAGTTTTGTGGCTGTCATAAAGTATGTTGAATTGGTTGAGACTATGAGATATTCATTGAAAAACAATAACAAAATGTGTGCAGGAAGTTCCCCAAAAGTTTTTGCCATTTAATAAACCTTTTCCATGTTTTTATGATAGAACCAGTTAGGAAATTACATTTATAACCCAGAACAAAAATTGTGTTGCATAGTGTAATCTCTCTTAACTTGCCTGTAATTTCTTATTAATAAGATTTGCCTTCTGGACCATAATCTGAAATTGCTTTGCTATATGTGTCCAGATTTTCATGTGTTGGAAGGTATGGAACCAAAACCTGGGATCTAGAGACAGCCTTTTTGTGATGTCAGTGGAGGGTGGCTCTTGTGATATTCCAAAAATGCCATTACAAAGGCAGCCCCAGTGATGTCATATTGAGCATGGCACATTATGCATCAACCACAGTTGCACAGACTACACCATTCAAATAAAACCACCACCTTCACCAAATGAGGAAAACAGCGATACAAATATTTATCAAGTTTGTGCTATTTATTTATCATGTCAGGGGCAACCAGACAATTGTATTACATTTCTAACAACAAAACAAACAGACAGACAAAACACAGAGTTTGCAAGCTTGGTAGTTGATTAAATGTCCTTTGACCAGTAGCTGGCCACTTGGAGTGCCTCTGGTGTTGCTGCAAGAAGGTCCTCCATTGTGCGTGTGGCAGGGCTCAGGTTGCATTGCAGCAGGTGGTTAGTGTTTTGCTCTTCTTCACACTCGCATGTCGTGGATTCCACTTTGTAGCCCCATTTCTTAAGATTGGCTCTGCATCTCGTGGTGCCAGAGCGCAGTCTGTTCAGCGCCTTCCAAGTCACCCAGTCTTCTGTGTGCCCAGGGGGGAGTTTCTCATTTGGTATCAGCCATTGGTTGAGGTTCTGGGTTTGAGCCTGCCACTTTTGGACTCTCACTTGCTGAGGTGTTCCAGCGAGTGTCTCTAGATCTTAGAAAACTATTTCTTGATTTAAGCCGTTGGCATGCTGGCTGATACCCAAACAAGGGATGAGCTGGAGATGTCTCTGCCTTGGTCCTTTCACTATTGGCTGCTACTTCCTGGTGGATGTCAGGTGGTGCAATACCGGCTAAACAGTGTAATTTCTCCAGTGGTGTAGGGCGCAGAGACCCCGTGATAATGCGGTATGTCTCATTAAGAGTTTGTGCTGTTGCCCTGAGATTCCTCTCCATCACTGTTAAGAATGAAGGAAAGGGCAGGCCCTGAGATCTGGCAACCCTATTTGTGAATAAATCATAATTTTACAAACCCCATTTGTTTGTGTGTGGCATCACTAATGCCATGGATCACTGAGCAATTTCTCCAGTTGCACTACTTGATGATCCAACTTTAAGTACAACTGAATGGATTTGAACCTGTCCTGTCTCACAATGGCGAATCTGAGGGCCCTCCCACACAGCCCTATATCCCAGAATATCAAGGCTGAAAATTCCATATGATTTGCTTTGAACTGGGATATATGACTCAAATAACCCAGTTCAAAGCAGATATTGTGGGATTTTCTGCCTTGATATTCTGGGATATAGGGCTGTGTGGAAGGGTCCTGGGTTGCATAGGGTTCACATATGTGGGACCAGCTGACCACCCTTAGAGTTTCTTTGTAGATGTTTGTCCCTGAAAATGCTGGGCCAAGAGAGTGGAGGCATCAGGGATAGATTTGGTACATGTAGCCTTTTCCAGCACCCAGTCTTATGGGGAGAAAGGAAACTCAGACGTTTCTTAAGATGGATGGATGGATGGATGAAGATGACAGCTTCCTCTTGGGTCTTTAGAGGACCCCTGCAAGGTTTCAGGGAATGCTTGCTTCTTTGTGTGTCTAGCTATAGCAGTGGTTCCCAACCTTGTTTGACGAAGGACCTCTTGACCAAGGACCACTTGACCAAGGGCCACTTTGACCAGGGGCCACTCTCCAACATTAGTACCAAAAGGGTTACAAATCAGTTTGGTTATTTGGCATGCTGATTTAGAAAATTGCATTGGATAGACCCACATTAGCTCTAGTTTGCCATCAAATAGTTATCCAGTAGTCGCCATCTGCTCGCCCACAGAAAACCATATTTAATAATCCAGAGCTGATGTGGTAGTAATAGTCTTTCTTGGGTAGTCAGCCTCTCCTCCCAACATCCCCATCCCATAAATAATAACTGAGGAAAACAAAGCCAGTTCAGAGTGAAGGTCCTCTGAACTGCTCAGATTGTTCAGTGTTTGTAAGCCAAAACTAGTGGTTTTTCATAGTTTTGAAATTTTTCAGAAATCTTTCAGAGAAAGATGTAAAGGAAACCAAAGCCAAGAAAGAAACACAACAAAAAGAACAACCCAAAGGCTCTTTTATTTGGAGATCAATGAATGACAAAATAGTACCATACAGTACAAAAGCTAATATCATGAAAAGATCCAATATAGAGCAGTGCTATTACAGTTTAAAGAGCATTTTAAGTTGTGGAAAGGGGAGATCCCTTCCCTAATTCACTTTTAACACACAATCTGTTAACAAGTAGATCGGAGCAGTATTAATAGGTACTTTTTTATGCAATAGAGATTTTTAAAAAAATAGCAGCATATGAAATTACATATTTTTCCATTAAATTGTGCACTTTTGTTATGGTGCCACATTGATGGCATTCACAGAGCTGACACATTAAAGTGATAAATCAACTTGCAGCATGAAGATGCTGTAACAAACACTGTTTCCACCCTTGCAATTTAACCTTAGAATTACAATTCTTTCTCATTTTTACAAGGAATCCTGATGATAGTAAATAATAATTTGTTGTATTCTGATGTGTTCCGTGTACTTCTTCCATTTTTAGATCAAATATAATGGAGAGATCTTTTTAAAAGAACTAAACTGAACTGTAAATTATTCCATGTCAACTGACAAGGTACTATTGAGATTTGTCAGGACAACTGTGTCTTTAATTAGAAGCTTTAACCTTTTGGCTTCCACCACTTCTGCTGCTTCCTCTTCAGTGTAGTATCATTGTTGGAATGGAGATTTCATCAGAAGAACTGTTTTTCATCCCCAACACAATAATAGGAGGAAATGTCCAAATTTGACCTGTTTTCTGAAACCGTGACACACCATTTCTGATCATACCTAAAGTAGCATTATTGCCTGTTGAGCAGGGACTGGCAGAGCTGAAAGTGGTCCATTGAACTTCACTATGTCTCCATGCCTGATTTATGTATACCTAAGGGGTAATTATAGGTCAGTAATTTCGCTACTGTACTCAACAGGAAACAAACAAGAGGGGAGAAGTTGTAAAGAGGAAATTACTAAATAACATGAAATTGATTTTTTCTGAGTGTAGTTTGAGATTTACCATGTTAGTAGTAATGGTTGGGCAACATAATGCAATATGGGACTATTTGTAAAACTTTGCTTTTAGCTTTTTTTCATATCAGGAGCAACTTGAAAAACTGCAAGTCACATCTAGTGAGAGAAAATTGGCCTTCTGCAAGGACGTTGCCCAGAGGGTTTGATGCCTGATGTTTTGAGGGAGGCTTCTCTCATGTCCCTGTATGAGTAGCTGGAGCTGACAGAGGGAGCTCATCCATGTTCTCCCCAGATTTGAACCTCTGACCTGTCAGTGTTCAGTCCTGCCGGCACAAAGGTTTAACCCATTGCACCACCGGGTGCTCCCATCCATCCTCGGAGTCATCTCTCAGATCCATTATACTTCTGTATTTCCCCATCTCTCCCCTTGCACATCTTTGACCCCTTCCACACTGACCAAGGAATGCTGTTTGAAATTCACTTCCAACTGCAGCAGCCAGCCAGGCAAATGGGGCTGGATTTATACTGCCATATAATGGAGTATGGCACCCTATTATATTATCATCACCAGGCTTGGGAGCCCCCGGTGGTGCAAGGGGTTAAACCCTTGTGCCAGCAGGACTGAAGACCGACCAGTCGGAGGTTCAAATCCGGGGAGAGTGAGGATGAGTTCCTTCTGTCAGCTCCAGTTCCCAATGCAGGGATATGAGAGAAGCCTCCCACAAGGATGGTAAAACTTCAAACCTCTGAGCGTCCCCTGGACAGCTCCTTGCTAATGGCCAATTCTCTCACAGCAGAAGCGACTTGCAGTTTCTCAAGTCACTCCTGACATGGGGAAAAAACCCACTGTAAAGATCTGAAAGACATACATCACCTTGTACAAATGGCTAATTATGAACAAACATCTGTCAATGATAATAAAGAGTCCTACTACAGAAGTAACCAAAAATATAAGCCTTTGCTCTTTTCAATGGAATTAGAGTTTATTGAGCTGTAATTCCAAAACCTTTAAAAAACAAAGGCTCAAACATATAGTATAAGCAATGATGCTATTCCATGTCTGGGAGTTTCTGTACTAGGAGAATCTTTTTAGGGTTAGTCTGAACTTTAAAGGATATATCGAAAGTGCTGATTCCTATCCTCCATAAGAAGATAACTTCTTTATAGATTGGACTGATATCCGGAGTGAATTTACCATCCCACTGAGTTGAATGCCATGACTTGTCACTGAAGGACATTCCTGCAGTATCTAGAAAAATAGTTGCAGTCCCACACCCATTTGAAATTGATAAGTGGGTATGATTTCAAGAGATAAGAATTCTGTTTTTACTTAATGACACAGCCTTAAAGGTCCTATCAAGAATGTGTCAAATCCTTCATTCTAGAAACTCATAGCCTGCTTGTGTCCTTTCCCTCTTCAAAATACTTTCCTCCCCATGGGATTGTTGGATTTCTGTTCATGGGGTAAGCCTCTTTACAGTGGTTTTTAAGAAGAATCACTGAAAGGCCTGGGAGTCAAGGGAGTAGAGTGGTTTGATATATTGTCGAAGGCTTTCATGGCCGGAATCACTGGGTTGCTGTAGGTTTTTTCGGGCTATATGGCCATGGTCTAGAGGCATTCTCTCCTGACATTTCGCCTGCATCTATGGCAAGCATCCTCAGAGGTAGTGAGATGCTTGCCATAGATGCAGGCGAAACGTCAGGAGAGAATGCCTCTAGACCATGGCCATATAGCCCGAAAAAACCTACAGCAACCATAGTGGTTTGAGTTTTGAACTACAACTCTGGAGACCAGGGTTTGAATCCTCCTTCCGTCATGGAAATTTACATTACTTCACTTCATGTGAATACATGAAACTCCAGAGAAGCTAAAATTATTGAAACAAGGGGCATATAGCTCAAGAATACAATTGAGTCATGTTACAGGAGTTAGAAAATGCATAAAGGTGATTTACGGTGGATAAAGGAAATACCAGTCCCGCAGATACAAAGCACAAATACCCGTCCTGCAGATACAAGGGTTATACTGTATGCACACTTTGATTTATGCACAAAATTATTTTTAAAAATTGTGCACAAAATATGTACAAGGTGTGTATGAAGCACGACCCACATTACCTGACTTCAGCAGAGGACAATCAGATGGGGAGAAGCATGAGTGCGCATGTTTTGTGTGCCTTCCCGTTATGCATTGCAATGGCAACATGGGAGCCCTCCCAAGTTGCCCAGCTGGTGTCATGTGATGAGAGCCGGCTGGCTTGATGGGTGACTGAGGCTAAATGGGGCAAGCCACTGAATTTAGCCCCATTTGGCAAAGTGGTTAAATCCTATTGCCAAGATACTTAATTGTGTAAGTATATGCAAATACAGGTATGCCATTTTTTTTAAAGAAATCAAAACAAACCAACATCTTGAAATCCCAAACACTTCTGGTCCCAAACATTTTGGATAAGGGATACCTAACCTACAAATACTGTATGCATGAAAGTAAATTTTCAAACTCAGCTATGCTTTATGTTCTCAAACTAAATTGGATAAAAAAGAGCATCCCCAATGGCTACTTCAATGCCTCGGAACGGCAGAGATCTGACAGAATTGGTACTGTATTCAACTGTACCAAATTAACTCTTGGAAGCAGTGCCAGAGTAAAAATACGTATTATAAGCAACTCAAAGCAGCTACTAAAAATAACATCTCTATATAGGTTCCTATCTTTAATTTGTAGTATAATTTTAAATAGGGAGAGTCCTTTTGCTGGTCTCTTGTATTAGAGGTCTTCTATAGAAGTGGCTGAAACCTTTTTTATCCAATGCACAACCAATGCATTCAGTTGAAGATTGTGGAAGTGGAGTTCTGCATGCAGTGTTATTGCCCATGCAGTGCTAATTCTTAGGCAGCTGAGCAATGTGTTTTGAGCATGGATGCACACAACATTAGGTTGTGCACCTGGTATCTTGGTTCAGTTGTTCTGTGTTGCCATTCAATGCATTGGTTGCAAATTGCAGTTAATGTTCAGCTCTGCTATGTAACTCTGTAAGATCTTCGAGGTCGTTGCGCCGTGTGTCAGCCAATGCTATGATTAAACGTGGGCTGAGATTTTCATTGATATGTAGCAAAGGGAAAGACTGAGGAGGAAGAGTGTTGGATTTTTTTAAAACAATTAATGAATTTACTAGAAAGTAGTCAAAAACCACATTTCTCTCACAATCATTATTGAGAACTTTTGACCACATTCACCACCATCAAAATCCTGCTGTTGGAGAGAAGGTAACGTTGTGGTGTTGCTCCCTTCAAATCACAGTTGTTCTCTCTCATTGAAATCTTCATTTAGTTCCCATATTTCTATTATTTTGGTAACGTATCTTCAGGCATCATTTTTTTTTTACAAATTTACCAAGGAAACGAGAACACAAAAATATAAGAGTTTTAGGTCTCAACCATTTCCCATTTTTCACTCATTGCATTGTTAGAAATTTAGGAAAATTTAATTGGGAGCATAATTCAGATTCTGGGTGAAATGTCTTTATCTTGTTCCTCCCTTAACCAAATCTCAAATTTTCTTTCCTTTTTCCTCCTGCATTCTTATAAAATCCCAACTGAGGCAAAACTTAGACTAATAAATAGGTAAAATACCAAGTAGTAGAGCACAATGTTGCGTGCTCTATGCCAGTTTGCCATCTCTGTGCAATAAAGTCCTTACTATTGGCTTCTCTGATTAGCAACATATTCCTGGAGTTTCTTGCAAAAAGATTTTATTTTCACTGGAAACAGGTATTTTGTTTCTTTTATAACTTTTGGTGTTTTTTTTTCATGTCAGGAGTGACCTGAGAAACTGCAAATCACTTCTGGTGTGAGAGAATTGGCTGTCTGCAAGGACATTGTCCAGGGGATGCCCGGATGTTTTGATGTTTTACCATCTTTGTGGGAGGCTTCTCTCATGTCCCTGCATGTGGAGCTGGAGCTGACAGAGGGAGCTCATCCTTTTGGTGTACCAAATAGATATTTTTGTTGTTGATCACATAAATCACTTCAACATTGTCACACCACGTAAGGTTTTTGAGAAATGGCTAATTTTGTTTTACAATTATTGTGAAATTATGAAACATTTTCTTACTCAACAGTCATTTGCATGATTTTTTCAATTGCTCATATCTTTGACAGCCATAACCAACATTATGTAACATATAATAGGGTCTTAGTTTGTTAAAATACCACAAAAACCATTTCTGATCATATAGAAACTTGCTTGGGGATTCCAGAGGCATGACGTTAGAGGATGAGGAGGCAGGCAATGATGGTGATCCTGAATCTTTTGTCATCCGGTACACAAATCTCAAAATTTCTCTACTGTGATGAAGAATTGACAACAAATTTTAGCCAAACTGATAGTGTGACCTTTTGCTGTGACATCAATGGATTGTTTTGTGTTCTCAGATGTAACCACAACCCAACAGAATGGTGATTGTTTATTGACTCATCAATCATAGAATCATAGAGCTGGAAGAGACCATATGGGCCATCTAGTCCAACCCCTGCCATGCAGGAAAAGCACAATCAAAGCACTCCTGATAGATTCTTAAGTTTAAAGGCTGTTTTGCTGCACAACTCATCTGATCTCATCATATCTGATTCTTTCATATGAACATGTTTGACAGGTATAGCCTTCTATACTTGTCAGACGTGCTGTTCATATGAAATAATCAGATGAGAACATGCAACTTCTGCTGAACCACCTTCAATACTCGAAGCACAACTGGAATTTGTGTGGTGATCTTAAGGTAGTTGCAATTCTACTGGGTCTGCAGCTTGGTTACATGAAGTATTGCTGTTTCATTTGCAAATTGGATAGTCGAGCAAGAGATTTTCATTATATCGGAAAAGACTGGCCTCCCGAAATAAATTGGTTCTAGGAAAGAAGAATATCACACATGACCCATTGGTTGATCCAAAGAAGATATTTCTTTCCCTCTTTACCCATCAAACTCAGGCTGAAAAAATTTATTAGGGCGATGAACAAGCATAGTGAAGCCTTTATTTATTTGTGGCAGATGTTTTTTCATATAAATGATGCAAAGATAAAAGAAGGTGCTTTCATTGGCTCACAAATCTGAGATGTGCCACTTTGATGGTCTTCGACAGGATGCAGAATATGTTGTGTAGAAAGCCTTCAAGAATGTTGTTTGTTACTTTCTAGGCAGCTATAAAACACCAGATTATGTCCAACAGGTTGAAAGTCTGCTTTGGGCATACAAATCAATGAAGTGCAACATATCACTGAAGATACATTTTCTTCATTCCCACTTGGACTTCTTTCCAGACAACCTGGGTGATGTGAGTGACGAACATGGTGAACGGTGGAATCCATCTGTGTTGGGAGACTATTGTTGGACTCTTATCCGCAAAGCATCAGACAGTGATTGCAAATGAAAATCTACACAAAACCTTTTTAGCTTTGTTTCCTGATGACATAGTTAATCATAGAATCAAAGAGTTGGAAGAGACCTCATGGGCCATCCAGTCCAACCCCCTGCCAAGAAGCAGGAATATTGCGTTTAAATCACACCTGACAGATGGCCATCCAGCCTCTGTTTAAAAGCTTCCAAAGAAGGAGCCTCCACCATGCTCCGGGGCAGAGAGTTCCACTGCTGAACGGCTCTCACAGTCAGGAAGTTCTTCCTCATGTGGAATCTCCTCTCTTGTAGTTTGAAGCCATTGTTCCACATCCTAGTCTCCAGGGAAGCAGAAAACAAGCTTGCTCCCTCCTCCCTGTGGCTTCCTCTCACATATTTATACATGGCTATCATATCCCCTCTCAGCCTTCTCTTCTTCAGGCTAAACATGCTCCTCAAGCCGCTCCTCATAGGGCTTGTTCTCCAGACCCTTGATCATTTTAGTCGCCCTCCTCTGGACACATTCCAGCTTGTCAATATCTCTCTTCAATTATGGTGCCCAGAATTGGACACAATATTCCAAGTGTGGTCTAACCAAAGCAGAATAGAGGGGTAGCATTACTTGCCTAGATCTAGACACTATGCTTCTATTGATGCAGAGCATCAATGTCATAGTGTATACTGCTATAGACATACAGCAATGCTTAGACCACTGGTTCTCAATCTGTAGGTCCCCAGGTGTTTTGGCCTACATGTCCTAGAAATCCCAGCCAGTTTACCAGCTGTTAGGATTTCTGGGAGTTGAAGGCCAAAACTTCTGGGGACCCACAAGTTGAGAACCACTGGCTTAGATGGTTGTCTTTTAACTTTGAATATGTTTTAATGGATTTTAACTGTGAATTTTTAACATTCTTTATATTTAATTCTGTTATAATGTTTGCATGTTTGCATATTTAAATTGTATGCTAATGTCTTTATGTTAAGGGTACAAATAATAATAATACTGAATGTAATTTTTTAAAATGTTTAATATGTATTATTTAAATTTAAATGTTCACTGGAATTTTATGTTGCTTTAAGGCATTGAACAATTGCCTACGCGTAAGCCACCTTGAGTCCCCTTCAGGGTTGAGAAAGGCAGGGAATAAATAGGGTAAATAATAAATAAATAAATGACCATAATCATGCTCCCACAAAGAGAAAAAACAATGTAAGTTAACAATATTAAAATATGTATTGTTGAAGGCTTTCATGGCTGGAATCACTGGGTTGTTGTAGGATTTTCCGGGCTATATGGCCATGTTCTAGAGGCATTTTCTCCTGATGTTTTGCCTGCATCTATGGCAAGCATCCTCAGAGGATGCTTGCCATAGATGCAGGTGAAGCGTCAGGAGAAAATGCCTCTCGAACATGGCCATATAGCCCAGAAAATCCTATAACAACCCAATATTAAAATACATTTTCAAAGAGGGTTCAGTTAACCCATAGAGTCTCCTGGGCAGTTGATGGCAAAAACTCTATCTTTCTGATCTTTTTTGCAAACAGAATAAATAAATAATTGTATTGTCGAAGGCTTTCATGGCCGGAATCACTAGGTTCTTGTGGGTTTTTTCGGGCTATATGGCCATGTTCTAGAGGCATTTTCTCCTGACGTTTCGCCTGCATCTACCTCTGAGGATGCTTGCCATAGATGCCGGCGAAACGTCAGGAGAAATGCCTCTAGAACATGGCTCTATAGCCCGAAAAAACCCACAAGAACCTAAATAAATAATTGCCCTTTTCTAGAAACTGTATATGATACAGACGTAACAAATACATAGTTGTGTTGAGCGTGCTAAAATCTTCTTGTTTCACCCAAAATTGTGGAGGAAACAAAACATTCCCAAAAATGTGTTGACCAGTGTTACCCATTCAGTTTTGCTGCCTGATCCTCATAACAAAAGATGCCAGAAGATGGACCACAGAGCTTAAAAGTATGACCTAAATCCCATTGATTACTCACAACCTAAGTAATTGAATGAATTATTGAATGGCGAGTCAACAATGTACATTCAAGGGATACAATGGGTCCACTCTAAGTGGAAGACAACGATAGAATTTCATTGTTAGCTCCATGTTTCTCTAACTCTGGTCTAAGGACATTTCATTAGGTGACTAAAAGGTTCACTAACCTCTGTAGTTTTTCCACTTTTGCAGAAATTTGTGCACCTCCTTATGCGAAGGATTCCTTTGTTTTACCTGTCATAGTAGTGGCTTGTCTTACTTTCTTGTCTGAGTGCAGCTTCACCACTATGACCATAAATGAATGGTAAACAAAGTTCTGGAAAACTTCCTGATGAAGACAGGGACAGCCACTATCATGCTGGGCACTCTTGTCTTCATTTTCTGATGGTCTGCAGTCCAGTGTAAATATATTGGTTGAACTTTCCTCTCTACTAGGCTTACACACATAGACAGAAGGGAAAGTATAGTCTTTATAGCCAAGGTGATATGCGGTCCTAAGGTCCCAGAATTTGCCATTATCACCCTCTAGGCCAAAAACATGACACTATTTGGTCTTGGGGCATCCCAAGCCATTGGGGAGCCAACAGAAGAAGATGTTTTTCCAGAGGAATTTGGCTTTCCAAGGTGACCCAAGAGGCCAATGTGGACCTCTAATTCCCAAACTTTGCCCATCTGTGGCATAAGATCTTGACCTTTGGTTGCTTCATGTTCTTTGTTACCCAGAGCGTTTAGTAGCAATGTGGACAAAAAACCCTACAGTTCAGACAAAACAAAAATATAGAACTGAAAAGGTGTCTTACTTTTGTGTTTTGTATTCTGATAACTAGCCTGTAACAGTTGAAACATTAGATTGCACCTTGCAGAACACATCATTGGGGAATTTTTCAAGTTGTGGTTCAAAAAAATAGAAGAAAAAAAAAAAAGGAATTCCAAGCTCTGAACAGAATCCAAAAGTAATCTTTTAGAAAATGAATGATTGCAAAAGGGCAGCATGTGAAACATCCTCCTCCGCTCTACAGCAATGGAGCAAGCCCAAGAAAATATTGGAATGCGGCTCAAAATCGTTGTGCATGAAAGCATTTGCTGTCTCATGAAGTTTGCACGAAGGGCTGCTTAAGAAAAATCTGCTACGCTATATAAAGAGAGATTTAGATACAAGCCGGTAAGGGCATTTCACTCTAGTAATGCATTTGCCGAATCTTTTGGAGAGTGAAAAAAACTATAATTTGACATGCCCAAGGAAAGCATCTGTTTACGATCCTGTTTACACCGTGTGTCCCCATTAGGCCTCCCAGCTGTCCTTCTGTTGTATTTGCTTCTTGAAGATCGGAGTCACTCAACCGAAACCTTGCTCCTTCCACAAAAGACAAGATTAGTGGAGCATTACATGCACGGATGCTTGCTGGACTTTGGGAGAGAAAGCCCAATCTGGAGGAAATTTAGCAGAAGCACGATGCACTTTTGAGCCTGATTTTTTTATGCTGCTGTATGACAACAATTTCTGGGAACAAAGAAAGCTTGAAAATGTATTTTCTAGAAGTCCTATGGTGGATATTTCTGATAGATACAACCCATCTTCTCTTTTATCTGAACTGTAAATTCTCATTGGGTAACTTTGAGCAAGTCCCAGAAAACCACAAAAGGGTCTCTATATGCTGGAAATGCTCTGAATGTTCACAACGACAACAGCAATTATCTCAGTGAGAAGCATAAGATAATTAAGATAATTTTCTGAGAAACTCCAGGATGATCTGGACAACACAGTTTAAGGTAAAGTTTTACCCTGACATTAAGTCCAGTCATGTCCAACTCTGGGGGTTGGTGCTCATCTCCATTTCTAAGCTGAAGAGCTGGCATTGTCCATAGACACCTCCAAGGTCATGTGGCCAGCATGACTGCATTCCCACTGGAGCAGTATCTATTGAGCTACTCACATTTGCATGTTTTCGAACTGCTAGGTTGGCAGAAGCTGGGGCTAACAGTGGGAGCTCACGCCATTCCCTGGATTTGAACCTGCAACCTTTTGATCAGCAAGTTCAGCTGCTCAGTGGCTTAACCCACTGAACACAGTTTGAACTGGTCTAAACTAATGTTTCTCACCTGTTACCAGATATTGTTTTGTATGTATTCAATAAATCTGGCTGATGATAAGCATACCAGTGTCAAATTCAGTATAGCGACAACCCCACACCCAGTTACATGGAAATAAGCCTCACTCTAATTGGGTTGTTGTAGGTTTTTTCGGGCTATATGGCCATGGTCTAGAGGCATTCTCTCCTGATATTTCGCCTGCATCTATGGCAAGCATCCTCAGAGGTAGTGAGGTCTTGCCATAGATGCAGGTGAAACGTCAGGAGAGAATGCCTCTAGACCATGGCCATATAGCCCGAAAAAACCTACAACAACCCAGTGATCCCGGCCATGAAAGCCTTCGACAATACATCTCACTCTAATTTATGGGATTGGTTTCTCTGTTAGACACAGATGGGATGGCCCTCTATACTGCATTCCTTCTCGCTTGTGTAAAGATAATTGCTTGCAGTGGATGCTTTCTAAACTGCAATGCTCTTTGTTCACCTTGCGATCTTTTAAAACAGCATGCAGCTCATGAAGTGTATGTGACCCACAAAAAACTGTGCTGATTAAATGTGACAGCAAATCACACCACTGATTTTCAGCAGCAATCTACTAAATGCCATTAAAGGAAAGAGCAAAGGCTTGCTTTGGAATGGGTTTTTGGACTGCCATAAAAATGGTAATAAGGAGGAAGACCCCACTGAAAGAAACATATTTTTTTTTTGCGCTTGGCTTAATAAATTTTGATGAGTTGCATCCAAAAGTCAGTGACATGGCAGATATTGGGACAGAAGTAGTTCCTGGGACAGAATCAGCCCTCAGAAGTACTAGATACACTCTGTTGTAAAATTGAGTGTCTCAGTTTTACAGCCCAGTTTAAAGTGCTGGTCTTGGCCTATAAAGCCCTAAATGGTTCCGGTCCAACTTATCTGCCCAAATGCATCTCCTCCTATGAGCCTACTGGAAATTTTAGATTGTCTGGGAAGGTCTTGCTCTTGGTCCCACCTTTTTCACAAGTGCGATTGGTGGGGATGAGAGACAGGGCCTTCTCAATGGTGGCTTCTCGGCTGTGGAACTCCCTCCCCAGTGACATCAGGCATGCTCCACCCCTTCTGGCTTTCAGAAAAACTCTAAAGACTTGGCTTTGCACACAAGCATTCAAAGAATAAGGTACTACGTGTTTCAACACAGTCTGAATTAAGGATTTGAGCAATGTTATCGGATGAATGGAACTATACACCTTATATGTTTTTAATTTGTATACTGTTTTATGTGTTTATTTGATTAACTGTTAATCGTTTTGGGTTGTTGTAGGTTTTTCTGGGCTATGTGGCCAAGTTCTAGAGACATTTTCTCCTGACGTTTTGCTTGCATCTCTGGCAAGCATCCTCAGAGGTAGTGAGGTCTGTTGGAAGTAGGAACTTCCTACTTCCAACAGACCTCACTACCTCTGAGGATGCTTGCCATAGATGCAGACGAAACGTCAGGAGAAAATGCCTCTAGAACTTGGCCATATAGCCCAGAAAAACCTACAACAACCCAGTGTTAATCGTTTTAATTGTGGGATATGCTTTTACTGTTTATTGTTGGTTTTTACCAGCACTGAAGTCTTGCCAGATCTTTAAGCCGCCTTGAGTCTCCATGGGTAAGAAAGGTGGGGTAAAAATGAAGTGAAGAATAAATAAAATAAAACTGTCATACACAGAAAATTGTGTCACTTTTTTGCTTTTGAACACAATGATTTTTTTCAGCAAAAACAATTCTGTATCATCTGAAATAGACTACTGAACTGGGACTCAAGGCCTGGATCAACTGTGTCCAAGATATTTTCTGGTCAGCACATGGAAATCTGCTCCCAATGCATTTTTAATGGCAGTAAAGGGAAGGGTTTTGCTTCCTGCTCTTATTTTTCCTCACTGAATTGAGAGTTTGCAGCTCATTAAAAGTAGGAAGAATCATAGAATCATAGAATTGGAAGACGCCTCATGGGTCATCCAGTCCAACCACCTACCAAGAAGCAGGAAAATTGCATTCAAAGCACCCCCGACAGATGGCCATCCAGCCTCTGTTTAAAAGCCTCCAAAGAAGGAGCCTCTGCCACACTCAGGGGCAGAGAGTTCCACTGCTGAACAGTTTTCACAGTCAGGAAGTTCTTCCCAATGTCCAGGTGGAATCTCCTTTCCTATAGTTTGAAGCCTTTCTTCCGCATCCCAGTCTCCAGGACAGAAAAAAACAGACTTGCTCCCTCCTCCAAATGACTTCCCTTCACATATTTGTACATGGTCCACATCATTTCTCCCCTCAGCCTGCTCCTCTGCAGGCTAAACATGCCCAGCTCTTTAAGACACTCCTCATAGGGCTTGTTCTCCAGACCCTTGGTCGCCCTCCTCTGGACACATTCCAGCTTGTCAACAGCTCCCTTCAATTACGGTGTGATTCCAGGTGTGGTCTGACTAAGGCAGAATAGAGGGGTACCATGACTTTCCTGTATCTAGTCACTGGACTTTTATTTATGCAGGCCAACATCCCATTGTTTTTTTTTAATTTTGCTACTGCATGACATTGTTGGCTCATGTTTAAATTATTGTCCACAAGGACTCCAAGATCTGTTTCACAAGAGAGGAGAGAAATTGGGATATTTTAAATGTATTTGGAAATTAAGAAATTTAGTCTTCAATAAATTTAGTCATTCCTTAGGAAGCACATACAAAACCAAACTAAAAGAAAGGACAGTTTTCTGGACCAGGAAACCTAATATATAATTCTCCAAAGGCTAAATGGAAGATGTCACCAGTAGCTTACCAAAGCAATAAATTGGAGTCTAAATGTCTCTTCTTAAACATGGAGTACAGAACTTGAACTCAGACTTAATTCCAAAAACACAACAATAACCTCATTCCCTGAGTATTGCATGCCCTTCTTTATTGAACAGTTTACATTCCTCTTTCTTTAAAGTCTTAATGAATAACTTTCCCTTCCCCCCTAAAAAAGCAACACCCCATTTCACTAAAAAGAAAAGACCCCCTCCCCACCACAATACATACCCAGCCCCCATATCATTTTATCTCTTCAAGACCACTAGAAGCAATGGTCTTAGTCCTTATTTTTCAGTGTTTCCACGGCACTTCTAAAGTGAGAAATGGATGGACCGCAGCACAAGAAGCGCTCAAGCTTGGCCAACATTGACAGCTTTCTGGATGACATCACAGGTGACGTCTATGCTGGATCAAAATTACAAATATCGAGACATTACGCACAATAGGCAGAAGCCAATGCGACAACATAACCCCAAGGTTAACCTTGTAGAACAGACATCTACTCGTCCCAATGTATGACAACCAGCTAAACACATTCATGCTATGGTGAATTTGGAGGCCATGTTTAAAAGCAGGACAGCCCTCTTCCCAAGTTCCAACTTCTGTCATGAATTGAGACACTTCTTGTTTCCTTCCTGGGTCATGCCCAGGCCTCAATATGTGGTTTCTCTGGTGACTTGGCTGGAAAAGGTATGGTTGCTGGAGATACTGTTGGACTTCCGGTTGAACTTGGTTCGCTTCTTCTTCTTTCTCCATGGCAGGCACATGAACAAGAGTGTCGAGAGGAAGGTTTGGCGGAAGTTGGCAGACACCAAGTTGTAGAGGACCGGGTTGATGGCTGAACTCACATAGAAGAGGATGTTTGTCAGCATGTAGAAGTAGTGATAGAAGTCATAAAGGAAGCTGATGGAAAAGAAGCAGGAGAAATTATGAAGTGGACAAGGAAACACAGGTAAGAACAGCCTTATGTCCTCATGATGCACTTTCACCTGTCCCTAATGAAGGCTTAACCCCTTTGTTCCTCCTTCTCAGGCTCTTCCCCTCTTCCCCACAAAGGCACTTTTTCTATTCCTATCTCAACCAGGGTTTTATTATTCTATCTGTGGAGCCCCCGGTGGCACAGTGGGTTAAACCTCTGTGCCGGCAGGACTGAAGACCAACAGGTCGCAGGTTCGAATCTGGGGAGAGGTGGATGAGCTCCCTCTATCAGCTCCAGCTCCTCATGCGGGGACATGAGAGAAGCCTCCCAAAAGGATGATAAAAACATCAAATAATCCGGGCGTCTCCTGGGCAACGTCTTTTCAGACAGCCAATTCTCTCACACCAGAAGCGACTTGCAGTTTCTCAAGTCGCTCCTGACATGACCAAAAAAAAAAAATTCTATCTGTGCATTTGGCCCGCCCTATTTGTTTGACTTTTATTGTGTTATTTTGCATTGTTCATTTTATTTTGTGATTTTATGTATTTTGTTCTGATGTAATTTTTTTCTGTTGTTTTGTATTTTATTTTACTGTATTGTATTTTTGGGCTTGGCCTCATGTGAGCCGCCCCGAGTCCCCTTCAGGGAGATGGTGGCGGGGTATAAATAAAGTTTATTATTTTAATGACACAAAAACACAGTATGTCACAGCAAACGAGATCTCTATGCTGGATTTCATATCACAAAATCACAAGTCAAACACTTCCCAAGCATCTAGGACTATGTGATGTATTTTCCAATGATGCGCACAGATCCAAGTAAGATGGCATTTTGCAGTTGACAGATCGTGATTTTGGCAATGTTTATTGTTTCCAAATGCTGGCTGAGATCTTTTGGCACGGCACCCAGTGTGCCAATGACCACTGGGACCACCTGTACTGGTTTATGCCAGAGCCTTTGCAGTTCGATTTTGAGGTCTTGATAGCGGCTGAGTAAAAAAAAATTGAACTGCAAAGGCTCTGGCATCATCATCATAATCATCTATTACCTTTCCTCCTTTGAGGGTGAAAGGTAAAGGAAAAGACATTGAGCTATAGTCTAGTTAGTAAACTCTGTAAAAGGGAACTTTTCACCATCCAGTTGTGTCCCCCACATCTCTTGGAAAGATGTAGAGAAAACTGCATTCTTGCTGACATTCACTCAAAACATCCTGAAGTTAATGTTTAGAAGGATGCTACTCACTCTGTCCACTGATCTTCTGGCACATAGCAGTACATGAGTCTCCGTACATGATAGGGAAGCCAGCAGACCACAAAGGCAATCACGACAGCTCCTGTAACAAATAAGAATAGAGGTTATGCTTTGTATTGCAAGGTGTGTTGATGGTTTGCATCCTGTGCCAGGCTATACATCATCACTATACTACAATCTGGCTGATTTCATCAGATACTGTCACTGATATTCCACAGTTCCTGGCAAAAGTTGGTAGTGGAAGCACTGGCTTGATTTCAGCTTTTTACCTCAATGACAAGTGTCAGCTGGGTCTAGTGGTTACATAGTCTTGAGTGTGGGAGCTGGAAGATTGGGGTTCCAGTTTCAAACAACCATGGCATTTTCTCTCACACACCCTGAACTACTTTATCAGTTTGCATTGAAAATAAAGCAGAGGGAGCAAAACAGTATATATTCATTAGAACTAATTGGAGAAGGCAGGGCTTCCAATAGTGCATCTACACCAGTGGTTCTCAACCTTCCTAATATCGCGACCGCTTAATACAGTTCCTCATGTTGTGGTGACCCCCAACCAAAAAATTATTTTTGTTGCTACTTCATAATTGTAATTTTGCTACTATTATGAATCATAATGTAGATATCTATTATGCAGGATGTATTTTCATTCACTGGACCAAATTTGGCACAAATACCCAATACGCCCAAATTCGAATACTGGTGGGGTTGGGGGGAGATTGATTTTGTCATTTGGGAGAGTAGTTGCTGGGATTTATAGTTAACCTTATAGTTAACAAAGAGCATCCTGAACTTCAGCAATGATGGAATTGAACCAAACTTGACACACAGAACTACCATGACCAACAGAAAATACTGGAAGGGTTTGGTGGACATAGACCTTGTGTTTTGGAGATGTAGTTCACCTACATCCAGAGAGCACTGTGGACTCAAACAAGGATAGATCAGGGCCAAACTTGGCACAAATACTCAATATGCCCAAATGTGAACACTGGTGGGGTTTGGGGAAAATAGACCTTGACATTTGGAAATTGTAGTTGCTGGGATTTATAGTTCACCTACAAACAAAGAGCATTCTGAACTCCACCAACGACAGAACTGGGCCAAACTTCCCATACAGAACCCCCATGACCAACAGAAAATACTATACTTTCTGATGGTATTTGGTGACCTCTCTGACACCCCCTCACGACCACCCAAAGCGTCCCAACCCCCACGTTGAGAAACACTGATCTACACTGTAAAAATAATGCAAGGTTCAAGCCATTCCACAGATATATAAACCCATTGTCCTAATTCCAACAGACCTCACTACCTCTGAGGATGCTTGCCATAGATGCAGGCGAAATGTCAGGAGAAATGCCTCTAGAACATGGCTCTATAGCCTGAAAAAACCCACAAGAACCTAGTGATTCCAGCCATGAAAGCCTTCGACAAAAATTAATGCAGTTTGATACTGGTTTAACTGCCACAGCTCAGAGCTATGAAATCCTTGGATTTACAGTTTGGTGAGGCACCAGCACTCTTTGTCAGAGAAAGATAAATACTTTGTAAAAGCATAGCTCTCATGATTCTATACCACTGAGCCATGGCAGTTAAAGTAGTTTCATTCCAGTCATAATTCTTTCAAAATCTGGATTTTCCTCCTCCAGCATCCCTGCCATTTCTGCCTCTGATAGCACTTAATGCTTAAGGGTCACCTGTTAAGTGGAAGTTCAGTCTATAACAGACAAAAACATCCTCCTTGAGGATGCAGGAGATTGTTTCATTCTTTGGGGAACCTGAATTGCCTGACCTGGGTGAAGATGGACTGTCTCCAATGGGCAGACTAATCAGTTTCAGACCATGATCTTTAAATCTGTCAAGGATTTGAGAGCAGCATTCTCATTTTGAGGTGGCAAGCTGATTGAATGACCTGAATAATAAGTTGAACTGGTCCAAGGCAAGAGAAGGCACAAGATGGCTATTTTGCCCTAAATCCAAGGTGTATTATTTCAGGGATAACTGAAGAGTGTGGCTAGGTTAGTAATAGAAATCTGTCAGCAAACAACCAAGTACAAATCATCAGTCTGTACTGTACTCTGGATGGGACTAGTACTTGTACTGAGGCTAGATATAGCTCCATTAGTTCAATGGCTAAGATAATTATTATTAGTAGTAGTGATAATAGTAGTAGTAGTAGTAGTAGTAGTAGTAATAATCAACACGTCAAACTCCTCTGGGACTTCCGAATCAGACAGACAGAGTTCTGGAGCACAATACTCCTGACCTCATGATTGTGTTAAAAAACAAAGTGTGGATTGTCAATGCTGCAATCCCAGGTTACAGCAGGATTGAAGAGAAAAAAACTGGAAAAGCTGACACAATATGAGGATTTAAAGATTGAACTGCAAAGACTCTGGCACAAGCCAGTGAAGGTGGTCCCAGTGGTGACTGGCACACTGGGTGCAGTGCCTAAAGACCCTGGCCTGCACTTAAACACAACCGATGCAGATAAAATTACCATCTGTCATCTGCAAAAGGCCACTCTACTGTGATCTGCATGCATTATTCACTGATACATCACACAGTCCTAGACACTTGGGAAGTGTCTGACTTGTGATTCAATATAACAACCACAAAATAGTGAGTCTGTGGTAAGTGAACCACGAGAGAACACTGTACTACTTTAAAGCAGTTTGCTCTTGCCCTGAGATTCCTAACTGAAAGAAAGGGAGCCAGATCCAGAGATATGGGATATTATACCTAATGATTGTCCATTACACTATCCCCTGCCAGGAAGGTGATTCATTGGAAAGCAGAACACACTTTACGACGACTGCTATAATTTTAGGATCAGGAGTCATAAATGTAATATATCACCTAATGCAAGTCTCCGCACTGTAGATGACACTTTTTGATGTCCATGCATTTTCACTGGAAGGGGGATGAGTTGGAAGAGTTTTCTGTGCTTATTTGCAGTCCCTGGTATAGCTAATGGACTTCTTTGCAATCAGGAAGGTTGCATGTATATTTCCATGCATCAGAGTAGTTGTCGTGCCTTGGCAGATAAATCACCAATTAGTAAGCATTGATATGGTAATTTTGTAATATTCCATGCAACCCCCCTGCTGTTAAGAGTTTTTATAAGTGGTGGGAGACATATAATTAATTAGAGCCGAGATAAATTAGCAAACACAAAGAGGAGGAGGCAGAGCTAGAGATATTTGGTCTACTGGGACGCCGTACTCAGAATGACTCTATACAAGACACACCAGAAGTGTAGCTTCCATTATAAATGTCAGTGAATATTAGTAGTTTAGCATTTTAAATGATAAACCTTTTGTCTCTGTGGACAGGATTATTAATGTCTAATCTAATTAGCTGTTGTATTTCCCCACATTAGATATCCACAAACAAAGATATTGCACACTCTTCCAAAGGAAACACAGCAGGTAAACAAAATTGAAACACAGCAAGTAAACTCACAGAGACCCAGTTCAACAAAACCTCAAATTCTGGAATAGGTGATTTAGTAAAAAGGAAAAAAAATAGTGCAGTGACACATTTTGATAATATTATGGCTGGAATCCTGTTGGCCTTACGTGTGTGCAAGTTCCCCTTCATTGGACATGTTTGTCCAATGGAGAATGTCTTTATTTGGTTTGGATCTGCATGATGCATGTGAAGATCTACATGTACGATCCATTACACATTGGATTAAATATTTTAGTGTAGATGCAGTTGTGCAACATTGACATTCAATGCAAGGGTTGCATAGCATGATCAACATGAAGACATTTATGCACAAATCTGATCTCAACCTAGGCATGAATATTAAAACCAAACACAACATAAATACATGCCCTCAAAATTGTATTTCTCACACTCATATCATTCAGATAATGGTTGAATAAATATAAGGTGGGAACCCCAAGTGTAAAATTGCTCTATACCAGGCACAAGAAAACTTGAGCACTGGGACTGTGGTGCAACTGGCTGAGAGTCAGCTGCATTAACATTACTACTGACTGAAAGTTCGAAGCCAACCTTGGTCGGAGTGAGCTTCTGACCAATTTCTGTAGCTTGTTGTCGACCTTTGCAGCCCGAAAGACAGTTGCATCTGTCAAGTAGGAAATTTAGGTACCACTTATGTGGGGAGGCTAATTTAACTAATTTACGAGGCCATAAAAATCTCCAGCAAGCATGCAAGGAATGAGGAAGTACTTCATCAGTGTCACAAACAGACGATGTGACAGCTCCCCTGGTGGCCAGAATACCCTCAGGGGAAAAAAAACTGGATTGTTAAATAGCCTCTGAGTGTCTGTCTATTATATGTTGTGTGTCTATGGCATTGAATGTTTGCCATGTATATGTACATTGTAATCTGCCCTGAGTCCCCTGCGGGGTGAGAAGGGCGGAATATGAATACTGTAAATAATAAATAAATAAATGAGCCTTCCAGGTGTTTTGGACTTCAACTCCAACAATTCCTAACAGCCGGTAGCTGACATCGTTCCAGCCACACCCCAAATTCAATCAACTTTTCCTAATTCAAAGTTATTGTATCTCCACCCAGTCAGACTGACATAAACAGAACCCAAAGCCACCCAGATTGGGGGATTTGAAAGATAGCAAAGTATAAACAAGAAATCGTATTAAAAAGCAGAAGGTGAGAAACAAACCAGTCCAGCGCCTCCACACTCCCTCTCACAAGGTCTAGCAGAGAAAAACTATATTATTATCTTTGTAAAACCATATTATTTAAGTTTACTTGCACATACTTAAGTAATAGTAGTACAAATACTAAATCCAAATATAGCAACTCAAAGTAGGAGACTCTGTAGCATAAGATCTTAAAACATGACAGAAGAGAAAATATTAATATTAATGGATGGTGAACACATTGAGTCTGATTGCAGACTGACAAAGATACCATGTATGGGGCTGCGGAGGTGCAATGGGTGCTGCTTGTGCTGCTGAACTGCTGAAGATTGGCAGTTCGAATCAGGGTGAGCTCCTGGCGTTAGCCCAAGCTCCAGCCAACCTAGCAGTTTGAAAACATGCAAATGTGAATTCCCCACATTTGCCTTGGCGGGAAGGCAAACAGACACTGCAAGCAATCATGCCGGCCACATGACTAGGAGGTGTCTATGGACAACGCAGGCTCCTCAGCTTGGAAATGAAGATAAACACCTCCCCCAGAGCCGAAGTTGAGCACTGCCTTCAGGAACCAGAGATGAAAGGGGAAGCCTTTGCCTTTGTGTGTGAATTTTTGTCTCATTGTATCAAGGCACTGAATGTTTGCCTGTGATTGTGTTTGTATATTTATGCTGTAATCCACTCCGAGTCCCATCGGGAGATAGGGTGGAATATAAATAAAGTGTACTATTGCCAAAAGAGAAAGAAATATGGTTAAATGTAACAAACAGGAAATTATGCAAATGCATGCTGTACCTTTAAGAAACACCTGGAGGGACATACAAACTACAGCTATAACTATAGGCTTGCTCAATTTCTTACTTCTGTCACACCATCCCATGTTTTCCTACTTATTAAGAATTTGTCTGGTCTAAGGGCAGATTATAGATTTCTACTTAATTGCTGATCATTTTGCTATTGTATTTTTTATCTTTGTTTTGAACAGTAATTTCAAATTTATGCAACATATTACCATCTTGCTCTCTCTACCCTCCGGCTGCAAATTCTATTTGAAAACCTGCTGCTATAGAAAAGTTGTCCAAATGTGTGAATATGCAGTTTGCAATCCCAGGCGTAACCATAATGGAAGTTTCTTGCATTCCTGGATTTTCTTTCCATTTTCTGAGTAACTACCCCAGGGCTGATTAGTTATATAAAAGCATGTGGCTACCTGGTAGATAAATTCACCTCTCTTTTGCCAGCAGACAATAAAATTATTTAGAATATATTGCTCTCCCAATAGGTTCTATATAACATTATGTGTGCACATTGATTTTTGAGGAGAATGAAAGTTGTAATTTGCTCCCATAATAGCCTGCTGTTCATAACAGGGCTTAGATTGATTGAGTCTCATTTCTGTGTAATGGTGGAAAAGAGAATTTTGTAATTCTCGGGAGATATTGTTGTTCTCCTAAGGCTTCCAAATGTGTCATTGTTTGAAATTATACAGAGAGTTATGGCAAAAGTAATGGGATGAGGGAGCAACTCCACAATCCAGTATGGCTATAGAAATAAGGAAATGAAAGTTTAAGTTGTTTCTATTTCAGATGTGCAGACTAGTTCAAGGATGTTAGCTCAACTAAAGTTAAACATGATGCCCAGATGGAAAGTGGTGGCCCCATTGGGTGGTTCATTACCTATGAGATCCACATATGTTAGATAGATATCCATTATAGCAATACTCTGGTTATCCTTCTTGAATTTCCTTGGGCAGCTAAAGCACCATCCACACAGCTATATAATCCAGTTTCCAAATCCAGATTTTTTCTTTTTGTATCAGGAACAACTTGAGAAACTGCAAGTTGTTTCTGGTGTGAGAGAATTGGCAGTCTGCAAGGATGTTGCCCAGGGGACACATGGATGTTTGATGTTTTGCCATCCTTGTGGGAGGCTACACTCATTTCCCCACATGGGGAGCTGGAGATGACAGATGGAGCTCATCCGCGCTCTCCCCGGATTCAGATAATTTGGTTTGGATTACATGGCAGTGTAAATTCAAAAACTGGATAACATGGCAGTATGGGTCATTTCTCATGGGGCTCAGTCCTTAGAAAACCATAGTTGACTGCTCTGGGTGCTTGAAATGTCCCTCAGGTTCTAAAACTCTCTTTAAAGAAGGGTTTTTAGTCTTTTTTTAAATGTTGATAATCAAGCAAAAAGTGGGTCCTAGAAATATGTAAATGTAAATGTTGTCCCCTGACATTAAGTCCAGTCATGTCTGACTCTGGGGTGTGGTGCTCATCTCCATTTCTAAGCTGAAAAGCCGGCATTGTCCATAGACACCTCCAAGGTCATGTGGCCGGCATGACTGCATGGAGCGCCGTTACCTTCCCGCCTGAGCAGTACCTATTGATCTACTCACATTTGCATGTTTTTGAACTGCTAGGTTGGCAGAAGCTAGTGCTGACAGCGGACACTCACGCCGCTCCCTGGAATCGAACCTGCGACCTTTCAGTCAAGAAGTTCCGCAGCTCAGCGCTTTAACCCACTGCACCACCGGGGGCACCTAGAAATAGTCCTAGAAATAGTATCACACAAAAGCTGACTGGCACAACCTGGAGATCACAGTGAAGACATTTGCCCTTGTGCTTTGCTCCTCTGCTGCTGAGTACGCATGCCCAGTATGGAATACATCTCGCTATGTTAAATCAGTGGATGTGGCTCTTAATGGGACATGCTGCATTATCACAGGATAATGATGCCCAACACCGCTGGAGAAATTATACTGTTTGGCTGGTATTCCACCACCTGACATCCGCTGGGAAGAAGCAGCCAGCAATGAAAGGACCAAGGCATTGACATCTCTGGTCCATCCTCTATTTAGATATCAGCCAGCACGTCAGTGACTTAAATCAAGAAACAGGTTCCCAAGATCTAGAAAGATACTCGCAGGAACACCTCAGCAAGCAAGAGTCCAAAAATGGCAGGTAAAAACCCGGAAACTCAATCAGTGGCTGACACCGGATGAGAAACTCCCCCCTGGGAACACAGAAGAGTTGGTGACCTGGAAGGCACTGAACAGACTGCGCTGTGGCACCATGAGAAGCAGAACCAATCTTAAGTAATTGGTCTACAAAGTGGAATTCATGATATGCAAGTGGGGAGAAGAGCAAACCACAGACCACTTACTACAATGAAGTCTCAGGCCAGCCACATGCACCACAGAGGACCTTTTTAAGGTGACACCAGAGGCACTCCAAGTCGCTAGCTTCTGGTCAAAGGAAATTTAGAATAATGCTAAGTTTTTAACTTTGCTTGTGGTTTTTTATACATTATAACTGCATTCTCAATTTGCTTCTGACACGATAAAAAAATACATTCAAATGTTTTATCCAGTTGGTGTATACATGGCCATAGATGACAAATTCTTATGATCAACCACAAAACAAGTGCTCATGCAATGCACTCGAGATATCTATGCTCAACTGGACCTAGCAAGCATAGGTAGGTCTTCTGCCACAAGGTTTTTAGCTTCTCACAAAAGGAATATTCATTTAAAACACCATCTAACTATTCCACTACCCTTAAGAAGAATATATACTTGGGCTAGGTTTGAACAACTCAGTATTATGATGCAAACCGGGCATTACTGTAGCATCCCAAGAAATGAGAGATGCTGTGTACGGGGTTAGGGTTAGGGTAACTGTGAAAGATATTGAACATTTCTTAATTGACTGTCCAGCATATACTGAATTGTGAGACAGATATTTACATCCAATATTATCCAACTGCAGGTCCCCCAACAGAAATTATCTTCTGACATCCCTCTTGCAAGGACAGGAAAGATCCAGGATAATCAGAGTAAGCCTTTCTATTCTGAAAGCTATCAAGAAAAGAGCAGATTTCCTGAAAGAAGAACCAGGAAAATAGGGCTCTGACTGTAAATAGAAGGTCAGCTGCTGTCCTTATTTATTATTTATTTATTTATTTACTGCATTTGTTGACCGCCGTTCTCAGCCCTAGGGCGACTCACGGCGGTGTACAACATATAAAAACAGTTTACAATAGACAATATCACAACAAAATCAACATAACAATCAATAATACCATTACACTCAATCATCCGCGCCGTCTCATTGTAGAATCATAAACCAAACTCGTTATCCATATTCCGTTCCGATCGTCATTACCAATAATTGTAGCACTTAGTCAAACGCCTTCTCAAATAACCATGTCTTTAGACTCTTCCTTACCTTTTTGCCTTCTTTTTTACTCGTGTTCTATTTTGAAATGATCATATGACTGGTTAAGTAAATAAACAATTATTATTATAGTTATGATCAACCACAATGTTTGTCAAGAAACCTGGAAAGATGAAATCTTTGGCAGCTAACTCGGTGAATTCCAAACTCAAGAGTACACATGTACAAATTGGGACTGGAGCAAAATATTGTATTTTCTGTCGCTTAACATGGCGGGTAAAATCCTGTTAGTTTTGATATGGAAAGGAAATGGATTGGATGCTTTTCTGGCTGTGTTACTCTAATATATGTGACTTAGAGGGCTTCTACACACTAGAATTATGTAGTTCGACATCATTTTAACTGCCATAGAATCATGGGAGTTGTAATTTTTACAAAGTCATTATCCTTCTTTGCCATAGAGTGCTGGTGCCTCATCTAACCACAACTATGATCTTATAGTCTTGACCCATGCAGAGGCAGCCCTAGGTAATTTTCAACGGTAAGCAAACAGTATTTTGGCACCCCCCCCCCCAACCAATCACTGATATATATTTTCTGTTCGTCGTGGGAGTTCTGTGTGCCATATTTGGTTCAATTTCATCATTGGTGGAGTTCAGAATGCTCTTTGATTGTAGGTGAACTATACATCCCAATAACTACAACTCGCATATGTCAAGGTCTATTTCCCCCCAAGAGCACCTCAAGAGCGCCCCTGGCCAAAATCAACTATACTGCAAATGCTTACTTTGCATAATGGGTTGAGCCGCCCCTGCCCATGGCAGTTAAAGTGGTGTCAAACTGCATTCATTCTACAGTGTAGATTCACTCCTAGACAGGATGAAGCAAATTGATTTTGAGAAAGATCCAAACGAATGGTGCTTAAAACCATAGCAAAACTTACGTAAGACTCGAACGCCGTGCTTCAGGGCTTGTACGCGCCCTGGTTCCATAGACATGCTGAGCATGGTTTGTTGCCCTCCAATAGTGCACACCTGGTTTTCTTGTGCGGCTTGCTTGAACATGATGATAAGCTGGTTGGCGATAATGGTGTTCAGCACGGAGATGATAACCATCGGGAACACAAAGGAGATGAAAGCATTGACCTGGATGAGGAAGAAACAGAGGGGATAAAGGTACCTTTCAAACACTTAAATAGAAGGGAAAGACCATACAAACTTGAGGAGAGCTATGCTGGATGTGATCGAAGGTTCAAATGCCTCAGTATACTGTGACATTATGGTCAATTGGTTGCCTGTAAGAAGACCATCACCAGGACATGAATGCAACAGCACCCTCATATTGCATTCCCTTGCAGAAAATATACAAATTTCTTAACCATGGAGTTGATGTATTATCTAGTGTCATCATCTGTCCTTCTCAGAGGAACTGTCATTTAGGGGAACACACCAGCAATATCTAACAGAATATTCTAAGTACAGATTGAATATCCTTTGTCTTAAATGTTTGGGATCAAAAGTGTTTTGGATTCTATCCCCCCTCCCACTTCACGATTTTTGGAATACCTATATTTACATGTGTAGATAATGCTGTATCTTCAAGTTTAGTCATAATTCTAAACATAACATTCATTTAGGTTTCATATTCACTGTATACATAATATTCTGAAGGTAATTTTATGCATTATATTTTTAATAATTTTGTGCATGGAGCAAAGTTTGTATACACTGAACTATTAGAAAGGAAATCACCAATTCAAACACTCATGTGGGCAGTTTTAAATGTTGTAAAATGTTGTAAAAAGGCAATAGTAAAGGTTTCCCCTTGGCAGAGTCGTGTCCGACTCTGGGACTCTGGTGCTCATCTTCAATTTTAAGTCAAAGAGCCAGTGTTGTCAGTAGACACCTCCTAGGTCACGTGACTGGCATGACTGCATGGAGTGCCGTTATCTTTCGGAGCGGTACCTATTGATCTATTCACATTTGCATGTTTTTGAACTGCTAGGTTGGCAGAAGCTGGGGCTAACAGTTGGAGCTCACTCCACTCCCCGAATTCAACCTTTTGGTCAGCAAGTTCAGCAACTTAGTGCTTTTATCCACTGTGCAAAAAATCTTATGCAACCAGAGCAGATGCTGTGGATTATTCATATTTCCAATTAGGTGGAAGTACTCTCTTGATCTTGTAGTAACAAGCCAGCTTGTGGATTCGGATCCCAAACAAAATTACCTTCAGGCTATTGCGTGTACTGGGGGCTAATTAAATGGTGTAGTATTCCAGATTACAGTAATTCTGGATGAAGGATACTCAACCTGTACAATTCTATTTTTCGTCCTTATTTTGGAGGGTCATTTTATAAAGAATGTTTTTAACAATTTTGTGCATGAAGCAAAGTTTGTGTACAGTATCCATGGAACCGAGATCTCTGATTTCATTTAGTCAGTCTGGAAGAATATGTCTTCTTTAAGCATTTGCTAGGTTGTCCAGCTTTCTATACATTGATCCATCAGAAAGCAAAGGTGTCACTATCGCTGTGTGGATAACTCTGGGTTTTGGCATATTTTGGATAATTTTGGATTATGGATGCTCAACTGTATTTCATATAGGTATCTCAGATGCTTTTGAATTGTGGTTCTGGAAGAAAGTTCTGAGAGTGCCTTGGACTGCCAGAAGATCCAACCAGTCCATACTTCAGGAAATAAAGCCCAACTGCTCATTGGAGGGAAGGATATTAGAGGCAAAGTTGAAGTACTCTGGCCACATCATGAGGAGACAGCAAAGCTTGGAGAAGACAATGATGCTGGGGAAAATGGAAGGAAAAAGGAAGAGGGGTCAACCAAGGGCAATATGGATGGATAGCATCCTTCAAGTGACTGGCTTGACTCTGAAGGAGCTGGGGGAGGTGACAGCTGATAGGGAGCTCTGGCGTGGGCTGGTCCATGAGGTCACAAAGAGTTGGAAACAACTGAACGAATGAACAACAATATGCACACACATTGTTTTTGAACACTTGAGATGTGAAGGCTCAGGGGAAAAGAATACCATCTCCACCTATTTTTTTCAGAACCTTTTTTTCCCCTGGAGGGAAAAATCTGATTAAATATTTTCTTTTAAAATAATGAATAAAATTTTGAAGATAACGAGTTCACATATATACTGCCTTAAATTTCAAAAATTATGGAAGTGGAAGGCATTCACATTAAACTATGTACAACTTTATATTGTTAAAATTCTTCTTCAGTTTCCTTTCCTCATTTCTTTTTATGCAAATAAGCCCATTGCATCTACTTGACATGAGAACTAATGGAGATTTTCCACCCCAGTTCAAATAATGCTGATGCTTTCTTCTGCTTTTATTGAAGAGTTTTTGCCTTTTCCTCAAAATTAGCAAAAGCAAAGAAGTTCCTTAGAGTTCAAATATCACTTATGGTTCAGGGCCTTTTGTTCCATTCATAACAAAAATTATTTCTTTTTTAAAAAGGAAGTTCAATTAACTGTGATATTTTGCATAAACTGTAATTTTAATCTATCAAAGATGCTAATTTTATGCCAAAACAAGTGAAGACATGGTTGTGGGACCAAATGTTTGCCCAATGATTCCTAGTGCAATAATGAATAATGCAAGTAACAATATCTCAATGGCTTTTGGAATATGCTTTTGGACTGTGTAATTTTAAGTAATTGTTTTATTTTATTTTATTATTTTTTTTGCAAAGTGTTTTTAATTGCATTTATTCAATTTAACATAAACATTAAGTAAACATACCTTTATCACTAAATTATTCCTATACTCTATAACTACTACAAATTCTTAACTAACTATAAGTCAATTCAGACTTCTCTCAATTTACAAAACAAAATAATAATAATTAGAATCTGACCAATCCTTATAATCAAGTCACTCATTCACTCTCCAAATACAATATGATAGTAACATATATGCAACATGCACATCCTAGACATGTCCCATCATTCAATCTTATTTTGTTTTGGAAACATAATGATGAGCGCTCTTTGGATATTGACCATGGTCCACTCCTGTTATTTCTCTTTAATACTCCCCCCCCTCTTCCCCTTACCCTTAGTTTGTGCCCCCTCCACCAGGACCAACCAACTCATGTTGTTTCACAATTCCAGAATATCATTGTTTCTCTTGCTGGCTTATACCCCTTTCCCTCATTAAACACATACTCAATAAATTTTCCCCATATTTTCCAAAAATCTGTTTGTTTACATATACCCCTTTTAATTTTAATATTGCAAGTTAGCTTATCATTAATCGCTATATTCCAAATTTCCCTATACCATTCTTCTAATTGAATTTCTTTTTTTTCCTTCCAATTTTTTGCTATTAACAATTTAGCTGCTGTTATCAAATTAGAAACCAATTCCTTTTCTTCTTGTACGGGAATTATATTATCATGTATAAGTAATAAAGCTAATTTTGTGTAATCTCAGTCTCCATTTTTATTATTGCTCTTATTTCTTTAAATATGCTTTTCCAAAATTTTTGTATAATATAACATGACCACCACATATGTAGATACGTCCCTATTTCCTGACAACCTCTCCAACACTGATTCGAATATTTTTTATCAATCTGATTTAATCTAATAGGGGTTAGATACCACCTCCATATCATTTTGTAGTAATTTTCTTTAATTCTGATAGACATATTTTTTAGTATCCTCATATTCCATATGTTTGCCCATTCTTGATTATTCATTTTTTCCCCCAAGTCTGTTTCCCATACTTCCTTCAAATAATCTTGTTCCTGTTCATTCATTAATAACAGTTTATAGATCTGACTTACTGTGCCTTTTAATGTTATATTCTCTTCTTTAGTCTCCCTTTGAGTTATCATCTTTTCTATTTTTGTGTATTCCCTACCTCCATTATACTTTTTCCTTATATCACTTGACCATTTACCCAATTGTAAATACTTATACCAATCTAAGTCTCCTAATTCCTCTTTTATTCTTTCCATATTTACCATTTTCAGATCCCAGTCTTTTATTTTCATTAAACCTCTTCCATTAAGTTCTACTTCAAGTTCTTTTTTTAAATTTTCTGGGAAGTTTTCTGTCATTAAAACTGGCATGATAGGAGAAATACCTGGCATTAGGGTTTTTTTATATCTTCCCCAAATCTCTAAAATATTTTTTAGAAAGGGATTGTTTAAATTGTTATACCATTTCTTTTTACCCTTTTCTCTATTACCCCTATAAAAAATGTATTCTAATTTCAGTTCTAATTTTTTATCATCTTCTTCTAACCACTCCAAGCTCTTTTGTTTTGCTAAACTTTCTACTATATATCTTATTTGATTTGATTGATAATATAACTTGAGGTTTTGTAATCCAAGACCTCCCTCTTTCTGAGACTTATACCATAAACTTTTATTTATTCTAGCTTTTTTTGTTCCTATTACAGTACAGATTTAACATGTTTTGCCAGATTTTTATTTCTTGATCTGAAATTTTTACAGGTAGCATTCTAAATAGAAAATTTAGTTTGGGTAATATCTTCATTTTAATTAATGCTATCCTACCGAACCATGATAATTTGAGCTTATTGTATTCCAGCAATTTCTTATCAATTTCCTTTCTTAATTTGGTTAGATTATTTATTTCTAAATTTTTTAAATCTTTAGTTATATTTATTCCTAAATATTTAATTGTTTCTTTGATTTTAATTTTAATGTTCCCTTCCTGTTTTATATTTTTTATCTCTTCTTCTCGATAATTAAATATCATCATTTCTGATTTGTTCCAATTAATTTGTAACCCTGTCATTAATCCAAATTCTGTTAAATGAGCCTCAATTTTCTCCCAATGTTTTATTGGATGTTCCATTGATAAAAGGGTGTCATCTGCAAACAAATTTATTTTATATTTCTGTTTTATTCCTATTCCTTTTATACTACTATCATCTCTAATTACATTAGCTAATAGTTCCATTACAATGGCAAATAGAATTGGGGAAAGAGGACATCCCTGTCGCGTGCCTCGTGTTATATCTATTTTCCCTGTTAATCCATCATTCACCATAAGTAATTGTTTTAAGTGATATGTTTTAATTATGTGATTCTAAAGTGTATGTTGTTTTATTTTTATATGTACTTAATTCTTCTAATATTTGGTAGCTTTAGTATCCCGAGGAACTGAAGTTTTGTCTCTTTTGTAGTAAGTCTATACTTGATTTGTGCCTTTGTTGTGAGCTGTCCTGAGTCCCTTTCAGGGTGAGAAGGGTGGGATATAAATGCCATAAATAAATAAATAAAATTATTTTTGTGTACCTAAAATAACACAGGGATTTTAAATAATATTTATTTATTATTTATTTACAATATTTCTATCCTGCCTTCTCAAGCCCGAAGGCGAATCAAGGTGGCTAACAAATTAGCAGCAAAACATCTCTCTCCAGGCCTCTGCTATCTTCCACAGACTCCTAGGAAATTATAGATTGCAACCCATCATCCCCTTCCTCATCTTCTGAGCACGCAGAAAGTTAATCTGATGCTTGTCGTGCTATTACACACACAGTGGGTTTCCATGACTAAATGGGGAATCAAACCTTGGCTTCCAGAGTCACAGTCCAATTATCATCAAACTGTTACATCAGATTGCAGTACTGCAATTCTTAAAATGACAGCTTAGAGATGATGGATGGTCTTGGGCATGTCACCATCAATAGGCACCCCTAATTTAAAAGTGGTGGCACCTCTTCTGAGAATCTGAAAATTTTCTAGATGCTGCTTCTGACCGTACAAAATATTTGTATTGGCACCACAAAGATTTCTTGTGCCAAAACTGCCCCCTTCAACGTGGAACTTGCCAGATGTGTTAGACTACAACCTCCATAGTTTTGGATGATGAAGTTGTTGCCTGACACATTTCAAGGAGAGGAGAGCTTTGCCAAAGCTTATACAAGCCTAGACTTTTTCCTGCAATCAGACTGACCTAATATGCTTTTGCCAATAAGACACATCAGAAGTTATTTTCAGGAATCTAATGAAAGCAGCAAGAAGGTTACTTTTAGAAAAGAACTGTGTGATCTGCCCTCTCTTTCTGTAAAGGAGTGGTTGATCAAGGTGTAGAAATTGGCAGAAATGCCAAAGCTCACAGTATTTATTTGTCTATAAGATAACAGAGTACTTTTAGACTTTTTAGATTAATGACTTCTCTTTTATGGGTGTCATGAAGGGAAGATGTCACTTGAAGCTAAGTTGAATAAAAGCTTTTCTGGATTATAAAAAGGTTTTCTATATGTTTCTGTACTTCTGATTTCTAAATTTGAAAAAAAAATAGGAAAAAGATGAAAAAGTCACCTATAACGAAGTCAATTCTTGCACACAAAAGTTCTCAAGCTAGCAAGCATTGATTCATTTTAGTACCAGTCTGGGCTGTTTTTGCTGCCAGAGGCTAAGAGGGTAATCCTAGCTCAGCAAGCTGTCTGAGGGTCAAGCAGGCTGGGTTTTGGCTGGCTGAAAAGCTGTGTTAAATTCAAACCTGACCTGCATAGGAATTTTGGAAAATTAGAACTGGTATCTGATGGATTTAGCTCCAGGATTTCCCGTGGATGCCAAAATCCAAAGATGCTCATGTTCCATTATATACAATGATATGATAAAATTATGTCCCCTATATAAGGTATCAAAATCAAGGTTTGCTTTTTGAAATTTTGAAAAAAAATATTTTTAAGCTGAGGATGGTTGAGTCCATGGATGCAGAATTTGTAGCTATGGAGGGCCAACTGAACATGTGTCCTTGAACTGGAGGAGGTTTGGATCTGAACAATCACAGCTCTCTGCTCACTCCTCCATGTCTTTGTCCCCTTTTGAGCTTTTTTGCTGGCTGATCTCAGCCAGAAGAACAATTCTTTTGGAGATTCCTCTGCCCATTGTTTATGATATCAGCTGGCAGAGAGCGCTTATGCACTCATTAAGTACAATCCAACCTAGGAATATGATTGTTTGCATTATTCATGCAGGAAAGAATGTGTCATTTAAATACATTTCTTCTTATCATAGGGACATCTGAGAAAACTCTGCAGTTACCAAAATGAGAAAGTCCTCTCCTACTGCTGCAACTCAGCCTTTTAATTCCCCTATTCCATGATGATATCCTGTTCTCCAACTGTCCTGATCGACAGGGTCAGTCCCAATTTATTCTCTGTCAATCCACTTTTCTAGCTTCTTTTGAAATCTCCTGGTTTCTCTCTTCTTTCACATCCCCCTTTTATCTTCAGTTTAATTACATTGCTTCCAACTAAATTCAAAGTGCAAAAGTATTTGTATTCAAGGGAATGGAGGGGGAGGGCACAATCTTCTCAGTAGACTCAAGCGGAAGCAAATTTCTGTAACTCTCACAGTTTGTGTGTTCATAAAATCATAGAACAATAGAGTTGGAAGAGACCTCATGGGCCATCCAATTCAACCCCCTGCCAAGAAGCAGGACAATCGTATTTAAAGCACCCCCGACAGATGTTCTACCTCACTCACAACTTTTGTCATCTTGGCCACATTCTTGGCCAAATATATGTGAATTCTGGAGGGTATGTGATATAGTGTCTGGTAGGAGACAAGAGAAAGAGGGGAGCCAAGCATGGAAGATCACTTGTCAATGGTTTCATGACTGCTGACGGCAAGCCTTAGTTGGCTATCCTCTTTCCTTGGCCTCAGCCATATTGTGACAAGTAGCAAGGAGAATTAGGTTCTTGTGGGTTTTTTCGGGCTATATGGCCATGTTCTAGAGGCATTTCTCCTGACGTTTCGCCTGCATCTATGGCAAGCATCCTCAGAGGTAGTGAGGTCTGTTGGAATTAGGAACAATGGGTTTATATATCTGTGGAATGGCTGGGGTGGGGCAAAGAGCTCTTCTCTGCTGGAGCTAGGTGTGAATGTTTCAACTGACCACCTTCATTAGCATTTGAAGGCCTGGCTGAGCCTGGTAAAATCTTTTGTTGAGAGGTGTTAAGATGTGCCTGGTTGTTTCCTCTCTGCTGTTTTGCTGTTGTAATTTTAGAGCAAGGAGAATTGTTTGTCAATGGCTATCATTGCAAATGACAGAGAAGCCTTGATCAGATATGCCCCCATTTTTCCTGCTGGCAAAGCAGGAGAGGGGGCAAGCAAATGTGAGAAACATCACCCATCAATGCCTGCCATAGATGGTGTACAACAATCCATGAATCCTCTTGGAACTCGCAGGGGTCTTTCGAAAAGTCAGGAAGATGCCATTTCAATTGTGAGGTAATTATCTCCTCCACTTATCTGTTTCTGCCCTCCTGCCAGCCACAACACAGACATGTTGGAAGGGAGGAGAAAATAATTGAATCTGGTTGGGATGGCAAAGAAAACACGAAAAGGGCTTCAGCAGGACTCTTCTTATCCCCCCATGTTGATGGGCAGCAATTGTCCAATGACACAACTTATCATGAAGCAAGCAGCTACAATCCACTCCAGCTCATACACTGGTAGTCCAAAAATATGAAGGGGGAAGAGGGGAAATGTCTGATGTGGTTGAGAAATTATAATGCCACTATTCCAGATAAACAAAGCCAAAAAAAATGATGAGAAGGGGAGTAATTCCAAGATGTCCACAAACACTGCCAGTCCAGGAGACAGAATAGTTGCCAGTGACAAGGATTCACAGCCCGAACCAGGAGATTTGCAGATGGCTGGCTTCTACTGAATGGCAGGTGGTTGTTGAATCAACATTTCTTATTTTACAGATGTTGGCTCTTATGAAGCATCTCCTCCTCTCTTTTTCAAGACAAGAGTATCTCTTCAGCATCTACCAAGCTTTTCTAAACAGAGAACTCTCTTCCTGATTCAACAACTATTTGCTCGGATTTAGGGAGGGAGCAATCATCTAGAGCCAGAAATTCCTCTCAATTCAACTTCCCTGGGGGCGCATCTATTCTACACTGTAGAATGAATGCAGTTTACTACTATAACTGCCATGGCTCAATATATGCAATCATCTCTGTCAAAGAATGCTGATGTTTCACTATAAATTCCAGGATCCCACTGCACTGAATTATTACAGTTACACTGGTGTGAAACTACATTGATTCTAGACATTCTATGAGAGTCAGGCATGTAGCGGGGGGGGGGGGCTTCAGCCTCCCCCCCCCCGAAATTCTCATGGTGGTCCGCGAGAAGGCCTTACTGGTACATTATTTAAACTGTTATGTTTATTCATATCATGATCTGATCACCATGCTCAATATATCCCATATGCATGGGGGTATTGGGGTAACGATACAAAAGGTTTGGTAGGGTAGACCCTCTTTCACTCAGACTCAGCCCCCCCCCGAATCAACCTCACCCCCCAAATCAAAATCCTGGCTATGGGCCTGATGAGATTCATTTTTTTCCCTGTGTCAGAAGTGACTTGAGAAACTGCAAATTGCTTCTAGTGTTAGAGAATTGGCTGTCTGCAAAGACATAGCCAGGGGATACCTGGATGTTTTGATGTTTTACCATCCTTGTGGTAGGCTTCTCTCATGTCCCTGCATGGGGAGCTGGAGCTGACAGAGGGAGCTCATCTGTGCTCTTTGCATCGATATTTTAATTGTTTTTCATTGCCTCAACAGCATATCCAACAAAATTGGAAGAGCACACAGAACTCCATAGGGCTTACTTCACACACAGACTTAGCCATATCTAACTATAAGTGGATTCGAGGTTCAACTGGATTTAGGGGTAGCTAATTTTAGCTGCATTTACACTGCCTCTTGTGATGGATCCCCATCTGGGAGTTGTCTTCCTGCAGCTCAACCCTTGGACTACTATGAAAGGCACTGCAGACTACTTCAACCAGAGAAGTCAGCCATAGCAGAGCACCTGATGAACCAACCTGGACACAGCATATTATTTGAGAACACAGAAATGCTGGGCCACTCTCACAACCACCATGTCAGACTACACAGAGAAGCCATTGAAATCCATAAGCATGTGGACAATTTCAACAGAAAGGAGGAAACCATGAAAATGAACAAAATCTGGCTACCAGTTAAAAAAAACTCTAAAAATATAACAGTAAATAAAAAAACCCCCTCAAACACAGGGGAACTCCAGACAAGAAACAATCAGGAACACCTAATCACCTTTCAACAAAGGATTTTCCCAGGCAATAACAAGCCATGCCTAAAAACTGTCAGGCCATCAAATGCTAACTGAAGTTTTTCTTTGATTTTAAATGTAATGTATCACATATGTATATTGTAAACTGCTCTGAACCTTTGGGGAGTAGTGGTATATAAAATTTATTAATAAATAAAAAAAATAAAAAAAAATAATCAAGGTGACCAACTGAAACATTCACACCTAGCTCCTACAGATAAGAGTTTTTCCTCCCATCCTGGACCTTCCACAGATATATGAACCCAATTTTCCTAGTTTCCAACAAACCTCATAACCTCCGAGGATGCTTGCCACAGATGCAGGTGAAATGTCAGGAGAGAATGCTTCTAGAACATGGCCGTACAGCCCGAAAACCTACAACAACCCAGTGATTCAGCCATGAAAGTCTTCGACAATAGTATCCCTTATCTTGCTCTTTCACGTTAAGGTTCCTTAAAGGCTGGAAACCTTTTTCCAATAGCTCTATCTTTCCTACCTGGGCCGATCTAACTCTTTCACAGACAAGCCTATGGTTTTTATATTTGTTTTCTCCATAACAAATCATGAGCTGTCATTGATTGGCTCTACAAAGTAAAGTCAGTCAACATCTTGCTTCATACCTATAAAATGAGGCAGATTCGTTCTTTTGCTCTCAGAGTAATTTCAGAGCCAAGAACAGTTTGCTATGTGATGTAGAATAGAAAAGTGTGCCCCACATACTCACATCTCAAATATCTTAAGCCAGCCAAGTTATTTGAACCTGTTAGTCAAGTAATATTGCTGTTACCACTCTATTCTTTTTCTCTGATGAGAGGTAAACACAAGGTACAGATTGTGCAGAAATCATCCATCAAGGGCATGGATTCATTAGTGGATGAAGGGTAGAGGGACTGTATTCCTCTTATGATCCCCATTCCATTTCACTGCACTGACATTTATGCCTCCCATGTTAATTGAAGTAAGCCTTTGATTTTGTTATTTAAATAATCAACACAATGGGTTGCTGTGAGTTTTCCAGGCCGTATGGCCATGTTACAGAAGCATTCTCTCGTGACGTTTCACTCACATCTATGGCAGGCATCCTCAGAGGTTGTGAGGTCTGTTGGAAACTAGGCAAGTGGGGTTTATATATTTGTGGAATGTCCAGGGTGGGAGAAAGAACTCTTGTCTGTTTGAGGCAAGTGTGAATGTTCCAATTGGCCACCTTGATTAGTGGGTTGTTGTAGGTTTTTCGGGCTATGTGGCCATTTTCTAGAAGCATTCTCTCCTGACATTTCACCTGTATCTATGGCAAGCATCCTCAGTGGTTGTGACCTCACAACCAGTTGCCTCTATGGCAAGCATCCTCAGACCTCACAACCTCTGAGGATGCTTGTCATAGATGCAGGCGAAACGTCAGGAGAGAATGCTTCTAGAACATGGCCATATAGCTCAAAAAACCTACAACAAATCAGTGATTCCAGCCATGAAAGCCTTTGACAATACACTTTGATTAGCATTGACTAGCCTGGCAGCTTCAAAGCCTGGCTGCTTCCTGCTTGGGGGAATCCTTTGTTGGGAGATGTTAGCTGGCCCTGATTGTTTTCTGTCTGGAATTCCCCTGTTTTCTGAGTGTTGTTCTTTATTTACTGTCCTGATTTTAAATTTTTGTTCAATACTGGTAGCTAGAAAGGAGGACACCATGAAAAAGGAAGAAGGAAAGAAAGAAATCTGGCTACCAGTATTAAAAAAAACCTCTAAAGTTAGGACAGTAAATAGAGAAGAAGAACACAGGAAACAATCAGGACCAGCTAACACCTCCCAACAAAGGATTCCCTCAGGTAGGAAGAAGCCAGGCTTTGAAGCTGCCAGGCTATTCAATGTTAATGAAGCTGGCCAATTGCAACATTCACACTTGCCTCAAACAACAAGAGTTCTTTTTTACACCCTGGACATTCCACAGATGTATAAACCCCACTTGACTAGTTTCCAACAGAGTTCACAACCTCTTAGGATGCCTGCCATAGATGTGCGTGAAACGTCAGGCGAGAATGCTTCTGGAACACGGCCATAAAGCCCAGAAAACTCACAGCAATTCAGTGATCCCTGGCCGTGAAAGCCTTTGACAACACAATCAATACAATGTTTTGGGCATTTCTCTGGCGCTAGGTACCATTTTATAGTATAAATGATTTCTGATTTAGAGTTGTTGATTTGCTTCATTCATCTCATCATCATCATCATCATCATCATCATCATCGGGGCAGACTGTGCTCTCCTTTATCTCACGTTGATGCCGTCTCCTCTTTTGTGCTGATTTTAATGACAGGTCTCTGTAGCTCATGATCCAATTAGCCAGTAACCTCTGCCTCAGAGGATTAGAATTGATTGGTCTAACAGATCCAAGTTACAGCATTTGTAAAATCCAATGAATGTGTATTTTTATTAAAAAAAATAAAGCAAAAGGGGATGAAATTAACTTGTTCTTGAATCTAATAGAAGGCAATATGAGCATCAAATTAAAATCAAGATCTATTCTCTTTTGACAGATGTTCATCCGTATCTGTCTCATTAGTGCTTTAAACAGTTTAGAAGTCAATTTAAATATCATTAAATTAATGTTAAAATCAAATCCTTCTGGAAATTGTAGTACAGATGAATTGAGGAGATAATAGCTGTCTATGAGTAGCCTCCGGAGAATTATATCTCCCACTTTTCCCCAGACTGGGTTCTGTTGCATATAAACATGTTTTAAAGCTGGTTTAGATCTTTAAGGTGGGTATGCATAGTCTTATCAACAAACAATTGGCTAATATAAACTTAATAGATTTTATATACAAGTTCATGCTGATTATTTCAGTAGATTTCTTCCTCTAATTTTGTTCTTCAATTCTCTTTTTGTAAGCCAGAGGAGAGTTTTCTACTTTTCTAAATACTTCAGTTTATTGTTTTTTCCCCACCATTAGGAAGTAAAAATACATAGGGCTGGTACAGAAATGGACAACTTAACAGATCAAGGAGCTTGAGTAGCTCTCCTATTAAGAAGGTGTGGGAATGTTTTTCTTGTTTGAGGCAGGAAGGAAAGACATGTTGTATTTCCAACTTATGGTGACCCTAAGTCATCCCTTGGTGGAGTAGTGGGTTAAACCACTGAGCTGGTGAACTTGCTGACTGAAAGGTTGGCAGTTCGAACCTGGGAAGCGGGGTGAACTCCCGCAATTAGCCCCAGCTTCTGCCAAACTAGCAGTTCAAAAACATGCAAATGTGGGTGGATCAATAGGTACCGTTTCTGTGGGAAGGTAACGATGCTCCATGCAGTCATGCTGGCCACATGATCTTGGAGACATCTGTGGACAACGCTGGCTCTTTGGCTTAGAAATGGAGATGAGCACCAACCCCTAGAGTTGGTCACGACTAGACTTAATGTCAGGGGAAAACCTTTACCTTTACCTAAGGCAAACCTATCACAGGGTTGTCTTGGCAAGATTTGTTCAAAGAGGACTTGTCTTGGAAAAAATTGTTCAAAGTGTGTTTGCTCTCCTCTGAGGCTGAGACTTGCTCAAGGTCATCCAGTGGTTTCAAAGGCTGAGTATATATTAACCCAGAGCCAGGCATGTAGCCGGGGGGGGGGGGGGGGGGGGGGCTTCACCCCCCCCAATTCTCATAGTGGTCCGCGAGAAGGCCTTACTGGTACATTATTTAAACTGTTATGTTTATTCATATCATGATCTGATCACCATGCTCAATATATCCCATATGCATGGGGGTATTGGAGTAACGATACAAAAGGTTTGCTAGGGTAGACCCTCTTTCACTCAGATTCAGCCCCCCCCCTCCCGAATCAAACTCAGCTCCCCAGAAACAAAATCCTGGCTACGGGCCTGCCCAGAGCCATAGTTCAGCCCTAAATGTTGGACTTCTCAAGCTTCTAGTTATTTGTCATGTATATAATTGCTTATGTATAATTGTTACGTGGGTACATAGGTACCCACATAGGTGGGAACCTATGTATCCACCGCCACGACACCGCACTTGGAGGACAATCTTACTGGGACAACGAGGTATCGCATAAGTAAGTAAGTAATTGCTTACTGTATTGTACGTGTATATTGGTTTGCAATTTTACCTAATCTCTTTGTTGTGGGAGGGGCTGAAGACCATGTGATCAGAATTGGGCATGTTCAGGATCCTGACTCCATTTTAGTTCAGTTTTTGATTTAGACTCCAGTGGAAGTAGAAGCCATCTGTATGCTTTAGACTTCAATGCAGGAACAATGTGCTTAGAGACTTATTAGACTTGCAAAACAGAGCGATGCTTTGGACTATGGACTTCCTTATTTCCAAGGAAGATGGTCTGTGTTACCTACACAGAGAAACTACTGCAAAATCCTATTGTAACTCAGTTCATAAGCAAAGTGCTTGTATGCTGTATACATGAAGTTTTGTGAGTAAACCAACTCTGTTACATTTAAAGAGGACTTTTATTTTGTCTCTTGAGAGCATGATTTAAAGGCAAATACATTTTAAAGGAGATTAGGTGTTTTGGGGCAACTTCAAGGAACATTTCTGAAACTCTGCAGAATATATACATTTTTTGTGCATTGGCATTTCTTTATCCCTAGCAGTTCAAAGACATACCTAGGTACATCAGTTTAACCGCTGAGAGACCTAATTGCCTTGCCTGAATGAGGGTGAATGTCATTTTTCCAAAAAGGTTGTAATTTCTAACAAGGTTATGCCTTTTCGATGACCAGTGGTTTTCCCAAAATATTATAAATCCCATTTCCCAAATGGCGATGGAGATTCACATTTTCCGAAATGAAATGAACTACATGATGCTGTCTTTCATGAGAAATATTAGAAACATATAATACAAGGTGGTGAGAAGTTGTCCTCCCCACTCTTTCATACCAATACAATCCAGGGTTCTCCAGTAAGGTTGAGTGGCAGCAGCAGATTCCAGATTGATGAAAGGAAGTACATCCTCATACAGTGTGTTGCTAACCAACGGTGTGTTCACTACTACATGGTAGAGGCTGGATCTACACTGCCAAATAATGCAGTTTGAACTTCATTCTATGGTCAATGCAGACCCCAATATTGCAGTTCAAAATACATTATATGGGTCTACACTGACCATATGATGCAGTCCAAGCTGAATTATTTGGCAGTGTAGATCCAGCCAGAGTGATGGTTACCAGATTGGATTGCTTTAAAAGTTGGATAAATCTACGAAAATGGAGACCATCAACGGCTATGAGTCAGGATGGCTTCGTATCAAAGTCAAATTTTAAAAATATTATGACATGAAAAGATGATAATGTTGGGAAAAGAGAAAAAAAGTAGGATAAGAAGAAGTCCACATTTCATTTCATATGATTTGAGTGGATAATTGAAGCCATGAACCTGAGTTTGCAAGTTCTGTGCAGGGCTATTAACAATAGCGTCTCTCATTCATAGGGTGTCCATGTTGAAATAACAACAACAAAGCAGAGGTAATTATGTCTCTACAAGCTGCTGGGAGATGTAAGATGGCAAAAGCACTAGCAACTGTGGGTCAAAGTTCTATCTCATTGTTGCAAGGGCATTAATCTTGATCAGTGCATTTATGTTGCAGACCAAAAGGGCAAGAACAGCTTTTCATTCCTGGGTGTACAATGGCAATTGGATAGCTTGATCCACAACTACTGATTAGCCATGGAGCAATCCCCAGACACTGTCCAGTTACACAGGAAAGAAAGTGAAATTAAATTATCACTTTCCAGACTAAGGCTTCTCCAATCCTCCTGGAGAGAATACATATGTGAAACATAGCCAGAATCATCCAACTGTTATTGCCAACAGCCGCTTTAAGATGCAGTTTTGCTTGATTGTTTTAAAATAAACCTTCCCCAAGTGCTGATTATCAATATTGTTGATAGTGAGAATAGAGATAAAGCAAGCTTAATCCCATACTTTTAGCTGAGACCAATTTTCATCCGACCCTTCTTATTCTAGAACTGTACCTATTCATAACCATTTGGTGGTCAGAGAGGCAATGGACAGAGGAAGTAAATAAGGAATTAATAAAGAAACACATCACACAACTCGGATTTAGACCAATTTGTGATTTCCACTTATCTTATTTATCTTAAGTTTCCCATTACTTATCTTAAGTTTCCCATTCCTTCAATTTAAATGCTTTGTAGCTTTGAAATCTTCTCTCTGACATTGTTATTGAATTCTACTTCTGGAGCTTGATGGTAGATGAATGATGTTCTCTCTCCATGGAAATCATTCAATTTGAAGATGCCATAAACAACAAGAGTGGCTTTGAAAATTGTTTATGGTCACTACTGAACCATGAGAGAGGAATTGGAGCTTTGTGAGAGAGACGCCTCCAAAGATTAATGGCCTTGCAACTGCTTAAACGTCTTTGAAACATTTATTGTTTTGGGACCATTTATTGCACAGCTCTCAAATCACTAAATTGGACTTGTTAACAGCAAAACTTTTAGAATGTTTTTGTTTTGTTTTTCTGGACTGAGTCAGAAAGAACAGACTGCCACTGTAGCCCAAAATGGCTTGCTCTGTACCCCATCCATCCAAGGATCATCAGATGCAACATTTTCTGCTCAAGGATTTCTGTGGTCAGTCCTATTAATGCACTATACCTGAGAGTAGATTTATATATTGCAAATATGTCAGATTTCTACCATAGTGATGTGGATGAGGATGACAATTATGATGATGATGGGATTAGCAATTGACACAATTGTGCATTGTGGTCCTCAGTCTAAAGTACAAACATCTAAGTAATATCAAGCAAATGTGAATGGTTATTGACCAGTTATCTACAAATTTCAAGGCAGGGTAATCTCTAGCTAGAATGTCTAGTCCTTCCTACAAAGGCTTGAAATGAGTTCATTAGGATGAAATTTGTAATAGTTTCCCATCACTCAAGGAAACCTCATCCTGGTCATTATAATTATAACGTTAAAAGTTGCAGACAGAATGCAAAAGGATTTAATCTATCCCTCACTGAGGACCTCATCACATGAAGTCACCTGACACATGCGACAGTGGTAGGCTTTTCCAGGCAGTGTGGTGAATCCAGCTGGCAGAAAGGGAATCTGTGACCCCCATGCCCCACATTGCTTGCGATGATGCCTTCTCCATCACACAGGGAAAAGTGTCGCTACCTGGCTTCCCCCCATGCTCGCTCCATTGTTGACAATCAGATCACGGGAAGCCTCCAGTGTTCTCCTTGCTTCTTCTTAGGATACATCCAGCATAGTTCGGTGATGGAGCCATGATGGTAGTAGCTCTACGTCATTTGATGGGATCTGGTGGACTCCATCCTTGAACTGTGTTAGGTGCATCCTATGAAAGGTTCAAACCTCAATGTAATGATTATGAGGTTCTAAGTCATGACTGAGAGCCAGCCTGGTTTGAGTGCTGGACTCTGGAGACCAGGGCTCAAAACCCCTCTTGGCGAAAACTAGGTGACCCTAAGCAAGCCACACTCTCTCAGCCTCAGAGGAAGACAGTGGCAAACATCTTTTGAACATGGCTTGCCAATAAAAGCCTGTGATTGGGTCACCTACTATCACAAATGACTCTGTTGACCTCAAAATAAAGGCCAGGCAAAGCGTCCCTGCCTCGCCTGGCATCTGGAAGAAAAGCAAGGGGCAGGGGGCGAATCTGTAGCTCCATGTGCAGCTTCATCTCGGTGATGCTTTCCCCATCACATGGGGAAAGTGTCACCCTTCCAGCGAGGCTCCAGTTGGGTACAGGGCTTCCCCCAGAAGCTACACAATGTTGTGTGATGGCTGATGTGGTGCTCTGTTAGTTAGATGGGGTGGCAGCATCCTAGGATGCTAAATTCACCCTGTCTGATGAGGTCGAAAGACATACAACAAAGAGAACAACCGATAATTGTGGTGTAATTCAGCCACACCTTCATTACTAGAACAAGGATTACTAGTAACTAGTGACTTTTGAATTCTGCCAAGAAAGCTGATTTTGAGAGTGACTAGCACTGAATTTATATCAACCCAAAATCCACAGAGATGGATGCTGTCATTCCAGCACTGTGAGAATGCAGTCAATTCCAGATGCCTTTGTGTCACAGAAAGATATCTCTCCTTGTGAAAGCTTGAGCTGAAACATTTAGTGGAATTGCTCAGCCACTGATGGGTCTAATCCCAGCTTGGCGACCCACTGATGTCAGAAGTCTGAGTGCTAAATTCCCCACTGGAGAGGAGCCAAGACTGCTGCCGGCAAGACCATATGAAGCACTAACTCATTTCTGTCTTGCTAACATGCTGGTGAGCATCAGAGCTCAAAAGCAACACACTTGCCTTGTTGCTCAGATTTGCGAGATGTAATTATTTCCCCAGGAGCGCTAAAGTAATTTCTAGTCCTTATGGAAGAACTTAACAGCAAAGGCTTGTTCTGCTCTCAGTTCGAACTGAACTAGACTGTAGTGCCAGTACAGAGTAATGAGCCTGCAGTTAACTTTGTGGATGGGAAAATGGCTGCTACTTTTCTTTCCAATTGAAGACATGGAGAAAATCTGCTTCCTCTCCAACAGAATGGGAATGAACCTGGATGCAGATTCCACCCTTGTTTTTTTTGTTTTTGTTTCATTCTTTACTTTTTATTTCAATTCATACTTGGTTAAAAGTGTTTTCCCCAGTGCTTGGAAAAATATTTGTTAAGTCACAGCTCCCAAAATCTAGAAAAAGGGGCAAAAAAAAAGATTCAGACCTTGGAAGAAGTAAAATTTGAACTACAGCTCTCAGAATCTTAGGGATTTGTGGTTCAAGAAAGTAACTTTTAGAGTTGTGTCTCTCGAAGTTGAATTAGAGTACCAATAACTTTTACAAGAACTCCAGGAACTATAACACAAAAATAACTTTCTAGGATCTTAAGGCACAGCTAAGCTGTAGAAATAATATTTTAACATCATTTTAACTGTTATGGTTCAATGTTGTGGAATCATGGAAATTGTAGTTTTCCAAGGTCCTTAGCCTTCTCTGCCAAATAGTGCTGATGTCCCACCAAACCATAAATCCCAGGATTCCATCACATTGAATAATGGCAGTTAAAGTAGTGTCAAACTGAATTTATTATACAATATAGCTACATCCTCCATTGATCTAGAAGTCTTCCTTCCTTCCTTCCTTCCTTCCTTCCTTCCTTCCTTCCTTCCTTCCTTCCTTCCTTCCTTTTGCCTCTGATTCTGTTCTATTTATGTTTAAATAAGTGTATTATTTATTATTTAGGGAAATTAGTCCCTGTATCTTTTCAATTGGGGCTAATTAAAAAAATATAGAGTTTAGGAAAAAAATCCCTAATTGTGAAGAATTCAGATGAGACATGGGTGAAAGGTCGACATGATTAAATTCCTGTGAGTTAAACACACAGCTGAGCACTTTAGACACCATGATGTAAGTTAGAGATGGGTGGATCAGTCTGCCCCGAAAATAATCCAGAAAAAAAAAACTGGATTAATTTCCTGGACATCTGCTGGACACCCAAAAAAGTTAATCTGAATTCTGGATTAAGTGTGGATTTGGCATCGAGTCCTGGTCATAGCAGAGCATGATGTCACTGCCACGTACAAGGGCTGGAGGTTGAAATTCCATAGCCGTCACCTTCGGAGAATTGTAATGGCCAATTTATTCTCAGAACAGAATCTTCCTTCCTAGGAAGCCTGCATAGGCTCACTGCTTTCAAACAAGCATGTCACTGGTATACATACGGAAAAAAATACTTGACCCCCCATTTACACAAAGCAACTAAATCGGATATATGGCTGTATTAAGGCATTTGGAGCAGTTCCAAAAACAGCATTGGTGTTTTTCATATGTTAGCCATCTTTGTATTGTGGCAGAATGGTTATGAGAAATGCTACCATTGATGGTTCATGCATCATACTACATGACATCACTAAAGCCCACCCTTGTCCTATCAACCTTGTAACATCACCACCGCCTTAAGATATCACAAGTCCTTAAGACCACACCTGGAATACTGTGTCCAATTCTACCGCAATTGAAAGGAGATGTTGACAAGCTAGAATGTGTCCAGAGGAGGGTGAATAAAATGATCAAGGGTCTGGAGAACAAGCTCTATGAGGAGCAGCTTAAAGAGCTGGGTGTGTTTAGCCTGCAGAAGAGAAGGCTGAGAGGAGACATGATGAGGGCCATGTACAAATATGTGAGGGGAAGTCATAGAGAACAGGCTTGCTTTTTGCTGCCCTGGAGACTAGGGCGTGGATCAATGGCTTCAAACGACAGGAAAGGAGATTCCACCTGAACATTATGAACTGTGAGAGCTGTTCGGCCGTGGAACTCTCTGCCCTGGGATGTGATGGAGGCTTCTTTTTGGAGGCTTTTAAAGTGAGGCTGGATGGTCATCTGTGGGGGGTGGTTTGAAGGCGATATTCCTGCTCCTTGGCAGGGGGTTGGACTGGATGGCCCACGAGATCTCTTCCAACTCTAGGATTCTATGATTTTAAGTCTTAGAGTTCAGCTCTGAAATCCCAGAGTTTGGGATAGTGCTGACTCAATAATCCAGGCCATGAGGCTTGACACTAGTTAACCCCGGTTAGTCCAAAATAAAATAGACTAATTGAAACAAATGGGATTCACCCACATTCAGCAATAGATTGAATGGGCTGATTCTAGCTGGAAATGTATTCAAGTTATCCCTCCAGATTTGTGGTTTTGACTTCTGTGGATTTCATTATTTATGGCTTTGATTACAAATAGGAGCCCCTGGTGGCGCAGTGGGTTAAACCCCTGTGCTTGCAGGACTGAAGACCAACAGGTCGCAGGTTCGAATCTGGGGAGAGGTGGATGAGCTCCCTCTATCAGCTCCAGCTCCTCAAGTGGGGACATGGGAGAAGCCTCCCACAAGGATGATAAAACATCAAAATCATCTGGGCGTCCCCTGGCAATGTCCTTGCAGACGGCCAATTCTCTCACACCAGAAGCGACTTGCAGTTTCTCAGGTCGCTCCTGACATGACAAAAAAAAATACAAATGTTCCCTCTAGGTCCTCCAGTGTACTTAATAGTCAACGTCCATGGTTTTTCACTTGCACGGGGATCCTTTACCCATAATCCCATTGAATTTGAAGGTCTAACTGTAGTAGATTTCTGGACCCAGAAAGATAGCAAGAGTAAAATGGTCAGTGCTAGTGTAGAGTAAGAGAGGTGTATATGTAATCTGATGTGACTGCAAAGCACAACAGAAATATTTGCTGGAGATCGTGAGTGAGCAGAGGAAGCATGATCTCAGGCAGAGGTGAATATGAGAACGATGATTCAGAGGGAAGCAGTTGAATTTGTAACTGTGGATTGTTTTACATGAGTAGGAGTGAAATGGCAGGATGTTCAAGGAAAGAAGTCCACCATGGCCAGATCCTGCATTCAGGAAGCATACAAGGTCAAGGTGGTAGCAAATGATGGAGGCGCTCTGAATTGAATGCAGTATTTCAAAAGAGGTCTGATGAGTTCATACAGACATATGCACATGCATAAATGAGCTAGTCTGAAAGAAGTTTCCAGTCCAGTTTCCTATTCAATTGTATTTTATTAGGTAAAGGTAAAGGTTTTCCCTTGACATTAAGTCCAGTCGTATCTGACTCTGAGGGTTGTTGCTCATCTCCATTTCTAAGCTGAAGAGCCTGCGTTGTCCGTAGACACCTCCAAGGTCATGTGGCCAGCATGACTGCATGGAGTACTGTTACCTTTCCACTGGAGAGGTACCCATTGATCTACTCATGTTAGGTTGGCAGAAGCTGGGGCTGACAGTGGGAGCTTATCCCACTCCCCAGATTCGAACCTGTGACCTTTATGTCAGCAAGTTCAACAACTCAGCACTTTAATTTTTATTTATTTATTTATTTACTATATTTATATGCCGCCCCTTTCAGCCCAGAGGCGACTCGAAGCAGTCGCTTGCACCACTGGGGGCTCCTTGTATTTTATTACAAGGAACCAATTCCTGATGAGAAAATCACTCTTGACATTTCCAAGACTCGTGTGGTCTAGCAATATAGAGCCATTTCCTTGAAAAGAAGAAAATATACATCCGTGTGATCAATGAAGCACCAGCATTTGATTTGTTTCTAAATTATGAAAAGCTGGTTTGAGTTCTGAACTTTTCAATGAAGGAAAGACATGGATGGATGAGGTTTTTTTTCTGGTCAGTGTCACTGTTGCATGTATTTAATTGAATCACTATTTGGATCAAGTCTTGCATAAATCTGAATTGTTTTTTAAGGGTTAATAGTGCTTTTTTTTTGCTTTATATGCGGCATCCCCTATTGTGCACATTTTTGTACACCAGTTTCCTTAATATGTACTTTCTGATGGCCATTTCTGAGACGAAAACTTCATTGCAAAATGTAGAGAAATGTATTACCCAGAGGACTGTTGTGCTCAACTCTATTACTGTTCTGGAGGAAATGTCAGAAAAGTGAACAGAAGGCCAAATAAGGTAGAATTATGTTGAAAGGAAAATTCTGGTTAGCTGGAAAAAATGTGAGTTCTTAGGAATTCCAAATGAAGTTGTCCAGGACATTCTGACCGGTATGTCAAACATCTTGGTGTTTACTGCTCATAAGCCTGCTACTGTGTTGCAAGGAACAAGTGTGACCTGCATAGTTTGGAAACTTTCTTGTTGGTTATTGGTTATTTTTTAACGTCATGTCCCTTTTTATCGGTTGGCTTGGAGATGGGCAAAGTGTGGTTCATGGGCCACATATGGACTCAAGGGACCACCCAACAGGTAAAAGAAACCTATTGATTTTTGCCCCGAAATGCATCCTCACTATGTTTTGACCCCCTTGGCTCAATTTACATAATTGCAAGTATAATTCCAATGAATCCTCCATTGTTCCACTTTTCAGCTGCTTCTAATGTCCTAGTTTCTCTCCCCACTTTCCCCCCCTTTTCCAGTTTACTTCATTTGCTGCAAACATTACTTTAATTTCCAACTATTCTGTTAACTCAATAGTGAGAGGAAGGGATGGACTCTTGTCCTTCCCTGTAGGCTCAGGCAAAGGCAAACCAAGGCATCCTCTTCTAGCAGGCCTGTTCTTCCCCATTAATAAGTTTTGCCCGGTGGCACAATGGGTTAAACTTTTGTGCCAGCAAAACTGAAGACCGACATGTCAGAGGTTTGAATCTGGGGAGAGTGCAGATGAGCTTCCTCTGTCAGCTCCATCTTCTCTTGCGGGGACATGAGAGAAGCCTCCCACAAGGATGACGGCCAATTCTGTCGCACCAGAAGTGACTTGCAGTTTCTCGAGTCGCTCCTGATACAGAAAAAAAAAAATCTTGACAAAAACCTGTCTGGCCATCCTTATTTATTTATTAATTTATTTATTTAGGACATTTGTGTCCTGTCCTATCTCGACCTCCGCAGAGGGACTCAGGGCGGTTAACAACCGGCACACCATGGTGTTCACAGCCAAAAGCATAAATACACAATTTAAATTAAATAATATAAAAACAGTATACAATCATTCAAACAAACAGTCGCCAGTTTAAATCATCATCCTAAAAGCAGTCAGTCAAGTCTGTTAGAACCGTTGCTTTGCCAGCAGGTCAGCCTAGTCTGCAAAGCCTGATCTCATAGCCAGGATTTCACTTGTTTTCCAAAGGTCAGGAGGGATGGAGCAGATCTAATTTTGCTTGGGAGGGAGTTCCATAGCCAAGCAGCCACCACAGAAAAGGCCTTGTCCCTTGTCCCCACCAAACGCGATTGTGATGATGGGGGGACAATGAGCAGGGACAACAAACTGGGATCCTTGTCCTAGTTTTTGCCTACCAAGTTTTACAAGGCACACATTTCGATATAGGAGAAGCCTTTTTGAAACAGGACATGCCTTACAAATGGTTTCTTGCCCTTCCTCTCACTAAAGACCTCTGCTGGACTTAGAATGGTCCAGGGATAAGGAATGCTAAAAACATGGCAACATGCATTTGGGATCACAGTTGGAAGCATTTTTGGTGAGATATATGCGCTGGCGGGTGCACCCCTCCATGGTCTCCTGGTTGGATATCCTTCCACAGTTGTTCATCCCTGGGTTAGTTATTGTTGTTGTTGCTTCATAATTCATTCAAAAATTCTCTATAAGGATGTTTAACTGCCTGTTTGAAAGAGACATTGGACTTGCAAGCTAGATGCTTACCTTGAGCTGCCTCATTAAATAAAGTGCTGTGTTCAATCTACTGTATATGCCATTCTCGAATCCCAGAGGGGCCATTTTCCTCAACAAGTCCGGGAAGCGTAAACTAAGCCAGTTTACTTTAAAATGTGGCTCTGATTGGTTTCCAGCCCTTTGTGAGCAGGGTGATAAGAGAGTCTTCTTTTTTCACATTGGAGTCCTGATTAAGGTGCTTCCCTCTATAGGGAATTCAATAGAGGTGTCAATGTACCTAGAGTATATAAATGGAGGACAAATATGAATTTGGAAAGGGTGAAATATTATAGCATTTTTGGTGGTGGGAGGAGCATGATTTGTAGCCAAACTATGGGCAAATATACAAAGGGTAAATTAGCCTGGTCTAAATCTGCCCTCAAAGCAGTGCCATATTCGCACGTGTGCTGAATCTGGGGCCATTGTCCCACATCTGCCCACTGGGCTATCACTTCCCTAATGTCACTGTTACTGTTAGTTTGCCATAGGCACCTCTACTAATGTCAGAACAGGGCATCTGAGCCACCAGCAAAAAGAAGAAGCTCAATCTCTTCCGTGTATTGTCGAAGGCTTTCATGGCTGGATCACTGGGTTGTTGTAGGTTTTTTGGACTGTGTGCCTTCCATAGATGCAGACAAAATGTCAGGAGAGAATGCTTCTAGAACATGGCCATACAGCCCGAAAAACAACTCAATATCTTCTCTAGGATTTTATGATCTTATTTATCCACGTACACACACACACACATAGAGTGAGATACATTGGATCCCTTCTCTGGAGATTTCTAAGCAGAAGTTGAGTGGCCATCTGTCGGGGTGCTTGGGCCATGTGTTCCTGCATGGGAGAAGGCGATCGGACTGGGTGGTGTCTCCTAACTCTAGGATTCTATGATCTTATTTATACAGCACACACACATAAACAGAGTGTGAGATATCTTGGATATGAGACCCAAATCTAAACATGAAATTTATGTGTGTTATATATACCTTATATCCTGAAGGTAGTTTTATACAGAATATTTTAAATACTTTTTTGTGCATGAAAGAAAGATTGTGTGCCCTGAACTATTGGAAAGCAAAGATATCACTATCTCAGCTCAGATCATTTTAGATTTTGAAATATTGCAGAATTCCGAATAAGGAATGGACAACCTGTTTTAGGAAAAGGATCAAAATACCACTGTCTCTCCCTCATGTATTTTCAAGACTGCTTTTTTGCCAATAACACTGGAGCTTTATTACTCACATTTGGAGACAAAATGTAATTTGTTTTTAGTTTGACATGAATTTTCTGCACTGTATGGAACATCCAATTTGACCCCGCAGAGCTCTTCTACCATCGGAATGTTGGGTTTTTTTTCTTTAACCATTAACGAAATCTTCCAGCACTTCACAAGTTTGCTAAATTATTACACTTCTTCATAACAGTAAGTTGTCTGGAAGAGAAAGATTAATATTTGACTTTGCCTAAGGTCATTTTGAGCTAAACTAGTGCAATTTAATCTACCTTGTTTTTACATTTTTCTGCCCTCAGTTTTCGGTTCCCACCAATAAGACCGAGGAAGCTGTTGACCTTGTAAACAATGCATAAACCTACTCTTAAGTCATTTTATTTATTGTTTTAATTTAAAAATGCTGCCAGATGAAAGGTCAGCTGGAAAAGCTCTCAAACTGACTACTGAGCTGAAACATAAACTCTCACCAGAAAAACACATAAACCATTAAAATCACAGAACAGAAGCTGAAAAAGCAAGTCTGTAGCACTATTAAAGGAGGAGATGACCCTGCCTGTCTTGCTTTGTAGAATTGCCACACATTTTTAGGGTCCACTTAATTTCCTTCCATTTATTAGTTTATTATTTTGGAAAAGCAGACCTGGAAATGCATATACATTTTGTATGCATTTGTGCATACAATATTGCGCATATATATTGTTTGCACCTCTTGTATTCCTTGATTTGTTAATGGAACATATTTTCAATCAATTTCCTCTCTTTTACATTTTGGGGTAAATAAGCTTTCCTTAATGTACATGTTTTTGTACATTTTGCACACATTGTTTTGAACACATTGCTGCAATGTAACAAAGAAGCGAAAAATTAGAGCCCATTCACACTAGAGTATAATTACACTTTACCCATTACGGATGCCTCCTATGGAATGCTGGGATTTATAGTTTGGGGAGATGCTATCCTTTACAATATTTCCAAGATGAGAATCTGGATACATGTATCATTTTTTTGTCATTTTGGGAGTGACTTGAGAAACTGCAAGTTGCTTCTGGTGTGAGAGAATTAGCCGTCTGCAAGGATGTTGCCCAGGAGACTCCCGGATGATTTTGATGTTTTTATCATCCTTGTGGGATGTCCCCGCATGAGGAGCTAGAGCTGATAGAGGGAGCTCATCCGCCTCTCCCCGGATTCGAACCTGCGACCTGTCGGTCTTCAGTCCTGCCGGCACAAGGTTTTAACCCACTGCGCCACCTGGGGCTCCACACATGTATCATTAAGCAACATTAAGTACATGCACCAAACTGTGGTACATGTAGTTAATGTTACATGTGATCAAACTGGCCACAGTTATTAATGAGGAGGAACACACACTACTTTGTCTTTCCCTGGAGCTATAGGGAAGTAAAGGCAAGATTCTAGGCCTGGGTAACAACGGAAAAATTTGTTTCTAAAATCGATTCGTTTTTTGGGGTTTTTTGCGTTTCGTTATTTAAAATAATTACAAAATTTTCCTTTTAAAAAGTTCGATATTTACGAAATTTCGTAAATGTGAAAAAAAAATACAAAACATTAACGAATCGATTTCCGAAACAATAACGAATCGATTCGTTAATGGCGGACGCGACCGCGAAATACGCTAAAAAACCTCCAAAAACTTCTGAAGCTTCCCTCTCCCTCTGTTGTTGACTGTTGGTGTGATATTATAATTTTTTTTCACTAATTAAACAAAAACTTGCCCCAGACATGCGGAAATAATAACGAAACGACCTCAGAACAATAACGAAACGAATACAATAACGAAATACGAAGCATTTACAAAACGTGTTTAAAAATTCGTCTTTTTTAAAAATTGCTCCAGAATGGTTCGTTATCGTTTTGTAATTGAAAAAATTAACGAATTATTAACGAATTACGAATTAACGAAACGAAACCGCCCAGCCCTACAAGATTCCATTCCTCCAGTCCTTTCCATCTCACTGAGTAAATTGAGTGCAAACAACTTTTGGAGTTTGTAGTAACTGAAGTAAGCTGACAACAAAGGTGGAGGGAGAGAGAGGAATTGGAAAATTTTAAAAGCAGTTTAAAAGTGGGATGGCAGAGGATAAATTGGGGCTGTCCCCACCAAATCTGAAAGGTAATGACATGCTATGTTAAACATCAATATATTTGTTCAGAATATGTCCTTCAAATAGAAAAAAAGTCTTACAAGTGAGAGTGTGTGCACATTCACACACCTACTTTTGAGGCAGTGCTCTCACCTTGAACCCTACATATTGAGAAAACACTAAAAAAACATACACACACACAAGAGCCAGCATGGTGTCGTGAATTGACTGTTGCATTATGACTGTGGTGAGCAGGGTTCAAATCCTCATTTGGTCTTGATCCTAAGCAAGTCACACACTCTCAGCCCCAGAAAACCCTGTGATACTTTGTCTTGAGATATTATAAGTTGAAACGGAGTTGAGAGCACACAACAAGACTGAATATACTGGAGGGTTTTTTTTGGGTTGGCCTTGCATTCTGGGAGTTGTAGCTCCTCCGCATCTAGAGAAGTGAGCCATGTTTTTGGATGTGAAGGTGCTCTAGAACAGGACTTTTTTGTGGTTGGGGCTCCCACTTCCACAGAACCACTGCAATTTCCACCAGTGACAGACCTAGACCAAACTTGGCACACAGACCCACTATGACCCAGTTGAATATACAAGATGTTTAAAGTGGTTTTTCTGCTCAGTAGAGCCATTGCACCTGGCTGTTTATCCACAACAGAAGAACATGAGCTTTACTCTGGAGCTTCCTGGGGCAAATGGATAAGGCTTGATCTGACCACCAATGGACCCACCCCTGCACTGGCACCAGCAAGCAGTTCTCTTCCAGAGGCTCACTGCCAGCATCACATTTTGGGTGATGTCATTTCTGGTGCAGATCCATATATGTTGCAAACAAACCTGTGGAACAGTGGTTCTCAACCTGTGGGTCCCCAGGAGTTTTGGCCTGCAACTCCCAGAAATCCCAGCTAGTTTACCAACTGTTAAGATTTCTGAGAGTTGAAGGCCAAAAACATCTGAGAAGATAATGCAAATAAATGTAATATTTTATTTATTTTTATTTATTTACTTTGCTTATATACCGCTGTATCTCAAGCCCGAAGGCGACTCACAGCGGTTCACAAAGAGTAAAAACAGTAGAAACAGCAGTGGTTCCATACAACATATAACAATTGACTTAACACATTATCCATAAATTACCAATAAGCAATTACAATGCACAATTATTACAAAAAACAACCGTACCCAATCTTCTCATCATCCAAGCGTAGTCCAGGTTCGTCGTCCATTGTTCCATTCCTATGTTCCATTACCAGATTGCACTAAATTACTCAAACGCCTGCACAAACATCCAGGTCTTCACCTTTTTCGGAATACCATTAGAGATGGTGCTAGTCTAATGTCCGTAGGAAGGGCGTTCCACAGCCGAGGAGCCACCACCGAGAAGGCCCTATCTCTCGTCCCCGCCAGCCGAGCTTGAGAAGCAGGCGGGATCGAGAGCAGGGTCTCCCCGGAAGATCTCAAGTCCTGGTGGGTTCATAGGCAGAGATGCGGTCAGATAGGTAGCTTGGGCCGGAACCGTTTAGGGCTTTAAAGGCCAACGCCAGCACTTTGAATTCAGCCCGGTAACAGATCGGTAGCCAGTGGAGTTGGCGCAACAGGGGGGTTGTATGCTCCCTGCGCTCCGCTCCTGTTAAAATCATGGCTGCCGAGCGTTGGACTAGTTGAGCTTCCGAGCTGTCTTCAATGGCAACCCCACGTAGAGAGCGTTGCAGTAGTCTAAACGGGATGTAACCAGAGCGTGGACTACCGTGGCCAAGTCAGACTTCCCAAGGTACGGGCGCAGCTGGCGCATAAGCTTTAGCTGTGCAAATGCTCCCCTGGTCACCGCCGAAACCTGGGGTTCCAGGCTCAGCGATGAGTCCAGGGTCACACCCAAGCTGCGAACCTGTGTCTTCAGGGGGAGTGCGGCCCCATCCAACACAGGCTGTAACCCTATGCCCTGTTCGGCCTTGCGACTGACCAGGAGGACCTCTGTCTTGTCTGGATTCAATTTCAATTTGTTCGCCCTCATCCAGACCGTCACAGCGGCCAAGCACCGGTTCAGGACCTGGACAGCCTCCTTAGTAGCAGGTGGAAAGGAGTGACAGAGTTGGACATCATCCGCGTACAGATGACACCGTACCCCGAAACTCCGGATGATCTCCCAGCGGCTTCATGTAGATGTTAAACAACATGGGAGACAATATTGAGCCCTGAGGAACCCCACAAGACAATGGTTGTGGGGTTGAACAGGTGTCCCCCAACAACACCTTCTGAGATCGACCCTCCAGGAATGACCGGAGCCACTGCAAAACAGTACCTCCAAGACCCATCCCTGCGAGGCGTCCCAGAAGGATACCGTGGTCGATGGTATCGAAGGCCGCTGAGAGGTCCAGCAGCACCAACAGGGACACACTCCCCCTGTCGAGCTCCCGGCGCAGATCATCCACTAAGGCGACCAAGGCTGTCTCGGTACCATGTCCCGGCCTAAAGCCAGACTGTGCCGGGTCTAGATAATCCGTGTCTACCAAGAATACCTGGAGTTGTGAGGCCACCACACATTCCAAGACTTTGCCCAAGAAGGGGAGATTGGAAACTGGCCGATAGTTGTCGAATTTAGTGGGGTCCAGTGATGGTTTCTTCAACAGCGGTTTTATTATAGCTTGTTTTGAGCTCGCTGGAATCTTGCCTTCCCGAAGGGAGGCATTGACCACCACCTTAACCCACTCAGCCAATCCCCCTCTGGCCTCCTTTAGAAGAAAGTGGCTCATTGACAGTGATGAGACAGTGGTGATGAACCTGATGCACGCTCCCACTACTCACCCATGTGGATAGCCAAAAGGAACTCTCCTAGGCTGCATTGAGCAACTCCGAAACTGTTTAAACTGTAATTATCTGGTAAGTGTTTACCAGATAATTATATAGAAGTGCTAAGAAACAATTTGCAGTTTTAATTTAAAAGTTTATTTCAATTGTATGTTGTTTTTTTTAATGTCATTGAATTGTTGCCAATATGTAAAGCTGCTTTGAATCCCCTTTGGGGTGAGAAGGGCAAAGTACAAATATGGTAAATAAACAAACAAAAATATAAGCCAAGATTTCTAATTTCTAGTCTTTCAGATGTCTTTAAGAACAGCTCCCAGATAATCCATGACGACTGGATTCTGTTCGGCTCTCCTGGGCATTTATACTTCAAAATAGATGTAGAGTCCCTTTGAGATTATTAACCCTCCAACACTATAACAAGTTGATACTACTTTAACTGTCAGGGCTCCATGTGGAATTTCGTTAGATACTTAGAATTCTGTAGTGGAGAACTCTAATTCAAATGAGCAGACTGGAAAAATCCAGCAAAGAATTGCAAGTACTAGGATTCCGTAGGATAGTGCCTTGGCTGCTAGAGTGTCAGAGTCCTATAACAGTGTGCTGTAAATAAAATCTTTGTGTAAACTGAATGTGACCTTTTCCACAGCTACCACACAAAGAACTCGAATAGTATTATATTTTCTCTGTATAGCAAAGCACTTTCACTCACACAAATAATTTCAAACCAGGTGAGATCATTGCCATTTTGTTAAAGGTCATTGCAATTCAATTCAAGCAACAGCCTTGTAGAAAATGTGGTAATGGCTGATGAAGTGCATAATAAACACAACAGCTTTCATTTTTGTACATCATTATTCAAAGGAATAATAGTGCAGTTGGAAAGAGTTGGAAAAAAACACAAGGGCCATCCAATATAACCCCCTTGTCATGCAGGAATATAAACAAAAGCACAACTGAAAGATGCCTATCCAACTTGTACTCAAAGATCACCAAAGAAGAAGAATCCGTGACCCCTGAAGCAGTCTGTTCCATTGCTGAAGAGTGCTTATAGTAACAATGTTCTTTTTGTCATTTGAAAACATGGGATTATGTTCTAGTTAGTTTCTGGAGCAGGAGAAATGAAGTCCACTCCTTCTTCTATCCCTTCAGATAGCTGTGATGTCACTTCTCAGTTCTCCAAGCTAAACATGCCTTAACTCATTAAGTTGGCTGTTAACAGGCTGGGTAACTTCTGATCATCTGGCTCATCCTTTCCTGGACTTATTCCAGGATGCCAATGTTCTTCTTGAATCGTGGTGGTCAAAACTGGACACAGCATTCTAGGTGAGGTGTGACCAAAGCAGAACAGAATGAAATTTCCATTTCTCTTAATCTGTTCCTCTTGATGGAGCCTAGAATTGCATAAACTTATCTGGCTATCGTTCATGCTGTTGCCTCATGTTTAGCTTGTGGTCTTAAGACTGCTAGATCCTTTTCATGGGTACTCCTTTCAAGCTACTTGTCATCCATGCTATGTCTGTGCATTTCAATTTTTTTCTACCTAGATATATAGTAATCCTATTGAAATTCATTTTGTTAGTTTTGGCTCAGCACTCCAATCTGTCAAAGTAATTTTGAAATCTGTTCCTGTTCTATTTAGCTATGCACTCTCTCTTTGGTGTCATCTGAAAATTCAATAAACATGTGCTCTATTCCATCATCTGAGTCATTTGTAAATATATTAAACACAGGGTCCAGGATAGACACCTCAGGCATCCCACTAATCATTTCTCTCCAGGATGAAAGGAACAATTGCTAAATACTCTCTGGGTTTGCTTGTCTAAATCAATTACAGATCCACCTAACTATATCACTGTACAACCCACAGTTAACCAGCTTGCCTGCAAGAATTTTGTAGGGATCTTATCAAAAGCCTTGCTGAAAAAAGGAGATACCATGTGACATTGTATTTTACATATTTACAACATCAGAGTGTGGTCAAGATGGCAAAACTCATTAATGAGAAAGAACATAAGCTTAGAGATGCTGCAGCAGTTTGCATTTTCCTGAACCCAGTGGAAAAAGCAAATTTATGCCACATCTCCTCAGCTGAATTAACTGAGTGCAAATCACTTATGTAATCTGGACTCAATGTATTGCTGAAGGTTTTCATGACCAGAATCACTGGGTTGTTGTAAGTTTTCCAGGCTGTATGGCCATGTTCCATAAGTATTTTCTCCTGACATTTTGCCTGTATCTAGGCAGGTATCCTCAGAGGTTGAGGGGTCTGCTGGAAACTATGCAAGTAAGGTTTATATATCAGTGGAATGTTCAGAGTTCTTTCTCCCACCCTGAACATTTTACAGATATATAAACCCCACTTGCAGTTTCCAACGTGTCCCATAACCTCTGAGGATGCAAGCGAAATGTCAGGAGAAAATGCTTATGGCCATACAGTCCAGAAAACTCACAGCAACCCACTAACCTGAATTCAGCAGCTGAAATAAACTGAGGACAACAGTTAAGAAGTTGGAGGAGAGAGAGCCTGGGATATTTTAAAAAACAGCTGAAACTGTGGGACAATGGGGGATTAATGTATTGTCGAAGGCTTTCATGGCTGGAATCACTAAGTTCTTGTGGGTTTTTTTGGGCTATATGGCCATGTTCTAGAGGCATTTCTCCTGATGTTTCGCCTGCATCTATGACAAGCATCCTCAGAGGTGAGGTCTGTTGGAACTGGGAAGGGGTTTATATATCTGTGGAATGACCAGGGTGAGACAAAGGACTTTTGTCAGTTGGGCTAGGTGTGAATATTTCAACTGGCCACCTTGATTAGCATCATTGGTCAGTTGAAATATTCACACCTAGCCCAACTGACAAAAGTCCTTTGTCTCACACTGGTCATTCCACAGATATATAAACCCTTTTTCCCAGTTCCAACAAACCTCACCTCTGAGGATGCTTGCCATAGATGCAGGCGAAACATCAGGAGAAATGCCTCTAGAACATGGCCATATAGCCCGAAAAAACCCACAAGAACTTAATGGGGGATTAGTTGCCATTGTTTCTGGCAAATTTGGAGAGCCACTATCCCCTTCTGTGAACATATGCTCCAGAGTTTACTGTGGAAATCTCAGTAATTTACTTCTAGATTACCTAAAATACCAAACTTAGTAGTGATATAACCAATTCCATGAGACAAACCATTCAGTTCTTCAACAGCCAGAGTTTTTGCCACCCTGTAGACACAAGAAAAACATCCCTGTCTCATTTCACAGCTCAGAATAGCATCAGCACTTCAAAGCATGTGCAATCTGCTTAGACAGCTCCTACGCTTCAGTCTCCTTTTACCTTTCACCATTCTCTCTCTTCTGTGGGTGGGTCTTTTACTTTGCCCTGAAGCCTTCTGCCAACTTCTGGTCCATCTGTGTGACCATCTGGCCATTGGTTGTTGGAAGGATTCCCATATCTCTAGGTCTGTAGCCTCTTCTCCAGTCATCAAGGCTGGAAGGATTCCCATATCTCTAGGTCTGTAGCCTCTTCTCCAGTCATCAAGGCAAAGGGGAAGAATCTCATAGTGAGAGTACTGCCTTGAAAAATGTCTCTCTGTGTGTATATATATATTTGGTAGAGTGTCCCTTATCCAACATAAATGGGCAGGCAGAACGTTGGATAAGTTAAAATGTTAGATAATAAGGAGGGATTAAGGAAAAGCCTATTAAATGTCAAATTACATTATGATTTTACAAATTAAGCACCAAAACATGATGTTTTATAACAGATTGACAGAAAAAGTAGTTCAATACATGGTAACGTTATGCAGTAATTACTAAATTTATGAATTTAGCACCAGAACATCGCAATGTATTGAAACAGTTGTGGATCCAGGCGAGAAGCAGACTGCATTGGATAATACAGAACGCTGGATGAGTGAAGGTTGGACTTTACTGTATACTTCTTTATTTGGTAGACTCCGTTTTTTAAATACTCAGTGCAATTGTGATTGATGATTAAAGTATGTTGCTTAATGGCATCTTTAGTATTGTCAGGGTCTGCCTAGTGTGGCATCACAAGTGACCATCCCAAGTTCTGATCCCTGAAAGCTCAAGGTACAGCATAGTCCAGATCTGGTAAATCTGGAGGGTATATCCCTTGGCTTGTAGGGAACTCTCCCTCTTTCATAGAATCATAGAACTATAGGAGGCCTATGAGCCATCAAATCCAACCCCTTGCTCAATGCTGGATTTCCAGCTAGAACATCCCCATTGGGTAGCTGCCCAGCCTCTTTTTCAAGACATCCAGAGTAGGAGACCTCATAATATCTCAACACAGTTGTTTGCACTGCCAAACTACTCTTACTGTCAAATTTTTTTTCTAATGTTCAGTTGTCCTGCAACTTCAGACCAGTTCTGGAGCAGCATGGATCATGGATGCACACTTCTAATTGTGACAGCCCTTAAGCGATTTTCCTGTTTCCTTCTTCTTGGCAGGGGGTTGGACTGGATGGTCCATGAGGTCTCTTCCAAGTCTATGATTCTATGCTTCTGTGATTTAAAGGATTTAATCCTGTCATCTTTCCATCTACTCTTCACCAGGCTGAACAGGACCAGCTCCTTCAACCTTTATACCTCTTATCATTCTCATTAACATTTTCTGGACTCACTCCAGCTTGTTTTCATCCTTCACAAAATGAGGCACCCAAAACTGAAAACCAGATGAACCCTGATCAGCACAGAATATAAGGGGACTATTATTTCTCTTGACTTAGAAACTATGTTCCATGTGCCTTCTTTACTAGAGCATCACACTCATTCCTCTGTCATTCACATAGCCTTTTTTCTCAATTTCTGCTCCTTGCACCTCTTATTTCCTCTATTTTAGAGATTCATCCATTATCTGTCCTTTCAGCTCAGCTTCCTGGCACTATGCCGAACAAGACATTGTTTTTATTCCTCCTGGATAGCTCTCTTGACCTAAAACCCATTGAATTAATAGAACTTATATAAGTATTGATTTGTCAAGTTTCCTCTGCTACAATAAATCTACTCTAGTTTGTACTAACAATTAGGTTCAGACTTTTGTTTGGCCTGTGAGGATTTTCTTAATGATGGAGGAGTTGCAATAAGCTGCAGGAATGGAGCAAATTTTTCTGCTTGAAGCCCAGCAGGTTGACAGAGGCACACACAACAACTTTCATCCACACATCACTGTATTCAGAGAAAATTTTGGTTTACACCTTGACTACTTCAGGCAGATATAGATTTTTCAAATCTTGAAATGTCAGACTGAGCCCTGGATATGTATACCACCAATACAGATGACTGACACAAATCAAAGATCTCACTTTGGTCACCAGTGGAAATGGAGACACAACAGAATACTGATTGTTGGAAGGAGAACTGTGATATGATGAATGTGCAGCATCTTCTACCAGACCCTGATTTCCCCAACCTGTTTTTACTATTAAGGATTTACTGATGATTCTTTGCTTCCTAATCTTTTAAGGTTTTGAGGTTGTGAAGCTTTTTGAGCTTACACTACTGATTGTATATATATTTTTTTATTTTCCAAACAGTGCTTTGCTGATTTGTTAGTTGAGTAAAGTCTTTATAAATACATAGTGCTATCTTGAGTTAAGAGTTTAATTTTATTCCATGCTCTTAACTCAAATTGCTCTTATCTCAAAGTGGTTTTCCTATTTAAATGCTATTATTTATTATTTATTTATTTACTTAATTTCTACCCTGCCTTTCTCTACCCCGGAGGGGACTCAAGGTGGCTTACAAATCCAGCAAAATTCAATGCCACACAGGTAAACAATAAAACATCTCAACAAAATATAAACAATCTAAATATATAAGCATTCAGCAGTGGAACTCTCTGCCCTGGAGTGTGGTGGAGGCTCCTTCTTTGGAATCTTTTAAACAGAGGCTGGATGGCCATCTGTCAGGGGTGATTTGAATGCAATATTCCTGCTTCTTGGCAGGGGGTTGGACTGGATGGCCCATGAGGTCTCTTCCAACTCTTTGATTCTATGATTCTATATCACTCAATTAACAGTTTAAAACCATATAAAATGCCAAGTCATAATCTTATGTCCAATCTGTTCTGCCCCCCAAATTCCCTCCCTAATTTTTGTTGCATTTTTAAAAATAAGAAAATGTACCTTATAAATAACAATCACTGTATAAATGCATATTCACATGGAACGATAAAAAAGATCAACTTTAAAATGGAAGAAACACAAAGTTGTGGCAAGGAAGCACATCTGAGGCAACAAAATGTGTGTTGGCAAAACCTGCACATTGACATGGAACAATAAAATAGATAGACCAATTTTAAAATGCTAGAAGCATAAATTTGTGGCACAATGGTAGAAGCACAAAGTTGTGGCAAGGAAGCACAAAGTGAAGAGGCAGAAGCATCATTTTCTTCACACTGCATTGTACTCATTCCAATCTCCCTCCCTCTCTTGCTCTCTCTCTTCATGAAGCCAAACATACCAGGAATAAACACACACACAAAATCAACTAACCCAAAAGTTGCTCAAAGCAGACAAAAGCAAAGTGGACAGCAATCTCTCAAAACGGACAAGAGCCAAGGCAAGGCATGAGGTACGAGGCATGGAGGCTGCTCTCCTGAAGCTCTAAAGCAGTGGCTCTCAACCTGTGGGTCCCCAGATGTTTTGGCCTTCAAGTCCCAGAAATCCTAACAACTTGTAAACTGGCTGGGATTTCTGGGAGTTGTAACCCAAAACACCTGGGGACCCACAGGTTGAGAGTCACTGCTCTAAAGCCTTGTACTCTAGCGCTAGTGCTCCCTCTGCCTGGTGCTAGAGTTCTCCCTGGAGCTTGCTCTTAACTCAAAATGCTGCTCTTATGTCAAAGCAAAGTGAGCTGAGGATTGGCTAACTCAAAATTTTCGTAAGTTAGGATGCTCTTCAGTTGAGATTCTACTGTATATATGTGTGCGTGTACATACACACACAAACACAGAAATAAATAAATAAATAAATAAATAAAGTCAGCCCTTTGTATTTACTGGGGTTAGGTGTGCAGGACCACCATGAAAATGGAAAAACCTTGAATTTAAAATGCTATATTTTCTGAGAGAATATTGTTCTAGGACTCTCAAGGGCCCCTTCCACACAGCAGAATAAAATCCCACATTTTCTGCTTTGAACTGGAATATATGGCAATGTGGACTCAGATAACCCAGTTCAAAGCAGATTTCTGCTTTGATATTCTGAGTTATCTGGCTGTGTGGAAGTGTCCTAGGTCTTCCAGTGTCAACTTCTTCCAGGAGCTGATCATAAATCGTACTGGAGGACCAATAAATAACTGCATAAGTCTTTGCTCTAGGAATCCCTATGTCCTCTGGCACAATTTTAGGCTCTATTTCCTGAAGTGTTGACCATCAAGTCATGCTGGAAAATCTAGAGATTCCTAGACAGAATATAATATTACTGAAATCTGCGAAGAATGAGATCTGCAAAAATCAAACTCATAAATGTGGGGGGCCAGTATCGGTTCACTTAGTGCATTCTCAAAAAGTGTACACGCCGTGTCTTTTTGCAGGAGTGTGTAGAAAGACTGAAACTTACTCTCTTTTTTTCTTCCTGTAGTGCAATGTAGGAAGTCAATCTACAGATTCATTTTACAGTAAGTTTCTTCCCTTGTTTTCTTAGTATCACGAGCATCACAAATCATTAAAAAAAAACTGATTTTGCAATTATGCAGCAAATGTCCTCTTATTAACAGAGGCTTTCTTTTGTTCGGTGAGTCTGTAATTCAGAAGCAACTAATCTCATACTGAAACCCTCTGGGCTTTGGCTGAAATGTTCATTTAATTAACTCCAAGCAGTTTGATTTCTTGGAGTCATTGATTAAATTACTTTGATTCATTTGAAACCAGCAGTGCCTGTCCAGAGAAAAGAACAACTCTAAAGATGCAAGGTTCTGCCCATCATATATAATATTCAACAAATGTTATGAATTTTCCACTTTCATAGCCTGTGCCTCTCCATTGTGAAACTCATAAACTCCTCAATGGATTTGGAGATTGGTCACGAAGGGTGAGAATGACACTGCTTCTAGATATGTTGGACTGGAAATCCCAACATTCCTAGCCAGGATATACTCACAGAGGAAGAATTCTGGGAGTTGCAGTCCAAAAATTTCATAACGTTCAACATTTCACAGATGAAAATGGGGCTCATATTTATTTACTTACTTACTTATGTCATTTATATGTCTCCCTTCTCATCCTGAAGGGGACTCAGAGTGGCTTATCTATCTGTCTATCTATCTATCTATCTATCTATCTATCTATCTATCTATCTATCTATCTATCTATCTATCTATCTATCTAAATGCTCTGTGCATAATGATTTCCTTAAAAACAAAAGAACCAATGAACGAAATCATACCAAATTTGGCAACGAAATGTCTCACAACACAAGGAGTCACCATCACTCAAAAAATTATGATTTTGTCATTTGGGAGTTGTAGTTGCTGGGATTTATAGTTCACCTACAATCAAAGAGCATTCTGAACTCCACCAACGATGGAATTGAACCAAACTTGGCACACAGAACTCCCATGACCAACAGAAAATACTGGAAGGGTTTGGTGGGCATTGACCTTGAGTTTGGGAGTTGTAGTTGGTCATGGGAGTTCTGTGTACCAAGTTATCCAGAGAGCACGGTGGACTCAAACAATGATGGATCTGGACCAAACTTGGCACAAGCACTCAATACGCCTAAATATGAACACAGCTGGCATTTGGGGGAAATAGACCTTGACATTTGGGAGTTGTAGTCACTGGGATTCACAGTTCACCTACAATCAAAGAACATTCTGAACCCCACGAACAACAGAATCAGGGCAAACTTCCCACACAGAACCCCCATGACCAACAGAAAATACTTAAGGCCATCCAATCCAACTTGCTTCATCAGGGCAAGAAAACATAATCAAAGTCCTCCTTATAAAGAGCCATCCAGCCATAGATATAGCTAGCTAGCTAGCTAGCTAGATAGGGAGTTGTAGTTGCTGGGATTTATAGTTCACTTACAATCAAATAGCATGATAGAATTGAACCAACCGGGGAATACAGCTGTTCCTGATTCTCCCACCCTGATTCTCCACAGACATACAAACCCTACTTGCCCAGCCTCCAACAGACCCCACAACCTCTGAGAATGCAAGCCACAGATGCAGGCGAAACATCAGGAGAGAATGCCCCTGGAACATGGCCATACAGCCTGAAAACCCACAACAACCCAGTGATTCCAGCCATGAAAGTCGTTGACAATACAAAGCAACGTCATATGGCTAAGCAATGTCAGCATTTGGTCAAGATGACAGAAATTATTAGTGAGGAAGAATAGTGAGAAAAGGGGCTGCAGCAGTTTGCTTTTGGCAGAGCCTACAGGGAATGTCTAGATTCACCTTCTCCTCTTCTCTGCCCTTGATGAATGCAAAATAGATTTCCATTTTGCACTCAATTTGCAGTCATTGAAGTAATATGAGAACAAAGGTATAGAAAGTAGGTAGAGGAGATAAAAATTGGGATATTTTTAAAGGAGGTTGAAAAAAGGTACAGCATAAGGCCCTAGTCAAATCAGAACAGTTGGAAGGTGTGCAATTTCTGGAAACCTGCATGGGGCCCCATCTCTCACCTGTGCTATGTTTATCAAATTCATTTCAAGAAATTCTTTTGTATAGATTCTAATTCCAATGTCTTCTTCTCTTTTAACATCCATCCAACCAATGAGAAATCATATAAATCCTTTGTCGCCACAGAACCGGAAAGCCAGTGGAAGCTAAAGGGGAAATTATACCTGTCCAGGTCCACAGCAACATCATAACAAGATGTAGTTGCAAGCTGTTCAAAGCTACTTCATCTACATGGGACATGGTGGCCATAGTTTATTCAATGGCCCAGGGTGCATTTTTAGCCTACTGTCTGTCCAGCCTTTGTTTACATGTATGTACAGGCTAGTGGTGTTTGGGAGTTTCCATGTTAAAGGGGTGGAACATTTATTATTTATTTATTTAAACATTTATACCCCATCCTTATCGACCTCCGAGGAGGGACTCAGGACGGCTTCCAACACAATGTAAAACACATAATAAAATACAGCCATTTACATTAAAATAGTTATAAATATACATTAAAAAACAGTTCGCCAGGTTAAAATCATCATCCAAATTAGTCCAATTGCGGTCAAATAAAATCTTCACCAGTAAAAACAGTCTATTCTGCAAAAGCTTTATCTCATAACCAGGATTTAAGTTTCTTCCGGAAGGTCAGGAAGGAGGGGGCAGATCTATCCTCCTTAGGGAGGGAGTTCCACAGCTGAGGGGCTACCACAGAGAAGGCCCTGTCTCCTGTCCCCACCAAATGTGACTGTGATAGTGGTGGGACTGCGAGTAGGGCCTCCCCAGATGATCTTAAGGTCCTTGATGGTTCATAGAGGGAGATACGTTAGGACAAGTAAACTGGGCAAGAACCATTTAGGGCTTTATAGGTTAAAACCAGCACTTTGAATTGTGCTCGGAAGCTAATAGGCAGCCAGTGGAAGTGGCCTAACAAGGGAGTTGTACGCTCCCTGTACCCCACTCCCGTGAGCAGCCTGGCTGCTGAGCATTGGACTAGCTGGAGCTTCTGGCAGTCTTCAGAGGCAACCCCATGTTGAGTGCGTTGCAGTAGTCTATTTGGGATGTAACCTGTGCATGGCCCACCATGTCCTCAGATTTTAAATCTGTACTTGAAAGGAGATATCCAACATGCTGACTTGTTACAGGATAGGTTTTGGCAGTATGGCTCCTTTACAGTTCAAAATTTCACATAGTTCCACCTCCTCACTGACATGGAAATGATTGATTGCCAGGAAGATGAACCAAAGACATCCAAGAGATGTCTACCTTCCATCAGACATCTATGGGAACCCACAATCCCAGAGGATTTCTTGCAAAGAGCAAAGTCAGCTCTCCCCTCCCTTCAGACTCATTTCCAGCACAGATCAATTGCTACCTGCACATACTGAGTTTGCAGTTGATTGCATGTGTGGGTGATTTTAATTTTGCCTCAGGACTCAAGGCACATGTTTTTAGGGAGGAAGCAAAGAAGGATGAGTCACTTCTTCCCATCATTGATGTCTTTTTAGGCCATCCCACCTCCCACTGAAACACATTCCCAGAAAGCTGCTGGTCACTTACTGTCATATCCTTGAAGGCTGCTGTTGCCTCCAGGCATCTATGGATCACAATTGTACTTTCTGAAATATTCAAAGCAAGAGTGGCAGAGTTTGCAAGGCTCCTGAATTTCTTTGCCTTAAAACAGTGGTGTCCAATCTTTGTTCCTCCAGGTGTTTGGGGCTTCAACTCAAAAAGCCTTGACTATTCTGGGAACTAAAGTCCAAAGCACCTGGAGGACCAAAGGCTGGATATCACTGCTGTGAGGCTTCCCTTCAAGGCCATTCAGATGAGCCTCAAATCTCAAACAGCACAGCAATTCTAGTTAGTTTTGAGAAGAAAGAAGACCAACTCTATCAGGAACCACCCAATGTTTACTTGTGGTCATGATGTAATATGCTAGAAGGTGGTTGAGTCTTTCTCTTTGCCAGTGTTAATAAGCTGAGCCCAGTTGTTTTTCATGGCTTCCTTTTTTTTGCTTGTAATACTTCTTTTATTGGAGGAAATCTTGTGCTGTAGATGGTGAAGTATTGGATAGGAAGGCCTGATAAGTGGTAACAAGAGCATGTTTAGCATTCACAATACTTATCAAACCAGGGTTTGGAATATTGCTTTTGCTGCTTCCTTGATGGAGTGTTGTTAAACCTTAGATGCTTCCGCATTTCTTGGGTGATGTTTATATAGTTATCCAATTTTAGTATTTTGGGGGATGTTGCTGATGTCAAGACAATGTGTAAACCCAGTAGTTGATCCAAGGCCAGGAGCTCACATATTCTTTGGTTCAGACAGTGAGTCTATTTCAGCTTGGGTTACTCCTGGAAGCAGTAGAGAGGGTTGAAAGCATTCCTCTCTGTGGGTATTTTGAGTGAAAGAGTTTAGGTGGAGCAGGACAGGAAAATGATCACTGTCAAACTTGGGCTTAACTTCCAAGATTTCAAGGGACCGGAAGAAGGTCCCTTGAGGTGGTTATATAGTCAATAGCACTCATTTTAGAGCCAGAAAGATATGTAAATTCCGCTGGGTGATTGCCTTCTAGAGCACCATTTAAGATGTGGAGATTCAGTCTTGATGTTGATTGAGCCAAACACAACTCTGCAAAGTTTGTTTTTTTGATCTTTGGAATGATGGGTTAGAAGTGGGATCTCATATTCAGTGGTTGAAGGAGTGCCTTTGTGGCAGTTAAAGGGTATGGCATCATCAGGTCCCATTCTTGTGTTGAGGTCCCTTCCCATAATTATAGAGGCATTTGGGTTCCGCACCATGAGATCTGCAGTGTTTTCCAATTCTGACCATAAAGCTCTAGTTTGGGCTTTCTTCCTTGTTGGGGGAAAAAAGACATTTATTATCATCAGCAGCCATTTTACCAGCTGCTAGGAATTGTGAGAGTTGAAGTCCAAAACCTTTGGAGGAGCAGAGTTTAAAAAGCACTGATCTAGACAGTTGTTGTAACATCCAAGCCTTGCCAGTTGTAGTTCCCATGAAATATGGGAGATATTTGTGGGATTAGCTTCTGATCCAGGGAAGCTGAGATCAGGGTTGCAATCTGGTCATTTCATCCTGAAGATGGTTCAGAGTTATGGACTTGAAGTTAAGTTTTGAAACTTGAAGTAATGTGTCAGTTGTATGTTTAAATAAGGGAAAGTTTTCATTCCTTTATGTTTCCTTCTAAATTGACATATCTCCCATTACTTATATTTTACAATATAAGTAAAATCCAAATATCAATGTGATATTTAGCAAGTAGTTCAAAACAATGAATTTCGTCCAAGCTTGCTGGCATTATTTTAGTCATGAAGTGCACAAGTTACATGCCTCATTTCTGTTCCTCAATGCTTCCTATTCTTTACAGCTGGGACTACATTTCAGTTTCATAGAGATTGAATTGAAAAAGCCAGTTTTTGGGGCTTTTGTATGACAGGTGTTGAACTTTTAAGTCATTTCACTTTTGAAATAAGAACAAAAGGACCTCCTGTACTTTCAGATAATCGGGTTGTCAAGGACTCTCTTGCCCTCTCCTTCTTTCTCACTGACCCTAGTCCAAAATTAGAGTCAATGCAGCTGCCTTTTGCAAAAACATTGAGCGAGGAAGGCTCTAATCATGGATCCCAATTGTTTCATCTACTTTGGCCTTCAGACATGGCATCATTTAAGGCTATTACTGTGTGAACCTTTTCCTAACTATTCCATATACCATTAAACCAGTAAAGATCAAATAAAAGTTTTGTAGTGTGGATATAATACGAGGCAAGGGAAAGGGAAATTTTACATTGGCCAGAGAAGGAACTGTTACACAAAGTGAGATTTTTTTCGTGAGATTAAAATGGGAAAGAAACTCATGCTGTGCATGATTCGCTCAGTTAAGGCATGGGGTGGGATGCATGTGGTCCATGGGCCCACCCATTTCTCTGGATTTTGATGCTTCCTTCATTCTCTATCACTGTGCTGCTGAACATTCCCAAATAGCAACATGGTATGAACAAAACTGTTCTGTGCTTAAGGTGTGTTTTGATTGGGTATTCCTTAATGGCAGAATGGGGTTGGACAAGATGACTCTTGATGCTCCAAGCCCCCTTGGGGCGGGATATAAATAAAACATTATTATTATTATTATTATTATTATTATTATTATTATTATTATTATTGTGGTCCTTTCCAGTTCTACGTTTCTTCCAACATGCTAATTAGCAGTTAACTAAGATAGTATCCATGACTGGTTGATATCTGGTGACCGATACTATCCATGACACTTATAAGGTAATTCTTTGTTTTCTGAAGATGTGTACTAGCCCAGGACCTACATCCAATTAGTTTTGTGCATATTGTGAAATAAGTGCCATCTCCCGAGCATTAACTATCCAAACTTTCATTAACACTCTTCCATTTTTTATTTATTTCTTTTGCAAGGCTAAACAATAATCAGTTGGTGTTGATTTACACATTTTTAGTCAACTGTCAACATATACCGTAAGTATCTGTTAGTCATCATTGTGGTAAAGTCCAATTAAAATAAAAATTCTGGCAAAAACTATATACATGGTCTATTAAAGCTACAACATTTTGAAAAGCAAGAAAGTGGACACATTTACCAGCTTACTATTTTAAGTCACAAAATTGCTATGGCAATTCTAATTTTAAATATCCCTATTATACAGCTAGGTTAGTTGCTTCTGGAAATATTCCTAACCTTAAGTGTATTTAAAAATTATAACAGTTTTACCTTTCCTTTCCCAATTCTTCCAAAGCCACCTCATCTGCTCCACTAAGTCACTCTGTTCCATCATCCCCATATGGCTGGAGGCTTCCTACCCAGCCTGGTTTGGCTAGTTCACGCCACCCATCTTCAGGTTCTGTCTCCTTGCTCTCCTCCATTCTCGGGTTTCTTTCTTTCTTTCTTTCTTTCTTTCTTTCTTTCTTTCTTTCTTTCTTTCTTTCTTTCTTTCTCTTTCTGCTCCTATCCTAATGGAGTTCTCAATGGACATGTCAACTCTGAAAAAGAGGACATGTCAACTCTGAAAAGGAGGACAAATAGCAACCTTTATTTTGTAAAGATCATTGAATACTAATGTTAGATTTGTCCATTCATTGATACTGTTGGATGAACTCAGTGGAAAAGTGAATGGAAGCAAGGATTGGTGAAAAAGCTTAAGTGGAGACACCTTCCCCCCCATTTTAACTCTTTCAGGAGTGGATTTCCCTCTCGAGGGGTAGATTTCACTCACTCGCTGTTGTCTCAACCCAGTGTTTAACTATGAGTACTTTGTTAGTCAGATGTTTGGAACTTGGGGACTGCCTGTACTTCCTCTGAAATCTGGATTATAACTTACAGAGGATTCACTTTCCCATTGACACAGAAAGTGCTAACCACCACTGTCTTAAGGTATTCATTGATACTGTTGGATGAACTCAGTGGAAAAGTGAATGGAACAGCCATCTTGTGCTGCTGTTAAAGATCCTTTTCCACTTCTCTAGCTTGTATTTGCAATAATTGCTTTCTGGAGAAAAGCAACAGGTGAACAAGTGCATGGAGATCCAACTGATCTCCTGCTGCTGATAAGATTTACAAATCTATAAAGCTGCTGGGAAATCAGCTTGACAGAATGCCAGCTGAGCTCCATAAATATGCATGGCAGCATGGATGGACCATTTAACCTCATCCCTCAGCATGAATCATAGCTTGCTACATAAGCTGCTCTTTGACCATTCATAAATAATTCTACCATTAAGTATGATGACTGAGATCCTGCGTGCTCAGTTCTGAGTCTTATCAACACCAAGCAACTGTCAAGCCCTAGTGCTCCTTGTGGCATTGAAGAGAGGGAAGATGGAGGTAATTCTGAAACATCTGGTCTCAGCTCAGTCACAGCAGAGAAATTAAGACACATCCTTTCCCCCCCCCCCTTCCCTAGGGAGCCCAGAACAGCCATATTTTCTTTCTCTTTTCCCTCCTATCTCCATTGGTAAGATATACCAGGAGGCATCTCTATCAGGACTTGGTACTTGCCTGATGACGGAAAATCACGCCAAGAATGCAATGTGATAGGGGCCTAAATGCCCAAAGGCAGCCATTTCCATTTGATCATGGAACCTAAACAGAGCCAACCTGGGTTAGTTCTTAGACTGGAAACTGCTATGAAATACTAGATGATGTGGGTTATATTTCAGAGAAAAGAACTGGCTAAACCATCTTTGAGCATCCCTTGCCTAAGAAAACTCTATGAAAAACCAATAAGTTGATAGGTCACTTAAAGGAACAGGCTCACACTCTCAGATTCACTTTATGGTCAGCATAAGATGGAACTGAAGGCACAAAACAACAACAACAACAACAACAACTACAACCTGCTCTTAAATCACTTAACAGGATTTTGACTCATGTTTACATTGGTTTAGAAGTAGATTCCCGAGGTGTTTGCTCTTTTTCTGGGAAAGGTGAAGAGGTCTTCAATTAAGACTCAGCCTCCTTTAGTAGAGTTCACAGGTGGAAAGCACCAAACCTCTCGTATCTCTCTGAGACTAATTTTAGCAAAATAAAGCAATCAGCTAGTATGGAAGTTTCGTAGCTAAAACTTTATATACTGGCTAACTACAGGAAAGCTGCAAGAAGAGGAGTAGCTCAGCATAGATTGCTGTCACCATCTAGAAAGAGGAGGAAGAGAAGGAGAAAGGAAGGGAAGTATTTTATGTGTTCACAAATATATTGGGAAGGTTTCCTGGTGACATTGTGTAGTTGCATAGATACATATACTGGGTGAATTAGCAAATGGAAACATGTCTAGAGAGGGCATGTACAGGGGGTGCTTGCTATCTGCTGGGGTTTGGTTCCAGGATCCTCTGCGGATGGCAAAACCATGGATGCTCAAGTCCCATTATATACAATGGTGTCCCTGATATGGCAAAATCAACATTGTTTTTGACTTCTTTTTTTTTTTTGGTGGGCAAGGGCAGAAATATTTTCAAGTTGTGCTTGGTTGAATCCATGGATACAAAATCCATGGATACAGGGATCCATCTATAAACTGGTATGTTAGAGGCATGCAGGAAAACCACATTGCTCTAATTGCAAATTGGTGAAGGGGTTTGGGTCTTATGAGTTTAACTAACTTAAAATGTGAAACTGAATATGCTAAGAATATTTCTGTCTTCTTTATATTAAAAATAAAAACCAGATTTGGAACTGCTTCAACAAATACAAAAATGTGTAAGAACTGGCAAGCATGGAAGCATGGTTTGGTAGACAATATGAAAAGATGTATATGTGCATGTCACAATTCAAGTAATACCAGGCTACAGATTGGAAAAGTGTGTGTGTTGGTCACAATCTTCTTGTAGCTTCATTATAGTGGAACAACTTTTTCCAACCTTTTCCAACAGTGCACAAAGATATGTCCAGTAACTCCGAATGCAACCACTTTTAAGAGGCAGTTACGAGACTTAGTCCAGGTGTAGCATAATATAGAATGAGTGACAACTGGATTGTCTATAGTACATGTGAAAGGAACCTGGAAGTCTTAGATCACAAGCTGAACATGAATCAATAATGTGATGAGGAAGCTAAAAACCCCCAATACAATTCTAGTCTGTAGGCCTGGGTAACAACGGAAAAATTTGTTTCTAAAATCGATTTGTATTTGGGGGGTTTTTTTGTTTCGATATTTAAAATAATTACAAAATTTTCCTTTTAAAACGTTCGATATTTACGAAATTTCGTAAATGGTAAAAAATTAACGAATCGATTTCCGAAACAATAACGAATCGATTCGTTAATGGCGGACGCGACCGCGAAATACGCTAAAAAACCTCCAAAACCTTCTGAAGCTTCCCTCTCCCTCTGTTGTTGACTGTTGGTGTGATATTATAATTTTTTTTCACTAATTAAACCATAAAACAGGCCCAGACATGCGGAAATAATAACGAAACGACCTCAAAACAATAACGAAACGAATACAATATCGAAATACGAAGCATTTACAAAACGTTTTTGAAAATTCGTTTTTTTAATAATTGCTCCAGAATGGTTTGTTATCGTTTTGTAATTGAAAAAATTAACGAATTATTAACGAATTACGAATTAACGAAACGAAACCGCCCAGCCCTTCTAGTCTGCATTAATAGGAGCATAGTGTCTAGATCAGTGGTTCCCAACCTGTGGTCTGTGGACCACCACGGGTCTGCAAGAATGAAAATATGGTCTGCGGCCTCACCATTACTACACTGGTGTCTCAAAACCATGCGGCAATGAGAGTGACTGGTCTTGTGAAACCTTCTTATAGTGTCAAGACAACAGGGATGTCAGAAGGGGAGAGGCTGACTACCCACAAAAGATTACTACTACCACATCAGCTTTAGATTATTAAATATGGTTTTCTGTTGGTGAGCAGATGGCGACTACTGGATAGCATATGTTCTGTATCAGAAATTAGAGCTGATGTGGTTTATCCAATGCAATTTTCTGAATCAGCACCCCAAATATCCAAACTAAATCTAAAGTTGACCAAAAACTGATTTGTAACTCCTTTATTACTAATGTTGGAGAGTGGTCCCTGGTCAAGTGGTCCCTGGTCAAAAAAAGGTTGGGAACCACTGGTATTTATCAAGGGAAGTAATAGTATCACTCTATTCTGATTTGGTCAGACCTCACCTGAAATACTATGTACTGTACTGCAATTAAACAAGAAAATTGAGAAGATGGAACATATCAAGACAGGAGCAACCGAAATGGTAAAAGGTCTGGAAATCATGCCCTATGGATTATGCCTTAGAGCGCTATGCACTTTTAGGCTGAAGAGAAAAAAGTTAAGAGGCGATACGACAGCTATGTTTAAATGTTTGACAGCTATGTTTAAATGTCATATTCAAGATGGAACTATCTTATTTTCAGCAGCTCCAGAGACTACATGGAGCAATGGATTTAAACTACAGAAAATGTGATTCTATCTAAACATTCAGAAGAACTTCCTGATGACAAGAACTGATTGACAGTAAAGTACACTGCCTAGGCATCTCTTTCTTTGACATTTTTAAACAGAGGCTGGATGGACTTCTGTCAGGAGTACTTTGATTGTCTATTTCTCCATGACAAATTGGGGAGAAAAGATTGGTGGCCTTTGTAGTCTCTTCCCACTCTATGATTTTATTATTGTGTCCTCTCCAAACAGTCATTGATGGGCTCTGGAGATGTGCTGAGGAAGATCTCTTGCATCGATGGCTTGTGGCTGCTTCACCCTCTCTCTCTGATGTTTGTACCTCTAAGTTAATATGTAGTTAGCAATTACTTTGTTAGATTCAGTCAAGGATGACGACCCCCAGAATCTCCAGCTAGCATAGTCTCTTTCCCAAGCAATGCATGCAGCCAGCTAAGGGAACAAACATACAAGCATTTCATCCAGGGTTGTTGTGCCATTGGCTATGAGTCTCTCTTTCATTTCCTGCACTAAAGCATGCATGGTTGTCACTCATCATTTGATTCCTTCACACCAGCTGTGATGGCTTAATTGGACTTTAAATTATGCATGTATCTATTACATCCCTGGATTGCATTCCAGCCTGGACCTGGTTTTGGCACACGGCTGTTGTCCATCATCAATCACAACTAATTTTATTTTCTAACCCAAGTATGCTTGCTTATTCATCTCCTTTTGGATTTTTAAGACATGCTGTTGACATGGCATTCAGTCTTTCTGACATTTGGAACCTCCAGAGCCAGCTATCCCTGTAGTTTCATTACACATCTTTTCCCCCTCTCCATATTTTTTCCTCTACGGTCTTATGTACTTGGGGCAAAGGTATGGCAAGAAAGCAAGAACTCAGCAGGTAGCTGTCCTTCTTGCCACAAACAGATTCTGTGTGTAGAAAGTGCTTCCAAGAGACAGGGGTAGGTTTACTTTGCTATTTGCCTTTAATGCTGTTTCTGTCAAAACAAAGAAGCATTTCTTCTGTTTGCTATCCTGTGAGACAATTGACTGCTCAATTCAGGACAATTGACACCAGCATTATATTTGTTTCCAAGCAATGCTCACAATTTCTTGTCAGCAAGGGAAACTTGGACTGCCGGGCAAGATATGAGAATGCCTGAACTTTGCTAGAACCTATCAGTGCAGTGGTCTGGGTGGGTGGCATCAGAAGAAGCCATACCATATGTCTTGCTCACCCCAGTATCATTCCCAGTGTGTGATTTGGGTTCAGGCTATTGAAGGATTATGGCATCATCCTTGGACTCCTTGATATCTGCTGAATGTACCTTTCAGTCCCCACAGTTGTTGAGAGGATCATTTTGGGAAATATAGGAAATAGTACTGAATCTCTAAAGCAAAGTAATAAAATGGGCAAAGTAGAAGCTAAACCACAACCAGTCCAATGTAGACCTATACACACTAGGTCTAGCTGAGAAAGGCATGCACATAAAAGTACCTTAACTTTTGAAAATGTGTGCACAATTAAATGCATGGTCTGGTTGAGAGGAGAAAGGAGAAATGGCTGGAAGTGAGAGCAATGCAAGAAAAAACAAGAATTGAAAAAGTCTCACAAACAGAAAATTGCTTTTAAAAGATCACCTTAATTCCTATTAAATAACATATCAACTAGCCATTAGTGCATGGAGATGCTACTAATTACAATATAAATGCCTGTCTTCTCTGAGACTAATCCATAGTTTTATAATATATGCTCATAATATAAATTAAACCGGTAGGGTGAGAAAATGCACCCTTATCCGACCTCTTGGACAATGAGAAACCATTCTGCTTCTTCACATTGTATCTTAACTGTGGTCTCTTTTACCAAGTATAAATTATGCACCAGTATAATCAAATATTGTGACATATCTATTTTAGAGTGGTCAAAAAGTACAAGGATGCATTGTTTAAATATTTGAGATCCAAATACTTAAATGAAAGTCTTCTGACTCAGTTTCTAAGAACTTCATTGGATGCTACATGGATCAGGGGTTCATTATGCAAGTGTAAAGCCTTCTCTTGTTTCCATACTTTCCTAGCATGTGCACTGCAATCTTTTCAGTACATGATAAATGCAAATTTGAGCATGCCGTCCATTGTAAAGTTCTGTTGAATTGTTTTAATGTTCCACTATGGGTTTCTTCTTATTATACTGGATACCTATAGGAAGCAACCGTGGATTTTGTCATAAATTCAAACACAGAGCAATCACTGCAATCTGAAATTGTTGTTTCCATGGCTGAGCAGGGAGTTGAACTCTAGTCACCAGAGTTGTGGTCTATCACTCAAACCACTTCTCCATAATGACTCCATACCTTCTGAAACTTCACAGATGAAAACCACTACGAACCCATATAGCTGAATAACATCAGAATATGGTCAAGATGGCAACAGTTAGACACACGGCAACAAGCCAGGATTGGCTGCAACAGTTTTCTTTTACCTGTAACAGTGGAGAAGAGTGAAATTCACCCTCTCCAACAGCTGAGAATCAATTGAGTTCCTGCCAATCTGTGCAACTGGAAAATTTGCAGATATAACCTTGTCCCATTGTTCAATCAAAGGCTCAATCGCAAATTCAGTCATCTGTCCATGAAACCAATAGGAGTTCCATGTTGTCCTTTGCTCAAGCAACAAAAAGTGTTGTGTTGGCCCTCGTGTCAATAAGCAAATTATTATATTGAGCATTTTATATTATATGCACCTTCAAGTCACCTGCTGAAATGCAAAACACCTAGATAATAACGTAAACAAACAAATAACCACGTTTTAAATGAAAATTAATCTTCAAAACAATGAGATTTGCTGGTTTTGTCTCTTGTGTTGTTTGCTAGTGTGCTTTATCATTCTTTTCCCAAAATGCTATGTGATGTAGGCTATTGTTACAAAGAAGCTCCTTGATTCAGGGTAACCATGCGCATCCCTGGCCATTGCTGGAAGCATAAGCTTTTTCGCTCGAAGGAAGTCACTGAGCAGGGAGCAGGAAGCTGAGAAGTAACACAAAGATGTTAAGAAAGCCAGAGTGCCTTACATGGCCCCAGGGAACATCAGTTTTGATTTATTTACAGAAAGATACACCATTAACACATGCAACAAGCCTACTCTTTTGTCATTAAGAATGCAGTGCCTGCCGCAAGCAAGCATCCAGAGCCAATGTCAGTCGGCAGGACCATCATGAAATACTATACCTAGGGGCATAGCTACATAAATAAAATATAATAAATAAATAATACACTTACACACAGAACTCGTGGACTCCCCCTCATCATATAGATGCCGTGATATATGTAAATGTCTGCCTCTGCATCTTTAATGTTGAGGGTGAATGTCCAGAACCAGCAGGAAAATGCAGACTATTTTGATCTTGATTATGAATAGGTGGCTTTTGGAGCCATCAGTTCTTTCCACAATGAAATCCAGGTACTGTATACCAGCACTGAACTTGAGACCAGTGTATGATTGCTTACTCAACCAGGGAAATGTAATATTTGCCCTTGGGTGGGTAACACACTCTCAGCTCAAGAAAACCCTATGATAGGATTTACCTTATGTTGCCATAAGACAGAAATGATTTGAAGGCACACAATAACTCACTGGGTCAACTTGAGAACAGGAGAACTGAGTACTGAGTTAACACCTCAGGCATTGATAAAATCCGTCTTCTGCAATTTGCAAACATATATCAATAAGGGCCTTTTGGGTTGCTCTAATGTAGGCATTGAGAGCTAGTGTGATGTAATGGTTTGAGTGTTGGATCATGACTCTGGAGACCATGGTTTGAATTCCTGCTCAGCCATGGAACGCATTGAGTGACCTTGGGCAAGTCAATCTCCCACCCTCAGAAGAAGATGGTTACAAAGCTTTTATGAACAAAACTTGCCAAGAAAATCCTGTATAGGTTGGAAATGACTTGAAGGCACACAACAAGAAGGTGCCAATTTAAGGGGTGCAAGAACATGTGGTGTATCATTTACATCTCTGGTCTTAATGAGTATAAAACAAGTTAGAAAGAGCTGTGATAATAATAATAATATTAATAATAATAATAATAATAATTCAGACAGAGTTTTGGAGCACAATACTCCTGACCTCATGATCATGTTAAAAAACAAAGTATGGATTGTTGATGTTGCAATCCCAGGTGACAGCAACATTGAAGAGAAACAACTGGAAAAGCTGACATGATATGAGGATTTAAAGATCGAACTGCAAAGACTCTGGCACAAGCCAGTCAAGGTGGTCCCAGTGGTGCAGTGCCTAAAGACCTTGGCCTGCACTTAAACACAATTGGCGCTGACAAAATTACCAGCTGCCAGCTGCAGTAGGCCACCTTACTGGGATCTGTATGCATCATTCGCCGATACATCACACAGTCCTAGACACTTAGGAAGTGTCCGACGTGTGATCCAACACAATAGCCAGCAGAATGATCTTGTCTGCCATGGACTCATCTTGTTGTGTTTCAAATAATAATAATAATAATAATAATAATAATAATAATAATAATAATAATGATATAACTGGTGGGATCATAAACCTGCAAAGGTAGTGGAAAATGAACATGCAAAAAATACTGTGGGACTTTTGAATCCAGTCTGACAAAGTTTTGGAACACAATACACCAGACGTTAAGATTGTGGAAAACAAAAAAGTTTGGATAATTGATGTCACCATACCAGGTTACAGTCGCATTGAGGAAAAACAACAGGAAAAACTCAGCCGTTATCAGGACCTAAAAATCGAACTGCAAAGGCTCTGACATAAACCAGTACAGGTGGTCCCAGCGGTCATCGATACGCTGGGTGCCATGGCAAAAGTTCTCAGCTGGCATTTGGAAACAATAAACATTGACAAAATCACAATCTGTCAACTGCAAAAGGCCACCTTATTTGGATCTGTGCACATCATTCGGAAATACATCACACAGTCCTAGTCGCTTGGGAAGTGTTCGACTTGTGATTTTGTGATACAAAATCCAGCTTATATATCTCATTTGCTGTGACATATTGTGGTTTTGTGTTAGTAATAATAACTTTATTTTTGTTCCCCACTTCTATCTCCCCAAGGGAATTTGGGGCAGCTTACATGAGGACAAGCCTGATCAACATAGTTAAAATAAAACACATTAAAATACACACACAACAATGGGTTGCCACTTTCCCTGCCTTCATCTGACACCTGAGATGGCTTTGCCGTCTACCTAGGACTACCTGCAGGTAACAGTGCAGCCTGACTAGAGTGCCAGGGAGTCACTTTAGCATGCAAAAAGCCGTTTCTGTTTATGCCAATGTGGAAACAGAACCGCCTGGGGCTTTGCTTTCTATGCCTCTGTTCAGCCTCATTGGCACTGACACTTTAAGGAAAAGCTTGATGATTGATGTAACAGATTTGTACTCCCTTTTCCCACTGCACTACCTGTAATGGCATCTCTCTATGTGAGCCATTGCAAACCCCAGTTCCATGCTTATACCTTCCTCAAGATGAATGCACTTGCAATTTTAGTGTCTCTGGGACCAGTTCACTCTCTGTGGCACATACCCAATTTCTGCTTCCTCTTCTTCCAAAAGGCTGGCTTTGGTATCGAGCAATTATATCTATGTTTAGCTCCATTGATTATGGAAGAAAATGAAAGCTGAGGCAAAGTTGTCGTATTGGAAATCAGTCCCCCCCCCCCCCGCTCAAAATGAATCCCATAAAATTGGTTCGCTTTTTTTTAAAAAAAACGAGGCCACATAAATTTGAATGAAATTGACCTGTAAATCTGTGCACTCGCCTTCATCTACAAGTTACTGTGAGCTGCAAGACCAAAGCCTCAGGACAGAGATTGGAAAGAGATAATATTGCCTAGGAAGGAGAGAAGCAGAAAGGCTTGGCTGATGCTCTAATGTACATTTCACATCTTCTTCTTCCCCCGCCCCCATCTGTAAAGAAAATGAGAGACAAAAGGCTTTGAAGAGATGAGGAAAGAGAGGATGCAATTGCCTTTGACATTGACAACAACTGCTTCCTCTGTCTTTGGTAGCCTCCCATACCCGTAGGGAAAGAGCACTTCCATTTTGTTATTAATAGATGATTACATATATCCCTTAACAAGCAGCCATATGCATCATGAAAGAGAAGGCAGGAGCAGAGGAAAATGTCTGGAGATCTCCAACTTAGGTCTCTTTTACAATACAGGGTTAGTCAAAATGAATAGGCCAATAAGAAAATTAATTTTAGACGAATGTATGTTTACTGTAACCAAACCACAGCTACGTAGCGACAGATAAACTATCAAAGTTTTTTTTGAGCAACACACATGTACATTAATGCCGCTAGGCGTCGCTAGGGGTCGCTGTTTTCAAAATGGCGGAATCAAGCAAAGAGAAGGTGTTTTGTGTGATGACATTTGCTAAAACAATGTCAGTAATTACGGTCCAGCGAGAATTTCAAGGGTTAGGGTTAGGGTTAGGGTTAGGGTTAGGGTTAGGGATAGGGTTAGGGTTAGGGTTAGGGTTAGGGTTAGGGTTAGGGTTAGGGTTAGGGTTGGGTTAGGGTTAGGACCTCAACGAACACCTTCCCAGACGTTGCTGCATTCGATGCCATTACGTCGGATGTGCTGCAACGGATGTGGAATGAACTGGACTATCGCTTGGACATCTGCCGTGTCACACGGGGCGCCCATATTGAACATCTCTGAAGGTGAGACAAAACTTTGATAGTTTATCTGTCGCTACGTAGCTGTAGTTTGGTTACAATAAACATACATTCGTCTAAAATTAATTTTCTTATTGGCCTATTCATTTTGACTAACCCTGTACAGTATTACCCCCTCATACACAGACTCATTATCCATGGTTTTACTTACTTGCATTCCAAAAATATACCCCCATGGAAGTATTTGTGGACCTCTCTAGATTCCCCAGTGCTATTCTATTGCATTTTTCTAACCCAACCATCTCATAGAATAGTAAAGGAGGACACAAAGTACTTGTAGGTCCTCTCATAGCAGTGTTTCTCAGCCTTCCTAATGCTGCGACTCCTTAATACAGTTCCTCATCTTGTGGTGACCCCCAACCATAAAATTAGTTTTCTTGGTACTTCGTAACTGTAATTTGCCTTTCAAGTCCTGAAAATAGCGAGACCACACAAAGTATTTTTGGGTTAATTTAAGGGCAACTTTATTGAATTGTTACCTATTTAACTTGCAGGTGTTTCTAACTAATGTGTGTATAGAACTTGATGCCTAAACGGTTCGGGACCTGCTTATCTCCACAATAGCATCTTCCCCTATGAACCTGAGATCACCCAGGGAGGCACTGCTTTCTCTCCCTCTGCCGTCTCAAACGAGGTTGGTGGGGACGAGGGAGAGGACCTTTTCGGCGGTGGCCCCCAGCTCTGGAACTCCCTTCCTAGGGAGATCAGACATGCTCCTACTTTGTCCTCTTTCCGGACACAACTAAAAAACTGGATGTTCTGGTGTACATTTGATTAAGCAGTCCACCAATAATTCCCTGTTCCTACCTTAAGTTCAGCACCTTACGTCAGCCCTCTTATCACTCACCTCAGCACTCTTGATGACACTATTCCCAGCCCTGTCTATTTGATTGCTGCACATTCCTTGCACTCCCTTCAGGATGTACTGAACTCATGGAGCCTGAACCTCAGCTATGTTCTTTCTCAGCCATATTGTTTTGATGTTGTTTACAATTGTGATTGTTTTTATATTTTATCTGATATTTTTAAACTGATTGTGTTCTATTTGTAATTTTTGGGCTTGTCCTTTGTAAGCCTTCCTGAATCCCCTTGGAGAGATGGTTGGCGGGGTATAAAAATAAAATTATTATTATTATTATTATTATTATTATTATTATTATTATAGCGTCCTTATCCAGCCTACCCCTCGACTGTTTTGGGCAAAACACACCTGGGTCCCCTGGTAACCTAAAACCGGGCAACCTCTAAGGAAAAAGTATGGAGAAGTCTCCCTCAAGGTTACTGAGGCCATTTTATTTCCCCTCATCTTGAACAAATACCGGCAGGTGAGTGTTTAGTTAAAAGTCCTTCACCCCTGAAGGGGGTGCCTTGGGTGTTCACCAACTCTGACCTTTTCCCCTAGCTATTTTTCACTAAAGCCTATTTATAACCACAAGGCCATCTAGCCCCCAAACAGTATAGGATAGGGGGAAAATCCTTCCTAGGACATAGGAGGAAAAATTCGGTGCCAACTGGTAACCAACAATTATACTGTTGAATGAGTGGATGTAGTGGGTTGACTGTCAGGAACCGAATGAGGGAGGAAGACGCGCAAAGTTTGGAGGCTGGCTTCTCCCACCCTTCTGGAAGGTCCTAAAGAAACCCTCCATCTCTGGCTTTGGGGGAGGAGGCAAATCACTCCCCCCCCCCAGCTGCGCAGGAGTGGGAAAGCCCCTTTGCTACTGTTATGAATCATAATGTAAATATTAGATATGCAGGATGTATTTTCATCCACTAGACCAAATTTGGCACCAATACCCAATAAGCCCAAATTTGAGTACTGGTGGGGTGAGGAGATTGATTTTGTCATTTGGGAGTTGTAGTTGCTGGGATTTATAGTTCACCTACAATCAGAGAGCATTCTCAACTCCACCAATGATGGAATTGAACCAAACTTGGCACACAGAACTCCCAACACCAACGTAAAATACTGGAAGGGTTTGGTGGGCATTGACCTTGAGTTTTGGAGTTGTAGTTCATCTACATCCAGACAGCACTGTGGACTCAAACAAGGATGGATCTGGACCAAACTTGGCACGAATACTCAATGTGCCCAAATGTGAGCACTGGTGGAGTTTGGGGAAAATAGACCTTGGCATTTGTGAGTTGTAGTTACTGGGATTTATAGTTCACCTACAATGAAAGAGCATTTGGAATCCCACCAATGATAGAATTGATCCAAACTTCCCACACAGAATCCCCATGACAAACAGAAAGTACTGTGTTTTCTGATGATATTTGGTGACCCCTCTGGCACCCCATCATGACCCCTCCAGAGGTCCCTTCCCTCAGGTTGAGAAACAGTGTCTTATAGCCTCACTTATTCAATGCTGAGCAAGGCTGCTCTATATGTGTTTCACTATTCTAGATACATAACAGATACACAAACAGTTTAATTTCCTTTGGGTCACAGCCCAAGGACTCTAAATAGGTAGCTTTGAATGCTGGTTTAATTGCTTGGTGGAAACAGGTGTAAGATGAGATTTTCATATGAAAGTCTGAAGCCTCTCCCCATTGCTTTTTCACAAGCATTTTAAGGCTAAACAACTCATTTACCAAACTCAACGGTCATGAAACCAAACCCAGTGAATACAAAACACCCCACTGTAGATAAACAAACAAGCAAGCAAACCATAGTGAAGGAATAGGCTTTGAACGCAGCATTCCTGATATTTTTAGGTATAGTTGGGAAACACCTTTTTCTGAAATCTCAGAAGTAGACTACTAGTCAGAGTCAACACTGCTAGGCTAGATATGTGACTCAGGGTGTATCTGCACTGTAGAATTAATTCAGTTTGATACCACTTTAACAGCCATAGCTCAGTGCTATGAAATCATTGGAAAAGCCCACGGTGGAGCAGTGGGTTAAACCCCTGTGCCGGCAGGACTGAAGACCGACAGGTCGCAGGTTCAAATCCGGGGAGAGGCGGATGAGCTCCCTCTATGTCACTCCAGCTCCTCATGCAGGGACATGAGAGAAGCCTCCCACAAGGATGATAAAAACATCAAATCATCCGGGCATCCCCTGGGCAACGTCCTTGCAGACGGCCAATTCTCTCACACCAGAAGCGACTTGCAGTTTCTCAGGCCGCTCCTGACACGACAAAAAAAAAATTGGAATAGTAGTATTTCAATATCGTTGGTCTTCTCTGACAAAAAGGACTGGTGTCTCACCAAGCTACACATCCCATGATTCAATAACAGTGAGCCATGGCAGTTGAAGTGGTGTCAAACTGCATTAATACTTCAGTGTAGCCACACCCTCAGTATACTGCCACTTCCTAAGTTGTTATGACATGCAATATTCTCAGGGTCTTTCAAAAGATCACAGGTTTTAATTTTCTCTTGTCCTGACAGGTAATCCAAATTAATGTGCTCAGACACTATCTTCCACAGGGAAGACTTTGCAATGAGGTTCTTATTTTAATTACCCTTGATTTGCAAATCTAATCTTGTCATAAATATTCACAATTGAGAATCAGAGGGTAAAGTCTGCTATTGTTCTGAATTGATTTCCTCCAAGTAAAGACTGCCTTTGGGGTATGCAAATAAGGAATCCTTTTATTTATTGCCTATAGGATGCTTCTTTCAACACCCATCCAACAAATTGGGTTCTGCTTTTACTCTTCACATAAAACCATATTAAAGATGGTAAAGACGCCAAAGCCTGTCTGATTCTGAAAACTAAGCAGGGCCAGCTCTAGTGAATATGGATGGGAGACCGCTAATGGATATTAGGTGTCATAAGCTATATGTTGGAGCCCCCAGTGGCTCAGTGGGTTAAAGCGCTGAGCTTCTCAACTTGCTGACTGAAAGGTCGCAGGTTTGAAACCAGGAATGGGGTGAGCTCCTGCTGTTAGCTCCAGCTTCTGACAACCTAGCAGTTTGAAAACATGCAAATGAGTAGATCAATTGGTATTGCTCTGGTGGGAAGGTAATGCCGCTCCATGCCGTCATGCTGGCCACATGACTTTGGAGGTGTCTATGAACAACACTGGCTCTTTGGCTTAGAAATGGAAATGAACACTAACCCCCAGAGTTGGACACATCTGGACTTAATGTCAGGGGAAAAGCTTTACCTTTACCTAAGCTAGATATCAGAGGAAAGAACTGGCAAAACCACCTCTGAGTATTCCTTGCGTAGCCTAAGAAAACCATATGCAAATTTCATGGGATGACCATGAGTCAACAGGCAATTGGAGGCAGATATATACATACAACCATTATTGAAGAAAGTCAAACAAGGAAAGTAGGTTTTCTTCCAATTCAGCGCCTAAAAATTAAACTAAAATAAACTGAGATAATGACTACAGAAAGTTTCCATAATGTTAACATATATATTGGAAAATGTATCCTACATTATGCTGCAGAGAAAAAACCCAAAGTGGTGGCCAACAGGTAGCTTTCATCAAATCTTATCTCAGTTTATTTTAGTTTAATTTTTAGGAGCGGAATTGGAAGAAGAAAGTGTACTGAATAATGAGGCAAATCTATGAGAAACTTTGGCAAGAGAGGGCACTATCAAATAGACATTCAGAGAGTGATCTTTTAAAATTTGGAGTCAATCTTATTATAACTGGCTAGACTCTACAATGTATGACCAACTATGTGAAGAACATCCCACCAATCGCATGCAATGGCATAACAGGTCTTGGAGAACTTTCCTAGATTTTCAATCCCAGTTAGAGGACAAAAGCAGGTTTCTGGTGTTTCTGGTAGGCTACCATCTATGGGAATACCAAATTGCAAATGCCCGGGTTTCTCTAGTCTGATTGAAGGTTGTCTTGCTTATTGGCATTGCAGAGTGCCATGCCAAAGTTTGTCATTATTCCTATGCTCATTATCTTTAAGGTAAAGGTAAAGGTTTCCCTTTGACATTAAATCTAGTCATGTCCGATTCTGGGTGGTGCTCCTCACCTCCATTTCTAAGCCAATGAGCCGGCATTGTCCTAGATGCCTCCAAGGTCATATGGCCAGCATGACTGTATGGAGAGCAGTACCTATTGATCTAATCACATTTTCATGTTTTTGAACTACTAAGTTGGCAGAAGCTGGGGCTAACTGCGGGAGCTCATTCTGCTCCCTGGATTCAAAACACCAACTTTTCGGTCAGCAAATTCAGCAGCACTGCAGTCTAACCTGCTGCACTACCAGGGGCTTTAGTTTCATTCATATCATTATCTTTAGTTTCATGCATATCAGCTCTTGCAAAAAGAAAGCATTTCCACTAATTTCTGGTAATGGCCACAATGATACTGTGACATTAAACACATCGCCCTGTATCTATTTTAAGTGCGTCTAATGCTCCAAGGAGTTCAGGAAAAATAAGAGAAGAAAAATAACGTCAGACTGCTTAACCACAAGAAATCTGTTCAAACATAATCAGACATCCTAAATGAATCCATGGCATATATACCTGTGTAGCATCTGTCTCAATAAAGTGCAAATTGACTCTCTGATGTGACACTCTCTACCTCATTTCCCTGACTGATTACTTTTCCCACTGATGACTTGCTGAAATGCCACATTATTGGGTAATTTTCCAATCTAATTAATTTTTGCTCTTGGTATTTCATTTCTCTTTTTATCAAGGCTGTTTACAAGACTCCGATGGTACGCATCCCTATTGATCTACAGTTGATCTCATTTCAGTAAAGCTGGTAAAGCTGTAAAACCAAATGAAACTTTGTAGACTGCCTCACTTTGTAAACTACCTCCAACTGACTAAATGGGAATTGATGAACTTGAAAGCTCTTCAGTGGCCTACCCAGAGTCCAACTAGCCACAACAGGCAATGGATTGTTAGCCATCTCATTCCCTAATGTGAATGTGATGTAGTCAGTGATATGAATGTGATACAGAATCTGGAACTGGAGCATTCGGGTTTCTCCCTTTTGGATCTCTTTTGCTATTCTATTTGCAGGTAAAGAAGGGCCATTTCTCTCCCGAAACCTCAGGCTTGAAGGTGGGCTGGTTCATGAAATGTGAGTGCAATACAAATACAGGGGATGTGCATTTAAACCCAGTGTTTGCAGTGAACTGGATACTTTAGTTCAGTGATACAACATGCACGTTGCATGCACACAGGGTCCCTGATGTAGAAAGAGGAATGTTTTTCATGTAAAAGAACTTCAGTTAGAATTATGGATAGCTACTATCTGTCAGAGTAAATGGTGCTTTACTACATAGGCAATTGGTCTGAACTGAATGGCAAAAGGTCTGGAAGCCAAGGCGTATGAGGAATGGCTGTGGGAGCTGGACATGCTTAGCTTGAAGAAGAGAAGCTTAAGAGGGGATGTGATAGCCATGTTTAAATATTTATGTTACCCTGGAGGTGGAGCAAGCTTGTTCTCTGCTGTCCCAAAGTCTAAAACAACTGATTCAAATTTAAACAAAATAGATTTTACTTAAATATTAGAAAAAATTCTGACATTGGGCCTTGGTAGAGTCTCCTTATCTGAAAGATTTTAGATAGAGGATGGATGGCCATCTGTCAGCAGTGTTTGTATTGCATGTTTCTGCATAGAAGGCACTGAACTATATGGATGTTGTGGTCTTTTCCAGTTCTGTAATTCTATGATGCAAGGTCACTTTATAGATTTTTTTTCTTATTCTAAAAAATTGCATTTACCCATGAATAACTTGCTTCTCCTCACTGACCTTTTTCAGGTGGGCAAATAATTTTATTCTTTGGAGTCAATCACACAGTCACACACCTATGCAGAAAGAACATAAGAAGAGCCCTGTTGAGTTATGTTATGGCATGTCTAGCTCTGAGTAGTTGCCCCACCTGTAGCCAAGCAAAGCTTAAGATGTGGGAGGGCATTTTGAATTACCCCATGAAGGAGGCCGACTTGGTTTGGGCCATCTAGTTTGCTGGCCCATGCATGTGAGGGGGCAGAGCAGCAAGTTGGGTTAGGCTGCTCTGTTCCTCTCTTTCAGTTTCCTTTTGACGGTGTGACCCACCTTCCCTCCCTATGGACAGTGTGAGTATAGACTGGTCACACATGGGCCGGGTAGGAAGTTTTTCCCCCCAAGTTTGCATTGGGGTTTTTTTCGCCTACCCCATACTGTTTTAGATGGGTGTGGTAATTGGCTTTGAGGTGGTGTCATTTAAATAGGTTTCCCTAAGTATCAATAAATTTCCAAGGCACGTTAAAGGTTAAATGGTTATGGTAGGCACTGTGGCACACCCGCCTTAGGGGGTGAAGGGTGGACTCCCACAAAAGTCCCCAGAAGTTTTCATAAAATGGGAGCTACCCTTGGGGCTGGATTGAAGGTTCTCACTCTTGAAAAGCTCTGAGGTTTGGGAGGGAGCGCCCTCATGATGGCCTTCCAACTATGATCGGCCGAGAGGTGCAGACAAAAAATTTTGCTTGGCCCTCGGGATCCTTGGTGCACGCTTGTCCTTGGAGGTGGTCAGAGGGAGTGACACCTGGCCCAGGGACTAGGCTCAATAGGTGGCCATTCAACCATGAGTTATATTTTGCATTTTTACAGATTTTCCCTCTACAGCTTATTACAAGTTCTTTCAATAAATAGGTCAGACAATGGCCCTTTAGATCCATTTTCTTGGGTCTGACTCTTTATTTCATGGTGGGGATTCAAAAGCATCCTGCATTCTTTTGGTGGGTCAACAGATCCATTGGAAAATCCACAACCTGACCACAAGAATAAAGCAATACCCATTTCCCAGTTTCACCTTGTGTCTTACATATCAGAAGGGTGATACATTCATTTTTGCTCTGAATGATCCAAAATACTGACTCCAGCAAGTTCATCACCTTAGATAGTTCCTTGAAACCCAACCTAAAATTTGGAACTGGTTTGCTACTCACTGATGGGAAAGTCACCAGCTATTCCCTGTTGTTTTTATCCAAAAACTGTAACTTAGGACATGTTGTCTCAGAAGTAGGAATGTAGGCCAATATTCCACATCAGCTACTTATAGCATAACTTTATCATGAATTTTAAAGTTGTGTCTTATGTTTAATCTTTGTTCTGTGCATTTTAATGCGTATTTTGTAGAAATGTATTTTAATATTTGTATTTTTAGAATGGTTTAGATGATTATGTGTTTTAACCTGCCATGAGCCACAAGGTGAGGTGGACAAGAAATAAAATTACAGTAATTCCTCGCTACTTCGCAATTTGCTTTTTGTGGACCGCTATTTCATGATTTTTCAATAAGAGGTGCTGTTCCTGCTAGACTGCGCATGCGCATGTGAATGCTTTTTATATATGTTCAATGGAAGTGGAGCACTCTCTAAAAGTTGCTGCTCAACTAAAGTGACTGAAGGATTTTGTTTATAAGGTAAAGGGTTTCCCCTGACATTAAGTCCAGTCATGTCCAACTTTGTATAACTATTAAAATAAATATAGTTTCCCTATTTCATGGATTTTCACTTTTCGTGGGTGGTTCTGGAACATAACATCCATGATAAGTGAGGGAACACTGTATTATTATTATAAACTAAGGATAATTAACTAAGTACCATTGGCCTTTCACATTTGCAGGTTTAATGGATGTGATTATTCACAAGTTTGATTAATATTATTTATTTATTTATTATTTATTTAAAGCTTTTATAACCCGGTCTTCTCGACTTCTGAGGAGGGACTCAGGCCGGCTAACAACAGAGAATCAATATGCAAATAAACTAAAGCATAATAACATCATAGTACATTAATACATTAAAACACATTAAAATACAGATCAAGAATTACATAAAGCCAATTCGTCAAGGTAAATCACAAATTCATCACCATCCGCCTTGTGGTCAACAGTTATTGATTCGATCATCAATCTGAGAATGCTAAATTCCAGAGCCAAGATTTTACCATCTTTCTGAAAGTCAGGAAGGAGGGGGCAGATCTGATCTCTATTGGGAGAGAGTTCCATAGCTGAGGAGCCACCACCGAGAAGGCCCTGTCTCTCATCCCCACCACACCCGATTGCGAAGGTGGTGGGACCAAGAGCATGTTTTCTCTAGGATTCTGTAGGACCTTCAGTGAATCTTTATGGTCATGTTGAAGACACATTAAAAAAAATACAAGAATAAAAAATCATTTTTATTAAAATGCAATGCTGAGTTTTTATCCAAGAGAATATGGTAAAAATATCATTTTGAAATCTGAAAGTAGATTGAGATTTGAATACTAGATTATGAAAGAATCCAGGTTATTAAAAAAAAAGACTCTTGTAAAGAAAATCAGCTGCTTTTGAGATTTGATGGCCACCTTTCACAGATGGCCAAACAGTTACTTCATTTGTCATTTGTCAAAAAAGAGGTTACCATTTCTTGGGAGTGCTTTAATTGCATATTCCTGTTGGCATTTGGTTGGACCAGATGTTCCCTGTGGTTTTTACCAATTCTGTGTTTCTGCCAGTCAGTCATTTCAGGAAACAATAGCAAAGAAAACATTGATATATTCTCTTTAATTTCTGACTTTAAAAAGTAACACGTAAAGAAGCCACTTTTTATTACCTATATATGCTAATCGCAGCAATAGTTCCAGTTCACCGAAGACAAGTTGATAATGATAGCATTTTAATTTCAACTAGAAAGCACAAACTTTCCTGAGTCCCTATGATGAGATACAGCAATTAATTTTTAGGGGAAGGGAAAGGAGGAGGAGGGAGTGCTAGAAAGTACTTCCCCGCCTTATATATAGAAAGGAAAGGTGGACATATTCAATTTAGTTGAAATGATAATCAGGAAATATTTTTTCACTCATTGGAGTTGAAAAATTAATTGGTATTTCAGAGTTCATCAGTCCAATCCTCTGGTAATCAACTTAGGTAGCTAATGCAAAATGGCAATAGTGCGAAGTCAGAAAAACACATCTTTTAAGTTCATGTCATGAATCCTCTGTTCTTCTGAAGGCTGAGAGGAGACATGATGTCCATGTATAAATACATGAGGGGAAGTCATTGGGAGGAGGGAGCAAGCTTGTTTTCTGCTGCTCTTGAGACTACATAGTATGCGGAAGAACGGTTTCATAGAATCATAGAATGAAAGAGTTGGAAGAGACCTCATGGGCCATCCAGTCCAACCCCCTGCCAAAAAGCAGGAATATTGCATTCAAATCACCCCTGACAGATGGCCATCCAGCCTCTGTTTAAAAGCTTCCAAAGAAGGAGCCTCCACCACACTCCGGGGCAGAGAGTTCCACTGCTGAACGGCTCTCACAGTCAGGAAGTTCTTCCTCATGTTCAGATGGAATCTCCTTTCTTGTAGTTTGAAGCCATTGTTCCTTGTCCTAATCTCCATGGAAGCAGTAAACAAGCTTGCTCCCTCCTCCCTGTGGCTTCCTCTCACATATTTATACATGGCTATCATATCTCCTCTCAGCCTTCTCTTCTTCAGGCTAAACATGCCCAGCTCCTTAAGCCGCTCCTCATAGGGCTTGTTCTCCAGACCCTTGATCATTTTATTCGCTCTCCTCTGGACACATTCCAGCTTGTCAATATCTCAAACTACAGGAAAGGAGATTCCACCTGAACATTAGGAAGAACTTCCTAACTGTGAGAGCCATTCAGCAGTGGAACTCTCTGCCCTAGAGTGTGGTGGAGGCTCCTTCTTTGGAGGCTTTTAAACAGAGGCTGGATGGCCATCTGTTGGAAGTGCTTTGAATGTGATTTTCCTGTTTCTTGGCAGGGGGTTGGACTGGATGGCTTATGAGATTCTATGATTCTTCCAAGGTGAAAAATAATGACAGCCAATGGTTGATGGCTTCCAGGTAAGTAGAACAATAGCTGTTCTTCACATTTTAGTTTGATCTTTAAATGAGCTATTCAAATTGCAGAGCTTACTTTGGGGGTAAGATTCAGCACCTTGGATAACTCCTTTGCACTGTAGTCCGGAATGGACTTACTGCCCTACCAACATGCAAAGACTTTCTGCATATATTTCAGAATTCAATATTAATGTCAAAAAGCATAGCATGATTTTACATAAGATTTGTGCTACATTAGAACAGTAAAGACAAATATCACTTAAGTAAACGTATCAATTATTGGAATAATAATAATAATAATAATAATAATAATAATAATAATACTTTATTTGTACCCTGCTACCATCTCCCCAAGTGACTCGGTGCGGCTTACATGAGGCCGATCCCAAATACAACATTACAAAAAGTAATAACAATACAAGCAATTAAAAATAAAACATGGACAATACAATAATGCAACATTAACAATAAGACCACATGATTAAAACCTATGGGAAGGCCAAATGTAAAATTAAAATTGAAAGTAATTCTGGAACATGGGTGAAAAAGCGATGGGGCATTTGAGGAAAACATACAAGCAGACCTAAAAATGTAAAGTGCTTTGGAGGACAAAGTGCTATGGGATCATTATTCTGGGAAGGCACACTGGAACAGCCACGTTTTCAAGCTCCTCCTAAAGACTGTCAGAATTGGGGCCTGCCTGATGTCCTTAGGAAGTGAGTTCCAGAGTTGGGGGCCAGCACCGAAAAGGCCCTCTCTCATCCCCACCAATCGCGCCTGCGATGCAGGTGGGATCGCGAGCAGGGCCTCTCCAAATGAACGGAGAGATCGTGTGGGTTCATGTACAGAGATGCGGTCATGCAGGTAGGCGGGTCCCAAACCAGAATCTGCACCCAGAACACAAAACAGCCCAGAGATGTTTGGGCATGCTTAGTAACCACAGAATGCCGAATTCCTCCTTGGAAACTTTCTTTATATCACTGTAAAACAGCTTCCACATTTCTAATGTCAAGAGCCCCTAATCTTTCCTGGGATTATTTCCTCTTTCATTTCAACCTATGATTTAGACTTGAATGCAGAAAATGAACTAGAAATGAAAGGGAGGGAAGGAGACAGAAAGTCTGGACTTTTTCCTGTAGGAAAAAAGTAACTCGATTTGATTTTATTTCACTAACTTTGGTCATACATCTGGTGGTTATTTTCAGTGTAACTGGTGCTTCTTTGATTAAAAATAGATTATTTTAAATGAAAGAGCATGGCTCTTAGTTTGATCTTCATGGTAACGATGGAAGCATTTCTTTACTGTTAAATGTGAGATATGCATTGTGAATCTTTAAATACCCAGACCACGTGGGCAATGTGTGAGAACAAACATCCAATTAAAGCGTTGATAAACAGGGTTGCCGAGTGTCCTGAAGAAAGTGATTTTGTTCTGCTCCTCACCTTTTAACGAGACAGGAATATGCTCGCACACAATTTACTTTCTGAGCTCTTTATGCAGATTTGCATAGGTTCATCTTGCAGATCAGACACATTTTGCATTCTGGAATCTGTACATCACTGGGCAGTTCGAGAAGCATTGAATAAAATGAGATTAGCACATTTGAAAAGTGAATGTTGAAAAGTAGATCTATGCATACCTGCATATGCACTTTTGTCAGCCATAGAACATGGAGTCCCCGTGGCACATGGGTTAAACCCTTGTGCCAGCAGGACTGAAGACTGACAGTGGAGATTTGAATCCGAGGAGAGTGCGGATGAGCTCCCTCTGTCAGCTTCAGCTCCCAATGTGGGGACATGGGAGAAGCCTCCCATAAGGATGGTAAAACATCAAAAATATCTGGGAGTCCCCTGGACAACGTTCTTGCAGACAGCCAATTCTCTCACACCAGAAGCAACTTGCAGTTTCTCAAGTAGCTCCTGACATGAAAAAAAAGCCATAGAACCATAGAATCAAAGAGCTGGAGGAGACCACAAGGGCTGTCCAGTCTAACCTCCTGCCATGCAGAAATATATGATCATAGCACTCCCAATAGATGTCCATCCAGCTTCTATTTAAAAATCTTCACCACTCTGTGAGGCAGTGTATTCCTCTGTCACATAGCTCTTATCATCAGGACATTTCCCCTCATTCTCAAGTGTAATCTCATTTCTTGCGGTTTGAATCCATACCTCTCTGTCTTATTCTCTTGAAAACAAGCTTGCCCTTCATCAAAGTGATATCTTTTCAAATAACTAAATATGGCTCTCCTATCATCCCTTAATCTACTCTTCTCCAAGCAAAATGTAGCCAGCTCCCTAAGCCACTCCTCACAGGACTTGGCTTCCTGACCTTTTACCAATTTGGATGCCTCTTTTCTGGATCTTTACACATTGTCCATATCCTTCCTGAATTGTGGTGCCCAGAATTGCACACAGTATTGCAGGTAAGGTCTGACCAAAGCAGAATAGAATGGTACTCTTACTTCCCTTGAGCTAGACAAGCTTTTTTAGACACTGTTGACTCATGTTCAGCTTACTGTCTACTAAGACTCCTACATTCCTTCACACATACCGCTGTCAAATGAGATGTTGCCCATTTTATATCGGTACATTTCATTTCAATTTTTTCTACTGAAGTGTAGTACTTTACATTTCTTCCCACTAAAATTCATTTTACCCATTTTGGCCCAGCTCTATAACCTATTAAGATGATTTTGTTACTTTAGCATATTAGGGAGGAAAATGAGTACAAGCAATGCTCATGTTTGGGGAAAAAAAGAACACAGAAATGTATACTTTTTGAAAATGCAGAGAGAGGTACTGTAATGTTATGTTTTAATGGCATAGAAACCTGCATGAACCAAACCTGAGGGTTAATAAGATGGGAGATCTGCACCTATGGATTTGATAAATGTGCATATCTCTATAACAGTGTTTGAGAAAGCAGGAAGTATCTATGACTCACAACTATAGCCATTTGATCCATTTTGACTATCATGACTCCACCCTGTAGAGTTCTGGGATATGGAATTTGGAGAACTTGCCCACAACAAGGTGAATATAGCCTACTCTGTGAGTTAGGGTCTGGAATCATATCAGGCTTCTTATACCTGTCGGATCTCATATACTAGCTCTTTACAGATATTTTTTTCTGATATGGAGCAGCTTTGTTCAGTTCAAGATTGTAGGCACAGTGTTGCACATGCCATAGCACATGACTGCATATTCAACATGAAGAGGCATATATGGTTTCGCATTGTCACAATTTACAAAGGAGAAAACATTGTGTAGCTGTAAGCTAACTCCACGAGTGGGAAGTTATGCACCAGCTCTTCCATGTAGGCTCTCAGCTATTGTGTTGGTTCTAGAGGACCACACTATACCAACAAAACTGATAAAGGGCTAAACAGCTGGGGAATGCCATATTGGAAAGATGGAGTTCTATGAAGCTGCCCTTAAGAGTAGACCATCTTTCTCAGCCCTGCTTTTGCTCCCACCCAGCTGAAGAGCTTCTGCTGGTTGAAATGCAAGACGAGTCAGTGAAAGTACAAAGAGTAACTGATATGCTTTCAATCCTAGTTTTCTACTTGATATTGCCAAGCACAGAAACAGATAGTTTTTGGACTTGGCAGTAATAAGCAGAAATTCCTCTGCCCATGTTTTGAGGCATCCATTCCTTTTCTTTGTCTTGCTCTTGGGAAAACAGAATGATGGAATAATTTCATTGGCAAAGGCAGGCAGTCAACAGAGCTGGATGAGCCTGGAAATGGCTAGGTAGAACTAATGAGCTCTTTCTATTTTATCTCCCTTTTGAAACAACTATGGCTTCATTTTAGTTACTTTTGAGTTATGTAGATGTAAAAATTGGTTCAAAACCCACATCTGATGAAAACACTGTTGGATCAAGCAGGCTGCCATCTGTAAAAGTTTATGTTACATAAAATGTGTTATCCTGAGAGGTGCTACAACACTTTGTCACTATTTCTTAAATAAAACTAGGATGACAGTAGTCTATTTATTAGTTTTAAATCATTTTCCAAGTTTTCTGAGGGAACTTTCATAGAATTCATCTACACCAGTGGTTCCCAACCTTTGGGCCTCCAGGTGTTTTGAACTTCAGCTCCCACAGTCCCTAACAGCTGGTAAGCTGGCTGGGATTTCTGGGAACTGAAGTCCAAAACACCTGGAGGCCCAAAGGCTGGGAACCGCTGATCTACACTGTAGAATTAAGGTTGTTTGACATCAGTTTAACTGCCACAGCTCAATGCTATGGTCTTCACAAGGTCTTTGGGCCTCTCTACCCAAAAGCTACAACTCCCATGATTTCATAGTATTGAGCCATAGCTGTTAAAGTGGTGTCAAACTCAATTACCTCTATAATCTAGATACACTCATAGATCTGTGGAAGAATACAGAGGAGTGTCGATTTCTTATAATTCATTGGTGTGAGTGTTTCTCAACACATCTTCTTCCAAGTACCTTTAAACTACCTTGGCCATTACAAGAGAGGTCACAAATCACCTTCTACTTTGTTCACACAGCCAAACAGTTACCACTTGTGATGTCAACTCTCTGCAGGGATCCAGAAAGATTTTCCTCTTCCAGGTATTGCATTTGTGGAGGAGATTAGTCAGCCTTAAGACCAGCCACTTCTGAGCTAATGGATTAACATACTCCTGCCGTGCACAACATGTTTGGATAATGTAGCCTAGGAAGATTGATGAAATAAGCTGGGAGTTTGCTGTGCATCTTTGTCATTGGCTCCTCAGAGGTAGTTTAGATCATGCTAAAAAGATGTGAACTGTGAAGTGTTTCTTTCTCTGTGCCTCCTGGGATTTTACGAGCCTTACCTCCATGAGTCTGGAGTGTGTGCATTTGCATGATATTAATTCTGAGATGAGAAGGAAAGGTCTGAGAGTTAAATCGTGTGCATGATGTGTAAGAGGAAATCTATGTCTGGACAACTTTTTGGAAACTCAAGCATAAAAGGGACTCCTGGGAAATAACATTCATTTCTCATCAAATTGTTCTTTTAATTCAGGGGTGGGTGTCTCCAGCAATGGGACAAAGAAGGAGACTACACCACAGTTTGAGGCAGTATATTCTACTATGAAACAGCTTTTACCACCAGGAAGGTCTTCCTAATGTTTAAGTAGAATATATTTTCTGTAATTTGAATCCATTGCTTGGTATTTGACTTTCTGGAGTAAAATAAATAAAGCCAACTCCACCTTCAAATTAGAAGCCAAAATATCATGCTTATCTGGATGTAGACCCTTCATAAAGACAGAAACCAGGTAATTTATGAATGTGAAGGTTACAAAGTTCTCATAAGAAATGAATTTAGAATTAGATAAAGCAATCACGGAGGAATTAGGTGGTTATTGACAAAGCTAAATTAAATAAAGCTCAGGGCCCAGATAGGTTTTCAGTCAAGTATTACAAGGAATATAAAGACAAATCGGCCCCAATCCTGCTATCAGTAATGAACAAAGTGTACAGAAAGGTGAGATTCCAGACTCTTGGGTAGAAGTGAATAGAGATCTCATCCCAAAACAGGATAGAGATACAGAACAAGTGCAGAATTATAGACCAATTTTGTAATTTATGGATGTGGACATCAGAGAGAGAGACAGTTTTCATTGCTGTGTGCCTTCAAGTCAGTTCCAAATTATGGCAACACTATGGAGATCTTATTTGATCAGAGGGGATTCGCTTTTTTCTTTCTCCAATGCAGGGAGTGTGTGGCTTGTTCAGGGTCACACAGTAGATTTGGTTTACTGGAATCAATATTTGTTTTAGTAATTAGACACAACACAGGCTTTGTAGTAGCTGCTTCCTTATTGCTAGCTTGAAAACCTGGAAACATTACTCTTTAAACTTGCATGAGCATGCATAAATGCTGGTAGAGTAGAGTTTATTTCTGAGCAAATTAGCTTGGAAGGGAGCTGTGCTTTATATGTGTATTGGGGAAATAATTGGATCGGTACAATTTCCATACTCACAAAAAATTGCTCACTTCCTTACCGCCAATATACCCCAGATATATCCCTCTCCTAAAGTCAAAAATGTTATGCAATTCCAGTGCAAGATCGCAAGCACCTTACTTCATGAGATCCTTTAATTTGCAGAACTAGGAATTGAGCCTGGGGCCTTGTACATGATGGTCAGTTTTTCTGCCCTTGAGCCACAGTCTTATTTCTGCACTATGGCCTCAGTTATACTAATATGTGAACTAGTTTCTATGCAGAGAACATGCAATGGACTCTTTTACTGCCTAGCAACTTTGTTCATTAGAAGTGTGATGTTCTCAAAAGCTTGGGCATCCACTTATGGATTACGATTCTATCAAAATAAGAACATAATGAAGAGTGCTGGCCTTGCTACCGCACATTGAAAGCTACTCTGCTCAAGTGCTATGTTTCCACTATGGGCAAGATTCAGGTCTTTGCAAGCAGGTTATGAAAATGACAGGTAAATGTGATCATATTTGTTTGTGTGTTTAACATAGTTCTCTCTTCTTCCAGTAAGGGAGTTTTGTAAAACTTTAGAACAAAGTATAGCTAAGATCTCATTCTAAAAAAATAAATAAACAATTCTGCTTGAAAACACATTGTTAAAACACTTTCAAACACATTTAAACTGTAATTAAGTGGTTCCTGTGGGTTTTTTCGGGCTATAGAGCCATGTTCTAGAGGCATTTCTCCTGACGTTTCGCCTGCATCTATGGCAAGCATCCTCAGAGGTAGTGAGGTCTGTTGGAATTAGGACAATGGGTTTATATATCTGTGGAATGGCTGGGGTGGGGCAAGGAGCTCTTCCCTGCTGCAGTTAAGTGTGAATGTTTCAGCTGATCACATTCACACCTAACTGCAGCAGGGAAGAGCTCCTTGCCCCACCCCAGCCATTCCACAGATATATAAACCCATTGTCCTAATTCCAACAGACCTCACTACCTCTGAGGATGCTTGCCATAGATGCAGGCGAAACGTCAAGAGAAATGCCTCTAGAACATGGCTCTATAGCCCGAAAAAACCCACAGGAACCTAGTGATTCCAGCCATGAAAGCCTTCGACAATACATGTAATTAAGTGATTAATTAAAGCAACATTCAAAGCGTATAATTCTTCAATATAAATGAAATACCAAAGTCCTGCTTCAAGAAAAGAATGTCTTGGCTTGTAAACTATATCAGGAGAAAAGTGGGATTAAAAATAAAGTAAATTAAAAAACAAACAAGAACAAATTGACTAGAGAGAGAGATGATTGGGGAAGGATGTTGCATGGCTTGGGAGTAGTAATTAAAAACACATCTATACATACTAGGGGTTAGACATGTGCATGAATCTGTTTTTAGCTGGTCCCTTCAGCCATTCAGCTTATCTGTTTTGTTATGGGTGCTTGAAATGTCAAAGGCCCAGCCATTACGGATTCCCATCTGAAAAGGGACCATGTGGCAGCCAATCACAGCTCCTTTCCTATTTGGCATCACAGTTGAATCTTTTTGGTTTTCCTTTATATTCCTGATTCTTTTTATTTAGTGGGACTGACTGGGAGTTGGGAAACTGAGGGACATTAGGTGGGGTGCATCCATGTGTGTTTGGGGGCTTGGAGATAGAGTCGCCCTTTTACCTTCTTTTTCTCCTTCCCTTTTTCTCCTTCAGAAAATACTTCTAAAAGATAATAATTATTATTTATAATAGTAATCCCAGAAAACAAAAAAAGAATCCTATCTCTCCTCTAGAGTAGAAAGTAGAAATAACTTTAAGGAAGCAAAACCAGCAGGCAAAAAGGAGATTGCAGGCAGTAGAGAAAACAGAGAGGGCTTTTAAGGTTGTCCAGGGAGGATAGCTCCACTAAGCTTCAGGTCATTGCTCTTCCTTCCCTGGGCCTCCTTAAAATGCCTTGGAAAGCTGTGTATCATGCTGCTGGTGTTGTTGAGAGAAAGTGTGCATGCCTGTCTCTCTTCTAGAGGAGAAACAACTTTAAGACATTAAACCCGGTCTTCTTTACAAATAGAGGGTAAAGAATCCAGAAAGAGTGCGATCTTAACTCTGATGCTTTTTAAAATCCAGGTCTTAATGAAGGATATGGAAGGGGAGCCTGTGGGAAGTCTGCCCATAATGGGCTGGATAGGGTGCTTTCCTAACCCAGGCTCTCTTGAAGGGAAGAAAGGAAAGGTTCCCAGGGGAAATGGGAGCCTCGTAAGATCCCCACTGCCGCCAATGGGCCAAAAATCCCATTCAGCAATGTGCCTATTTTCAGGAGGTGTTTGGAAATGGATATGGGGGGCTTCCGGTATCCAACAAGCAGAAAAGGATAGCACTTCACCTGAAATGCACAAGCTTACTAGGGGTGTGTGATCAACAACAAAAACAAAAATGTTTCAATACTCATTACTAAAAAGAGGTGAATTGTTTCTAAAGTGATATAATATAAAGTGGAAAACTTTACAAAACCCTGCCTTAGAGCACAGCTTTGTAAATTTATTATTATTTATTCATTTACTGTATTTCTATTCTGCCTTTCTCAGCTCGAAGGCAACTCAAGGCAGTTTACAAAGTTGGCAACAATTCAATGCCGCAACAGTCATAAATACCATTAAAATATTTAACATAACATATCAAAAATCCATATAAAAACCATTAAAACTATAATTACCAATGTCCTCCAGTTAAACTCATTTTCCATTAGAATCGTTTTAAGCCAGTCCATGTTCAGTCTTTCATAATACCATGTTTATCAATATTACACTGCAATTCCAAAAGCTTGTTTGAAGAGCCAGGTTTTTACTTTTTTCCAGAAAGTCAGGAGGGAGAGGGCCAATCTAATATCCCTAGGAAGGGATTTCCATAGCCAAGGGGCCACCACTGAGAAAGCCCTGTCTCTCATCCCCACCAAATGGCCTGTGAAGAAGGTGGGATCGATAGCAGGGCCTCCCCAGATGATCTTAAGTTCCTAGATGGAATTGTGAATCGTAATCCCAAATGGAGTCCCTCTTAGCTCAATGTTGGGCTTAAGAAGCCCTGCTCTAGAGGAAAGTGCAGACAAAAAACCTGATCTGAATGAGAATTCTAAACTTTCCTTCACCTGGAAGAAATGTAGATGTCGACTGAAAGAGGCCAAGGTTTGTCACTACTACTTTGTCATGAATCATGATATACCCTCCCCAAATAATACATATATACATACAAGCCATTACATGTTCTATTTATTCCAATATATTACATTAGCCAAGACCAAAAGGTATTCAAATAGTAAAAAATTAATCCTTTTTTTGGGTGTTTTGGGCTTGTCAAATGTTGAAGCAAAACCCATAGGTGGAATTTGGAGTCATGGTTTTTAATGGCTCAGTTAATGTCTACATTTAAGATCCAGTTCTGTATGGATTCCACCTCAAAAGGTGAAACTGGAAGATGAAAATGTTCCATCTCAAGTCATGAGGCCTTATTGTCAACAATTACCAGTTTTGTATTGGACTTCTAAAATATAATCCTCATTTCTCTCTCATGCACACGTTTCAACCCATTTTGCAGTCACCAAGAAGAATGGTTAAATGCTGTTCTTCTCAGAGAAGTGTTTTGTGATGGAACAGCAAACATCGTATGAAAAGCCAGCTTCGCTCATAAATAAGTCAGTGTGTTACTCCTGCTAGATTGGCAGTGGGATGACAGCTCTTCCAGATGCTGTGGCTCTGCTTGTCTTTGACCTCAGGTAAACTTGAGCTTTCTAAAAATAAGCAATATAAAAGCACATTTGCTTCAGGGCTACAGGAACACCTGGAAGGGCAATGGGAAGACGGGAAGACCACTTAACTGCTCAATCCGCAAGGGGAGGTGTCTTGCTACCTGGTCCCATTTGGGTTTAGCTACAATCAGAGGGGAACCAGTCCCAGGCTTGAGTTCTCCATGCTTATGCTCCTCATCCATTATCACGTCAGTTTGATGTGCATAAATGGTTCAGGAATATAAAGCTCCAAAATCTCAAAAGTATACTCATCTTGTTCTGGTTGGTATTTTTTAGAGCTCGTGGATGTTCCAGCATGTGACAGGATAAACTACAAGCTTGCCTTCTGAGATTTAGATGGTTATTTCAAAGCAGTATGTGTCTTCCTACTCCTGCAGATCTTATTAGAAAGGACAGACAGATTGCTATGGTGGTTGGAGTATTGGGTTGGAACTTGGGAGATTCAGGTGTAAGTTTTCACTGGTCAATGTAACTTTATTGGTGGCCTTGGACCAGACACATATTTGTTTTGTATAGAGAGGGTTGTTGCAGTTAAGGGAAAGAAGAATGCCACATATACTGTCTTCAGTCTGCTGGAGGAAAGGTAGGATATAAATCTAAATAATATTTGCCAGAATCCTATTTAACCTGTTGTTAAGTTATGTATCTTTACAAATTCTTAGCTACATAGCAGAGATGTTAAGAAAACTAGCTACTGAGTTGTGAAGATGTGCAACAGAGGAGGGTCCTAATTGTATTCATGCTCGGTATTAATCTAGACCAGGTACGGTCAAACCCAGGCCTGGGGGCCGGATGTGGCCCCTTCGGCTCTTTTCTCAGGCTCTCCTCTCTCTCACCATCCTATCCTTCTCTTTTTCTTCCCTCCCTCCCTCCCTCCCTCCCTCCCTCCCTCCCTCCCTTCCTCATTCTGCTTCCATCCTTCCTTCCCTTCCACCTTTTTGTCCTTCTTTCCTTCCCTCTTTCTACCCTCCTTCCCCCTCGCTCTCTTTCTCCTTCCACCCCCTCCCCTTTGCCTTTCCTTTCTTCTCTCTTCCCTCCCTCCATCCCTTTCCTCCATTTCCTTCCACCCTTCTTTCCTTCCATCCTTCTCTTCCTCCCTGCCTCCCTTCTTTCTTTTCTTTGTCCTTCCTCCTTTCCTCCTGGGGGATGTTCAGCTGGGAGAAGAGAAGTTAGGGAACTCGAGAACCATGTTTCAAGATTTAAAAACGTGTCCCATTGAGGAGGGAGTGGGTGGGAACACAAAGGAGCAATGGCTTCAAATTTATTTATTTATTTTATTTGCTTTGCTTCTATACCGCCTTTCTCAGCCAAAAAAGGCGACTCAAATGGCAGGGAAAGAAATTCCACTGAAAAGATTAGGAAGAACTTCCTGGAGAGTGGCATAGGCTGCCTTGGAGTGTGGTGGAGTCTCCTTCTCTTGAGGCTTTTCTGCAGAGGCTGTCTATTGGGAGGACTTTGATTGTGCCTTACTGCATGGCAGGGGGTTGGACTGGATGTTCCTTGGCATCTCTTCCAACCCTATGCAATACAGGGTTTAATGTATACAATTTTCTCTCCCATCCACCATCTCATCCTGACCAAGGCTAACCCCTTTGGGATCCAAACATTTCCTGGCTTTTCTTCACTCTCTGCCTCTGAAAGAGAAGAGGAAGGGGAGGAAAGGGCTGGGAGGGGACTTGGGGAGAACTCCCATCCTTCCCAGCCCACCCACCGCACTCCAGTTCACCATGCAGCCCCCAATTTAGAAAGTTTGCCCATGCCTGATCTAGACTGATGTGATGTGCATTGATCTGTTGTGATCAGGCACCAATCATATTGGTCCATTCTGCATTAATGCATCATGCATTAAAGAGCACTATGCAGCAATCCCATTGTCCATCAAGCACCAATATGCACTGGTCTATTGTACATTGGTTCTGCTTTGCATAAGGCACCAATCCACATCAGCCATTTTCCTGGCTCTACTGTGTAGCAGCCCTCCTGTAGTAGATATGGATGTCCATCACAGACAAAGGTCTATTTCTGAATATGCAGGATTCTATCCCAAATGCATAACAATGTAAATTGATATTTCTGTTTATGTAGCAGCCGTAACTCACTGAGACAACATGCTAGACAGCTCAAAATTTGATGGAGTGCTTTTGGTTATTTTCCAAATTTCTGTGCTTCACTTCAAGTTGCAATTTCAAACTAGAAGCTTGCTTGAATCAAAAAGGCAACTCTAATTCATTAGGCAGTCATGATGCATATCTCAAAATCAGACAGAATAGTGTTGGCCACCATTCAAAGTTTCAGGGATCTGTTTAAAGACAAAATTTGAAGGCAGAGGCAAGTTGATTCTAGAAGCAAAGAAAGGGGGAAAGGGCTGGGTGTGAGAAGGCTAAATTACCTGTGTAGGAGACCCTTAAAAAGGAGGTTGGAAAATGAGAAAGGGCTTTTTGAGGCATCTCTAATATAAACATCGAGGTTTTCAAGGGGAGAGGGGAAGGGGAAATGAGAAATCTGTAGTCCCCTTTCATCCCCTTTCAGTCCCCCTTTTAGATTTGAAGTTTCGAACATGTATATATGAAATTGGCCTAAACTGAGTCAAAATCACAGCAGAAGAATCACACATGTTACATATACCATGCTTCATCTACATGGAGTGGTAGGTAACAGCTCTCCAAGTATGCATGAACAATTACTGAGCTATGGCTATTCCCACAGGTAGGTTATATCAAGTCAAAACACGGAGTCATTGCACTCAGATTTGTTCCCACTGATTCACAGCAGCTATCCAGGGATTGAGGCAGGATCTTTCCAGCTTAGCTTGGTGGTGCCTGGGATTGAAGCTGGTGCTATCAGAATGCAAAGCAAATATTTTATCAACTGCCCATATCTTCCTGTATTCAAACACCTTCCCAGTCTTTTTTTCCTGCTGCCTCTTCAATTCCTTTGCAACCTTTCTTAAGCCCTTCTTTTTTGTTCCCAGTGAACTACCTTAACCAGTGATAAAGGATATGCACCTTCCTCCTTCATCCTGTTTGTTGAGTTGGTGGATTGATTAGTGTGCTATTGGTCTGAATTGAAAGTTTTAAATGCACAGGGTTTATTTTCAATTATCCAACTTTCTCAAATGGATAAAAAAGTAAAATATGGCCCTCCCAAGATGGTGCAAATATTTATTTATTTATTTATTTATTTACCAGATTTATACCCTGCCCTTCTCAACCCCGAAGGGGACTCAAGGCAGCTTTACACATGGTCAACTATTCAGTGCCATAAAAACAACATACAATTAAAATAAACATTTAAATTAATATTAATATACATTAAAACATTTAAAAACATTACATTCATTATTAAAACCACGCCACCTACAATCGTAATCTGGTGCCATTCCAATAGACATTGAGCATATTCCATATCCTTCTGTTGCACTTCTCCTAAGGCTTGATCCCAAAGCCATGTTTTTACTTTCTTTCCGAATGCCAGGATGGAGGGGATTGATCTTATATCATCATCATCATCATCATCA
>NW_026847438.1:15381957-15732303 GCF_025583915.1 Anolis sagrei ordinatus
CTTGTCGTTGATGGAAAAAGGCCTGTTTGCTGGCAGCAGCGACCTGAGCTGAGCTTATATCACTGGGGAGGGAGTTCCACATCCAAGAGGCCACCACTGAGAAGGCCCTGTCTCCCGTCTCCACCAACCTCATCTGCGAAGGAGGCAGGATCGAGATTAGGGCCTCTTCAGAAGATCTTAATCTCCATGATGGTGCATAGAGGGAGATACGTTTGGACATGTAAACTGGGCTGGAACCGTTTAGGGCTTGAAGTATAATTGAAGTATAGTCAGGAATGGTCCCCCTATGAATATGAAGGATTTTCCCTCAACATTTTATTCCCATCCTCAAGTGGGTTTCTTTTCAATTTGAAGACATTTTGAACAGTGTTTCTTTCTCTTCACCTTCTTTTGTCTGAATTTTACTTTTAAAAAAACACAAGAGATATTGTGCTATAGTGCATCAGGGAAATAGTAGATTACTACAAGAAGACCCCACAAAAAAGGGAACAAGTGGATGTGGAGGGGACAACAATAAGCAAACTCCAAGGAGTCATACTGCAAGAACTCTAATCTTCTTCAGAGCAGCCTGGAAGAGCCCCAAGTGAGAGGAAGCGTTCTATTTCTAAATACCATATTGCAGTTAGCAAACATGTAAGAAGAAAAAGTTCTTTTCCTCCCACAACAACTTCTGTCGAGAGGGACTTAAGAGATTGTGTTTTATAATGAAATATGGACACTTTGGGGAACATAAAATACAAAACTTCGCTATTTTATTTGTAGGTCTTTCACGGCTTTGAGAATGTCAGGCAAAGCACCCCTCTGATGCCTCCCTTGACTACTTTCCCTGTCCTGATGCCACAATGCTGGACTTTCAGGCAAATAGTCAAAACTTCCATCTTCTGGGGGATCTCTCTATATCAGCTATCTGCATATCCTCTGAGCAGCAAGGAATCTACAGTAGTGCTTGAAGCAATGATAGTTATGATAGCAGCAGGACTGTGGTGCAGCTGTCTAAGTGTCAGCTGCATTAAGATCACTTCTGACCACAAGGTCATGATTTCGAAACCAGCTCGGGTCGGAGTGAGCTTGCGACCAATTGTGTAGCTTGTTGTCAACTTTTGTAACCCGAAAGACAGTTGCATCTGTCAAGTAGGAAAATTAGGTACCACCTATGTGTGGGGAGGCTAATTTAACAAAATTTACGAGACCATAAAAAGACTCCAGCAAAAGCATGCGGGGAGTGCGGAAGTACTTCCATCAGTGTTGCAGATGGATGATGAAAGCAACAGCTCCCCTGGCAGCCAGAAAAAGTTAAATAGCCTCTGACTGTTTGTCTATATCTGTTGTGTGTCTTTGGCATTGAATGTTTGCCATATATGTGTACATTGTAATCCATTGACCTCCTTAGCTTATTTCTCCTAGAAGCCTCTGCAACTTCAGCTAATGGAAGTTTTTGGTTTCCACTGTTGTTAAACTTGTATAACCTTGGCCCACAGGTCATGCAGTGGGTTAAACCATTTTGTCAGCAAGACTGCTGACCTGTAGATCAGCAGTTTGAATCCAGAGAGAGTGTACTGAGCTCCCTCTGTCAGCTTCAGATCCCCATGTGGGGACATGAAAGAAGACTCACACAAGAATGGTAAAACATCAGAACATCTGGGTGTCCCCTGGGCAACGTCCTTGCAGACAACCAATTCTCTCATTATTTATTTATTTATTTATTTGCTTCACTTGTATACTGCTCTTCTCAGCCATCAGGCGATTCAGAGCGGTTAACAACCAGTATCAACAATACAATACAAAATCATTAATCATTTAAAACAGTAATATCCATTAATTAACATCAGAACATCAATACAACAATACAGAAAAACAACAATCCATCATGTCTCATCAATAGAATCAGCATCCAATCTCATTGTCCATTAATCCATATTCCAATCAGAAGCAACTTGCAATTTCTCAAATTGCTGCTCTCTCTTTCTCACGCACAACAAAAAACAAAAACCTTGGCATCTATGTCAGTGGTCCCCAAACTTGAATCCTCCATGTGTTTTGGACCCCAGCTCTCAGATGTTCTGAACATCAGCCAAGCTGGTTGGACTTCTGTGACCTGAAGTGTAAAACCTGAAATCAACTATCCAAGCACATGTTTAACATGCCCTTGAAATGGATGGAAGAACTTGCACCACCCTACCTTATTAGACATAATTAGAGATCAGTTACAGAATAAGCAGTGTTATTTAGTATTTTAGGCATGCACACTAGACATAACTGTCATTAATCATAAGCATGTATCCAGGAGACTATAAAAATTATTAATAGGGAAGGCAAGCATTCATGTAGTTCAGAGTGGTTTCTGTCTAAAAAATGAATTGTTCTGAGAGACCTGAGTGTAAACTAGGAAAAAAAACCCAGCAAAGTGCTGCATGTTATGTGTATGGGGTATCTTGTCTGTCACCTCTCCGGGTTTCCAACAGCAGATTGGAGATATGATAAATTCATCATTAATTCTACTTTCTGGTGAGTCTATTGGTCCTATATCTGAAAAGAGGAGCCCCCAGTGGTACAGCAGGTTAAACCACTAAGCCGCTGATCTTGCTTACCGAAAGGTCAGTGGGAGTGGGGTGAGCTCCTGCTGTTAGCCCAGCTTCTGCCAACCTAGCAGTTTGAAAACATGCAAATGTGAGTCGATCAATAGCTACTGCTTCCATTGGGAAGGTAACAGTGCTTCATGCAGTCATGCCAGTCACATGACCTAAGAGGTGTCTACGGACAATGCCGGCTCTTCGGCTTAGAAAAGGAGATGAACACCACCCCCAAGAGTCAGACATGACTCTGAGGGGTGGTGTCAAGGAGAAATCTTTACTTTTACTATCCTAAAAGAACAAGCCCCATTTGGCATCACAAGAGCAAGGGATGTGAAGTTTTCAGAATCATAGAGTTGGAAGAAACGAGGTGGGGATTAACATCTTATTCTCATGCCAGAGGCAGAACCTCTTGAGAGAGGTGGAGAATCACTGAGATGTGTCTTATTAGTGGCCAAATTGTTCTGGGCAAAGTACAAAATGTTGGTTTTGACCTTTAAAGTTCAGGTTACCTACGGGATTGCCTTCTCTTGTTCAATCCGATCCACATGATTAAGTCTTTGGGGGAGGGAGGGTACAGTTGAAGACCCATCTCTTCTGGTATCTTGTTGCATATCTTTTAATAGTGTTTTATCTTTTTTTAAAATGATTTTGTATCCCACCTCAAACACCAGGGGAAGGCGGGTAATACATTCATCATCATCACCATTATTTGAAACGCAACATGATGAGTCCACACCAGACACTCTGCTGGCTGTTGAATTGGATCACATGTCGGACACCTCCCAAGTGTCTAGGACTGTGTAATGTATCGGCGAATAATGTGTGCAGATCCCAGTAAGGTGGCCTTCTGCAGCTGGCAGATGGTAATTTTGTCAGTGCTGATTGTGTTTAAGTGCAGGCCAAGGTCTTTAGGCACTGCACCCAGTGTGCCGATCTCCACTGGGACCACCCTTAATAGCTTGTGCCAGAGTCTTTGCAGTTTGATTTTTAAATCCTCATATCATGTCAGCTTTTCTAGTTGTTTCTCTGCAATCCTGCTGTCGCCTAGGATTGCAACATCGATGATCCATACTTTGTTTTTTAACACGATTGTGAGATCAGGAGTATTATGCTCCAAAACTCTGCTTGTCTGAATCCAGAAGTCCCAGATGAGTTTGCCGTATTCATTCTCTGTAACTTTTTTTCTGGCTTGTGATCTCACCAGTTCTTTGTCGCAGGCAGATGGTATTTGTGGCACAGGTTCCAATGAATCATCTGAGCAACGGTGTTATGCCTCTGCTTGTAGTCTGTCTGTCTGTCTCTCTGTTGTTGTTATTGTTGTTGTTGTTATTATTATTATTATTATTATTATTATTATTATTATTATTATTACAATGACAAGGCAGGCTGTCTGGGCCAGATTCTTAACAAGATGTTCCACCTGAATATTAGAAAAAAAGCTTCCTTGTGGTAAAAGCTGTTCAACAGTAGAATCTACAGCCTTGGAGTGTGGTGGAGTCCCTTTCTTTGGAGGTTTCAAATAGAAGTAGGAGGCCCTCTGTTGGGAGTGGTTTGATAGTGTGCTCCTGCATGACAGAGGGGTTGGATTGGATCTCTTCTAACTCTATGATTCTATGAATAATGTTTTTAAAAATATTTTTAATCAAGGTATGGAAAAAGCATAGATCAGTGTTAGTTCAAAACATATCCTCTCTTGTTCCTGTTATCATTAGTAGAGTCTTTCAAAGAGCTTGAAGGGAAAGGAACTATTTGTTCCAGTTAGAGGCCAATCTCATTAAATTTAAAGATGTTATTGTTCATGGGGAAATTGTTTGATATGCACTGTTGAACCCAGAGACTTGGTATCTTCCATTTATTCCAGTACCTACTGATCAGAAATTACATTTAAGAAGCAAGTAAAAGAACAGATGTCTCTAGACAATATATTTGAAAACTCTTAATTCAATGTGCATGTGTGTAGTGCTGAATGTAAAAAAAAATCCTGTCTATACAAAACTGGAAAGGAGAATTTGGGATTGAGCTGGTATACTGGAAACCGATACACTTGATCTTGCATTAGATGTCTATTAACACAATCATGTCTATAAGACTATAAATGGTCTATCAAATGCTGCTCATTCCTCTTAGAAAGCTGGAATCTGCCTGAACAAGAATGAAGAATACACAGAGTCAGTTTTGCTAACAGAAATGAGCTGGTGAAGTGCCTGTCCAAAGCACCCATTGGTATTAATGAATGACTCTCAATCCTCCAAATTAATCTTGATAAAAAAACAACAGGCAACAATCATAAGTGCCTATGCACCAACACTAGATTCTAACAAAGACACCAAGGATTTTTTTTTTACTATCAGCTGCACATCATCATATTAGAGATACATAAAGAGGACAAAATCATCCTCCTGGATAATTTGAATGCAATAGTTGGACGAGATTTTGACCTGTGGCCAGGGACTATAGGGAAAGGTGGGGCTGGAAACAGCAACTCAAATGGCTTCCTACTTCTCACCAAATGTGTGGAACACAACCTTGTTATCACCAACATGCTCTTCCTTCAGAAAAAAAACAAGTTTAAGTCATGGAAGCATGCCCATTCAAAACACTGGCATGTCTTAGACTATGTAATCATACGTGCCAGAGACCGCCACAATGTGCTTCTCACAAAAGCCATGACAAGGGTGCATAAAATGCTATGAAATATATTTGAATATTGGACAGAGCTAAATTTGCTGCTCTTGGAACAGAAAGTCATATCACGCAGAAATATGGCACATCTCCTTCCTTGCTCACTTAAACCCACCATTTAACTGTGCTTGCCCCAACACCTTTGCTATTTACTAGCTATTGAAAAGTGAGGGGGACACTCCAGAGAAAAATCCAGGTCCATTCACATAACTGAATGTACAAGTTATGGTGACTAAAATGTTCAAGGGTGACTAAAATGATCAAGGGTCTGGAGAATAAGTCCTATGTGAAGCAGCTTAAAGAGATGGGCATGTTTAGCTTGCAGAAGAGAAGGCTGAGAGGATATATGATGGCCATGTATAAATATGCGAGGGGAAGTCATTGGGAGGAGTAAGCAAGCTTGTTTTCTGTTGCTCTGGACATAGAGCAACAGGTTCAAGCGACAGGAAAGGAGATTCCACCTGAACATTAGAAAGAACTTCCTAGCTGTGAGAGCTGTTCAGCAGTGGAATTCTCTGCCCTTGAGTGTGGTGGAGGCTCCTTCTTTGGAGGCTTTTAAGCAGAGGCTGGATGGCCTTCTGTCAGATGTGCTTTGAATGTGATTTTCCTGCTTCTTGGCAAGGGGATGGACTGGATGGCTCACGAGGTCTCTTCTAACTCTATGATTCTACTATAACTTCAGTCTCACATTGAGACTGAAGACTCGAGGTATGGAGCTGAATAAAATCCATGAGTTTCCCCTTTTCTCTCCTTTGATCAGTAATATATCTGTATTGCAGGGAGAGCTGCAGGAGTTAAAAAAGCAAGAAGGGCAGTGAAGGCAGCTGCTGTTTAGTTTGGCTGTTGTAGGTCAGCACACACAGCTATATTAGACTTGACAAGAGTAGAATCCTGGAACCGATTTGATGTATTAAAAGTATTTATATGAAAACAGCAGAGGAGAGTAGAGATGCTGTTGTTCTGAGTCATCTCTGGTTACTGATTTCACCACATATACATGTGCATGGGTGAGAAATGGATGTTAAGCCTATAGAACAAGAATTGTGATTTTTTTTTTCCAGCCCAGGATATTGATTTCTTTCTAGAGATGTTCACTAGGGCCATTTTCCAGTATTGGTTAGATCCAAAGAGAAATTAGTAAGTTTCACTTAAGTTGCCAATACTTACCGTAAAAAAAACTATTTCAACTGTTTTTTGCTACACAAAACATGGAAAACCACTAAATAATGATATAGGGAAGGTCTGGGGCAGTACAGAAGGCCAGACTGGAACTCCAGATTCAGCTCCAGTGTCTTAGGTCCCATGTTTGTTGTTGTTGTTCATTCGTTCAGTCATCTCCGACTCTTCGTGACCTCATGGACCAGCTCACGCCAGAGCTCCCTGTTGGCCGTCACCACCCCCAGCTCCTTCAAGGTCCCATAGTTTTGCTATTTGATTTCAGGAACTGCGATCAAAATAGACTTTCTTCCCTTTGTTCCAGAGAAATAAATCCAATGAAAGCATTACATGTTCCTAGGCAGGTCTATTGTGAGTGTAGCTATTTAACATCCATTCTGTACAAAGCACAGTATTGGAAGAAATGCCATTTGATTAATGCTTTACACCTTTGGTGCCACAAATTACAAAGTACCCATCTATTACCATTCCTGGCTCTCCTCGAATGAGCTCGTTTTCGCTTCTGTTTTTGCCACCTCCGATTCAAATGGATTAAATGATAACATTTTAATTAAAAGAAAATTGAAGGGGCTACCCGAGAAGCAATTGTGTTCCACAGCAGTCTAATTCCAATTCCCTATGTAATTACTGTCAAAGATGAAACAGAAAGGGAATGTACAGTTCATTTGCCAAGCTGACAGTGGGAAGGAAGTAGCAAGAACATGTGGCTAGAGAGATACTAGTTTTAAGTAATGGGTAGGTTGGGTTGGTGAAAGAGCAATGACTAAGTTCAACTCCATTGGCCATGCTAGATGGAAAATTCTGGGACTTATAATCCATATAAGCAATGGTTTCAAATACTGCAACTGATGCTGTGATGATCATGTTGGTGATATGATGATACTGATGATAATGATGACATCGTTATCATCATTATCATCACAGCATTGGTTTCAACATGCTCATTAAGCCTCATTGACTTTCCTCAAAACTGAGACTCAAGGGCTTACAAAAATAAATACAGATAAAAACATATGTAAAGACCACAGTGAAAACTTATGCTGATCTTCTACATCTGTTTAGTTATCTAGATGTAATTCTTCAATGTCACCTGGCCCGACCCTCCAACTCACCTTAAGAGTCAGCAGCCAGATTATATCCTAGAGTTACTGATTTGTAATTGTTCTGTAATCTTATTGAATACTGTAAGACTACAAGAAGGAATGGTGACTTGGATTATAACGGCCTTGCTTGCTGGTGGGATTGGGGTAGAAATGTTATCCTCTTTGTACACTAATTGGAAGCTGAATTAACCTTTTCTGCCTGATCTGGCTGCTGGTGCTTAAGGCAGGCTGGAATGTGTTTACAGAGTCTTCCAAGAATACCAGGCATACCAGGCATCCATAGAGTTGTTTTTAGCTATGGCTTGTTGTAATTGTTGGAGACCACTTTGCATGATGAACTGGTGAAAGGTGAATTGGGGCCCTATATCCCAGGATCTCAGGTTGGATTATATATTATATTATATTATATTATATTATATTATATTATATTATATTATATTATATTTTTATTTAAAGTATTTATATTCCACCGTCTCACCCCACAGGGGACTCAGGGTGGATTACAATCCACATATACATGGCAAACATTCAATGCCATTAGACATACAACATATATAGACAGACACAGAGGCAATTTAACATTCCAGCTTTTTGGCTTCATGAGGGTATGCTTGATTCTGGCCACAGGGGGAGCTGCTGCTTCACTGTCCACTTGCGATACCGAGTCCTTGATGGAGTACTTCCTCATTCTTACACACACTGCTGGAAGTTTTTTATGGTGTAATGAATGAGTTAAATTAGCCTACCTGCATAAAGTAGTACCTAAATTTCCTACTTGACAGATGTAACTGTCTTTCAGGCTGCATAGGTTGACAGCAAGCTAGAGTATCAATGGTTGGCAGCTCACTCTGACCTGGGCTGACTTTGAACTCATGACCTCTCAGACTCATGACCTCATGAGTCCACACTGCTGGATAATCTGGGATAAACAGAAAACATGGGAACAAATGTTTTCTGCCCCCCCCCGCCCAGTTAACTAAACTGCCTGGGGGGGGGGAGGGCTGGATTCTGCGGTAAGACATGGCTCTATTGTTGCTTCTGGCACATCTTCAAGGGGGCATTTGGTGACAATTCAGATTCAGAACAATTTTTTAAAATATTGACTGTATAGACTGTTACGCAGAATCAATTTGTTGCGCAGTAGCAATGTCCAATATGTCCAAAAAACCCAATGCCAAAGACACAGACCAGTCAGAAAAAATAAAACAGTAGAACTTTACTCTTGGATGCAGAGTTGAAAATAAAACAGTTTGGCACACTTACATAGTCACTGTAAGTAATACAGAATAAATCTTCTGTGTTATAAATCATAGAGCATAACAAAATAAAACATGGTTACTTCACCATAACATGAGCTTCTTGCATCTGCTCTCTAGCAAATCAAACAGCGAACTGCTAACAGTCTGCAAAAGCCTCAGAAAACTGTTACATTCAAAAGGCGTGGCCCAGCCTTGCTGAGCTGAGCTGGCTTTTGCAGCTGTAGTTAATCATTAGCACTTTGCAAGGCTTTTCTGCAAGGTTTCCTTTAACACACACACACTGGACTTACAACAATATATCGTAATATAGACCACTCCTCACTATTGACTAAGTTGGCTGGAGCTTCTGGGAGTTGAAGTCTTAGGATTGATACCATTTCTATTACCATGGCTCAATGTATATAATCCAAGAACCTGTAGTTTGGTGAGGAGCCAGCATCTTTGACGGAGAAGACTAAAGACTTTATAAAACTACAACTTCCAGGACTCCATAGCATAGAACTATGGCAATTAAAATTGTGACAAATTGGATTGATTCTACATGTAGATGCATTCTAAAATGTCTGGAGGAAAAACTTTGGGAACCATTGGTAAAAAAAAAAGAAGAATGAATTGTTCAAAAAGCAATTGGGGAGAGAGTCATAGCATTTTTCCCCTCCTATTCCATAGCCTGGTATGATGCGCAAAATTCCAATGCTGGAACAAAATATGGAGGAACAGAATGATTTCTAGTTGGCCAGGATATTAGACCAGATCTCATCTTTTTCACTATATTGTTTAATTTATATGCAGAATATATTATTTGGAAAGCAGAACCAGATTTAGAAAAAATGAGGAATGAAAATTGGAGGAAGAAACATCAATAATTTAGGATTTGCAGAGGATGCAATCTTACTAGTTGTTACCAGAACCCAACAAAGCTTTGAAATGACTTCTGATGAAAGTGAATGAATATAGTGCAAAAGTATGATTACTGCTAAAAATTAAGACGGCACGGATAATGACTTTAGAAGATTTGCATGACTTTAAAGTTGGTAATGAAGACATCAAAGTTATTAAGGAGTTTTTATACCTTGGTTTAGCTCTGTACTCAAGAAACTAGAAGACGATTAAGATTAGAGAGAGCAGCCATGAAGGAATTAAAGAGTATCTTTCTATCTACTATGTAGTATAGGCATGGGCAAACTTTCTAACTTGGAGACAGCATGCTAGCACTCCTTGCTAGGAGGACTGGCTGCCCGGTGATGGAAGGGAAGGAAGGAAGGAAAGGAGGAAGAGAGAAGGAAAGAAAGTATGAAAGGGAGGAAGGATGATGAAAGGAGAAAAAGGAAGAGAGGAAAGGAGGGAGGAAAGATGGAAGAAAGGAAAGACAAAAGGAAAGAAAAGGAAGGAAAGGGGGAAGGAAAGAGAAGGAAGAGGAAGGAAAAGAGGGAAGGAAAGAAGAAAGGAAAGAAGGAAGAAGAAAGAAGGAAGGAAGGAAGGAAGGAAGGAAGGAAGGGGGCTTGAGGGGCTTACCCCCCCCCCCGAAATTCTCATGGTGGTCCGCGAAAAGGCCTTACTGGTACATTATTTAAACTGTTATTTTTATTCATATCATGATCTGATCACCATGCTCAATATATCCCATATGCATGCACCTCTTTCACTCAGCCCCCCCCCCCCAAAACAAACTCAGCCCCCCCCCCCCCGAATCGAAATCCTGGCTACGGGCCTGGAAGGAAGGAAGGAAGGAAGGAAGGAAGGAAGAGGAAAGAGGGAGAGAAGGAAGAAAGGAAGGAAGGACGAAAGGGTGGAAAGGAAGGAAGGAGGAAGAAAGAGGGAGGGAAGGAGGAAAGAAGGAGAGAAGGAAGGTGAGAGACAGGAGGGCCTGAGAAAAGAGACCAAAGGGCTGCATCTGGCCCCCGGGCTTGAGTTTGCCCAAACCTGATTTAGTAGAATGATGTGTCTTTGGGCATCAATGTTAGGATTGCTTTATACCATAAAATTTCTGATTTCTATATATGGAGGTAGAAGTTGGATACCGGAGAAAGTGGACAGGAAAAAGATCAATTTATTTGGAAGGGGCTCCGGAAGAGTGCTTTATAGCTATCACAGACTACCTCAATGACAAACAAATTGATTTTAGAGCAAATCAAGCTGGAATGCTCACTAGAAGCTAAATTAAGTTATCATGCTTTGGACAAATCATGAGAAAACATGACTCTTTGGAAAAGACAGCAATGCTGTGGAAATTAAAGGCTCCAGGAAGAGAGCAAGAATGCATAAAACGTAAGCTTAAATCAGCATCAGCATCAGCAGTGTCAAAAAATCATCATCCTGAAAAACTTAAACCTTAAAAACTCTGGCATAGACACTGAAAACTGGGAAGCCCTGGTCCTTGAGCGCTCCAGCTGGAGGTCAGATGTGACCACCAGTGCTGTAGAATTTGAAGAGTCATGAATGGAGGGTGAAAGAGAGAAATGAGCCAAGAGCAAGGCACATCAAGCCAACCCTGACTGGAACTGCCTTCCCCTTGAAATCAATGTCCTCACTGTGGGAGAAGATGCAGATCAAGAATAGGGCTCCACAATCACCTACATACCCACCACCAGTACACTGATCTTGGAAGACAATCCTACTCTGACAACGAGGGATCACCTAAGTAAGTATCCTGAAAGGTCAGTAAACAATAAGATCTTCTGGAGATCACTCATAAAAATGCCATAAATGGAAATCAACTTGATGGCACAAAACATACCACGGTGAAATAAATTGCATTCTTGTTCTTGTACCAACATTGGTAGCAAATATTGTCCAGTGCAAATGTCTAAACTTGTCCAAAGCTTATTCTGGAACTTCTTGCTAAAATGCAATACCTATGGCAAAGGATCCAGAAATGTTTAAATAGGGATTACATAAAATATAATATTATGGTAGTGAATGCCAGTGGATAATGTGCCATGCCATAAATTATTCAGTGAGGAATGTGGCTGGCATGAATTGGAACAGTGCAGAGGTCAAAAAATCCAATAAAGACTGTCTGAATGAAACAAAATCAAATGGATGGATGTATGGAAGGACAGTCGAAAGAAGGTAATGCGAGAGCCCACAAGAATTAAGGGCAAGATATCCTTCCAGCAATGACCATAAACTGTGGTTCCTGACCTCAAATGGGGTCCCCATAGCTCAGCATTGGGGTTCTAAATAATTTGGGAACTGTAAAGGTTTTCTGAACATCAGCTAGTGGCTGTTTTAGACATTTGCATGGATCAGTTGAGCAGTACATTCTGCAAAATATGCTTTAGCTGTATTGAAAAGAAACATCTGTTCCTTTAGCAAGCCTTACAAACACTGATTTGTTATCAAGAAATGTTAGATTTCTATACTTATATACCTATATACATGGGGTCACATAAACATTTTTAAGGTCAAAATGGGTCACAAGTGGAAAATAGGCTTGTGCACGGATTTAGTTTGGTTGGTTCTCTTCAGCTAATTTGACTTGTTTGGCATGTTTGGATGCTGTAACAGTAAGGGCTCAGCTGTCATGTTTTTTCGTCCATAATGGAGCTATGTGGCAGCCGATCACACCTTCTCCCCCTTATTTTGCACCACACCACAAAGCATGCAGAGAGGCTGCTGTGTGCTGCTCACCTGGGGTTTCCCTGTGAGCCCTGCCTGTTGGGCCAATCGGAACAGAAGAATGCTGTGATGTGTCTTACACGTTGCTTCTTTAACTCCTTTGATCAAACCCAGACTTCCTTAAAAGGAAGAAAGAAAAAGGTCCCAGATGCTTCCTTAACCCCATTCCTCAAACCCAGACTCCCTTGAAAGGAAGAAAGGAAAGGGTCCCAGGAAGGATGCTTCTTTAACCCCATTGCTCAAACCCAAGCTCTCTTGAAAGGAAGAAAGGAAAGGAGACCAGGAAGAGAAAGAGGAGCCTCGTAAGTGCCCCATTCCTGCCAATGTGTCGGATCTACCTGGATTTTTTTGGCTGTCTTGATGGTCAAAAACAGTTTTTCCATTAGCTGGTTTTTGGGAGGCTCCTGAAAAGAAATCTGGGTATTCAACAAAATTCAGATACCAAAAATGGATCACCCTTAGCTGAATTGCACAAGCCTAGTGGAAAAATTTAAGAAGTGCTACTCTAGCTTTCCTTTTCTCCATAGCTCAGTGATGGAACACATACAGCTAAGTCTTTTGTGATATGTGCTTCAACTATTACTTCTATGTTGGCCATTTTCCATACACTCAAATGTGAAACAGGGCTTCTGGATCAGAATGATGATGGCCTATCTCATAGGCGTTCTGGTACAGTCACTATTTAATTGTTATTTAAACTAGCAAACTTTGCCTCTTATGCTGATGACAAGAACTTTCTTCCGACAATGTTTCCTCTGTCTTCACCAGGAGAAAGCTTTTGTTCAATAAAGATTTTCCTCATAACCAACTTCAAGTGTGAATTAATTCTGAATATTGGCCTTCAGTCCAAAACAGAGGAAAAAGTCAAGATAAGATACCATTATCATCTTTGGTAACTGCCTCCTGGAGGGAATCTTTTGGGACTCAGGTAGAATATAAAACTACTGGTCTAAAACTTTGATTCCCAACACCTATTAAGTTATTTAACTGGTCCTTTGATATCCAGAATCATACCTAAAGAAGTAAACCAAGATGATTGGAATACTCTATCACAATCTATATTACATGCCTATGTATACAGATCTAAGAAACTGTTTCTGTGAATTGTGTATCCCTATCCAGGTACTGGATAGGGATACACAAAGATCTATTACAAAAAAACCCCAAAAAACTGGGTGGTTGACACCTAGCCTGAAGACAATACATGTGAAATCAAGGGATCTAAAGATTTTGGCATACCACAAATTGTAAATGAGCCATCATCGGTATAACGCAACAGGTAAAAAAGCCAGTGATTCTAGGTTGAATCAATTGGAATAAGGTGCCTAGATTGAGTTATTATTTTATGCTTTGGTCAGGCCTCACCTGGAACACTGGGTCTAGTTCTGTACACTACAATTCGAGAAGGATATCCACAACCTGGAATGTGTCCAGTATACTTGTTCAATCTGGACAAACTGCAATCCGTTTCGGTGTCCTGGATTTTGGTGAGTGTCCTGATCCATTTTTCGGGAGCCTCCTGAATTTGGGAGGAGTTTTCGATCTGGGAAGCCAAAAGACTCATTTTCTATCTGGTCTATTATGGGAGAGGGACTTCCAAGCTCTGCTCCCCATCATTTTAGGCATCATTTGTTCTTATATAAGACCTGGATTAAAAGCATCAAAGTTAACATACGACTCTTTCTGTTATCCCTTCCCTTCTGTCTGTAGAGATGACTCGGTTTAATGCTTCATTAAAGCTGTTTCTACTCTAGAGGAGACAGATGCATCCCTGCAGTACACAGCTTTCTAAGGTATTTTAAGGAAACTTCCCCACTTCTCAGGGGAGGAAGAGCGATTGACCTGGAGCTATCCTACCCTGGACTTCCTTTAAAAAGCCCTCTCTTTTCTCATGATTTGCAGGTGCTGGAGTGGTGCCCTTTTCCTCCTTTTGCTTCTAGTGGCTGCCTCAATCCTGCACTCCACTTTTAACTGAAGGCAGCCAGTTATTGACAGCCACTGTTCTGTTGTGGCCAGAAAAAAATGGAGGCTGAGCCCTTGCCGTTAAGGCCATCCAAACCAGCTGAACCAGCCACATTAGCTAAAGAGAACCAGCCAAACCGAATTTGTGCACAAAACTAGTATCCACATGATGGTGACCACCAGGGGCGGATCAACCATTACCCAAAGTAAGCATTTGCAGTATAGTTGATTTTCCCAGGGGCGCTCTTGAGGCGTTCTTGGGGGGAAATAGACCTTGACATATGCGAGTTGTAGTTACTGGGATGTATAGTTCACCTACAATTAAAGAGCATTCTGAACTCCACCAATAATGGAATTGGACCAAATATGGCACACAGAACTCCCACGATGAACAGAAAATATATATCAATGATTGGTGGGGGGTGGGGTGGGGGCAAAATACTGTTTGCTTACCATTGAAAATTACCTAGGGCCACCTCTGGTGACCACAATGGTCAAAGGTCTGGAACCTATGGATTTCTATGAGGGGCAGCTTAGGGAGCTGGAAAATGTATTTTAAAGAAGTATTTTTAAACAATTGAAAATATGCCATATTGAAGATGCAGCCAACTCCACCCAAATTCTTCATTTCTGTTTAAACAGAAATCTGCCTGCATTAATTTCAATAATGTTTGACCAGGTTGGTAGAACTGTGGATTTACCACTTAGGAATTGTTGGAGGCTACAGACAATGCCGTTGCTATTGCCCATTTCTGGTCAAAAGATATTTAGCCATCTACACTATTTTTATTAGTTTTATACGAATTTATGCAATACTTTTGATACGAAATAAATGATCAGTTAGAAGAAAATCATCATCAGAAAGTGATTATACTAGCAACTATAAATAAAACAGTATGGAATAGCTGCAGTCAATGTCAAGACTATCACTAATTAATGAATTCACATCTCTTCCAAGGTATTGCAGATATGCACAAATAAATAATTGTTTCCACAGACATTTTGACAAATTCATCAATATATATAAAAATGCTCTGTGCATAATGAGTACCTTAAAAACAAAAGAACCAATGAACGAAATCACACAAAATTTGGCAACAAAACGTCTCACAACACAAGGAGTGATCATCACTCAAAAAATATGATTTTGTCATTTGGGAGTTGTAGTTGCTGGGATTTATAGTTCACCCACAATCAAAGAGCATTCTGAGCTCCATCAACGATGGAATTGAACCAAACTTGGCACACAGAACTCCCATGACCAACATAAAATATTGGAAGGGTTTGGTGGGCACTGACCTTGAATTTGGGAGTTGTAGTTCACCTAGATCCAGAGAGCACTGTGGACTCAAACAATGATGGATCTGGACCAAACTTGGCACAAGCACTCAATACACCCAAATATGAACACAGATGGAGTTTGGGGGAAATAGACCTTGGCATTTGGGAGTTGTAGTCACTGGGATTCACAGTTCACCTACAATCAGAGCATTCTGAACCCCACAAACTACAGAATTGGGGCAAACTTCCTACACAGAACCCCCACGACCAACAGAAAATACTTAAGGCCATCCAATCCAACTCCTTTCCAACATAATCAAAGTCCTCCTGACAAAGAGCCATCCAGCCATAGATAGATAGATAGATAGATAGATAGATAGATAGATAGATAGATAGATAGATATGATTCACACACAGTTATGGTATCATAGATTTGGAAGGGATCCTTAAAGAAGGACAATGATATGTTGCATGTTCCAGGGTGGGCAAACCAGACACTCTCCACATCAACACTGACAAAGAAACAGCAAGAAATACTGTTTTCCCACAAGGAGAAAGATATTGCATATATTAGAAACCAACTTTCTCATTACTTTATTTTCCAGATCAACAGACTGGGCCACAGCAACGCGTGGCAGGGGACAGCTAGTATTTTAATAAGGGTTGAATGATTTGAGGGCTTTGATTGGGTGTTCCTATTTATGAGAGAGTTGAATTGGATGGCCCTTGAAATCTCCATGTCTTTGATTCTATGACAGTGGTTCTTAACCTGTGGGTCCCCAGATGTTTTGGCCTTCAACTCCCAGAATCCTAGCAGCTGGAAAACTGGTTGGGATTTCTGGGAGTTGTAGGCCAAAACACCCGGGGACCCACAGGTTTAGAACCACTGTTTTATGACAAAATATGTCTTGTAGGTGTGTTGAGGCAATTTACTGAAATCCAGTTCACAGAAGGAAAAAGTAGTGATAAACCACACACACTGAAGAGAAATGAACCCAAACTAAAATAATTTAGAACTTTTTCTCATTAATTCTTCCCTGTCACCAAGGCATTTTGAGTATGTCCAAACACATTCTAATAATAGGTAACTGGAGATGCGATCTTTGCTTGTTTTAGCTATGGGCTTGCAGTGTGGAACTGATAATAGCATTCCAGACAGAGTTGGTTTTGTTCACCTTAATTGTGTGTCAAATCCAGGTGTTTAAAAAGCTGGTGAATGTTAGAGGAACAAAACAGATTTTAAAAAGAAGATGAAAAACCCCGACTCTGCTCATTTGCTTTCTATCTTTTCTAGCCAGGATTAAGAAATAGATTCTGTCCCATTCTAGATAAAGGAGTTATCTTTACTTCTTTTCAAAACTGGAAACCTGTTCATGGTCAATTGGATTTAAGCAATTTAGCAGGGCTAAAGAATGGAGCCAATTGTCCAAATCCAATTTTAGTTTTGTGCAACTGGGGCCATTTGGAGTACAGATGCACTTCTTGGCAGAGATATCTTTTGGCTTCAATGTCAGTCGGACAATGAGGCTGCTCTGGGTTTTAATCCCCCCAAATGGTTTCAGACCTATTGGATACTTTCTTGCAGGTACCAGCTGCTGTCAAAGAATTCAGTGCCATGCTGATAATATATTGCAACAGAGAGCCTTTAACATTTTTTCAGCTAAAACAAAATGTATGGGGAAAACATATCAGGCAAACATTATCTTATTTTAAAGATAATTCACAGTTCTGGGACATGAGAGAAGCCTCCCACAAGGATGATAAAAAACATCAAATCATCTGGGCATCCCCTGGGCAACGTCCTTGCAGACGGCCAATTCTCTCACACTAGTTTCTCAAGTCGCTCCTGACATGACAAAAAACAGCCCCCCCCCCAAAAAAAAACCAGTTCTGGAAGCCTTTAGGAAGTTGTATTCTCCTATAAAACAGGGTAATAATAATAACTTTATTCTTATATCTCACCTCCATCTCCCCGAAGGGACTTGAGGTGGCTTACATGGAGACCAAGCCCAATATAAACAAGGTTATAAAGTAATACAAGTAAAAATATATAACAGCCAACTGTATTAAAACAACAAAGTCAATAAAATGTAGGACATCATCAAACAAAAACCAAGTAACAAACAACCAATAGCCAAGAAAAGTAGGCATGTGCAGATTTGAGACTAATAGGGCAGGACAAGGGCTAGTACAAAGGGCTGGGAATAAAGTGCTGGAGATCCTACCAAAAGATGAGGGCTAGGCAGACTTGATCAGCAGCTAAACCCTTATTCGAAGACACATTGGAATATCCAAGTCTTCAGGTCTTTCCAAAAGGTGGACAGGGTGGAGGCTAATCTAATCTCCCTGAGGAAAGTGTTCCAGAGCTGGGTGGCCACCACTGGGAAGGCCCTCTCTCTCATTCCCACCAACCGTGATTGTGACAGAGGTGGCAGTGAGAGAAGGGCCTCCCCAGCAAATCTTAGCACTTGCTCTGGTTCATAGAGCAATATATGGTCACAAAGATAAGCAGGATCCAAACTGTTTTCTTGTTATTGTATACCTCCAAAGTTGTTTCTGACTTATGATGAAATGGACCTATCACAGGGTCTCTTGAAGCTGAGAGTATGTGACTTGGCTAGGGTTACCCAGTGGGTTTTCAAGACCAAGTGGGGATTTGAATACAGGTTTCAAGGGCTATAGTCCAAGATGCAAACCATTGAGCCATGGCGGCTCTAAAGAACCCCACATCTTTCTACAGTTCATGATCTCAAGTGAAGAGGCTGAGGAACAAACAGATATTGGGCAGTCTTTGACATTTCCATACTCTTTTGATCAGAATTGTCCTACCCTCCTTTCTCATCCAAAATGGAAAGTTATTTGTAAAGAGTATGAAGCATTGTGTAAAGAGCTCTGCTTTCACAGTGACTTTGCCTTTGCAGGTTTGTTGCTGTCAATTTGCAGCATAGTTCTCTTGCCAAATATTTGGTATTGACTGGTCTAAGGAGCTAATTCCTGGAAAGTACATTTTGAGTGAAAAAGCTTTCATAATGCTGAACATTGAGAGAAAGTGGCAGGAAGTTATTAAAAGTTTCACATTTTGACATGGAAATAGAAGAGTAGAACACTTCCAGAGCAATGAGTATAGAATCTCTTTCAGCCCAAGAGCCGTATGCAATTCAATTCCAATTAAATTCTCAGCAGCTGCATTGTGATGGTAGGTGAGGCAAAGGCAAAAAAAAGGTAGGATCATAATACTAATACCTTAATGTCAGTAACTAACTCTCTGAAGAGGCATTTCTACTTTTTAGAATGGCAGAAACTTGCATAAAACAATCTATTGTCGAAGGCTTTCATGACTGGAATCACTGGGTTGTTGTAGGTTTTTTCGGGCTGTATGGCCATGTTCTAGAGGCATTTTCTCCTGACGTTTCACCTGCATCTATGACAAACATCCTCAGAGGTAGTGAGGTCACTACCTCTGAGACCTCACTACCTCTGAGGATGCTTGCCATAGATGCAAAGGAAACATCAGGAGAAAATGCCTCTAGAACATGGCCATATAGCCCGAAAAAACCTACAACAACCCTTGCATAAAACATTTAAATTAGGGGTTTTCATTTGTTTTTATCTATTGTTTTAAATGTGTTTACCTATGACGTATCACTTGAGATGGGCTGAAAAACAACTGGTAAACTACAACCAACCAACCTGTTGGTCAGTCAGTCAATCAATGTTTTATTAACACTCACTTCAAACATTAATTTTTATAGACTCAAAGAGTCAGAAGAGATCATAAGGACCATCCAGTTCAACCATCTGCCATCCAGGAAAACAGAATTATCAATCATATTAAGGTACTCTCCAACATTTTGCAGGTGGAAACTGTGATACTTCAGGCCAAACTACATCAGAGTGGATTGAAGATGTCAAAGATGATTAATGTGGAAGCACACATGAGCTAGATGAAACTTCAGCAGCTTGTTTTTGACTGAGTCTACAGGGAAGGGGAAAATTCTGCCCCTCTGCTAATTGTGTGCAAACTACTTTTACTTGCATTATTTATTATGTTATGAGAAAAAAACACTTCAACAAAATAAAATAATTAGCAAAATATAACTATAAGAAAGCAACAACTAACTTATCTCCTTTGCTGTTCATTTGTACTTGGCACTGGCTAAAATAAGCCTTGGACAAAAGGGGAATGCAGAAGAAAATGAGAGAAACTGGGATATTTTAAAAACAGATGAAAATCAGAAGATTAAACTGAGAAAATTGCAAGGCAGTTACTCATTATGGGAAAGCTCAATGCCACTTGATAATCTCACTTTGAAACTTTCAGAGAAGAGCCCTCCTCAACCAACTGGTTAGATAACTAGATTTACTTTTGCTTTGACTTGTGCAGGAGATGGAGGAACACCGAAGCTACAAAACATTAGCAGCAATGCTGGGAATGTAAACAGGCCTCCTATTGTTTCTCGACCCAGCCAAACACAGGCTCAGTGTGAAATTCCACAGGCAAAAAACAACATTTTGCAATGGATGAGGAAAAAATAAAAGAAAACCTTGACTATTGAGCTGTTGGCCTGGTTTACAGCAGGCTTCTATACACTCTTTTCGCACTCATGTAGCTTTGTGGCCAGCATAATTGTCCTTTTGACACTGAAGGAAACAATTGAGAAAACTCTCCATGAAATCCTCCATTGTTTGTGAGTGACAATTAAGCTTCACCTTTCAGAACAGAATGCAAACCATACATTTCAAACTCTGTTGGAAAACAAGGAAGATTTTTTTTACAAGCAGCTAATACTCAATGGCAAAAGAACTGAACTGAGTCCCTCCTTCTTAGGAAATATAGTACAAGATAGACAAAACCCAGCATCCACAAAATAGGGATACCTTTATTGGACTAACTAAAAATCAGAAAATATATCATGCAAGTTTTGAAGTTCACCAACTTCTTCATCAGGCTGAGATTTAAAAACCACATAGAAGAAAAGTGATTAGGTTATTGAGTCACAGGACTACATTTGGTCTCAGATGTTGGATCTATTGTCAATTAAGATGGTCTAGAGCAGTGTTTCTCAAATTCTGCTCCTCCACATGTTTTGGACTTTATCTCCCACAATTCCTAACAGCTGGTAAACTTGCTGGGATTTATGGGAGCTGAAGTCTAAAACACCTGGAGGAGCAGAATTTGAGAAACACTGGTCTAGCGGAATATAAGTGTAAGCAATGCTTTCTTTATACTCTTTTCAGGGTGATCCTAAGACCAGAGGCTCTTTCACACTACAGAATTGCAGCATCATGATCCCACTTTGACCACAATGACAACATTTCATACAATCTCAGGGTTTACAGTTTAGTAAGGCATTTCTACTCTTTGAGTGAGAATTTTAGGCATCTCTCCCTTAACTGCAACTTCTGGGATTCTATGTGATGTTGCTATGGCATGAAGAAAGATTTCATTTAGGGGGACAGGTTTTATTTGAGGGCAATGTCTCATTATGCCACCCCTCCCCCTCCCCCTGGCCAGGCCAGCTATAATCCTTATGGACTTTGCAAGGTGTTGGATCTATTGCATGATAGGGCATAGCATATTGAATTGTATCTTTATTTATGGTATGACCATGCAACATGAGATCATGATGGCACAAGCTAGGAGAAACCACAGCAGCCTGATGCTGAGCCCGAGCGCGGCAGGGAGCCCCGCCTTCACATTGGTGTGAGCCGCAGCGGAGAGTTCCGCAGTTCCTGAGGGCCAAGTTTGGGACCGACAGATGAAATGTGCCCCAGCAGCCAGCTCAAAACATGGAATGTCTGCAGCTTTTCTTTTGCTTTCCCCTTCTCCTTACTTTGTATCATTCCCCTAATAAAGCACTTGAAACTTGCAAGTTTTAATCTCTCCGCTTGATACTTTTGTATCTTTCCTTGCCTCAGACAAATTTAACATTAAAAACAAACCTTTTTTCAGGCTCCGGAGAGCCGTGAGCCTGCTGGGGGGCGCTTACTGGCCCCCCCGGACCCTGGATCTACGTTCGGAAAAATCGCGGATACAGAAACCGCCATTTTGGACCCCAGTAACCACTAAAACAATAACATGGCGGATTGACGCCGTTCTAATTTTGTATTTTTCTGCTATTAATTCTAAGACTAACTGCTATCTCGCTTTCCTCATTTTGGACTCCTGCGCTCGGGGAATAATCATTTTGTTTAAAGTATTATTATTAGACAGCAAACAGCTGATTGCCAAAAACTCTGCCGGCTCGGCGAAAGCAGCCTGTTTTTTTCTCTTGCTACCGCTCGTTCCTGCTCAGCCCTGTCATCAAGGGCTTGCTGTGGGCTCACATAGGAAGCCCCGGAGAAGCGGCCAGGTGGGAACCCTGGCCCCAGCTCGGAAGATCTAGTTCGCCAAGGGCCGGGCAATGGACTCTGTTACTACCCAACTCAGCGCCCATCACTGGACTTCTGCCTTTTCTTATTGACTCTCTGCTTCATGAACTGAACTATTTATCATATCCATGACCACGAACTCTCTATTGGTGCCTGACTTGAGATGCAGACAGCCTCCGCTTCCGCGGATCCTCTTCAAAGTTTATGAAGCCTCCAGTTTGTGCCATAATGAAGATCAATTATTTTAATAAACTTTGCTTGGGGTGGGGATGGGATTGCCATATGAAATGTATGTGATGAAATATCATATAGAATGTACTGTGTCTCCCTTTCCCGCCTTTCCCTTTGACCCTTGCCCCATAAAGATGTGACCTGGGGATTACTGTCTTGAGGAGGAACTCCTTTGTCCTCCCGAAACTCCCATTGATTGTTTCATTTGCATGGACTGTACTGTTGATCCCCCCGACCCTAGCCATCGGAGCAGACCAGCGAGGGGAAGGGGGGTCAGCAGAAACTCAGAAACAAAGACTGATTTAATCAACCAGGTATTGTTGATCCCCCCTTTGAGGTCCGATACCGAAAAAGCCTTTTCATATTTCTTCCCAAATCCCATCAACAGACCAGGAAACTTATTGTTCCCCTATCAGACACCCCGCCAAGTGAGGACAAAGCCTCACATTCCAGCTGGCAGATGCCCTTAAGGCTGTCATTTCCTCAGTCTTTGTCAAGCTTCGTCCCGCCTCCTAGCTGCCGATTGGTCCATCTTCAGAGGCGCTAGGAAGGCACTGATTGGCCTCCCAGAGGCGGCGGAGCTCGCTGATTGGTCCAGAGCAGGGGCGGGCCGCCCAGCCTCCTCCCAGCTGTTCCAGCATCAGCCAATCAGCGGGAAGCCGGCCGGCAGAGGGCGGGCGGGAGTTTTGAAACTGTTTTCCTTTGTCTGTGTACTATAAAAATGCTTGGAAATTCTGTAAAACCATGCTTGCAGTGGAATGATTCCTGCAATGCATCTGATCTCAGCTGAATCACAAATAAACCTCGGTTGCTGGAAACTTCTTCCACTTGGATGGGGCATTATTATTTTTAATATTTTTATCACAATTTGGTTTCGCTGGCCTCTCCAAGGTATCCAGGGCCCTTTTGGCGCGGTCCTCGGGTTCTCTACTCTTGAGGAGACCCTACTAAAAGCGGCTCGATATCATTGCCTCCTTACATCTAGACTGGGATTAAACATAAATATCCCATCTCCCAATATAACAGACTTGCTCCTTCACAATCTGAGAATGCTTTTGGCCTTCAGGACAGATGAGGAAGGGTTGTAATGAAGATAGTGAAGAGTATTGGAAAATCAAGAAACCTAACAGGAGGAAAATCGATTCATTTCAAAAGTGATGGTGGATACCATAGAAAAGTGATTTCTATGGATACCACGGACTGCCAAAAAAAGGCAAACAAATGGGTCTGAACTCTCTCCAGAAGTGCAACTTACTAAATTCAGCTTGTCACACTTTGGGCATATTATGAGATAGTGTAACTCATTGGAACAGACAATCATGCACTTTAAAGTGAAAGACAAGAGAATAGAAAGAGCCTGTTACCTCTGGATCATGTCCAGAGAAATGTGAGCACAATGGTGAAATGTATAGAACCCATGCCCTCTGAGGCATGACTGAAGGAGCTCAATATGTTTAGCCTGGAGAAAAGAGAATTTAAAGCAGTGGTATAATAGCCATGTTTAAATATTTAAAAGGAGGCAATATTTACATGTTTTCTGCTGCTCCACAGACAAGAAAACAGAGCAATGGAGCAACAGATTCAAACTACAGGAAAAGAGATGTAACCTAAACATTTGGATGAACTTCCTGATGGTAAGAGGTGTTTGGCATGGAATATAGTGCCTTGGCATGTAAAGGAATCTCCATCTTTTTAAATAGAAGTTGGCTGACCTATGTAGGGATGTTTTGATTGTACTTATATTCTTGCATTGCAAATGGTTCAGATCATTGTTTTCTTAGACACTCTGACTGTATATTCCTCCCTGGCTGGAAGTTGGATTGAATGGCCCTTGGGACCTCTTCCAACTCTATGATTCTAACTGATTCATTTAATCAAAAAAGGCATGGCTCTGAGTTTGCAAGACTGAGAAAAGCAGTTGATGACTAGAGGTTTGGGGGATGTCTCTCATGCATCGAGTCACCATTGATGAAACTTGGGTTGTTGTAGGTTTTTTGGGCTGTATGGCCATGTTCTGGAAGCATTCCCTCCTGATGTTTCACCTGCATCTATGGCAGGCATCCTCAGAGGTTGTAGGGTCTGTTGGAAACTAGGAAAATTTATATATACCCAATTTTTCTAGTTTCCAACAGACCTCACAACCTCTGAGGATGCCTGCCATAGATGCAGGCAAAACATCAGGAGAGAATGCTTCTAGAACATGGCCATACAGCCCGAAAAACCTACAACAACCCAGTGATTCCGGCCATGAAAGCCTTCAACAATACATTGATGAAAATTGCTTGATTACATATAGCATTAACAAACTGAAGAGTATCTACAAAGAGTTAAGGAAACAACTGGCTAAAAGAAACTCACACTATCTGAAGCAATTTAATATTGAAATAAATAGCACATAGCTGAGCACTCAGTGCTTGAATGAACATCAGGATGCTCAGAGATCAGAGTAGAGTTCAATGCCAAGGCTGCTAATGGATTCCAATGAACAGTCCAAGAACTCGCAGTGCTTCACCTGAGTCACCTCATGCCCATAAGAAGAAATAAAACAGCACTGGATTAATTGCAGGGCACCAGAAAACATTCCATATCACCTTGAACTTAGTGAGATTAATTTTCTTGACAGCTTGTTTAAAACACAAATGAGTACTGTGTTTATTATTGAAAAATGAGAATGCATACATAGCTGTCCAATGTGTTTTGTTTGGAAGCAAACCAATAGCTGAGGACAAGAGGCCAAATCAATCTTTATGGTAGCACTCACTGAAGCGGCCACCAGGTTTGCAAGAATCATGAGAAGTGGGTAGTATTAGCATTGGCTCTGTTGTTGCTCAAGGGTGTTAAAAATGACTGCAGACCACATCAGTGAAGCTCAACAAAATGTGATCTGCCTTGTATTGTGTTGCTTCTAAGAGCTCATCTACCCTTGCTGCTTATTGTGGGGCTAGTCTGTAATGGAAAGGGTTTGGACTGATCTGGAGGCATTTGAGGAGGCCAAACACTCTGTCCCCAACTGTGGTGATGGAAACATGGAGTCTACATGGTACAACCTGACTGAAACTGCTTCATCCCAACCTTACCATCTCTGTTGTCATTACCAGATGGCTGCCAAGCTACAGAAGTGTGACCAGGGGGAAAAAGAGGAGTGATTGTATTCCTTCTCCCTGGTCATATGGGTGCTTCTGCTGTTGCAATGGCTAAGAATTCTTATGGGACTCTGTAGCTGTTTAGTAGTGGTCAACAGTAACACAGGTCTAATCCATACCCTTGTTCCTGTGCTGATGAGTCAAACTGTCCACACTATGGCCAATCTTCAGGGCTGCTCTGAAGTTTCAGCCAAAGTCCTTAGTATTCCCTGGCTTTCCTTAACACAGAGCTAAACTGGATCCACCCTGGTTATCACGCAAAGAAGGAGCCTCCACCACACTCTGGGGCAGAGAGTTCCACTGCTGAATGGCTCTCACAGTCAGGAAGTTCTTCCTCATGTTCAGGTGGAATCTCCTTTCCTGTCACTTGAACCCGTTATTCTATGTCCTAATCTCCAGAGCAACAGATTCCAAATTGAATTAATTAAATTGGTCCCCAGCCTGATATTTATTTATTTATCATGTCAGAAACATTTTTTTTCCATGTCAGGAGCGATTTGAAAGACTGCAAGTCGCTTCTGGTGTGAGAGAATTGGCTCTCTGCAAGGACGCTGGCCAGGGGATGACTGGGTGTTTTTGATGTTTTACCATCTTTGTTGGAGGCTTCTCTCATGTCCTTTCATGGGGTGCTGGAGATGACTGAGGGAGCTCATCCACACTCTCCCCGAATTCAAACCTCTGACCTGTCAGTCTTCAGTCCTACTAGCACAAGGGTTTAACCCATTGCGACACAGGGGGCTCCTTGCAAATTGAGAATACAATTAAAAAGTATAAAAAACCACAAAACAAAGTTAAAAACTTGGTATTATGCTAGATTTCCTTTGACCGGAAGCCGGCCACTTGGCGTGCCTCTACAATACACAACCCAACCTAAGATGGGAATCCTTAGATCATAACCTTAGAACAATGGTATTTATTTGTAGCATGCATTTCTTGAAGAACCATTACTGGCTATTTGGAACTCCGAGGTGCATAGGTAGACTGCACATGTCCTATGGTAAGTGAACCTAACTCCTATCAGACATGTTTCAAAAGAGCCAATAAAGAAGGAGAGTGGGAATTATAGTCCAACAACATATAGAGGACCACAAAATGCTGAGCCCTGTTGTAGACGTAGGACTTCATCACACTGATGTCCACATGGCGGGTGATAGAGTGAGGATTTGTCATGCATCATGGCAAATCCGGCAGGCAGTGTGGAGAACCCATCACACCACACTCCACATCACCTGCATCACCCCTTAGCTATCCCGTGAAGGGAAACCTTGCTGCCCAGCTCGATGAGAACACAGGAAGCTTCCCATGTTCTTGCTGTTTCCTCTTACACTTTCACCTCAGTTCAGGGGCAGAGTCCCACCAGAAATAGACGTACATTATATGATAGGACCTGGCGGGCTCCATCCGTAAACTGAGATGAAAGTGTTGTTGGGCAGGTAAACTTGCCTGTGTGATGAGGTTGATAGTTAAATTCTTTGATTGTCTCTCCAAAGCTACAAACAACATGATGCTGCAGCTACAGTTTGCATTCCTGTTTTCTTCCTGCCACATCTTCTGTCATTTTACCGCAAAGTGAAGATTAAAGGTTACTGCACATTAGAAGCATCCATTCAAGTTATTTACTCTCTTGGTTTTAATGGAGTGTCATGAAAGTCACTGAGATGGTGAGGGCAACTCCTGTTTTGAAGTGCTCCTTTAACACAGACATAATGGACAGTGGATAAGAGCTCACTTTTCAGCTGGGAAGTATACTACTGTTTGTGTGTGTGTGTGTGTGTGTGTGCATGCTGTGCAATTTCAGCAGAAGATAAACATGTTAAATACTTGTCTGATATAACAATAATTACAATTAATTCCTTTTTGCAATAACTGCAGGGAGAAATTCCCATGAGGAAAAAAAAGAGGAAATGATTTGCTTATAGAGTATGGGTTAAAGCAACAATTAAGCCCCCAGTTAAGACAATAACTCAGCCATATAAAAGTCGCATTAAAGCTGCAATCTAATAAGGAACATCACTCTTTCACGGTAAAACTGAAACTCTTTCAGTTACTTTCATAATTATAGTGGCTATGGCCTCACTAATGGGGATGTTTTATGTCACAAGCTAGTGCCTTGTTGCATTTCCAAGGTTTTTTTTCCTCCAAGGTTACTTAAAACAATTGTTTTCACTGCTTTTGAATATTGAAAAAGGAAAGCATGACTTCTACACATTGTAATTTCAAGGGTAGATGGGTACTCTGGGGACCTTGAAATGTTCCCTTTCCTGTGGTTACAGCCTTCTGGAAATGTGTAATCTGTAAAGATGAGGGTTAGGCTACAACAGTAGGAAGTTTATGAGCAGCTGCAATCAAAGCAATGAACATACTTCATGTATTCTGTTGCTGCCCATCTTTTCCTTTGTTATTATTATGTTTATCAAGATTTTTCTTCCATACTATAAAACTCTATATGTGTGCCTTCACATTGCCATGAATTTCATAAGTTTTTCATAGGCAAAGAATAATTTAGATTCAGATTTGTTTAGGCTTTAAGTTATTTTCATCCTAATTTTGATTTTTTTAAATGGCAAATTCTTCATAAAGACACCCAATCAAAATCATTCTTCATCTTTATCTAGGCTCAGCACTGCCTAGAATAGGAAGCACCTCATTTCCCTTCTTTCACCATATCTGCTTTCCAATTTTCAACGTTCGCATAAATGAGATAGGAAAAAATTCTCATTTTGAGTAGTGAAGTATGTGACACATTATCTGCTTGTGATGTTATAATTTCAAAATATCACATGCAGCACTGCTCAAAATATTATTAAAATTTCTCCCTCAGTCTAAATATCTGGATTGTTCTAATACGGTGTTTGCTTAGCTTTCCATATCTGTATTTTTCCTTTTCCCTATGTGAGCAGCATGTGGCTCTCCTTGTATGAGAACACAAACAAAAAGAAAGAAACCAACCTTCAAAAATAAACAGAAAATGCAAAAAAATGCTACAATCCACAGATGAAAGAGCACCATCTCCAACTGCTATTGTTAAAAAGCCTAGTGCATTTTCCCCAGTTAATATTTCAAGGCCTTCTCTGGGAGATAAAAGAAGAGGGTCTACAGAAATCTCTGATCAAAGAATCTCTAATATAATTTACTGGTAGTGACTGAAAACCAGCATGCTTGTGTTGGCTTCCTAAAAAAAAACCTTAAAATATTAATTCCCTGAAATGTGCTAGGATTTTTAACAACACAACAGCATCATCCAAGCATCTTGAAACATATCTCTTTTAGCCAGGAGCTCCAAGAACAAACAATGAAATGATTCAATTGTGTTCTCATGTGCTGAAATCACTCAAATGTGGATTATTTTTTGAGGGTTGGCAAACATGAGGGCTGTCTGCATGGGCTGTATAGCTTTCAGTGACCATGAGTTTGCTCGTGTTTATCTTCATGATGTTCTGATCCTTATTGATCTTGGAGTCCTTGTGGACAACAAGTTAAACATGAGCCAACAATGTGATGTGGCGGCAAAAAAAGCCAATGGGATTTTGGCCTGCATCAATAGGAGCATAGTGTCTAGATCTAAGGAAGTAGTGCTACCCCTCTATTCTGCTTTGGTTAGACCACATCTGGAATATTGTGTCCAATTCTGGGCACCACAATTCAAGAGAGATATTGACAAGCTGGAATGTGTCCAGAGGAGGGCGACTAAAATGATCAAGGGTCTGGAGAACAAGCCCTATGAGGAGCGGCTTAAGGAGCTGGTCATGTTTAGTCTGAAGAAGAGAAGGCTGAGAGGAGATATGATAGCCATGTATAAATATGTGAGAGGAAGCCACAGGGAGGAGGGAGCAAGCTTGTTTTCTGCTTCCCTGGAGACTAGGACGCGGAACAATGGCTTCAAACTACAAGAGAAGGAGATTCCACCTGAACATGAGGAAGAACTTCCTGACTGTGAGAGCTGTTCAGCAGTGGAACTCTCTGCCCCGGAGTGTGGTGGAGGCTCCTTCTTTGGAAGCTTTTAAACAGAGGCTGGATGGCCATCTGTCAGGGGTGATTTGAATGCAATATTCCTGCTTCTTGGCAGGGGGTTGGACTGGATGGCCCATGAAATCTCTTCCAACTCTTTGATTCTATGATTCTATGATTCTATGAAAAGATGACTGTAAGGATGACACAACAGGACAAGTGTTCCTATCAAAAATGCTCCCTTCAAATGTTGTGAAAGCCTGCCATGCAGAAGATGGAACAGGCATGTTCTCTGTTGCTAAAGAGGAAAGAACGAAAATAGATGAGGAGAAATAGAAGAGGAACAGATTTCAGCTGCATATTCAGAGAAACATCCTAGCCATGAGAGTTGTCTGACAGTGAAACAGACTGCATAGTGGCAGGAGGGAAGAGGGTCTTTTTGGCTAACGGCATTTCATTAGAGGCAGAGTGGCCATCTGTCAGGGAAGCCATAGTTGCAGGATTCTTGCATTGAAGAGGGGTTAGATTAGGTCAGGAGGAGGGGAAATTTCAGAATCTGGTCACAAGTGGGAAGAGAAAAAGAGAAGCAAAACTGGGATTCTGGCTGAAGTGCTGGGTTGTAGAGACTTCATCCAATTCTTCAAGCCTGGAGCAGCATGACTTTGGTTGTTATGATCATGGTCAGTGAGGTCTTCTGGACCATATTTGGCTAGTTCCTAATTCATGTATTGATTTATTTAATGTATGTCTGAATTGAAACATTTTAAAATGAAATTACCTACTATGTTAACACTTCATTACTTCAAAACAGTGAGAAATCAATTCAAATGATAACGACAAAAAAAATCCAATATAAACCCTCCCTAAAAGATCTTTCTGAATAGCCAGTTAGGGTGCATCTACACTGTAAAATTAATGCAGTTTGACACCATGATTCATTGCTATGTAATCATGGGAGCTGTAACTTTGCAAGGTCTTTATCCTTCTCTGCTAAACGAGGCTGGTGCCACACTTAACCATAACTCCCATGATTCCATTCCATAGATTCCATAGGATTAAGCCATAGCTGCATTAATTTTATGTTGTAGATGTATCTCAGGGACCTTGTAAAACTACCCTCATGGTGCATCCACAATGTAGAATTAATGCTATGGAATCCCGGGAGTTATAGTTTAACAAGCTCTTTTGCCTTCTCTGCCAAAGAGTGATGGGACTTACCAAACCACCGTTCTCAGGACTTCATAGCATTGAACCATTATAGTATGGTAGATCATTCCAAAGCCTGGGAGAAGCCACCAAGAAGGATTTCCTCTATGTCCTCACAAAGTTTAACCCAGAGGTTACATCATGATTCTGGATAACTTCAGGGATGAAAACTGGTCTGCACTTAACAATTGCTCATCTGCCTTAGATTAGGTGATTTCTGAAGTCCTCCACAGGTGCAGATTCTGTCACGTTAACACTGCTTTCGACTGGGCTGTTTGTCTCTGACCATCTACTTCATTAGCTGCTACCAGTGGGAGCTGACCTTCCATGTGCCTTGGACTCTGTGGTATTCCTCTAGCCCAAGCACTCATTAATGAATGCCTCTGGAACTTGATTTTTTAAAAATGGACTTTTTATTAATTTTTTCACCTGTCAAACTCATGTTATGATCCCGATAGCACCTGAGGTGCTGGTTGTCAGTTAATTTTGACAGCAAGGGGAATTGGTTGAGGAGCATAGCTCAATTAAGAGGCAGTTCTGAGGCAAGTGGGGAAGGGCTTGCTCCAGGTAGATATCCACAGGGCTTTTAGGAAGCAAAAAAATTAGTTTGTTGAATTTTGTGAAAAGGATTGGAGGCCTTTTTTGGCTAGCAGTTAAAATGCAGTAGCAGCAGCAGGAGGAGGAAAGTTAATCTCATCATGGTTGTATATTTAAGCCAACATTCCATTAGTAGGTTGTGCCAGTGCATTTATGCCGGTCATTGAGGTATAGTGGAGGTTGTGCCTTCTTCCTCTCTTCTTTGCTGGGTGGTGCACACAGTGGCAGCCCTAGGTAATTTTCAATGGTAAGCAAACAGTATTTTGGCACCCCCCCAACCAATCATATCATATCATATCATATCATATCATATCATATCATATCATATCATATCATATCATATCATATCATATCATATCATCATATCTATATCATCTATATATATCTATTCTGTTCGTTGTGGGAGTTCTTTGTGCCATATTTGGTTCAATTCCATCATTGGTGGAGTTCAGAATGCTCTTTGATTGTAGGTGAACTATACATCCCAGTAACTACAACTTGCATATGTCAAGGTCTGTTTTCCCCCAAGAGCGCCTCAAGAGCGCTCCTGGGCAAAATCAATTATACTTCAAATGCTTACTTTGCGTAATGGGTTGAGCCGTCCCTGGTTGCACAGCAGCAACTAGGGAGATCTTCCCAACAAGCTTCCTTGCCTGCTGAGTAGCTATGGGGTTTAACTAGGCATGGTCCAGCTGCTTTTGCACATCCAAGTTGTGAAAGGGAGACTATGATGCAAACAATGAACAATAACTGGAGGTGGGAATGGAACTACAACGGAGAGGTTGCTGGCTGTTGTTTTGTAACTGGAATATTGTAGAAGGAGGTAGGAAGATGCCATTATGCCAGTATGTGGTACCAAATAGGTTCTAACTTCCACCTGCAGTTTTAGAAACCTGTTAAGATTTTTTTTCCCAAAAAGAAATAGGTAGTGCCCTCTGTATTCTCAAGTACACTATGGCTGACAATGAGACACCTGTACTAGGCAGTTGATTTGGGGTGTCATAAAAAGAATTTTTCATTATTTATTCAGAATATGGAAATATCTTCACTATTTTAACTAGATTGTTTTAAACACTTCTTCTATTATTGTGTTTAAATTGTTTTAATAACTTTATACATTTTAATTCCATTTTAATTCCAATTTAATATCTACCTTTTCAATGTTTTAATGGTATTGCTGTTTAAATTATGAGCTGCTTTGGGCCCAAATTTTGGGGCCCAAAGCTCCAGCACCGCCACAAGACAGTGATCTTTTGCTGGAGGTGTGTGTGATGAGGTATAAATAACAACAACAACAACAACAAAATGGTTTGTGGTTAACTGATATGTTTTGCAAAGCAATAAAAACAAGGTACTCTTGATAAAATTCAAAAAACAAAAATAAGACAAAACACATTTATCATGGCACAGGCTTTCCTGGATTGCAGAAAGCTCATGGTATGATAAATGTGTTCACTCTAAAAGTGCCACATGCCTCTTTGTTGTTTGCCGTCCACAGACTAACATGGCTGTCCCTTTGAGAACTGCGCTTGACAGGAGTGTCGAACAAGGTGATAGTACTGTCATTGAAGGTGACAAAGCTAAACTATCCAGAACTGAAAGAACGACATGAAAGGCTTCATTTATCTCAACACTCCTTTGTCTGGGAAGTGTAGAAAATGTGTTGAAGCAGCAGACTGTCCAGAGGTGCATTGAGACTGTAGAATGAATGCAGTCCGAACACCACTTTAACTGCCATGATTCATTGTTATTGAATCCTAGGAGCTGGAATTTTACAAGGTCTTTCAACTTCTCTGCCAAGGAGTGCTGGTGCCTCACCAACTACAAATCCAAGTATTCCATGGCATTGAGTCATGGCAATTAAAACTGCATTCATTCTACAGTATAGCTGCACTCAGAGAAAATGTGGAGGAGGGTGACAGAAAGGGACGAGGGGATGGTCCAGAGGCGGCCCTAGGTAATTTTCAATGGTAAGCAAACAGTATTTTGGCCCCCCCCCCAACCAATCATTGATATATATTTTCTGTTTGTCGTGGGAGTTCTGTGTGCCATATTTGGTTCAATTCCATCATTGGTGGAGATCAGAATGCTCTTTGATTGTAGGTGAACTATACATCCCAGTAACTACACTTGCCGCACTTGCTCCCTTGCCTGGCCCGCTTTGGGTCCGGAGGCGTGCCTGAAGACCCCGGCGTGTGCACCAAAAGTCACCTCTTCTCCTGACTTTCTCCTCAGCCATTGGGACCGAGAGAGAGAGAGAGAGAGAGGTGGAGATGCCCACCTTTCCTGAAGGTAGGCACAAAAACAAAGGAGGGAGCGGAGGTGGGAGATACCTCCAGCCGGAGGGGCTCTCTCTCTCTCTCTTGGTCCCAATGGCTGAAGAGAAAGTCAGGAGAAGAGGTGACTTTTGGTGCGCACGCTGGGGTCTTCAGACACGCCTCCGGACCGAAGCGGGCCAGGCGCGGCGGCTCCGCCCCTTGGCCCACCCGCGGATTGGGGAGAGGAGAGGAGGAGGGTGGAGCACCGGGAGATCGGGAAAGGGAGCCAGTCATGGGGAAGGGATCGAACGCGGAGAACGATTGAGCGCCGGCTCTGCTCGCGCACCCAGTGGCCGGGTGGAGCAGGAACGAGAGGGGCTAGGCGAGGCTCAAGGGCCCGGCCCCTTTGGGAAGAGGATCGCCCGGCAGCGAGGCAAGAAAGCCGAGGCTCCCCCCGGACTGCTAGGGCTGTTGTGAGCTGAGGGGGCGCTCCTCAAGTGGCGGTCGAGGGGCATTTACAGAGGCGCCTCTGCGCCCCTGGCAAAAAAAAGTGTTCTGCGACCGCTTACTTCGCGTAATGTACGAGCCGCCCCTAGAACGCTCAACACTGGAAAATGCTTCACCCTGTGTCCAACAGGTGAGTTCATGTTTGGGTGACAAGAGTCTATCTCAGGCTGGATCTAAAGTGCCATATTATCCAAAATATATCAAAGTAATAATCCAGATTATCTGATTTGAACTGGATTATATGAGTCTACACTGAGCAATATAATACAGTTCAAACTGCATTATGTGGCAGTGTAGATGGGGCACTTGGTTAGTCTCCTAGATATTACAAGATCCCTTTACATAAAGATATTCAGACTGTCATGACTATGTCTTTGAATACCCCCCCCCCCCCCCCCCCCCCCCCCCCGATATTCAGACTGTCACGACTATGTCTTTGAATTCTTTTGGCTAGAGTGTTAGAACCCTTCTACACTGACATATAATCCAGATTATCAAATCAGATAATCCACATTGTCTGCTTGAACAGGATTATATACATCTACACTGCCATATAATCCAGCTCAAAGCAAATAATCTGGATTTTATATGACAGTGTAGCAGGGGCCTTAATTTACATCACAGGGGTGGCATGGGGGCAGCATATGTGAACAGGAATTGTCAACCCAGTTCTGTAACCCTAATATCCTATACTCATATATAGATCTAGGAAGTTTTAGTCAAAAAATCAATCCAAAAAGCCTGAGTCAATTTATTCATGGATCAGATGTTCTGCCATATAAAATCCAGAACATCTGCCTTGAATTGGATTATATGACAGTGAAGACTCATACAATCCAGTTATCTGATTTGATAATATGGATTATATGGCACAGCAGATCCAGCCTAATTCGTATCAAAAAAGGAACCACCCCACTGTCTGGGTTGGAATAAGATGGACAAATGAGACAGGAGGTAGTGAGACAGGAAATCATTGACATGTGTTGCACTGTTATAGATATTCTGTTTAGAAGTTGCACTACAACCTGCTCAAAAACAGTAAATAAATAATAAAAACATATTGAAGAGACTTCAGAACCTGCTTTTTGCAAGAGAGAGGCCTGAGGTCATTTTGGTCCTTGGAAGTCCCAGTAGCATGTTCCTTTTTCAGAGGAAGTCCTCAAGCTGCCTCAGCCTCCTTTTAATGTTTTCAGTTAAGCGGGATATTGTAAATGCATCTACTTGGCTGAGGTGGGAGTGGGGGGAAAGGCAAAGGAGGAGCCCCGTGAAACTGCCGGGAAGACTGTTGGGAGCAAAACATGCTAAAAGCCGAAAATTGTCTTGGAGGCCTGGTGCCCTCCACCCCAAGGAAAAGCTCTTTAAACCTAGATTGCCTCCGAACTTCCACAGCAGCTAAAAGAATTTGCTTTGATCACACCTTTCAAATTGTCTGCAGCATGAGGGCATTAACAACAAAATCTCATTGTAGCATTGAGTTCCAGAGCAGTAAATGTTTAAGGAAGGGGTAGGCAATTGTTCTGATCACAGTTTTCACTCTCTCACTCCCATGGAGGACCTCTACACACCCCAAATTTATCTGAAAATCAGAATTCCAGATTTTATTCCTAATGGAGAGGAGTAGAAAACAAACTTCCCAGGGAGCTTCAAGAATAGCAACTGGTCAATTTGTGGATGTTTCCTCCAATCTGCAGGGGGTCAGGACAAGACTGTTGTGTAATTTCACAATATTTCTTACTTATGATGACCCTAAGGCAACTCTATCCTGGGGATTTCTCAACAAGATTTGGTCAGAGAGGTCTTTCCTTGCTTTTCCTTGAGGATGACTTACCCAAGGTCACCCAATGGGCGACATCCAAGTGGAGATTTGAACCCTGGTCTCCAGAGTCATAGTGCAAGGCTAAAATCACTACACCACAATGACCATCAGCACTCTTCTTGCCCCTAATATGCCTGTTCCTGTCTCAAAGAGTAATTTGCTAGCACCAAGTGCTTCCTATGGAAAGACTGACAAACCGACATATGGACAGACAGACAGACAGACAATATACTACATGTTTGAAGAGTTTGGAAGCAAAATGTCAGAAGTGTCCAAGTCCATCTCTCAAACCAAGACATCAGGCTGCTCCTTTGAGTCAAGACTAGAGGACCACAAAGTGTCCATATATACTTCATGGGATGTACATTCTCCATTCCTAAAATGAGGGAAGTGTGGGTACCAAATAACTCATAGGCTTAGGATACATAAGACATGTAATCTTGATCTCCCCCTATTTTAAGACCCCTGGCACCTATGATGCCAAAATCAGGATGATATATATTTTTTCTCTTCCCTATCCTTCAATTCAGGAAGGGAAGTAGACCCTCTTCCTTCTTATCACATGAGTGGCTCTGGTACAGAAAAACATTCTAGCACCTGCCAACCAGATCATAAAGAACTGCCGAATTTCCACAGCAACAGAAATGACAGCAAATTTAATAGCAGGGCAGCCTCTTGAAATGTTCCCAGAGCTCCCTTTCAAAATCTTGGAAAAGTTACTTTTGGACCACAACTCTTGACATCATCCAGGGTATTTTCACATTTATCATGCCTGCTTTTTCTTATGGAAACAAAAGAAATAGCAATAATGACTGGAAATATAGCATGCAAAAAGGGGCAGTTAAACTTATTTCTCCAGGGTGCAGACCTGATATCTCCCTCCACCATCTTCCGACCTTGCTTTTAGCACTAGGAAGGAAGCTACTATTAGTGCTGAAGGGAATTTTCCTCCTGAACCTAAAAGTAGCTTTGGGGAAATGTGTGTGATTTTGATTGGGGCTGCAGCATAGTCTTCAACATATTGCAGGGAACGATGAGGCTCTGGATAGAAAGGTAAAGGACCTTGGTACATATGTCTGCTTCATTTCTCTTTCCTGATCAAGAACATTGCCCAGAAAGAGAGAGGGGAATACTAGAAGTGAACAATTGACTTTGCACATGTTGTAATTGGGAAACTATGGGTTTTTATGAAAGACTTCAGGGAATAAATTACATTTCTCTGTGGTAGATAAAAATATATTTCCTAGAGATTTTGCAGTCTGGTCATAATGGCTTTAAATTAAGTTATGTGAGGGAAGGACATGTTATTCCAGAGAACGGGGCAGGGGGGTGGTCCTCAGTTTTACAGAAGGGTTGGGACTAGAGTATACGAACTCATAATTGGGCAGAAAAAAGAAGGTAGTTGGAGAAAATGACTCTGGTCTGATATCTCTGCACAAACACAAATCCTAAGAAATAAACAAGATGAACTTGAACATTTAACACAGGAAGTTAAAACAATCAGTCAGTGAGTGCTTAAAAAGAATTGCATGGGTGTCTCAAAAAAAGGAATTCAAGAGTAATCCCCCCCCCCCACACACACACATCCTCTCTCATTCTCTTTATCTCTCTTTTGATAGAAGTGCAAATCTCGTAGTCAGTGGGAATTATAGATCTAATATATATTGACTTTAATAAGATCTTTAACATGATATCACTCCCTCAATGTTTTTGCAGATAAACTCGTAGAATCTAGTCTAGACAGTGCTATTGTTAAGTAGATTTCGTTCTGTTTGGCAGATTATGAAACCAAAGAATTTTCACTCATTATTATTTTTCTTCTTGGAGAGGAGTGACTTGAGGAGAACCACTTTACTTCAACTTACACCCAGTCTTTATAAATGATTTGGATGACGAAGATGGTAAAAGGTCAGGAATTCCTTAGAGAGCTATATAAGTATGACTTGGATAATAGAAAACTGAGAAGTGATATAATAGCCATCTTTTTATATTTGAAGGGATTTCATGTAGCAGATAAAGTGAGTGGGTTTATTTAAGGTATTAAAACAAAGGATGGATGGCCATTTCTCTCCCCTCCCCCAGTTAAGCAGTATATTTCTGCCAATTCGATTCAAGTATGGTACTGATAAGCTGGAACATTTCATAGTAAAAGTCCTGGAAGCCATACAGTATGAGGCATGGCTTAGGAAGCTGGGTATGTTTAACCTGGAAAAGAGTAGATGAAAGGGGACATGATTGCCAAGAGATGCCACCTAAACACTAGGAAGAACTTCCGATGATAAGTTTTGTACCACAGTAGAATACTCTGCTGCCTCAGAACACGGTGGAGTGCTTTAATTTTATATTCCTGCAAGGCAGTGGGTTGGACTGAATAGCCCTTATGGTTTTTTCCAACTCTGTGATTTTATAACAGACTTGGCGAAAATGTCCCTTACAGTCATTTCTAATTCTATGATTCCGTGGGAAGAAATTCTCCCCATGCCTTATATTCAAACCTAACTGAGTGTCCCTCTCAAATCTTATCACTGATATCTTCATTAGAAAGAAAATAAATAAACCAATTGTGCCAAATTCTTACATCCATTTCAAGTTTCTACCTCTTTAGATTGAGGGGTTATTCTTGAAAACATGTCACTTAATATTTACTGAAATCGCCAATTTACTGAAAGCTGGAGGGAAGGCTTAGGAAAACAATTTCAGTAATTGGAGTAAGGGTTTCTGTGTCCTGAAAAGCTCTGTGTGTCTCCCCATGACTAGAAAAAGCCAAATAAATTATCCAACATAGGCGAAATTATGTAGATTTAATTAATTTGCTGGACGCATATAGATCACAGGATCTAGCTTTTCTTGGCAGAGGATTGGCTGGCTGCAGATTTATTTATATCTTCTCAGCAGAACGTTTCACATAATTTGGGGTCATTGTACAATCAGGCCATCCATGCAATCAGCCTTGTATCTTTCGCACACCAATTCGAGGCTCATGGAAAAGTGGCATCAAGAAACAAGGCTTTGGAAAATTACATTTTTGGACAACATTTCTCAGGATTCTCCAGCCAGAGAGGCCAACTGGTTGCGGGCTTCTGGGAATGATAGTCAAAATCAGTAACTTTTCTAAGCTTAGGCTATGGACCCAAGGACTATAGGGTTCCTATCAGAAAAAACTTTGCTGTCATATTTAAATGCCTTTTATAATTCTCATGATGAAGACAAAGTACAAAATTTGATTTTTCTCTGCAATGAAGGATGAAGGAAAGTTAACCTCTGCCTTTTTATGTTTGTACAAACCTCCATGGAAACTGGAAAGGGAAAAGAAAAGAAAAACAATACATGGGAAATGAAGCCCATCTGCCCACAAAATGTTTCTTTGCTCTTTTTATTCCTGGGCAGTGATGACTGGCAAGGAAAACCAAATGCATTATAATTGATAGACACATACACAAAATATTATGTAAGAACCAGCAAAGCTTGATAAGCCAAGTGATTATATAAAGCAGTGAAAGCAAAGACTTATTTAATTTCAATCCAGCCGCAAGACTAGCTTCGATGCAAAGGGGGCAGGATTACTCATCCTTGGGTAATGCTGTGCACATTTGCGGAGATAAGCTGTCCTTCTTTCGTGATGTGACATCACACAGCTTCCCCATACTAAAAGATTTATGCCATAGAAAAGAAATATTCAGACCCATAAGTCTGACGTCTTCTTTTCCTTTTCCTCAGTGTTCTTTTCTCCCCTTCTTTTCCTTTTGTGTTGTTTTCCAAATAGAAAAGCAGATATGACTGAAATACTGATCAGAATATGCAAAACTCTCACTTGTGCGACCACACAACACAAGCCATGGGCTAGGGATATGCAGATAAAGGCAGGAGTTATGTCAACAAGGGTTCCCTTGATTCCCAGGGGTGCCTTTCAGTTCTCCAGCTTTTAATCTGAAGTGCTTTTGTAGAATTGTGCTGCACATTTCTGCCACAAGCTTTCAACTACAGGGATGTCTCAGTTGACAGAGGCGCTGCAAAGATACTCCTTTCCATAAAGGACTTTATCACACAAACCTGCTATTGCATTGCAATCATGCTGTTATTGAGAACAGATACATTCTGGGTTATGCACCTTCGATATCACATCTCTCTTCATTAGCATAATTCCACTAATTTATTTATTTCATACATTTATATCCTGTCCTCCTCACCCCTGGAGGGGGACTCAGGGCGGCCTCACAAATTTGCCAATTTATGGTCCTGTGATTGCACTTCCACACATCCAAGTAATCTTGTCTTTGCACACTATTACTGTTTTTTATTATTTTTATTTTAGAGTAGTAGTGCAATTCCAGCCTTTTTTTAAAATACAAAAATAAATATGCTATAAAAGGGAAACAGCCATCTTAGGAATTGCAGTAGATGGGAGAAGAGGAGAATCTCACCCCCCAACATCACTTTACTGCTGGTATGCCAACACCAAGGTAGGTGATGAAAATATTGTAGGATTGGGAGCTATTCATGGATTTTAGGGACAGGAGAATCACAGAGAGGAGTAAGACCTGCAATAGTAAGGACACAGCATCATACTGTCCAACTTTAATGCTAGTCTGTCTGCCTCAAACGATAAAGCCCAAAGTCTTTTTAGAACTCCTCAGTACCCCCTTTTCCCTTATCCTCTTTCCAGCTAGCAGTATCCACACTGCAGAGCTATAGCAGTTTGGTGATACACATTAGGCTTGTGCGCAATCTGTTTTAGCTATTTTCCTTCAGCCAATCTGGCTTGTTTGGCTTAATGGCAAAGGCCCAGTCATCACATATTTCTGTCCGTAATAGGACCACGTGGCAGACGATTACAGCTCCTTCTCCACTTTTCGGCATCATGCGGTGCACAAAGAGGCTGCCGTGTGCTACTAGCATGAAGTTTCCTCGTGAGCCTTGCGTGTTGGGCCAATCGGAATAGAAGAAGGCTGTGATGTGTCTTATGCATTCTGTGTCTGCTTCCATAACCTCATTGCGGAAGCCCAGGCTCCCTTGAAGGGAAGAAAGAAAAGGGTCCCAGGAAGGGTGCTTTCTCAACCCTGTTGCTGAAACCCATGCTCCCATGAAGGGAAGAAAAGAAAGAATCCCAGGAAAGGGTCCTTGTGATTTCCCAATTTTTGCCATTGGGCCAGATCTAGCCATATGTTTTGGCTGTGAAATGAAAACAGCTATCTGGCTACCCACCTGTTTTTGGGAGGCGTGTAAAAACAGATATGAGGGTCTACTGGAATCTGGCCAGCAGAAACAGGTCGAACTTCAATCAAAATGCATAAGCCTACTACACATTAACCCAGTGCTATGGAAATCTGGCATTTGTAGTTTTGTGAACTTTTTACCTTTCTCTTAGAACTTTTTGATGCCACAAAAGACTGCAAACTCCCAAAATTCCAAAAGATGGACCACTGGCAGTTAAGTTGGTATCAAAGTGCTATAATTCTACAGTGTGGCTACAGCCATGATTAACTGGGGAATACCTGCACTTCTATTTCATTTCATTTCATTTTGTATTTATGTCACCTTTTCCTTAGGCAGCTTACAAAAAAGGCTAAAACAGGATATGACTAATCATGTGAAATACAGTAAGATAAACTGTCATGTTAAAACATTATCATTATTATTTATTTATTATTTATTCATTTCGAGGTTTTATATACCGACCCTCTCACCTTCAAAGAGGGATTCGGACCGGTTCACAACATGTGTTAACATACAAAGAATATACAATAACAACACAATGCCACTTCATTACACGATTAAAATATCAGCACCATACACATTAAAACATTATCATCACAGTTAAAAGAGCCAAATCGTCCAACACCATCACATTATTATTACTATTAGTAGTAGCAGTAGTAGGGGTAGTGATTATATTAATTATTTATATGATGCTTTTTTCTCTATTCATAGAGACTCAAATACTAAGGGATGTAAAAATCATTTAAAAACTTAACAATAAGAATAAATAAGCAGAAACAGAACACTCTGCTTCAGTCTGATGGAAAATGAAGTGGGTTTGAGAAAGAAATTCAAAGGCGAAGATGCAAAGGAAATCCTGTTATGCAGAAATATGGGTGCTCTCAAGGTGATGATGTCGTTGAAAAGTGTGTGAGAGTGCTTTGTGTTGCATGATCATTTGTTCCGTGGCTTCACAGGCTTCGAGCAACACCCAGGAGAAGATGCCATGTGGCAAGTCCTCCCATGGGGAATCTCCTGGTCAGGATGCATGGGCAGCTCGGGAGGCTGCAAGGCAAGAAATGTGCCACAGAAAAGGGAACACAGAATATCCATGGCTGCATTTTGTCAGTAATGGAACCCTCCAAAAGTGTCTTCTGAAAAGCTCTGATAATGAGGCAGAAGAACAGCTTTCTCTTTAATAGAGGATGAAATGTGTAGGGAAAGTGGAACTGGAGAACAGGCAGTCCCCAAGTTACGAACAAGATTGATTCTGTAGGATGGTTCTTAAGTTGAATTTGTGTACAAGTTGAAACAGATACATTTTAAAGTGTAACTCCAGCCACACACACACACACACACACACACACACAAACCGTCCCCTGCCACACGTTGCTGTGGCCCAGTCTGTGTATATGTGTTCTAGCCATCCGCTGCCATGCCTTGCTGTGGCCCACTCTGGTGGTCATGGGGGTTCTGTGTGGGAGGTTTGGCACAATTCCATCGGTGGTGGGGTTCAGCATGGTCTTTGATTGTAGGTGAACTAAATCCCAGCAACTACAACTCCCAAATGTCAAGATTCTATTTTCCCCAAACTCCACCAGTGTTCACATTTGGGCATATTGAGTAGTCATGTAGAGTTTGGTCCAGATCCATCATTGTTTGAGTCCACAGTGCTCTCTGGAAATAGGTGAACTACAACTCCAAAACCAAAGGACACTGCCCACCAAACCCTTCCAGTATTTTCTGTTGGTCATGGGAGAACTGTGTGCCAAGTTTGGTTCAATTCCATCATTGGTGGGGTTCAGAATGCTCTTTGATTGGAGATGAACTTAAATCCCAGCAACTACAACTCCCAAATAACAAAATCAATTTTTTGAGTGAAAGACATACATTGGGTTGTTAGGTGTCTTGAGTCCAAATTTGATGTAAATTTGTCCAGTGGTTTTTGAGTTCTGTTAATCCCACAAACGAACATTACATTTTTATTTATATAGATATGTGTGTTTGTGTGTTTATGTGGTTTTGTGCATGCATTCTAATGTAATTTTTCGGTTTTTTGGCTTTTTGCTGTGTTTTTCAGTGTTTTTATGACTGATGGTCCCTTGTTGGCCTGATAGATGTATTGTGTCCAAATTTGGTGTCAATTCATCCAGTGGTTTTTGAGTTATGTTAATCCCACAAACGAACATTACTTACTAGTCCTGTGGTGTTTGTTTGTGCACCCGTTCAAAAGATTTCACCTCAATTTCTGTCCCTGTGAGAAATGGATTTTGGAAAATGTGGCAGGTTGTGGAAACATGGATTGGTGATAAAGGTTCAATAGAGACACCTTTTCCCCGTGATAACTATTTTAGAAGTGAATTTCACTTCCAAGGGGTAGATTTATCTCACTTCCTGTTGTCTCACCCTGTGCAGGTACAACTGTACCAGGAGCTCCAATTTTGTTTGCTTTGCATTTAATGTTTGTTGTAGTCCTAAATTTCAGGGACTCTGCAGATAGGTGGCTTCTTTTGGCTGCAATCACAGGGCAAGCCACCTGTCAATTATAGTTAGGTTCCCTGGTCCCGCCCCTTTGGTTTTTGGAGGGAATAGGAGCCAGTTTGGGTTCAGTCCACACAGAGAAGCCTTTCATGCAGGACATAATACCAAGAGCTCCTGTAGAAAGCTTCGTCTTCTACGGCTTGGCTGGGGAGATATACAGCCCACAGCTTGGCCGGGGTTATACAGCCCTACAGCTCCTTTGCTGAAGGACTTCAGTCAGCCATCACGGAAACCTGAATTCTTTTTCCCCTGGAAGTCTACAAAGCTCTGCTTGGTAAGGGTCACTCGCGGAAGCCAGAAGCAGTTGGTACCGGGTGCAGGGGCTCCACGCCAACAGAGGCAAAGACAGACTGCCCAGATTAGAAGTTAAGGATTTCCCCATTAGTTACAGTTATGAAGATAGTGCCTGTTCCCTGTGGACAAGATTGAGAGAGAGCCAATAGACTGTTAAGAAAGCCTTAAAGTACCTGTTTGTTTTCATTAATAAAGAACTTTGTTGAAACTTTAAGCAATCTAAAGACTCTATTTTAAGGAAATCCAAAGGCCTTTAATCTGAGGCAGCCCCGGCGTCCCGTTGGGCACACAGAATTTATGTCCTGTCTACGGTCTTATGCACAGGCTCAGTGTGTGACAGCACACACCCCCTGTCTTAATTATTGTTTGTAAGTCAGATATTTGTAATTTGGGGACTATCTGTATTTGGAAACCTTCTTCTCTTCTTAGGTCATAACAGATATTAATTAGAGTGTGCATGCCCTTCAACTGAATGATTTTTCCTCTCACAAGGAGGTTTCTTCACAGGTAAAAGAAATAAATTAAACCCTTGTTTACATTCCAGTAGCCAATTGCAAAAAAAAAAAACCATACAGACCACCATCCATATTTGCTGGGGTTAGGAGCACAGGATATGCATGAAAGTGGAAAAATGAGAATAGAAAGAATTTTTAAAGCTTGAGAAACACCTCTCTAGGAAGCTCAGTGTCTATCAGCACAACTCTCTGGTTAGATTCTGGTAGAGACTTACCACCGAATCATATTGGAGGATTTAAAAATTCCTAGAGACCATTTTAAATCAATTTTATGAATAATCAAATTCTCAAAAAGCCAAAAATATGGAGGGCTGACTGTATGTTAAATGCAAGATGGGTAGCTGAAAATCATTTACTTTGAAAAATGAGCCGAGTCATTTTTTGTGTCTGGAAAGAACTCCTCTTCTAAAAATCTGCTGTGGGGTTGATGCTTAGCAGACCTATCGTACCTCCCTCATGAAAGCTGTTCCAGATCATTCTCACATCTCACACAATCAGATGTTGCTATGTGTATATGGAGGCAGAGGCATAGGAAATTGATAGGAAACTGGCTGTAATATTTGTCTGGCTCAAAATCAGAATCCTACAACTTATATTGAAATAGGATGTTCCCAGTCTGTGATTTTGCAGTCAAATAGCAAAAATGATAAACATTGATTCCAAAGATCCAGACACGATTTATTCATCAGAAGATTATGCAACCATAACTGAAAGGAAGGGTAAAGGACATCTACTCCATTGTCCTGTCACTTAGTAATATGCAGTTTGCCCTCCATATCCACAGATTCTATATCTATGGATTCAACCATCCATGGTTTGAATTTTAAAAAAAAATCAAAAAGCAAGTCTTGATTTTGCCATTCGATATAAGGGACATCATTTTATCAAACTGTTGCATATAATGCAACTGGAGCATTCATGGATTTTGATACCCGTAGGTACCAAACCACAGTGAATACCAAGACCCTGTTGTCTGGCAGAGAGAAGAGAAGGCTTTCCAACCTCTATTTAAAGATCTCTAAAGAAAGTGATACCTTCCAAGGCAATACATCCCACTGCAGGACAGTTCTTGTAGTCAAAAGACTCTCACTTGTATTTTGGTGAAACTATTTGTCTTGTAATTTGAATCTGTGTTGTAGTCCCTGGAGCAGGAGAAAACAAGCTAACTCCATCCTCATCATTAGATACCTTTGAGTATTTAAATATGGCTATCATATCACCTCTCAATTTTCTCCACATTTAAATATACCAAGCTCCCCAAGCCATTCGTTGTAGGGTTTGGATTGCAGACCATCTTGGTTGTCCTCCTCTGAGCATCTTTCAGCTTGTAAAGAACCTCCTTGAACTGTGTTACACACCCCCTGAAGGTGCAGTTTCGCAGCTTGAGAGTAATCCTGGATTCATTGCTGAGTCTGGAACCCCAGGTTTCGGCGGTGGCCAGGGGAGCTTTTGCACAGTTAAAACTTGTGCACCAGCTGCGCCCATACCTTGGGAAGTCTGACTTGGCCACGATGGTCCACGCTCTGGTTACATACCGAATAGACTACTGCAACACACTCTACATGGGGTTGCCTCTGAAGATTGCCCGGAAGCTCCAACTAGTCTAACGCTCGGTAGCTATGTTTCTCATGGGAGTGGGGTACAGGGAGCGCACAACACCCTTGTTACACCAGCTCCACTGGCTGCCAATTAGCTTCTGAGCACAATTCAAAGTGCTGGTTTTAACTTACGAAACCCTACACGGCTCTGGCCCAGTTTACCTGTCCGAGCGTATCTTCCCCTATAAACCACCAAGGACTTTAAGATCTTCAGGAGAGGCCCTGCTCTTGGTCCCACCACCTTCATAGTCATGTTTGGTGGGGACGAGAGACAAGACCTTCTCTGTAGTGGCCCCGGCTATAGAACTCTCTCCTCGGCAAGATTAGGTCTGCCCACTCTCTCCTGTCCTTCAGGAAGCAGCTTAAATCCTGGCTTTGGAATCAGGCATTTGCTGATAGTTGGATTTTTTTTTTGTCGTGTCAGGAGCAACCTGAGAAACTGCAAGTTGCTTCTGGTGTGAGAGAATTGGCCATCTACAAGGACGTTGCGTAGGGGATGCCCGGATGATTTTGATGTTTTATCATCCTTGTGGGAGGCTTCTCTCATGTCCTCGCATGAGGAGCTGGAGCGGATAGAGGGAGCTCATCCACCTCTCCGCGGATTCGAACCTGCGACCTGTCGGTCTTCTGTCCTGCCTGCACAGAGGTTTAACCCACTGCGCCACCGGGGGCTCCAACGATTGATGGATGATCTGGTATAGACTAAGAGTTATTTGATCACAGCATTTTGGACTGAGTTAGAATGTTGTTTTTAATGTGATGAATTGTTTTTTATGTGTATTTTAGAACTTATTTATTGTGTATGTTGTTTTATGGCATTATTTATTGTATAGCATTGAATTTTGCTGTTAGCTGTTCTGAGTCCCTCCACGGAAGTAGAGAAGAACGAGATATAAAAGTTCTAAATAAATAAATAAATAAATAAATAAACATAGCAATCAGGGTGAATGTGACTAAAGCAGAATAAAGGGGGACTACTACTACTACTACTACTACTTGGAGCTGGGTGCTAACAATATTGCCGACTGGCTGTTTTGGCTATTGCACAAAGACTATCACGCATTCAAAGACAGAAAGGTAAATAGAACAAAGGAATGGAACCATATTATACAGAACACATGACCAAGGCACATTTTTTTGGTCGTGTCAGGAGCGACCCGAGAAACTGCAAGTGGCTTCTGTTGTGAGAGAATTGGCCATCTGCAAGGATGTTGCCCAGGGGACGCCCGAATGATTTGATGTTTTATCATCCTTGTGGGAGGCTTCTCTCATGTCCCCGCATGAGGAGCTGGAGCTGATAGAGGGAGCTCATCCGCTTCTCCTCGGATTTGAAACTGCGACCTGTTGGTCTTCAGTCCTGCTGGCACAGGGGTTTAACCCACTGCACCACCGGGGGCTCCACCAAGGCACATGATATGACATACTTTGATGGGAACTATTGATTTAAAATTTCTAAAATCTTAAAACTGAGCAAATTGCAGTGCTCTGGACTCATGCAATGAGAACTGAAGCAAGGAAAGGCTTTTAGGAATCATGAAGGAAAGTCAATTTCTATCCGATGAGCATGAAATTAGAGCACTAGGAACAGATTCAATTATTCTCTCAGGAATGAATGTCATTGCACTTCATTAGTTCACATCTTAACATAGTGAAAACTCAACATCCATTGGTTCTTTCATGATCATTACTGGTGAGTTTCGCTCAAATAACATCTGATCAAATGATTATTGCCAAACAAGTGAAAATAAGAAGTGAAAATACAACACTGCTAGAAAGACCATCACACCCCCCAAAAACCTTTATTTGGTTTCAATATCTGATTAATGTGAAATGTTATTTTTATTTTTAAAATTTATGTTTATTTACAGTGTATATTCATTCATCCATGTTTATCAGTGGTGGGCAAAGAATAGCTCTAGGGACTCATTTGGCTTCCCAGGCTGTTTTTGTAATCCTTATTTCCCTCCAGACTTGTATTATTGTTTGCTTTCGTGGTATTTCTGACTTATAGTGGCTCCACAGGGAAACTCAGCATGCAGATTGGAAACTGCTGACATGCAAAATTTATAAATATGACCTGCTTTGTTTCCATACCTTTCTCATATTTATAAATAGGTCCTGTTTTGTCGAAGGCTTTCATGGCCAGAATCACTGGGTTATTGTAGGTTTTTCGGGCTATATGGCCATGGTCTAGAGGCATTCTCTCCTGATGTTTCGCCTGCATCTATGGCAAGCATCCTCAGAGGTAGTGAGACCTCACTACCTCTGAGGATGCTTGCCATAGATGCAGGTGAAACGTCAGGAGAGAATGCCTCTAGACCATGGCCATATAGCCCGAAAAAACCTACAACAACCCATGTCCTGTTTTGTTCCCATAACTTTCTCACTTTTCCACCTCTCTCTGGTTTGAGAAAAGTTTTTTTATGCCCCCAAGATCCTGAATCTTTAAAATGACACAGATGTTATTTGAGGCCATTAACATTTTGTGCTCTTTGATGAATTATTAGCTTTACGATACTTGAGCACATTTTAAAAAGGTCTTTGGGAGGGAGTTGCATTGCTTTTTATCCCAGAACGTTAGAATGATGGTCTGTTGCCATAGAGAGGAAGTCTGGAAATGTAAACTGAGAAATGTAATTTTGAAACGGGAAGGAAAGAAGTAGGATGCGTGTTTAAGCCGACATTTCTTGATATTTTCCAAACAAGGGAAAGTAGAACTCAAAGAAATGGCCAAGAATGGAGATTAAGGAAGCAGGGGATTCCTAATAGCTTTTCATTATAATATGACGCCAGATGCAGGAGGCTAGAGTAGCATCAGAGTTAGTTGTTGACTGTTCCTCTTAGGATAAATTCTTAATCATGTTCCTTTAAATATTTTTTATTTATTTACAGCTTTTATATTCCGCCCTTCTCAACCCGCAAGGGACTCAGGGCGGATTACAGTGTACACATATATGGCAAACATTCAATGCCAATTTTTGACATACAACAATTACAGACATACACAGAGGCTATTTAACTTTTTCTGGCCACCAGGGGAGCTGTCGCTTTCATCGTCCATCTGCGACACTGATGAAGTACTTCCACATTCCCCGCATGCTTTTGCTGGAGTGCTTTGCTGGAGTCTTTTTTATGGCCTCATAAATTAGTTAATTTAGCCTCCCCACACTTTAAGGAGGTACCTAATTTTCCTACTTGACAGATGCAACTGTTTTTCGGGTTGCAAAGGTCGACAACAGGCTACACAATTGATTGGAAACCCACTCCAACCCGGGCTGGCTTCGAACTCATGACCTTTTGGTCAGAGTGATCTTAATGCAACTGACATTCAGCCAGCTGCTCCACAATCCCGGTGCATCAATTACCCTACTTAAAGAAAGTAGGGTAATTGATGCATTCGGACAGAGTTGGGATTGAGCACCTATCCTATCTCCACAGGTCAGTCTGGTTCTCCTAAAGCAAGAAGTAACTTGTGAAAACCAAGGTATGTCATAGGCCTTGAACTTTCATTCTGCAGCTCTGCCATTTCTTCAGAGAACCTCCCTCTTATCTGTCCAACGGTTCCTTTTTGCAGGGACACTCCCAGTTAATATTTTGCTGCATGATTTTCTCAGCTATTTCTAAAATGTTTTGGCTTTTCCTCCTCTTTCTACTTCCTTTCATCCTCACCTTATTTCAGTTACTACAATCTGAGTTCAAAGTGAAGAAGTACTATAATAACAGCATCAGCAGAAACAACAAGGAACTCAGGGCGGTTTACATGCATATAAAAAGGCAAACATTCAATGCCATAATTAAATCACACAATATCAAAAGATGAGAAATAAACATTAACAGACTTACTACAATTTTTTTTTATTATCGTGTCAGGAGCGACTTGAGAAACTGCAAATCGCTTTTGGTATGAGAGAATTGGCCATCTGCAAGGATGTTGCCCAGGGGACGCCCAGATGATTTGATGTTTTTATCATCCTTGTGGGAGGCTTCTCTCATGTCCCCGCATGAGGAGCTGGAGCTGATAGAGGGAGTATTCCAGAGTGATGGTGCCACTGCTGTAAAGGCTCTGCATCTGGTTGCTGTTAGACGCAAGGTCTTGACACTGGGAATTTCCAATGGATCTTGGTCCTCAGAATGGAGGGATCTCTGGGGTTGGTAGGGGGTGAGGCGGTCCCTCAGGTACATTGGCCCCAGACCATGCAAGGCCTTAAAGGTAAGTACCATCACTTTGAAAGTGATCTGGTGCTCAATTGGTAACCAATGCAGCTGTAGTAAGATTGGTGCTATGCTGCATCACAGCTGTCCTTTTGAGAGGGCAATCTTCTGTTTAGACAGTGTTCTGTTTAAACCACATAGAAGTGCCAGCTCCAGTTATTTTTTGTAAGAGATAGAAATAAAATAAAGCTTCTTAGAAAAAAATGAACCTGCACTCCTTGATTCAAAGTCAAATTCTACGTTTCCTCGTGACCCACCTCTGTCAAGCTGAGCTTTTATTTTATTGCCCTTTTCTTTGGATTTCACAATGCTATTGTCAAATTTGGTATTGATCCAATATCGATTTCAGGCTGCTAGTTGAGGTGTTCCTGACAAAGGCTGCCTTCTCTTGAGCTGAATCTTCCATGAGGTGCATAATAGCAGTAGGCATGGCCAACATCCCTCTCTCTCTCTCTCTCTCTCTCTCACACACACACACACACACACTTTTTCTCTACTTTCCCTTCCTGCAATTATCTTTTCAATTTCTCTATCTCTTTCTATTGCCTTCCACATTTCCTTTTCCCTTTCATCATCATCCCCATCTGCTTTTACGAGATGTCTGAACTGATCACTAAAGGAGGACTTTTTAAATTAGATGAAGATGGCGTGAAATTGGTGAGTAGCTTTGCCAGATCTCAAGGACTCGAACTGATTCTCAATTTTCATAGCAAATCATCAGTGTGCAAATTCTCCAATTTTAGTAGGGTCAGCCCTGGGCCAGAGGAAAAGCCTCTGTGCAGATTTCCAGCACAGCAATTACAGCCGCTTGCTACAATCTCTAAGGCTTAATTGATTTGTTAATGCAACTTCTAAAGACACCCCAGAGGGACTGTGTGTTTATTTAGTTAGTTAGCGTCCTCCTTCAATTTCAGTCCTTGTCGTGTCAGAGCCCTTGAAATCACTTTACTGTACGCTGCCATAGAAATGGAGAGAACCCATTACACCAAGGTTTTATCTGCCAATAACTTGGGATGGGAGAATCATGAGGAGGAGGAAGACTGGCAGTGGAATGCACATGGCATGATTTGATAGGAATTGTAATCAAATGCTGGTTTTTCTGTTTTATTATTTATTTATTTATTTATTTATTTATTTATTTATTAACTTTATTTGTACCCTGCTACCATCTCCCCAAGGGACTCGGTGCGGCTTACATGAGGCCGAGCCCAAACACAACAATAGAAGCAATAAAACATCAATACAAGCAAGTAAAAACATAGACAATAAAATACACAACATTATAAAAAAAATAATAAAAGCAACACATAATTAAAACAGTGGGAAGGGCAAATGCAGAGTTAAAATTGGAAATAATGCTGGGCCATAAATGAAAGGTGATACTGATGTTTGTGGAGGGCATACGAGCAGACCTAAAGAAATGTAAAGTGCACCGGGATTGTGGCACAGCTGGCTGAGTGTCAGCTGCATTAAGATCACTCTGACCAAAAGGTCATGAGTTCGAAGCCAGCCCGGGCTGGAGTGGGTGTCCAGCCATTGTGTAGCCCGTTGTCGACCTTTGCAACCCGAAAGACAGTTGCATCTGTCAAGTAGGAAAATAAGGCACCACCTTGTGTGGGAGGCTAAATTTAACTAATTTATGAGGCCATAAAGAAAGAAGACTCCGGGGAATGTGGAATGCGGAAGAACTTCATCGGTGTCGTTGATGGACGATGAAAAGCAGCAGCTCCCCTGGCGGCCAGAAAAAAAAAAGTTAAATAGCCTTTGTCTGTTAAATGTTGTTTGTCAAACTGGCATTGAATGTTTGCCATATATGTGTTTACTGAGTCCCCTGCGGGGTGAGAAGGGCGGAATATAAGAACTGTAAATAAATAAATAAATAGAGGAAAAAGTGCTATGGGATCATTATTCCTGGAAGGCACACTGGAACAAGCACGTCTTCAAGCTCCTCTTGAACACTGCCAGAGTTGGAGCCTGTCTGATATCTTTAGGGAGTGAGTTCCAGAGTCGAGGGGCCACCACCGAAAAGGCCCTCTCCCTCGTCCCCACCAAATGTGCCTGTGATGCTGGTGGGATCGAGAGCAGGGCCTCTCTGGAAGATCGAAGGGACCGTGTGGGTTCGTATGCAGAGATGCAATCACGTAGGAAGGTGGGTCCCAGGGCTTTATAGGTAAGAACCTGAACCGTGAATTGGGTCCGGTAGATGAATGGCAGCCAGTGGAACGTTATTCATGCAATAAAGTCCCATGTCTCCTAGCCTAATGCCTGACCTTTCCATTCCTTATTTTGGTTTCTCACTTTTAATCTTTGCTTTTTATCTTTAATTTGCTCCAGAGGATGCCTCATGTGCTGGCTGTGCTTTGTATCTGAATGATGGTATTTCAATAAATATTGATAGCTCACTAGGATGTGGAACAATGGCTTCAAACTACAAGAAAGGAGATTCCACCTGAACATTAGGAAGAACTTCCTAACTGTGAGAGTTGTTCAGCAATGCAACTCTCTGCCCCGGAGAGTGGTGAAAGCTCCTTCTTTAGAGGCAGGCATGTAGCTGGGGGGGGGGGGGGGGGGGGGGGCTTGGGGGGCTTCAGCCCCCCCCCCGAAATTCTCATGGTGGTCCGCAAGAAGGCCTTACTGGTGCATTATTTAAACTGTTATGTTTATTCATATCATGATCTGATCACCATGCTCAATATATCCCATATGCATGGGGGTATTGGGGTAACGATACAAAAGGTTTGCTAGGGTAGACCCTCTTTCACTCAGACTCAGCCCCCCCCACCACCCCCCCCCCCCCGAAACAAAATCCTGGCTACAGGCCTGTTTGGAGGCCTTTATACAGAGGGTGGATGGTCATCTGTCAGGGGTGTTTTGAATGTGATTTTCCTGCTTCTTGGCAGAGGGTTGGCTGGATGGCTCATGAGGTCTCTTCCAATTCTATGATTCTATGATTCTAATTTGAACTGTATTTCCACTGCTATTTACTATAGGATTTACTTGCATTTGTTCAGGAAGCACAGCAGGCAGGGGAAAAAACTCCCTGAAGAAGTCTTGCAAGGCCTTTTTTATTTCACTAGTTTAAACATGCATGTTATAGTAGGATATTTTGGAGACCAGGATTTGAATCCCTGCTCAGCTGTGAAATCCACTGGGTGACCTGAGGCAGGTCACACTATCTCAGCCTCAGAGGGAAACAATGGCAATCCTCTTCTGAATAAATTTTGCCATGAAAACCTTGTGATAGGTTTACCTAGGTTTACCATTGCTTTGAAATGACTTGGGGGGCACACATCAAAAACAACTATGTGAATAAAGATCCTTGTGTAAATCTGCCATTACTGTTTTTCTTTATTAGATGGGAAATATACCTGGCTGCCATCTTTAGGGAAAGTTTAAATTAAAGCCCTGTGGTGGTCTGTGTCAGGAACAACAGGAAAGTCATAATTTCTTAGGGCAGGAGCAGAAATGATAGAATAGAATAGAAAAGCTTTATTGTACAATGAAATTAAATGCTTTCCCCTGCACACATCACAAAGACAATACACACATCCCTTCACACTGCACCCATCCCTCCACACTCCAACCATCACCCAATGCCACATCAAAGTGAAACCATGGAGTTCAATACACCGTAGTTACCGCTCTAGGATAAAAGTTATCTCTCAATCTTGTTGTCCTTGTCTTTGTCATCCTGTATCATCTATCAGATAGTAGTATTTTTTTTCAAAAGAATGCTGGGAAATGGGCTTTTTCAGTGGTTGCTCCCAGATTTTGGAACTCCATCCAAAGAGAAACCAGAACGGCCCTATCCCTGCTGGCTGCCTGCAGTCAGGTTAAGATCTGTCTGTCCCAGCAAGCATTTGGAGAAAGATAAGGAGCAAGCAGCTGGGAAGGTTTTAGATGGAATTTGAGAGTGGGTGTGTGAGTTAATATGTATTTTAAGTGTATTTATTATATTTTAATTATGTTTTATTGTAATCCACACAAGATTATTTAATGTATTGTCGAAGGCTTTCATGGCTGGAATCACTGGGTTGTTGTAGGTTTTTTTGGGCTATATGGCCATGTTCTAGAGGCATTCTCTCCTGACGTTTTGCCTGCATCTATGGCAAGCATCCTCAGAGGTTGTGAGGTCTGTTGGAACTAGGAAAATGGGTTTATATATCTGTGGAATGACCAGGGTGGGACAAAGAACTCTTGTCTGTTTGAGCTAGGTGTAAATGTTTGGTACACTTGTATACCGCTAATTTCTCAGCCTGGATCGGCGACTCAATTGCGGTTTACAGCAATTAAAAACAATCTCCAATTTAAAAACATATACACATACAATAACAAATTATTGGGCCACCAATAATAATCCCATATATCTCAAGTTGAAATCACAATCCAGAATTCGTTGTCCATATTCCTGTCCATAGTCACCAAGATTCGATTGCCACAGATTAGCCGAATGCTTGTTTGAATAGCCATGTTTTGAGTCTCTTCCTAAACACCATCAGCGACGAGGCTGATCGTACCTCTATAGGGAGGGCGTTCCAAAGCCGAGGGGCCACCACAGAGAAGGCCCTATCTCTCGTTCCCCGCCAGCCGCACTTCTGAAGCTGGAGGGATAGAGAGAAGGGACTCTCCGGAAGATCTTAGGGTCCTGGTGGGCTGATAGGCTGAGATACGTTCGGATAGATAAGTTGGGCCAGAAGCGCTCGTTTAGGGCTTTAAAGGCACGTCCCATCACTTTGAATTGATCCTTTGGTTATCGATCACTGTTGCCCCAGTGGAGCCTGTGTTCCGCAAATGGAGTTGTATGCTCCCTGCGCACCGCTCCTGTTAATCAGGGCACACCAGTGGAGCTGGTTCAGCAAGGGAGTTGTATGCTCCCTGTCTGCCCAGTATCATGGCTGCCGCCCGTTGGACTAACTGGAGCTTCCGGACTGTCTTCAAAGGCAACCCCACGTAGAGAGCGTTGCAGTAATCAAGGCGGGATGTAACCAGAGCGTGGACTACCGTGGCTAAGTCAGACTTCCCAAGGTACGGTCGCAGTTGGCGCACAAGTTTTAACTGTGCGAAGGCTCCCCTGGTCACCGCCGAAACCTGGGGTTCCAGGCTCAGCGATGAATCCAGGATCACCCCCAAACTGCGAACCTGTGTCTTCAGGGGGAGTGCGACCCCGTCTAACACAGGCTGTAAACCTATACCCTGTTCGGCCTTACGACTAACCAGGAGTACCTCTGTCTTGTCTGGATTCAATTTCAATTTGTTCGCCCCCATCCAGACCGTCACAGCGGCCAAGCACCGGTTCAGGACCTCGACAGCCTCCTTAGTAGCAGGTGAGAAGGAGTGACAGAGTTGGACATCATCTGCGTACAGATGACAGCTAGGTGTGAATGTTTCAACTGACCACCTTGATTAGCAATTTGATGGCCTGGCAGTTGTTTGGTGTGTCTTGTTAGTGCCTGGGGCAATCTTTTGTTGAGTGGTGATTAGATGTCTCTGATTGTTTCCTCTCTGTTGTTTTGCTGTTGTAATTTTAGATTTTTTTAATACTGGTAGCCAGATTTTGTTCATTTTCATGGTTTCCTCCTTTCTGTTGAAATTGTCCACATGCTTATGGATTTCAATGGCTTCTCTGTGTAGTCTGACATGGTGGTTGTGAGAGTGGTCCAGCATTTCTGTATTTAATTGTTTTTTTAAAAAATGATTTCACTTTGTGTGGTTGTTAGCCAACTTGAGTCTCCATGAAGATAAAGATGGGGTATAAATAAAGTAAATAATAATAAACCACACTATTCAGAAATAGAGGTTGTTTCAGAAAAGGAAGATATAATGGAATCCTATAACTAGCATAAACTTTGATGGACTATAGTGCACCTCATCTGAGTGGACTGCATCACAATTTAATAGAGATATTGACAAGCTGGTAGGTGTCCAGAGGACAGCGACTAAAATGATCAAAGGCTGGAGACCATGAATTCCTATGAGGAGCAGCTTAGAGAGCTGGATATGATTAGCCTGCAGAAGAGAAGGTTGAGAGGAGACATGATAGCCATACATAAGTATTTGAAAGAATGTCATAAGTAAAAGGGAGGAGGCTTGTTTTCTGGTGCCCTGGACTTGAAGCAATGGGTTGAAACGATAGGCAAGGAGTTTCCACCTGAACATTAGGAAGAACTTCCTACTGTAAGTGCTGTTCAACAGTGGAACTCTCTGTCTCAGTGCGTGTTGGAGGCTCCTTCCTTGGAGGCTTTTAAACAGAGGGTGGAGGGCCATCTGTCAGGATACTTTTATTATGCTTTCCTGCACGGAAGGGGGTTGGACTAGATTGCCCCCTGTGGTCAATAATAATAATAATAATAATAATAATAATTATTATTATTATTATTATTATTATTATTATTATTATTATTATTATTATTATTATTTATACCCTGCCACCATCTCCCCAACGGGGACTCAGAGTGGCTTACATGGGGCCAAGCCAAAATAACAACTTCAATATAAAAATACAAATTGCAATAAAATAAACAATATAACATTAAAGTGTAAAACATCAAAACGTATAAAACAATATACATAGAACATAGAAACCAAACATAATGACAGGGAGCGGGTCTCATGTACATAAAATAATTTAAAAACTCTGGGTGAGATAAGGGGGCAGAACTAATTGTAAGGGAGAACTCATGGAAAGACAGGAAAATAAACAAACCTTCGTACATGGGAGGGAAACTCCTGGGACAAGAACGTTGAGGGAGCAATAGCATGAAATTTTGTGGCTACTCTCCGAAAGCGCAATGGCAGAGCCAGGTCTTGAGACTCTTTTAAAAAGTTCCTTCCAACTCTATCATTCTATGACTATTAAAGCACACCAGATACACTTCTGCTTACTTTAGCTGTAAAGTAGAGATGCAAAAATCCCAGATATATTTCTTTTTGCCTTGCAGAGTGTGGGTGTTTTATCTTGGCACCCCTATCCCCAGTTACCATGGAATAAGCAAAACCACCAGCCTGCCTGAGGATGGGAAACAAAGTCATCAACAAAGAAAACCAACCAATAGTTCAGCAGGTTTTTATGGGAGCAATCAAATATATGCACTCAAATATTTTTTCTGAAATACCATAGGAGGAAATGACCAAATGTGTAGGCGCTAGGTATACTCCCACTTGTTTTTGAAGCCTAGGACAGGCAGTGGTGAGATTGACATATTATCACCTTAGCTCCCCTAGGAGAACAATCAAAGCAAGCACTTGCTAACCTTGCAGTGAATAAACAAGTACTACAGGAGGACTATCTTGTGCTAGCATGACTATCTTGTGCTAGCAGCTCAGGTATAATACCCACTGATCTATAAAACGGCACATACAGTAGTCCTAGGCTGGCCATTATGACTCTAATAAGGTGTTTGTTTATTCATATCTAAATGGGGGACAGGAATTTTCAAGTTTATGCAAACACATGTCTAGCATCTTCCCAGAACTTTACATGTTGAGCCTATACAGATGTCTATGATCATATTTTGAACATGTCTGGGAGTCCAGATCTTGCATTCCTTTATTTCAGGAGCTTTGTTACTATAATCAATAAAACATGCAAAAATCTGGGAAGTTGCTATACACACAAAGATCTGCAAAGATGGGCCTTAGCTATACAACCATAGTCATGTACCTGATGTAGATTTATGACTATTTCCAGTTATCTCTCAGGACCTTTCTACTTTGCACATATAATCCAGTTTCTGAATCCAGATTATCTGCTTTGAACTGGAATATATATGGCAGTGTATACACCTATAATCCACTTCATAGCAAATAATCTGGATTCAGAAACTGGATTATATGGCAATGTAGATCCAGTCTAACCCACTTCACAGGGTTGTAAGATAAAAATGTAGATGGATATTATACATGTTGTCTTGAGCTCTTTGGAAGAAAGACAGACTATAAATATATTTCCTGAAAGCAACAATCAGCTCTGAAGATCAGTACCTTAGATTTTAGGGTGTGTGTATTTTAAAGTCATTTTTCTTTTCTTCTCCCATCTCTGTCTATCCTGACAGTGAAAATGCCAACCTTCCTAATGTGATCTCAAGCAATTTAGTTCCTTCTTTTCAAAACATTTTTCACGCGACCTACATTTTGGTGGGAATATTGTTTTATTGGTTTCTTTTGAATCCCTCACCCTGCTTGATGCCTCGGACCTGGGTATATAAGGAGAAAAAAAAAGGATATTTCCTCTCTCACAGAACTCTTGATATTTTATTTAACTTTATTGAATCCTATGTGTTACTTTTAACTCTAGGCAGGGTTCCAGTATCTTAAGGGTTGAACCCTCTTCTCCAATCCTTGGGGTGATTCCATAGTATTTAGCCATGGTAGTTAAATAGTATCAAAGTACAATTAATTTTATGGTGTAGAAGCACTTAGACTCATAGAGTTGAAGGTATTTTAAGGGACACCTAGTCCAAACATCTGCTATTGCCTCCGGGTAGCATAGAACCTGTTTGGTCATTACCTCTGAGAGCTGGGCATTTAATATCTTTTTAAAATCTCCAGTAAAAGAGAACACAGTCAGGCAGAGGTTGGATGCACACCTCTCAGGGATACACCTGTGGTCCATTTGTTGATATCTTACAACATCAAATAGTCCTAACCTGTTAGATCTAACTCAAGTAGACTCAACTGTTGATTGTTGAATTAACAGGAAGGTAAATCCTGTTGATTCACTAGATCAACTTTAGTGTGAACTTCACAACAGAATTCAAGTTACCATGCTTTGATAAAATGCTACTTTTGGAGATAATGATTATTTTCCCACCCGTTCAGTTTTTTTTAAAAAGAACAGTGCTTCTTGTCTTGATATTGATTTATGTGTGTGCCTTAAAGTCAGCTGTTAACTTGTGGCAACCCCATGAATTTCATAGGGTTTTCTTAGACAAGGAATATTCAGAGGAAGTTCGGCTAGTTCCTTTCTATAAAACACATACATACACATATATATTAGGGCTGGGCGGTTTCGTTTCGTTAATTCGTAATTCGTTAATAATTCGTTATTTTTTTAATTACAAAATGATAACGAACCATTCTGGAGCAATTTTTTAAAAAAACGAATTTTTAAACACGTTTTGTAAATGCTTCGTATTTCGTTATTGTATTCGTTTCGTTATTGTTTTGAGGTCGTTTCGTTATTATTTCCGCATGTCTGGGGCAAGTTTTTTGTTTAATTAGTGAAAAAAAATTATAATATCACACCAACAGTCAACAACAGAGGGAGAGGGAAGCTTCAGAAGTTTTTGGAGGTTTTTTAGCGTATTTCGCGGTCGCGTCCGCCATTAACGAATCGATTCGTTATTGTTTCGGAAATCGATTCGTTAATTTTTTTACCATTTACGAAATTTCGTAAATATCGAACTTTTTAAAAGGAAAATTTTGTAATTATTTTAAATATCGAAACATAAAAACCCCCCAAATACAAATCGATTTTAGAAACAAATTTTTCCGTTGTTACCCAGGCCTAATAATCTCATCCAAATACTATCCAGGGCTGACCCTGCTTAACTTCCAAGATCGGCCTTGTACTTCAATTCATGTTTCAGCAAATGTTAATGTTACAAACTAACTTCCTCTAAATTGTTTGCTCCATTCTAGACTGTCATACAAATATTTCTCTCTGCTTGTAAAGTCCCCCTGAAACCAATTCAATTGCAGAATCTGAATAGAACAAAATTCTCTTAGATGCAAGAACTCATGCTCAATTGCTTTCTGAATGGTGCTCCATGTTTCCTCTTCTATATTAGTTTATCTTCTCAACATTGCAGAGATTATTACAGATCCATGAAATGTATTTGCTTTGACAACCAGATTGTTTCAGAAATATATTTACTACACCTTGAAAAACCTGGGATGTAAAACTGGAGTCACACATCATTGAAACCAATAGTGAGGAAGTGTCAAGGGTTGGGAGGTCTACCTAAGGCAAATTCAGATCAAGGTAGGGATACCAGTGTTAGTGACTCCACTCCAGGCTTTGGGTGGCTTGAAAAGAGCTTTTCAAGGTGCTGAATTTGAGAATAGTGTTCAGCACCTTGGATACTTCCTTAAAAGCAATTAGAAGCCTTGAGTGGATTCACTACGCTGTGGAGAGCATCCTGCTATAACTATCTGTCATAAGAGCATCAAAAATTCAAACAAGCGGCAATAGATTCAACCATGACTAAATATGCAAAGATTTCAAACTCAGATTCAAAAGTGTTAAGGCTTTAAAGGCATGAGCCTCAACAGACACATTTCTTGGTTTTGAATTCTCAGGCATTCAATTAAAAAAGAAACCCCTTGAACATTTCATGTGACTATGAAAAAAGTGGATTAAATTCATGTTTATTTTGTAAAGAGAGACAAATGGTTTCCCATTCCTCCTTTCAGCTAAGCAGGTCAGAAGTTAGAGCCATAATCATGTGGACAGTTACTTAAGAATACATGTTACTGCATACTCTGGAACTTAACTTCTGAGTAAAATTGATGTGGATTCTGTAATCCCTTGCACAATTTGAAATGAGCACAATGTGAATTTCCTTCCAAATACACTTTTGGGTATTTGGATACTTGAAGTTTAAATTCAGGTAAGTGGATATCATTCTTTCTACAATGCCTTTACCTGTCTAAAGGGAACTCTCACTTAGACTGAAAAAACTTGGGAGTTTATGTATATGACACCCCTAGGAACATGCACAAAAATAAAAATACTATTAAGCTGTCTGTCCATCTGCTATCTATCTATCTATCTATCTATCTATCTATCTATCTATCTATCATCTATCTATCTATGCAGGAGATATTGTTGGCAGTTTTCAGAGAGGAGATGCATCAATTTGCCTTACCAAACCTGGGTACTTTGGATGGGCAATGGCTTGTATTGCTACCGGGGATGGTTGTAAGAGAAAGAAATAATAGGCAAGTTGCTCCACCCACATTATAATAGGTTTGTCTTGATTCACCTTGGCTTGTTTTATGCAAAGGAACTATGCATGTCCTGCAACAGCATAAATATGCTAAAAGGTGTTTCATGATGGTTCGTTTCTGTTCTGGTGTAAGGTATTGAAGATTAACAGGGGTATCCTCCATGCATCCATCTTCATCATTGTCCCCCAATTCAGTATCCCAAATTCAACAGGCTGAAGTATCATGGAACTGAACCAAGGAGAAGAAGTTCATGATACTGTTTCTCCCTAAATCACTGAGTCAGTTTATTGAATTCATCATTTAATCATTGTTTCTTCCCAACTCCAATTGCCAAGAGAGAATGTGCCAATAAAAAACATCACAAGCAGCTTGAATTTTGTGTATCACAAGTAAATGTAGCCCCCCTCCCTTTCTTCCTTGCTCAAAGAAATATTAATTATGAATTCATATTCAAAAATATAACCACAAATGTTTGGGCTTCTTTTACACCTGTGAGCACAACATGAGTCTTAGAAGCAGGACAAGTGTACATATGAACATTCTGTACATGTGCAGAAAAATGGTGAAATGTGACACCGAGTACAATTCCAGGGTGTGTGTGTGTGTGTCGGTTTCAGCATTTATTTTTGTTTTAATCCACACTTCTAGCTTCTGTGATGGGGAAGAAACACTCGCAATGCTTGCTGTCAAACTGAAGAACGCAGCTGAATTTCTGCAAAGATTTCCAGTTCCGTTTTCTAATTGGAAGTCTTTGTCGGAATTCATCTGGGTTCTTGAGCGTTTCTCAAAGCATTGAAAGAAGATCTTTCCAGTCTATAATTCCCTGCTTATTCAGGAATGGGAGTTGAATACATTGCACAGCAAAGTAAAAATTGCAGAATCAATTATGTAAAATAAAGGAAGTCATGCAAATTGCTTTGCTCTGAGTAATCTATACCATTCCCATGGTTCAGATTTGTGTAGTGCAGAATTTTTATTTGACTAGAGCTGATAACCTTCTGTCCAGTTTGTGATCTGATGCTTATGATCATCTCCTACATTATTCAAAGCTACAAACCTAGGATTTGAACTGAGAGCATGCTGCATACAAACCCGAGCCAAATTGGGAACTCTCACCATCGTAGGTCTGTGATCCACGTGCTTTCAAGCATGTTCATCACAATACATGCACACCTCCCATTTCCCTTTAGTAAACACTTAAAGAAAAACTCTAGACAGTCTGCTCACAAACCTGCCTGAAAGAATATTTATATAAACACAAACAATTATTTCACAAAGTTCATTGAGCTTGCACGGGTCTTTTGGGAGTAGCAGCATGCAATGACTTCGGATAGTAGAGCAACACGAGGAAATGAGCGTGCTCTAGAGAGTATCTGTCATCTGCTGTGACAGGGGAAAGCTTATGGCTTTATAGGAAAATGAGCGTCTGCTTGCAATGTTTTCTTTCTATCTTTTTTTTTTTTTAGCCTCTAACTAATCTCTGATCTCTAGGTATTAAACGTAGCTAGAGCTGGGTGCAGTTTTGTAAAGCTGCCAGCCGCAGCAACAACACAAATCAAAACAGGCACAGAGATACTGACCTGGATGACAACTTTCAGAGTGGAAGCTTCCACTATCTGGGTGCAGATGAACGAGTCTGGATCTTGGGGTACCTTGTACACCTGTCCCATGGTCACAATCATCGGAATAGCCAGCAGAAACGAAGCCACCCAAATGCAGCTGATGAATTTTTTGGTCCTGCTTCGGGACATGATGCTCTTGGCTTTGAAAGGGTGGCAAATAGCCATGTACCTTTCAACGCTAAGGCTGGCAATGTTGAGAGCTGTGGCATAGGTACAGGCATCCCTCAGGAAGTAGTAGCCCTTGCAGATGTCATTGCCAAAAGCCCAAGGGTGATGTACCCAGATGAAGTTGTACAGTTCGATGGGCATGCAGAGGAGGAAGATGAGCAAGTCGGAGAATGCCAGGCTGGCCAGGTGATAATGCACAGTGCTTTGAAGGTTCTGCAAGGACTTCTTCCGCACCAAGGTGTAGGCAGTGATGGAGTTGCCGATGGTCCCCACCAAGAAGAGCACCAAGTAGATGATGGTGACCATGACTTTGGAGTAGATGTCTGTGTTCACGTCCAGATCCTCCTCGTTGGGCATCCGGGACCCAGACTCTGAACTATTGGAGACATTCCCGGAGGTAGGCAGAGCTGAGCCGGTAGGCTGCAAGTGAAACTGACCCATAAGGTATCCCAGCTGGTACAGCGATGAAGTTGTGTTAAGGTGCATGTCGTTCTTCTTGCTGGAGTGAAGGCTGATCCCAAGGCTGCTGAAGGTGCTCACTTAAGGATGCTTGAGTCCCAGCTGGTACCCAGCACCAAGGAAGGCTTGTCTTGAAAAGGTTGCGTCCGTGCCGAGGGTGTGACTGGCACGTTGCAGCTGGGCAGAGCGAGTACAAAGCTGCTACTAAAAACACAAAGTGGAAACTTGCCTCATGTTGATGCGAGGGAGAGGAGGAGCCTGATCGATGTATATAAGACAAGGGGGAGAGGGAGAGGGAGAGGCAGAAGAGAGCAATTTTAAACAGCCCTGGCACCGAGACAGTGCCAGAAATAGTGTGCAGCCGTGTTTTCAGTGGTAAGCACAGCTCAAGGCAGCAAGCCGCTCCTGTGTCTTTCCCGGCGACTCTCCTCTCCCCCATCCCTTGCTCTTTGTGCGTGCCTCATTCTTTAGACTCCTGCACTCTCCAGATGTGAATAGCGCTAATGTGGTTTAGCAGGACAATAATCTCTCCCTCTCTCTCCTGTTGTTCCCCAGGGATGAGGGGGGTAAGCAGACCAGAATCAACTATTCCCCCATCGTATATACATCATGCACCTCTATTATACAAATAGTCCATATTTTCTGTGCTTCCTCAACCCTCCACAACCCTTCCAAATTTGAATTTTGTCTACAAAATGCTCTAATAATTTCCTTCTTACATGCCAACATTTGCAGTAATTGGAGAATTAGATACCACAAAGAGTGGGATAAATTTAGATTGGCTTCTTCCTTATTTTGGCTTCAAATGTGCAGCAAAGAGCAGCTTCTGTTCTGTTCGGGATTTAATATTGTTTAAAGTCCTGTCGCCCTTTACTTTTACTGCCATTCTTAAGTTTTACTGCACACTTGTTTCATTTTCATTTGTTTTCACTCTCTGTTTTATGTGACGGTTTTAATGATTTTATTGTACATTGTCTTCAATGCCTTCTGGGAAGCGGGTGCAATGTATACATTTCGTAGCTTCAAAAATGTTTATGTACGAGATCTTGACATCTGTATATGACTGGGGCTGGAACTTCTGTATTTTTTTCCACAAGGAATCAAGGATGGAAGTAGAATGATGTAGTAATGGATGCCAATAAATATTCTCTTTGAAAATACAGTGGATGATGGATTTTGTCATCACTTCCACACAACAACCTGAGAGCACTATGATTCTACCTTACCTGATACAGTTCCATCTTATGGAAATTTGGGATTTTTATCTTAGGGAGAAATATTTAGAATTTTCTGGAAGAGAGTTCTAGTGACTCATTCAACTTACGAAACCACAGGATTCCATAGAATGTGGTGATAGTAGGATGCTACAGTTGTATAATGCTATAATGGTCCAATGTGATAGGTCACTTCATTGGAGGCAAAAAGGAATACCTGCAGGGAACTGTAGCAATGTACTCACTAAGAGATTGAAATGAGAATCAATAAATCTTCAGATTAAATCATGCACCTGCCATGAGCTCACCAGGAATGCTCAGTAAAGCCACTATAATCTCCTCGCCACCATGCAGACTCTCTTTCTCTCTCTCTCGGTCATGCACACAACCTTTTACACACACTCTAGACACACAACAGCCTGCATCCTACTCCATGTGGGCAGAGAACAGCACTCCATCCATTCAATTCCATGCCCTTTGCTTCTAAGCTCCTTGGGTATCTTGCCATGGCTATTACCTGCCCAAAGCAGGCTGCAAGGTGACCGGGCATTACATGGTTGAGATTCAGCAGCCAAAGTTATTGCAACACATGATGGTGACTCACAGGAGAGCTTCTAGGAAAGTGATACCATATCCCTTGCTTCACCTATAGTTCTGTCATCTGGGTGCCTCTCACTGCCCCAGAACTTGAAAACTTCTCTCTCTCTCTCTCTCTCTCTCGAAAATGTGTAAAGAGGTACAGAACACACCACTCAAGGATATAGACCTGCGTTATCTAGGTTTAAGAGAGGCCCGTGTTCTGTGATAATGTACTTTACAGGGACATGTTGAAGTGCCATAGAAGCAAGATGCATTACTATTGCTGGGGGGATTTGCTATTGGTTGACTAGCTGACTCCAATTCATCCTGGAGAGAAGTGACCAGTGGAGTGTCACAGGGTTCTATCCTGCAACCAGTGCTATTCAGTGCTATATCTTTATCAGTTACTTGTACGATAGAATAGAAATCATACTTATCCAGTTTGCAAATAATACCAGATTGGGAGGGTTGGCTAATACCCTAGGGTCAAACTCCAAAGTGACCTTAATAGATTGGTGAGCTGGGCTAAAACTAACAAATTTCAACAGGTAGAAGTGTATGGTAATACATTTAAGCAGACAAAATATAATACATAAATATAGGATATACATCTGACTTATGACTTCTTCACATGTATCTTTTCAGTACAGTTAATCCATGGAGCCTCAAGCCGCCCATCAAACGATGCACACTCACTTTCAGCAGGGCTCCATCAATCAACTGTAGTGCTAGCATACTACGACACTTTGGCCAGAACATGGGAGGCTTCCCATGTTCCATAGGGAACAACAGGGCCAGTGCGGGGGGAAGTTGTGTGACGATGTTTTCCCATGTGTGATGGAGAAGTATTCATAGAATCATAGAATCAAAGAGTTGGAAGAGACCTCATGGGCCATCCAGTCCAACCCCCTGCCAAGAAGCAGGAAAATTGCATTCAAAGCACCCCTGACAGATGGCCATCCAGCCTCTGTTTAAAAGCTTCCAAAGAAGCCTCCACCACACTCCGGGGCAGAGAGTTCCACTGCTGTACAGCTCTCACAGTCAGGAAGTTCTTCCTCATGTTCAGATGGAATCTCCTCTTGTAGTTTGAAGCCATTGTTCCGCGTCCTAGTCTCCAAGGAAGCAGAAAACAAGCTTGCTCCTCCTCCCTGTGGCTTCCTCTCACATATTTATACATGGCTCCCTATCCCCTCTCAGCCTTCTCTTCTTCAGGCTAAACATGCCCAGCTCCTTAAGCCGCTCCTCATAGGGCTTGTTCTCCAGACCCTTGATCATTTTAGTCGCCCTCCTCTGGACACATTCCAGCTTGTCAATATCTCTCTTGAATTGTGGTGCCCAGAATTGGATACAATATTCCAGATGTGGTCTAACCAAAGCAGAATAGAGGGGTAGCATTACTTCCCTAGATCTAGACACTATGCTCCTATTGATGCAGGCTAAAATCCCGTTGGCTTTTTTTGCCGCCACATCACATTGTTGGCTCATGTTTAACTTGTTGTCCACGAGAACTCCAAGATCTTTTTCACACGTACTGTGTGTGAGGCAGCATGCAGGGGTCAGGATTGTCTACCCTATAGATTCACCACAGAAGCTGATGAAGCACCCCGTTGCCTCTCATCAATGTGATTAGGTCCTTGATAGCAGTAAATGATAGGGATCTAGGGGACTTAGCAGACCACATGCAGAACATGAATCAATATTGTGAAGAGCCAGCTAAAACAGCCAGTTTGACTGTAGGCTGCATCAACAGGACACTAGTATCTAGGCTTAAGGAAGTAATGATACCACCCTGTTCTCCTTTGTTCAGGATAACCTAGAACATTGTGCCAGGTTCTGAGCACATAAATTGAAAAATTGGGACGTGTTGAGAGGAGGGCAACCAAAATGGCAAAGGATCTGAAAACCATGCCCTATGAAGAGACACTTAAGAAGCTGGGTATAGTTTAGAAAAGAGAAGTTTAAGATAGCCATGTTTAAATATTTGAAAGGATGTAATATTGAGGATGGAGTAAGCTTGTTTCCTAAAATATAAACTATCAATAACATGAAAATCAGTTAAAACAATGTAAGAAAAAGTACAACATGAAATATCACTTCACCGTGAGCAATCCACAAAGGCCTGCTAAAATAAAAATCACATTTTTATGAAGGCAGTAAGCCTGGAATTGGAGTTTGTTTGGGATCAAATTTTGAGTCCCTGATCCCTTAAAAAACTTGAACAGGATGGGAAAAAACAATCACATCCAAAGTTCATGCAAATTATGATAACTTTTTTGTTCCCAGCAAATCATAAACTATGCAGAAATGTAAGCATTCCATCAGAGTTTGAGAAATTGTGGAGCTCTATAAACCAATGTTCACAATCTTTTAATGTAAGGGAGATGATATTTGCTTTGGTCTTCAATGTCATAACCAGCACTTTCAATGTGTTGGGAAACAAACCAGCATATGGCTGTTGTACCAAGGAATTTTGTGTTCTCTGTAATCAGCCACAGGTAACAAAGACCATGATTCCATAGAATGGACTCATGGCGTTCAAAATGGTATTGGCAGCTTGGCACAAGCTTCACTGAAGAAGCAACTCTTTCCACAAATCCAGATCATTTAGAAAGGTAATTGGCAGAGGCCTTTTGAATGTCACATCTGGAGATAGCTCTTGTGACTTCTTAAGGAAGGATATTCTTCGCAATGGCCTCCATATGTTGCGATGATCTGAGATTCAGCATGGATCTATAATGTGAATGTTCTGCCTGTGGATGGGTGGGGGCCACTGCTTTCCTGTGAGGCATTCCTGGTGCAACACTCCCATTCTTGCTCAGCAAAAGTGGGAGTGTTGCACCAGGAATGCCTCACAGGAAAGCAGTGGCCACCACCCATCCACAGGCAGAACATTCACATTATAGATCCAAGGGAAGGAATGAATACATACTCATTGCTAATGAAGTGGGAAGGCAATGGATTGGCAATGATGTAGTAAGAGGAAGGTTGTAAATGACCAGATATCGTGGCAGAAGGAATTGGAATTGGAAGAAAGAGGTGACCTGGCAACTTTTGGTTCTGGTCCTCACACAACAAACTTTGGTCCCACTAACTGCTGGCATATTGCACTGGAAAGAATGTTTATTTCAGCAGAAAAGCGTTTCCCTAGTTTACAATCAGCCCTCCATACCCACATAGAATCATAGAATCAAAGAGTTGGAAGAGACCTCATGGGCCATCCAATCCAACCCCCTGCCAAGAAGCAGGAATATTGCATTCAATATCCAACCATACCTGACTTGAAGATATCCTCACCTCTCCCCCCAAAATCCAAAAAACAAATCTTGCTTTTGGTATTTATATAACAAACACCTCTTCACCATATCATCGTATATACAGTAGAGTCTCACTTATCCAACATAAACAGGCCAGCAGAACATTGGATAAATGAAAATGTCAGATAATACGGAGTCTCCTACTGTTACCCATCCAACTCAGCACTAGACACCTAGAATACTAACAACAGGGACTCAAAGGATTAAGGCGAGGCAATGCCACGGGGCTAGAGTGGCCCAGCAGGAACTGCCCAGATGCAGAAGAGAAGTGTGGAAATCACAGAGGGAAGAAGGGAGGACACTTCTTTTCCCACTTTCCTCTGTGCTGGTATGGATGTACCAGGAGCTCCAACTTCATTTTCTTTCTATTAAATGTCTGCATGCATTCCAAGGTTTCAGGCATTCTGTAAAGGTGACTTCCCTTGGTTTGCAATTATAGGGCCAATGACCCATCAATCATTGTTAAATTTTGGTTCCGCCCTTTTCCCCAGGGCCCTGGGAGGAGAAGGAGCCATTTTTAGTTCAGTCTTACAGAAGGAAATTAAACTACAGGACGCAGACCAGCTCCACCTGCAGAAAAGCTTCATTTCCTACAGCTTCAGGGGAAACACCTTCCAGGGAGAAATAGTCCCAAAGCGCTGGCTGTGAACTTACAGCCTCTCAGCCTTACAGCATTTGGGGGAAACAGTTTTGCAGACCCAAAGAACTCCAGCTGGAGAATCTACAAAGCCTTGACTGGTAGGTCTACTCAGGACCCAAGAAGCAGTTTGGTACCGATAGTAGGATCCACATCAGCAAAGCCTAGATAGTAGATTGCCTGGAAGAGGTTAAAAAGGGGTTTTCCTTTGAAAAGAAAAGAAACAGTTCTCAAAGCCAGTTGCCTGTCCCTTGTGGACAAGATAAAGAAAGCCACCAGTCATTTGTATGATTGTTGTTGAAGATTGAAGAAGTATTTGTTTAATTTGTTCAATAATAAAGGACTTTGTTAAACCTTTCAAGCTTAACAAAAGACCCTTCCAGGGGAAAGACCCTTCCAGGGGAAAATCCTTAGGGCCTCTATATCAAGGCACCCTAGCTTCCCACTGGACACAAAGTGCACGTCCTGTTCAAAAGTCAATTATTCCGGGTCCAGCGCATGACATTACATCCTCCCTCCTCCTCCTCCTTGTCTTGCCCTTTTCACTTATTGGGAATGGAGAGAGAGTTGGGAAGCGCTCCTTTAATTGAAGGGAAAATGCTGGAGGAAAAGGGGGTGCTGCATAAGAACATCAGTTAAGATGGAATGTTGGATAATCAAAAGTCAGATAAGTAAGACTCTACTGTAATGGGACTTGAACATCCATAGATTTTGGTATCAATTGGCTGCGGGCGGGGTGTGTGTGAGTGGGTCCTGGAATCAATCCATGATTATTATCAAGGGCCCATTATACACTTACTAGATAGATAGCTTCTTGTGTGGCTTGACTGTCATACATCATTTTCCTGGTATTTTAGGTAGTGTTTAATCAACAGTCCTAAAGTAGTTACTGTTGTTCATCCACAAAACGTTTAGATTGTGCTAGGACTACCACTGCACATGAATTAAATAGAAGAGAATTCATCTTTGCAATATTACCATCTATTAGAGCAGTTTGGAATAAGTGGAAAGTGGAGACAGGAAAGGCAGAACAGACTAAATTGCCATCAATGCAATTGAGGAAACCACAGCGGGGATCCTCTTTCTATCTCTCGTGGAAGTTTTAGAAACAAGAAGAGAGGTTTGAAACATTCAGCTGTGCTTTGGTTGGCACAAATAAGTCCAGTGTAGCATCTGTTTAAGCTGCACAAGTTCAATGGCTTTGGCAGAAAAGAGGGTAAATAGCCAACATGGCTGACCGGGTTCATTGTGATGCATTTGGCAGAAGACCCTCCGAGATAAGATGAAGCCAAAACATGAAAGCGCGTATGGTCTCGCTCTGTGCTTCTCTGAAAGGATGCCTCTGGTTTGCACTGCCATTTGGTGTTTGTCTGGGTGTCTCAGCACTGCTGTCAAGGAGGCATCGCCAATTCATAGAGTTAATTTGTCATACTTGGCTCGACTTGTGCAAGGGCCATTGATTTTCTCCTGAAGTCATGCCCAATGCCCTGGCTTCCACTCCAGGGGTGCTTCAAAGGAAGAAGGTTTCTGAAGTGGCTGAGGTTCTTTTTGCCATCTAATTTCATGCAGGAGATGTGGCTGTAGGGAGTATGGTGCTGGTCTTGCTTTGTGCGGCTATTCCCAGCGACAGCAGAGAATGCCTGTTGGAATAGCTGAGTCACAGATAATATTTTTTACCAGCTCAGACAAAAAACTCCTCAGCGTAGTCTGAGGATATGATGCATTTATGCAATCCTGTATGTATATTTGTATTAGATAAGCAATGCATGATGCAAACTTGGAATAAGAGAATAACCCCCTGGGATAATTGCAAGGCCTTTGATTCAACTCTAGGCATGCAAGCAAAATGGGACAGCAATCCTGAATCTGTAGAGCTGGATGGGATCCTTAATTGACTGCAAGCACAATCAACCTTGAAAGCAATTCAACTAGTGCACAACATGGCAGAAATTGTAATTTGCTATGATTTTACCCCCCCCCCCCCCAGCTCCTATCATTTGAACTATCATGAGTGCTTTGATTGTGTGTTCTTGCATAGCAGAGTAAGGTTGGACAGAAATTCCCATGTGGTCTGTTCCAACTCTGCGATTTTATGAGGGTTATCTAGAAAGTAAGGTTGCAAAGCACATAGCTCTCACAGGGAATTTTCATGAGGGAAGTTGGCATCACTTCTGTGTAGCGGGAATCCAGCAGAAGTGAACGAGCACTGCCAGTCATCAGTAGCTCATCGACTGGCATTGAGGTGAAGGTAGAAATGAACGCTCTCATTCTATTTCCTTCCAAATGTGAAGTTCATGCTGTAATACACTACCTAAACGCTAAGGGCATGAACGCCACTGCGATTCATCATGAAATTGTTTCAGTTTATGGAGATGATGTAATGTCAAGATAGCATGTAACAAATGGGTATGGAATATATTGTGAGACCATGAAGAAACTTCACAGATCCATCCAAAATAAACATCGTGGGATGCTGATGGCGTGGAGTCTGTCTCCTTCATGACAACACAAGAGTTGTTGGCTTCATTTGGTTGGGATGTTTTAAGCCGCCCCACTCACAGCCCTGATCTTGCACCCAGTGACTGGGAAGCCCTGGCCCTTGAGCGCTCCAGCTGGAGGTCAGCTGTGACCAGCAGTGCTGCAGATTTTTCAGAGACACAAATGGAGGGTGAAAGATAGAAACATGCCAAGAGGAAGGTGTGTCAAGCCAACCCCGACTGAGACCGCCTTCCACCTGGAAACCAATGCCCTCACTGCGGGAGAAGATGCAGATCAAGAATAGGGCTCCATGGTCACCTACGGACCCACAAGAATCCTGGAAGACTATCCTACTTGGCCAACGAGGGATTGCCTAAGTGAAGTGAAGTGAAAGTCACTAAACTGAAGGAACATCTTGGTGGAAAACATGTTTCTGACAAGGAGGAGGTGAAAATCAAAGTGATGAACTGGCTGAAAAAGGCAGAGGGAAACTTCTATGACACAGGCATCAAAAACTCCTCCCATGGATGGACAATTTCACGATGCCTCTAGAACATGGCCATATAGCCCAAAAAACCCTACAACAACCTAGTGATTCTGGCCATGAAAGCCTTCTACAATTTATTTACATTATGATTCATAACAGTAGCAAAATTACCATTATGAAGCAGCAATGAAAATAATGTTATGGTTGGGGGTCACCACAACTGTATTAGGGGGCCGCAGCATGAGGAAGGTTGACAAATACTGAAATATAGGGTAATAATCTCACAACTGCCCTTCAAAATCTGAGCAATGGATCAGACTCTTTATTACAGTTAATATACAATACATGGCTCTATATGCCTCTCTCTGTGTAAGTAAGCATAAGGTGGGAGTGGGTGAGGGTCATGTAAGGACTACCATCCATGGGGAGGGGAAGGCTTAATCACTCTTTTCCTCCAGTTGTATCCCTTCCCCCACGTTACCCCTTATGAATGGCAGTTATTGGGATTAAAAACAAAACCAACCTCCTATTGGTAGCAGTAGGATTTCTTTTTTATTTAATCTTTCCCTAATTGTACCATGCAGGGGGATGTGGGGAGCAACGCATTAAGCAGGGAAGCATTAAACCTCCTCTTTCCCTATGGAGCTGATTCACATCAGCTTCCCAGCCACTTATTTTAAATAAAGGGAGTGAAAACTCCTAAGGAGTTAAATGTTAAAAATGGCATAAGATGTGTAGTTTAAGCTCGGGCGACTGGCACACAAAATAAATGGGTTGAAACTAGTGTAGTCACCCTAGAATTTATGACAGAACTTGATAAACTTACTTCTTTGGACTCAAACATCATATTCCCTAATGGTTCAGAGGGGGCCCCTGGTGGTGCAGCAGGTTAAACCGCTGAGCTACTGAACTTGCTGATTTGAAGATTGACAGTTCGAATCCAGGGAGCGGGATGAGCTCCCACTGTTAGACCCAGCTTCTGCCTACCTAGCAGTTTGAAAACATGTGAATGTGAGCAGATCAATAGGTACTGCGGCGGTGTGAAGGTAATGGCGCTCCATGCTGACCACATGACCTTGGAGGTGTCTATGGACAACGCTGGCTTTTCAGCTTAGAATAGAGATGAGCACCACTCCCCAGAGTTGGACACAACTAGACTTAATGTCAGGGGAAACCTTCATCTTCACAATGGTTCAGAGATGAAAACTGGGACATTTAATCAATATAATTAACGACATTTATTAAGAAAAGCACATGGGCTAGGAGAGTCTAGAACATGGCTCTATAGCCCGAAAAAACCCACAAGAACCTAGAGTCTGGGATAGTTTTTGCTTTTGCCTCAGTCAGCTAGGAAGAGCAAGGTCCTCTTGTCTACCCCTGCCATTGAAGTAGATTTTTTTTTCCACTTGGAACTCAGTTTGTTGCAATTGAAGTAAGCTGAGGACAAAGGGACAAAGTGGGACAATAGAAACTGGGACATTTCTAAAGCAGCTGAAAAAAGTTGGATGACACAGGATTAATCAGGGTTGTTTCCTCCATTGGAAGGCTATGGAATTCCTATAATTCTGCATCTAGCAACAGAGTCAGAGCTTGAGGACTCTGGGGTCTGTATTTCCCAAAAGCTACATTACCAACCTCAGGTTTGTGAATTTGATCAAGCAAAGCAAAGGAGAGTGAAAACACACTTGAGTTCTTATCTGGATACAGAGGCAACCCCAAATCTATTATCTTGTAAGCCAGTTTTATTTTCTGTCATGGTGAACGTTTGCAATCTATAATAATCATCATCATCATCATCATCATCATCATCATTTATTTATTTATTTGTCATGTCAGGGCAACCAGTCAATTGTATTACATTTCTAACAGAACAAAACAAACAGACAAAATACAAAATTTGCAAGTTTGGTAGTTGATTAAATGTCCTTTGACCAGTAGCTGGCCACTTGGGAGTGCTTCTGGTGTTGCTGCAAGAAGGTCCTCCATTGTGCATTTGGCAGGGCTCAGGTTGCATTGCAGCAGGTGGTCAGTGGTTTGCTCTTCTCCACACTCACATGTCGTGGATTCCACTTTGTGGCCCCATTTCTTGAGGTTGGCTCTGCATCTCGTGGTGCCAGAGCGCAGTCTGTTCAGCGCCTTCCAAGTCGCCCAGTTTTCTGTGTGCCCAGGGGGAGTCTCTCATTTGTATCAGCCATTGGTTGAGGTTCTGGTTTGAGCCTGCCACTTTTGGACTCTCGCTTGCTGAGGTGTTCCAGCGTGTGTCTCTGTAGATCTTAGAAAACTATTTCTAGATTTAAGTTGTTGACATGCTGGCTGATACCCAAACAAGGGATGAGCTGGAGATGTCTCTGCCTTGGTCCTTTCACTATTGGCTGCTACTTCCCGGCAGATGTCAGGTGGTGCAATACCGGCTAAGCAGTGTAATTTCTCCAGTGGTGTAGGGCACAAACACCCCATGATAATGCATGTCTCATTAAGAGCCACATCTACTGTTTTAATGTGGTGAGATGTGTTCCACACTGGGCATGCGTACTCAGCAGCAGAGTAGCATAGCGCAAGGGCAGATGTCTTCACTGTGTCTGGTTGTGATCCCCAGGTTGTGCCAGTCAGCTTTCGTATGATATTGTTTCTAGCACCCACCTTTTGCTTGATGTTCAGGCAGTGCTTCTTGTAGGTAAGAGCACTGTCAGAATCATCATCATCATCTTTATTTATACCCTGCCACCATCTCCCCAAGGGACTCAGGGCGGCTTACATGAGGCCAAGCCCAAATTGCAATACAGTAAAATACAATAAAATAAAACCAAAGCGCAAGCAACAACAGAGTAAAATACAGAAACATAATGAATACAATAAGCAATGGCTCATTTGAGCACATTGGATCTGGTTTGATGTAGAATCTGTATCCCATGTTAGCCTTGTGGCACCTTTGAGAATTTATTTGACCTAAGCTTTCATAGATTGCGGATTCACAGTATGCCTCAGTCTTCAAAAAGTTAGATCAAATAAAGCTTGCTGGATTTTATGGCTTTTCGTTCTATGTCCTACCTATGCCTTTCGATTGAGGACACTTTCTCTAATGGCCAGTTGCTTAATTTTGATAGTAAGTAAATCCAAAGGAGTGTCTCATGACGATGAGTGATCTTGGTAACTGAGAATGTTAAGGGAGGAGAAGGTGATTTGAGTCCCACACTGTGAAGGATTTCAGAGAATAAATCCAGTGCTTTGATTTATACCTGAGAGATTCAGAAATGGCTCAGGAACTTCTGAAGATTCATTTTCAAGGCTGGTAAGAAGTTAAGCCCCAAACCATAATCTATTTTGCAAAAAAAAAAAAAAACAAGCTTCAGAGGCAGCTCTCCAAACTGTGCCTTGTATTAGTCTAATCAGGATTTAATTAAGTGTGGATAACTGTGGCTTGGCTATATCTTCCCAGAAGATACTCTTAAGCAGTGGTTCTCAACCTTCCTCATGCCGTGACCCCTTAATTCAATTCTTCATGTTGTAGTAACCTCCAACCATAAAATTGTTTTCATTGCTACTTCATAACAGTAATGTTGCTACTGTTATGAATTGTAATGTAAATATCTGATATTAAGGATGTATTTTCATTAACTGGACCAAATTTGGCACAAAGGCCCAATATGCCCAAATTTGAATACTGCTGGGGTTGATTTTGTCATTTGGGAGTTGTAGTTGCTGGGATTTATAGTTCACCTACAATCAAATAGCATACTGAATGCCACCAACAATGGAATTGAACCAAACTTGGCACACAGAACTCCCATGAACAACAGAAAATACTGGAAGGGTTTGGTAGACACTGACTTTGAGTTTTGAAGTTGTAGTTCTGTGGACTCAAACAATGATGGATCTGGATCAAACTTGGCATATGTCCAAATGTGAACACTGGTAGAGTTTGGGGAAAATAGACCTTGACATTTGGGAGTTGTAGTTGCGGGGCTTTATAGTTCACCTACAATCAAAGAGCATTCTGAACCCCACCAATGATAGAATTAGGCCATACTTCCCATACAGAACCCCCATGACCAACTGAAAATAGGGTATTTTCTGATTTTCTTTGCAACCCCTCTGACACCTCCTTGTGACCCCCCAGGGGTCCTGACCTCCAGATTGAGAAACGCTGCTCTAAAGGAATATCTTTAGAACTTTTTTTGTGTCAGGAGTGAGAGAATTGTCTGTCTGCAAGTACGTTGCCCAGGGGATGCCTGGATGTTTGATGTTTTACCATCCTTGCGGGAGACTTCTCTCATGTCCCCACATGGGGAGCTGGAGCTGACAGAGGGGGCTCAACCTGCTGTCCCCGGATGCAAACTGTTGACCTGTCAGTTAGCAGTCCTGGCGACACAAAGGTTTAACCCATTGTGCCACTGGGGGCTCCTATCTTTAGATACTCTTCCATAAAAGCAAACACAAACACTGAAACCCATCCCACATTTATTCAAGCCTTATACTTGAAAATATTCACGTGTCACTATATCTCATGTATATGCATTTTGTTTTTCGAAATGACTGGCAGTTTTTTTCTCAAGACAGGAAGAAACGGTGATAGAAAAAGTGAAATCTTCAATTCAGAAATATCAAAGGTCTTTCCTCTGAACACAATAGCACTTTCCATCCAGACTGCGCCCCTGGTGGCACAGTGGGTTAAACTCTTGTGCCAGCAGGACTCAAGACCGACAGGTCGCAGGTTCAAATCCAGGGAGAGCATGGATGAGCTCCCTCTGTCAGCTCCAGCTCCCCATGCAGGGACACGAGAGAAGCCTCCCACAAGGATGGTAAAACATCAAAACATCCGGGTCTCCCCTGAGCAATGTCCGTGCAGACAGCCAATTCTCTCACACCAGAAGCAACTTGCAGTTTCTCAAGTCACTCCTGACACAGGGGAAAAAAATCCAGACTGCAAAATCAAAATCAAAAAATCTTCTATTACTAAACCTTACCTCCTTAATCCATGTGATTTATTTCAAGCCCTTGTGGCCTTTATGTTCAGTTTGACTTTTTAGGAGTGTGCGTATTTGGAGTGTCTTCCCCTCCCAAAAAACAATATTTGAGATGAAAAGAAAGCTGATGATAAATGTTACAGGGACTTAAAATCTTTTAGGAAAATGTCACCAGAAAGACCTTACCTATTATCACTTCCAGGGTTTTAAATGAAGATTCAGTCGAATCCTAAGGGGAAGGCTTACCAAATGTCAGTAAAAGATATTTTGCGATGCCCTAATGCACAGCAAGGGGGAACATTTTATTCCACTTAATGCAACTGTACTTTAATTTCCCTCGGCAATGGAACTTCAAGGTATTTGGAAACCTTCAGATGTAATGTAACTGGAGAGAGACTTCTTTTTCCATGGAATAAACTGCCTGCAAGCTAGAAACATAGTCTTTACAAAGTTACATGAGCACAATGCCCTCGACTGATTTACTGTGATTCAAACAACTTGTCAGAAGACTCCGTATAATTTCTTTAAAAAGGACCCTCTCCAAATTGCTGAGCATATCAACAGGCCTTGAGTTTCAAATTGTCTTGCTTTGCTGAGTGTACCAGGGAGCCCGTACAAATGGGTGATGTGGTAATGGCATTTTTGGCTGGGCTCTCCTCTTCCTCTATTTACAAATAGTCCTTGTATTTACAGAGAGGGGTGGAAAATTAAAGGAAGGGTTTCAGCGTGTGCCCCTTTGTTATTTATTGTTTTGATTCAGGAGAAATATTTAAAGAGTGCAGTTATGCACTCTCTCACACACAGATATACACACACAGAGGATCAAGTTGAGGAGTGGAAAAGAATGATTGCTAAAGAAACCTCGCACATGATTTGCACATCTGTAAAACTTAAGGGACGCTTTTGGAGGCATAAGGTTTGTGCATAAGTACATGTCTTCACATTGCGTACTGACTTATGGTAACTCCATGGATTTCATAAGGTTTTCCTATGCAAAGAATCCAGACTGGACACTTTATTTATTTATTTATTTATTTATTTTGCATATTTGTACCCCGCCCTTCTCACCCCCGGAGGGAGACTCATTGCGGCTTCACAACAGGCATTCATTCAATGCCAACAACAGTAATAAATGATAAAAGCAATTAAAACAATTTGTTAATGCTTTAAAATTAAATTTCTTTATTTACAGTACTTATATTCCACTCTTCTCACCCTGCAGGGGACTCAGAGTGGATTACAATGCACATATACATGTCAAACATTCAATGCCATAGACATACAACATATGTAAACAGACACAGAGGCAATTTAACATTCCAGCTTTCTGGCTTCATGAGGATATGCTCAATTCCAGCCACATGGGGAGCTGCTGCTTCATCGTCCACTTGTGACATTGAGTCCTTGGTGGAGTACTTCCTCATTCTTTCACACTCTGCTGGAAGGTTTTATGGTATCCTAAATTAGTTAGATTAGCCGCCTCGCATAAAGCAGTACCTAAATTACCTACTTGACACATGCCACTGTCTTTCGGGCTGCATAGGTCAACAGCAAGCTAGACTAATAATGGTCGGGAGCTCATTCTGACCCGGGGTGGCTTTGAACTCACGACCTCTCAGTCAGTAGCGATTTAATGCAGCTGGTTACTAACTAGCTGCATCACGGCTAGTTTGAAAACATAGTCCAGTTCAGTCCATTGTCATTCACACAAATTGGGTCTCATTCTAAATAGCTGCCTCTACTATTTGAATGCTTGGTCCCATAGGCAGGTTCTGAGTTTCATTCTAAAGGATAAGAGAAGAGAAGGCTGAGAGAAGATACAATAGCCATGTATAAATATGTGAGAGGAAGCCACAGGGAGGAGGGAGCAAGCTTGTTTTCTGCTTCCCTGGAGACTAGGACATGGAAATGGCTTCAAACTACAAGAGAGGAGATTCCATCTGAACATGAGGAAGAACTTCCTGACTGTGAGAGCCGTTCAGCAGTGGAACTCTCTGCCCTGGAGTGTGGTGGAGGCTCCTTCTTTGGAACCTTTTAAACAGAGGCTGGATGGCCATCTGTCAGGTGATTTGAATGCAGTATTCCTGCTTCTTGGCAGGGGGTTGGACTGGATGGCCCATGAGGTCTCTTCCATCAAGGGAACCACTGACCGCATAGGGAAGCTGATGAGGAAACACAACAAACTATCTACAGACCCAACCAAGAAAATCCAACAAATGCTACGTTCAGCAAAGGACAAGAGGGATCCTCTCACCTCTGCAGGAGTCTACCGTATACCATGCAGCTGTGGACAAGTCTACATAGGGACCACCAAACGCAGCATTGCCCAAACACGAATCCAGGAACATGAAAGGCACTGCAGACTACTCCAACCAGAGAAATCAGCCATAGCAGAGCACCTGATGAACCAACCTGGACACAGCATTTTATTGAGAACACAAAAATGCTGGACCACTCTCACAACCACCATGTCAGACTACACAGAGAAGCCATTGAAATCCACAGACATGTGGACAATTTCAACAGAGGGGAGGAGGCCATGGAGATGAGCAGAATCTGGCTACCAGTATTAAAAAATTCTAAAATTGCAACAGCAAAAACAGCAGAGAGAAAAACAGGCAGGGACATCTAATCACCTTTCAAGAAGAGTTTGCTCCAGGCACATTCAGCCCATTGTATGCTAATCAGGTGGTCAGTTGAAAGATTCACACCTAGCCCAACTTACAAAAGCCCTTTGTCTCACCCTGGTCATTCCACAGATATATAAACCCCTTTTTCCCAGTTCCAGCAGACCTCACCTCTGAGGATGCTTGCCATAGATGCAGGCGAAACGTCAGGAGAAATGCCTCTAGAACATGGCCATATAGCCTGAAAAAACCCACAAGAACTGAGAAAATAACCATAGTCCAATTTCCATTATCTATCTGGCATTATATAATATCGGCTAGCTACCCCTGGGAACATTGTCTCAGCTAAAGCACCTATCCGGACCCCCTCTGGGAATTCTCCATTTTATATAACTATGACTTAAACACCTTTTGTCCATTAGCCAGAAGCTCCTTTGTCTAGCTAGCACTGGACCTTCAGGACCCATCAACCAACCATCAAACTACAGTTCACCTGATGCACCCAGTTCCAGGGAAGAACTTACAACAGACTTAAGACGTTGAATCCATGAATGATAGTTTATTACATTTCTCACCTCGTCTCTGATTGGTTCAGAGGCAAAAGCAGACTTGCACCTCCTCCAATGAGGCTGCAGATCCTGTACCCTCCAGGCAGAGATGGCCCTAGGTAATTTTCAATAGTAAGCAAACAGTATTTTGCCCCTGCCCCCGCCCCCCAACCAATCACTGATATATATTTTCTGTTTCGTCATGGGAGTTCTGTGTGCCATATTTGGTTAAATTCCATCATTGGTGGAGTTCAGAATGCTCTTTGATTGTAGGTGAACTATACATCCCAGTAACTACAACTTGCACATGTCAAGGTCTATTTTCCCCCAAGAGCGCCTCAAGAGCGCCCCTGGGCAAAATCAAGTATACTGCAAATGCTTATTTTGCATAATGGGTTGAGCCACCTCTGCCTCCAGGACCAATGGGAAACCAGTGTGGCATTTTTTTTGTCAAATGTACCCATGTGTTCACAGTTAGGGTATGATAGTACTTTGGAGTGTTTTTCCACTAATATTATTTCTGGCCATGAAGCATAAAAACTTCCGCTTTAGCCTTCAAACTTGTCTGTGTCCTGATTTGGCCTTCTGGATTAGCTAAACTCCCTGGGCTTTCTGAACCAGCAAATGTAGCAGAGGAGAAATCATATAGCAATCTATCAGACCACCGATGGAATTGTGCTCATGACTTTGGATTTTTTTTGGTTTCTTGATATTGGGAGGAAAAAAAAAGAAACACTGGATTTTTTTCCTTTTCAGATTTTTATGACAGCAAAGGCACACGGCACAAGGAAAGCATAAAATATCCACAAATATGCATAGTCAATGAGGAGTGCTTATTATTTATGTATGTATTATATATGCATTTATTTATTCATAAGATTTCTGCATTGCCTACCAGTCTAGAAGAGCTCCCGGTGAGATGAACAAATAAAAAGCAATTAAAACAATGCAAAGATGATTAAACAAATATTACAACACTCGTAGTTTAAAATCTCCTAAAAGCTGTCTAAAAGAGCCCTAGAATCCATTCTTAAACAGTTAAAAAAACTGCAAACACTGAACGCCATGTGGATCAACAGTGTTTTGCTATCTGCTAGGAATTCAAAAGAGATGTGGCCAGCTTTGATTCTGCTTTTCCTGCATGGCAAGGGGTTGGACTAGATGGCCCATGTGGTCTCTTCCAACTCTATTATTCTATTATTTTTGTGAAGAGAGCTCAATGCTCAAGACTACAAAGAATGCCCTGTTGTGTGTATGCATCAGTCTAACTGCCCAACTGCCCACAGTGTTGTAAAAAATACGAACTTGGAGGACAAGTGGTGTGCCAATATCCACATGCATTTCCAAGTAGCATGGGGATACCAGATTTCATGCAGGGCAGAACTCCTGTGCCTTTAATGATTAATAGACTCTGGAGCAGGAAGATGTGCTTTAAAGATGTAGGAAGAAATACATGATGTCTCATCCCTAACCCCACAATGCACATTTTAACTGCTTCAACATTTATTGCAAATCATTGCAAGTGCTTAGCTATAAGAGCACAACTGGACACGCCTATGCTATCTACCAACTAATATATGGCTGTGTTGAGAAGGAATGCAGCAGTTAAAGGTGGATTCAAGGAGGGTGGAGATATAGATGTTACAAGGGTTATCTGGAAATTAAGGTTACAGGATTTTTTAAAAATACAAAGAATGAATGTATTTTAATAAAACTTACATGGATTGTAGCATAGCATACATTATTTTCTACCAACTAATATATGGCTGTGTTGAGAAGGAATGCAGCAGTTAAAGGTGGATTCAAAGGGGGGGGGGGTGATATAGATGTTTTGAGGGTTATCTGGAAATTAAGGTTTCAATATTTTTTAAAATACAAAGAATGATTTTTTAAAAAACTTACATGGATTGTAGCATAGCATACATTATTTTTCCACCTACTCAGCATCCAGTTCAATACATTTTGTCATCTGTGGGATGAGTTTTTGATGCTTGTGTTATAGAAGTTTCCCTCTACCTTTTTCAGCCAGTTTGTCGCTTTGATTTTCACCTCATTGTTGGAAAAGTGTTTTCCACCAAGGTGTTCTTTCAATTTAATGAACAGATGATAGTCACTGGCTGCAAGATCGGGACTGTGAGAAGGGTGGCCTAAAACATCCCAACCAAATGAGGTCAACAATTCTTGTGTTGCATGAGCAGTGTGCAGACACGCATTGTCATGAAGGAGATGGACTCCCGCCGTCAGAATCCCATGACATTTGTTTTGGATGGCTCTGTGAAATTTCTTCATATTTCCACAATATATTCTGTGCCCATTTTGTCACATGCTGTCTTGACATTATGTCCTCTTCATAAACTGAAACACATTTGCAATGAATCGCAGTGGCATTCATGCCCTTAGCTTTTAGGTAGCATATTACAGCACAAATTTCACATTTGAAGGGAAACAAATGAGGACGTTCATCTTACATCTTCATCACAAAACCAGTGGATGAGCTACTGATGACTAGCACTGCTCGTTTGCTTCCACTGGTTTCCTGCTACATGGCAGTGATACAAACTTCCCCTGAGAAAATTCCCTGCAAGAGCTACATGCTTTGTAACTTTACTATCCGGATAACTCTTGTATATAGTTTGACCAGCAGAGCTTTGTGCTCTGTCTTCCTCCTCAGGAAAATTAAAGATAACAGGAGCACTGTCTATTGTTCAGCCTGGAGAGAAGAGTGTCTCACCAGTTGTTGCAAAGCTGAGATGGGATGAGGATGCTGGTGGGATTTTGAGCCATACAATCAAAACAGAACCAACAGATTGTCATGTCTTTACCAGAAACACACTTTCCATATGCAAATTCAGGAACCACATTTATTTCTGTCAAACTGAATCCTTTCTTAAATTTATTATATCCATGTACTCCCTATATTAAGTAAAATCCACACATGGAGCAGGTCAGGCTATCCAATGTTCTATTTCATGGCAAAAGGAGATATGCAGGCTGTACATATAGTGGTGGTCATAAGCTAATGGGACTGGAATAGACAAAGGAATTTGAAGCACACCAGTTGTTCTGGCTGTGCCAATAAGAAATGACATTTAGCAGTTGGCAATCTATTTCATATCATGTTGTTTTGCTTTTCCTTCTTGGAACATCATGTTTCATTTCTCTTTGATTCCACTTGCAAGATCTCATAGTTGGCTGAAGATTGCCAATAGCACCACTTAGTGGCCATCTTTCCATGGTTTGCAGTAGGGAAAACATTTCATGTTTCTGCTATGGCTTGTTTTTGTATCTCATTGGGAAGAATCCAGCAAAAGTTACCAACTGCAAAGGGTTCATCTACATTTGTAGAATTACTTAAAGGTACAATTCCTGTGACTCCATAGCATTGAGCCAGGACAGTTAAAGCAGTATCAAATTGCATTAATTCTACAGTGTAAATAAATCTTAAGTGCCAAGAGAGATGACTTTTCTCTTCTCCCCTTACCATTTTTCAGATCATGCAATTGTTCTCCGGAACTTCTATATTTTTGGTTTATACAAATGTGCAGGACAACTCCCCTTGTTCACATATTCAATATCCAGAATTTCACTTACCTGTGCTGCAAAAAGGACCCCCCCCCCAAGCTGGTGTTTGTGGGCCTCTCTAGGTCCCACAATCTTATTCTATTATATTTTCAGTCCAGATACAGTAAAAAAGATAGTTTTTGTCATTATACCATGGTTTCAGGTATCTACAAGATGCGTGCCTTGCCTTAAATTCCCAGGCTAGTCAGGATTAGGGAGCTAATTTCCTGCCATGGCCCATATGGATTAATTTGTTGGGGTCCACATGTCCGTTATAAAACAAGCTAAAGGTGGCAGGACCAGATAACAAAGTGGTTGGGGACCACTTCTCCTATTCCTTTTTTGCTTTTGCCACCATCTGCTTCCCTTCTTGACCCCTTTTCTGTCCCTTTCTCATAAAAATAGAGCCAGCAGCCCAAAATTAACGCAAACATAATCAAACTCCGAAGAGTTAATTTCAGGCTCTAAGGTCCCCCAAGGCCTATGGAACCACTCCGATTTGTTGGACCGCATCTCCCAGCACTCTTCTCTAATCGGAACATTGGTTAGAACAGCTGTGGACTGGAGTATAGCAGTATCTAGAAGTTTGCTCATCCCTCGTTTAGATGAATCAAGAAATCAGTTTTGGGTCCTCCCACACGGACTGTGAAGAAACTCAAAATCTCAAGTTCTTTCTGCTCTAAATGTTTGAGCATCGGTACATTCGAGTAAACTCTTATCTAAAATGAGCTGGATTTAAATTCTTTTTTTAAACCCTGGTTTTCAGAGTTCTGAGCTGATTGTGTCACAACTCTTTCCTTCTGAGCAACCTGTAGATAAGCCTGTCCGGCTCATACTTAAATTCCTCTCAAAAGCGGCTAAAGCTTTCCAATCAAAAGGCAACATAAATGCAAAATGTTATTATTCTTTGCACTGCTGAGCTTTATGTTGCATAGCAATTCATACAAAAACTTTAAGTAGAAATTCTTTATTTGCATGTCAATGACAAGTCATGTTAAGGTGAATGCACCCTCTTTTTTCCTTTACCAAGAAGAATTTAAGAAGATTTTCTCTGGCTATTCAGCATTCAAATGCATACACTTCCATTTTCTCAGCTCAGCTTCTAGACTGAATACAACAGATTTTATTGGTATCTGTGCAAAGAAAAGGGAGTTTTAATAGACTGATGCTGCCTCCAGACTCAAATACAAGAGACAGGAGTTACTCCATTAAATGTCACAAAACAGTTTGACCCAGACAAAACATTGCTACTTAAACATATTTTCAGAAGTAATAAAAAAGCTCTGGAGAAGTTTGGAAACATTATCTACAGAGAATGTTAGAAATTATTCTTCCAGGAAGATTTATCCTTCCAGGAAGATTTTTTTTCTACTCTAAGAAATCTTAGCGGATGAGATGTTTATCCATTGTATTCAACAGTTTATGTACAAATGTTTTCAGATTTTTCTGCAATTTCCAAATGGATACTTTGCATTAGCAACTTTTATAGTTTCCCCAGTTGTTTGCCTCTAAGAAGCTTTCAATTTTCCTTCAAAATTAATAGAGAGGGTAAGAGTCCCATTTTGGCTGCAAACAATCTTACAGAGAGTGTTACTTTACCTGGCTTCCTAAAATGAATATGCATTCATCCATTTACACACACTGACATACAACACAGGTGATTTTCTTCTGAGGCAGGCAGTGAATTTACACAAGGGTTTATTCTGACCTTTAAAGAGATTCCATCTAAAAAAATAAGAAGAACTTCCTGATGATAAGAGCTGCCTTGTGGTGTGGTGGAGTTTCCTTCTCTGGTGGTTTTAAAGCAGAGACTGGATGGCCATCTGTCAGGAGTGTTTTGATTGTGTACTCCTGCATGGCAGATGATTGGACTGGGTGGCCCTTGTGGTCTCTTCCAACTCTAGGATTCTACGATTCACCTCCAAACTGCATTATAGTGTCAGTGCAGAAGCATCTCTAGGCAAGGAATATTCCGAGATGTCCTGTCCTTGTCAGTTCTTTCCTCTCAAATATGGCTTATGGCACCTGGAATTTATCATTGGTTTTCCAGTCATAAGGTGGACATGACTTGAAGACCCGCAATAACAACAGCAACAACTGAAAAGCAGGGGAGTGTTTCTTATGTGTCTGGATAATATATTTACAGATCTTGGGAGCAGAAGAAACAAAACTTTACAACAGTTCCTGTTACACATTTGGTAATAAATAAATCAAGTACCAATGAGAAGGTATCATGGAGAATTCATATTTAAAATCTGCAATATGTCTCATTTTCTGTAAAAATTGCAAAAGAAAAAATAGGAACTCTGCTCATCCATTTCTACATGAACAAATACAACTATTGTAAGAAATCACCTGGAAATGAATACCCAACTTTGTAGTAGTTATAACATTAAATGGGGTTTTAATAAAGATTATATGGTATTTGGGACTAGTCAAGATTTTCATCATAGTTGGCACTCCTATTAGTATTAAGTAAAAGACCTAAATAAACTGGGGATCATGGTACTAAAAGCAGCAAATAAAGAGCATGAGTATCAATATTTTTAGTTTGACTAGCAAGAATACATTTTGCCTTAGAGATTAAGTTATCAGAAAGACTTATTCTCTGTCATTTATTTCTGATAACCGTAAACCACTAGCTTAGATAATTATCTCCCTAAGGGAGGTTCAGATACTTTGTTTTCTCTTCAACTCGCACTAATCCTTTACTTGTTTGCCTTCCAGTTGTCTGTCAACTTATGGAAATCCTTTGCTTTTCGTAGGGTTTTCTTAGACTACTTTGTTTGGCAAATCTCTTCCTCTGAAATGTTGTCTGCACCAGAGCTGACCGAACTTAGCTTCCAAGATCAGATGGGATCGGGTGCCTTTAGGGCATTTAGGCCCCTGCTCAATATTTAAACTCTGGATTAAGTCAGATTTTAATATCTGGATATAAATTAGACATCAACTGAAGAAATTATTGAGTGTTATCAAACTAATCATAATGATTCCCCAAAGAGCAAGAAGGTCATCGTGCAGGATTTCCTTCGTATCCTCTCCAGTAACGGATATAGCAGATATGCTAACTGGTAGAGAGATATCCTCCAGTTCCTCAGGGAGCACTGAAAGGACCAGTATATTGTGGAGGGGTGGTATATGTCAACATAATTCCTGACAATGGTGGCCAATGGCTCCCATGTGCATAGGGCTGTGATTCCATCCTGGCTATTAAAGGGGTCTCTAGTGACACTGACTCTAGGGACACTGCTGTAACTATTGAAGAACCTATAATAGGGTGGTGTTTAGCACATCTGAGAGCTCTTTGGAGAGCTCCTTTAAGGATCAGGTTAAAACCAAGAACAGATTCATCAGAGCCAACAATCACTCATAACTAAAGTCAGGTGGGAAAGAATTAAAATGACATATTATCTCCCAAGGGAGACCAGCATTGTCCCAACCCGGCTTGCTTTTTGCAAGCAGGTGAAGGACTTTCTCTGCCAGCAGGCATTTGAGAAAGGATAAGAAGCATGCTTCTGGGGTGGTTGTGAGGTGGGATTGTGATGTTAAGTGTATTTATTATATTTTGACTGTATTTTAACTTAAATTCATACAGTGCTATTTTTTAAAAAAATGTATTCAATTTGTTTTAAATTGTGACTAAACTGTGTGATGGTTAGCCACCTTTCCCCATTTTTATCTTCTTATTCTTCTATCCTTTTGTTCTAGATTAGAAAGGAAATGTTCTTTTTTAAAATCATAGAAACCTTTTTTGCATTAGATAACAATGGAATAAGGTGAATAAGCCAAAACCAAGGTTACAACAACATCTGTTATAGAACTCCAGTATGCTGATGACAACGTCGTCTGTGCGCATTCAGAAGAAGATCTACAAGCCACTCTAAACACCTTTGCAGAAGCATATGAGAAGCTCGGCCTGTCATTGAACATCGAGAAAACCAAAGTGCTGTTCCAGCAGTCACCAGCCAATCCCTCTCCAATGCCAGAGATACAGCTTAATGGTGTAACATTAGAAAATGTTGACCATTTCCGCTACCTTGGCAGCCACCTCTCCACCAAAGTCAACATCGACACCGAAATACAACACCGCCTGAGCTCTGCGAGTGCAACATTTTTCCGAATGAAGCAGAGAGTGTTTGAGGACCGGGACATCCGTAGGGATACCAAGGTGCTTGTTTATAAAGCTATTGTCCTCCCAACCCTGCTATATGCCTGTGAGACGTGGACTGTCTACAGACGTCACATGCAACTCCTGGAATGATTCCATCAGCGCTGCCTCCGGAAAATCCTGCAAATCTCTTGGGAAGACAGGCGGACAAACGTCAGCGTGCTGGAAGAAGCAAAGACCACCAGCATTGAAGCAATGGTCCTCCGCCACCAACTCCGCTGGACTGGCCACGTTGTCCGGATGCCCGACCACCGTCTCCCAAAGCAGTTGCTCTACTCCGAACTCAAGAATGGAAAATGGAATGTTGGTGGACAGGAAAAGAGATTTAAAGATGGGCTCAAAGCCAACCTTTAAAACTCTGGCATAGACACTGAGAACTGGGAAGCCCTGGCCCTTGACCGCTCCAGCTGGAGGTCAGCTGTGACCAACAGTGCTGCAGAATTTGAAGAGGCACGAATGGAGGGCGAAAGGGAGAAGCATGCCAAGAGGAAGGCATCAAGCCAACCCCGACCGAGACCGCCTTCCACCTGGAAACCAATGCCCTCACTGCGGAAGAAGATGCAGAGCAAGAATAGGGCTCCACAGCCACATGGACCCACAAGAATATTGGAAGACAATCATCCTCAGAAAACGAGGGGTCGCCTAAGTAAGTAAGTAAAGTAAGGCGAATATGTATGATGTTGAAATTTATTTATTTCATACACTTGTACCCTGCCCTTTCCACCCCTGAGGGGGGGACTCAGGGTGGCCTCACAGCATTCGGTGCCATCACAATCATAAAAACATAAAAACACCACAATCATGTTGCATGGGATGGCCCTCTCTGCATCTTTGCAAATGAGCCAGCATTCTCACATGTTCTGCAAGATGGAGAAAGAGATCTGTAGAGGGCTGAATGACCAAATCAATAAGAAAATAAAGCATGTGCAGGAAGAGAATTCATTATTTTCAGCAGCCGATGAACATGTGCTAATGGGACAGATGGAATTATTTGTCCTTTAGATTCTCAGCAGTAGCTTGTTTGCGCTGAAGGGGAAACAGGAGAAGATAACCCCATTGTCTTGAACAAACCAATTAAACATCTGTCTTATGTGCTAAACAGAAACAATAGTGGTAGCTCTGGGATTAATCATCATTTGGTATTTTAAAATGTGGTAGCAGCTAACAGAGAGATGTGGGATATGATTAGGACTATGATGCTTGATCTGGAATTTGTAGAGGAGAAGGGCTAAGTCCATTCCCTGCCCAATATCATTCTTCCAGTTAACACTCTGAAATGATAGAAGCACCGGTAAAACCTAATGGTGCCATTTTAAAGTTCAGATTAAAACCCAGGGCCTGTGTTGTTACCTTTCCTCTCTTTAACAGAGTATAATATATTCTGTTAAACTTTTACTGGAAATACCACATTGCCAATTTGATTCAAAAGGCCAGCTGACTTGGCTTCAGGAGGAAGAGGAAGTTTGAGAGGTCAGGACAGTAGAGATGCAAAGCAGAGAGTGGGGATAAATTACGAAACAGAAAAACAGTGAAAGGGTATTAGAGTCAGAAACCTTTGCGTGCCTATACCCATTAATTGCTAGTTTGCAAGTTGCTTTGTGGGAATTTAATTACTGTTCCTAAACAGCATATATTTATTGCTCCAAAAGGTTATTGTTGTTAGGGTTTTCCCCCTCTACATCTCCACTCTCTTCCTGAATCACTTTAATTTGCAATTATTTTCTTTTCCTTCTCTTTTTAACTTATCCAGTTACCCATAGTTTTGAATATGGACAAATAAAGTCATTTTTATTTATTTTACAAAGAAGGCTAAGCTATTTCTTTCTTCTCTTATACCCAATGACCTGATTGATTGTTGTTCAGCTTCTGCCTAGCCAGGTAGTTACTCTGCTTGAGAGAGCCACTACATAAGTGTGTATGAACTTATTGTTGGGAATCAAGAGCTGTTAGGCTCAAAAATAACCCTCTCTGGGGGTGATTCCACCAAAATATAGCAGAGTGCAGGATGCACAGTAAATAAGCAGCAGAAACTTACATGTAGTGAGCAAGGATTGATTTCCATTCAGCAGGATGGAACAGGATTGCAGATCCACAACTCATAGGATCAAAAATATATGTTTATTAAAGATAAAAGAAATCCATTCTAGATAGGAAAGGTTCTTGGAGCTAACTAGCTTCACTGAGCTATCATCTAAGGTAAAAGAAAAAGGAAAAATAATAAAAGTAACTATATCTACTACATCTTTGCCTGGACAATGGCAAGATGCTTCCTCACTCTATAGAAGACAAAAGGAAGAGGCCTGAAAAAATGGAGGCAGACCACATGGCCCAGCCCAGGGCAATAAAAATACCTTTAAAAGAGGAAGTTACGTTTTCCCTATAGGATTACATTCCTAGGTATTCAAATGGGGAGGAGATAGTACCATGCAAAGATCAGTGAGACAATTCCCCCTTTTAACCCCTTCTTAACCAACTTAACTGCAGGAAATTGGGGAGGAATCCCTAAGTCTATCTAGGCTATCTACTCATTGAGAGCTGGAGACTTGTGCACTCAGGGATGAAACCCAACACGTATGTATAAGTTGACTTAATGTGTAAGTCAGGAGCAGGTTTGGGAACCCAAATTATGGAATTTGCTTTGACTCATGGCTAAGTCCAAAATGTAAAGGCATGTTAAAAAAATCCCCCACATATATTTTCCTCTCCTTTTAAAAATATATAAGAGGGAACATACTTAGAAAGAGTTAAAGAGAAGAAGAGGATCCGTTTATCTGAGGGGATGTAAATTGTACTAAAATGTCTACACCTATACAAATACATGGAAAGGATGATTAACTAGGACATCAAATGAAAATGCAGTCTGAAAAAAAGGTGAGAGGAGGAGGAGCAAGGAAAGCAATAAGCCTCTATTAGGAACTTGGTCCAACCCAGCCCCATGCCTTACTTTAGAGAATAATCAGGAGAGGGTAAAACACTTTTCTGGAATTTTTCAGAAGGATCTGGAATCCATAAAACCAGTTTGGGATTCTGCATCTGGCCAATGGGCTGCATCCAGGCCACCTCTGCATTATTCACAATGTCTTCGTATTAAGGATAAGAAGAACCCGACTTAAATTTAATGTTGGAGAATGAAAAGCTGGCATTAATTCAACTGTGAGACTGAAGAGAGCTTCTAATTTGAAAGTAGGGACTCAGTGACTTATATTTGTGATTTGTTGGTTTAGAAAAACCAACCACTAACGTTTCTCCAATGGCTCTCCTCTCCCTTCAGAAACATTATGGTGCATTATTTCATTGCTGAGCCAACTTCAAAGCACCCAGAAGGACACGAGGAAGCATGAAATGAGAAATGAAAGGAAAATAATGCCTGACTATCCACTGAGGCTAAAGAAAAATGATGATAGTGTTTCATAGTAGAAAAGAAAGCTTTCTTTGAAGTGCTACTGGTGTGAATCGCCAGCTCCTCTAAATGGGGACTCTGCCATCCTTTCTCAACCCATCCTCAAAGGTGTTCCAATAGTGGTGAGCACTGATAATGTTTGTGGGGATTTAACAGTATTAAAGAAATACTAGAGGTCCTCCCTTTGGCTGATAATCTGCACTATACTGCTTTCTTCAAATAGTCTTATAAGACTTATGTCAAACTATGATTAAACTGGCATTGTGTTTGAGGATGGCTGTGTTCATTCTAATTTGGGTAGGCCTAGATATTTGCCCCAAAATCCAGGCTGCCCCAAAGCTACCATAACCATTGCATTTCAGGAACATCGTAATCATCTTGGTAAATCAGACTTAGATCCAATAGTCCATATTTCTAAGTGTAGCTAAACATATCTGTCCCTAGTTGTTCACAGTACAGTTAGGGCACTTCTGCGTAGAGCTTGGAAAAAAAAAGTTTTGGAACTTATTGTATGCTTTTAAGTTGCCTTCAATATAAGATGATGCTATCACTTTCTTGGAAAATTTTATTCAGAAAAGGTCAGACTTTGCCTTCCTCTTAAGATTGAGAGGATAGGACATGTCCAGGGTCACTCGGCAGGTTTCCATGGCTGAACAGGGACTTGAAGTCTGGTCTCGCAGAGCCGTAGCCCAACACGTAAATTGTTATATTATAATGGTACCTTTTGGTCACTTGTGTCATGTACAGGCAAACTCCATGTCAGGAAACAAAGCTCTCAAAGCATAGAAAATTAATATAACAGAGCTGCTGACCATACAGTGAACATATATCTGAGGAATGAATAACAGCACAATAACATTTATTGGTAAAGCAGTTTGAAGAGTCCATGGGCTTTCATCCCATTTGTCAATAAACAATGCCACTAACTTTTGCATGGATTTTTTTTTCAATGAGATCATAAAACCAAAGCAATACAAACATCTCTTCAGCCTCTTATGATAATGGTTTTGGAGCTATTCATCAGTCCCTATTACAGCCACAGCCATAAATCTACCAAGGACAGATAAACACTTTTAAGCTAACAAGAGTCTCTCCAGCAGCCCCATGAAGGCAAGCAAATACCAGCATGGTCTATATACAGGCAGCCCCAGAGCTACAAACATCTGACTTACAAACGACTCATAGAGACAAGCAGGGGTGAGACAACAGGAAGAGAGAGAAATCTGCCCTTTGGAAGTGATATTCACTCCTGAAAGAGTTATAGAGAAAAGGCGTATCCACTGAAGTTTTATTGCTAATCTTTGTTTCTAAAACAAGTCAAAGTGTTCAAAATCCAATGATCACAAGGACAAAAAGTGAGGTGAAATCTTCTGAACAGGGGCACAGAGAGCCAAACACACACCACAGGGGTTTTAATGCTTCCCCTTGCTATCTAAAGCTAAAAAAAATTCTGAATGGCATTATATTTTTAAAAAGTACCGGTTCCAACTTACAAACAAATTCAACTTAAGAACAAACCTAGTTTGTGCATAAGTTGGGGACTACTTGTATACAAAAGTCAAAGTATGTTTGCTTGCCTGGCTGTTTGTACTACAAAGGCTGTTGCTAGATGTAGTGACCCTCTGTGATGTTACCAGGAAAGAAAGGTGACGTGCATGAGGGGAAAGGAGAAAGGAAGGAAAGATCCAGAAAGAGAACCCACCCTCCATTGCCAGAGTGCTGACATGGAAATGTGTGAGGTAGTCTGGAGAAAGTAGGTGGGCAACAGTTCTAACCAGGCCTGTAGCCAGAGGGTTTTTAGGGCTTCAATCCCCCCCCCCCCAAATTTTTCAGGTTAAAAAAAAAACCCTCGTTTACTCATGAATTTTAACTGGTTAACCAAATCTCCATGGTAAGTCTATGAGACGCAAAAAATTAAGAGTCCCTCCAGAACTGCAAGCACTATCTCAAGCAAATATTGACAATTTATTCATACTGTCATTACTTGCAGCAATAGCTGATGTAGCGAAGCAACCAAGTGTGTGTGTGTGTGTGGGGGGGGGGGGATGTTGAATGCTCTCATTAAGGAGGCCAGACTTGGTGGAGGTGGTTGACAGGGGGGAGCTGCAGGCTATTGAAGGCTGCTCTGCCCCCTGCTGTGCTCTTTGCTTCAGCGGTGAGCTAGGAGGCAGGTTTCAACCCCCCCCCCAAATTTTCAACCCCTCCCCCTGGAATTTTCAACCCTCCCCGAAATTTTTTTCTGGCTACGGCCCTGGTTCCAACAACACCCAGGCAATGCCTATTATGTATGCTAGTACAATCATAAACTTATTATCCAGTGCACATTTGTATAGTTAATACAAGCAAGTACATACAACAGATGATTAACACAGTAAAAGGTAATGGTCTCCCCTTACATTAAGTCTACTTGTGTCCAACTCTAGGGGGTGGTGCTCATCTCCATTTCTAAACTGAAGAGCCGGCAATATCCATTGACACTTCCAAGATCATGTGGCCAGCATAACTGCATGGAGCACCACTACCTTCCCGCAGAGATGGGAACACATGGCATGATTCATGCTCCTAACACATGACTGAATAATCATCTTTATATACATGGAATTGAAAGGATTACAACATCGGAAAGTTTCCTTAAGCATGTGTGTGTGCTAGAATCCTACAGTCCAGGAGTTGATGTCCCAAGAACTAGCTTCTCCAGTGCTGGCCTTTTGCGATTCACTTATACAGATGGGTTACCTTTAAGATTTCACAACCTTTTCTCAGAAGGATGCAAATGTGCCTCTTGCTGTCAACCTTCTCCAGCACCTTTGATTGAAAGCATCTGTCTTTGGTTTTCATAAGCCCATTTAGTGACATTATGAGCTATCCCCATGGCAACCACCACTGATTTCAGAGAGCCTTACCACATCTCTGCCTCATTGGGATGCAAAGGATTAAAATGGCTGAAGTAATGAGGTGCCTGCAGACCAAGATTCACTATCTGAGATAAGGTAAGGGAGAGCTGACTCATGTTTTAAGTCAAATAAAGCTACTTTATTGAAATGCACCTTATTGAGGCATCTTTGCTGCTGGCTGTTTATCAGAGCTGCGGTCTGCAGCACCACAATGCTACACGCCCATCCAAACAAAGGCAACACTATCTGATAACCGGTTGTGGAAACATTAATAAAACTTCATATAAACACCATTGTGTTTACCCTGGGAGAAAACAAGTGAGAGAATTTTGCTAGTAGACCAACTGTAACTTTCTTTTGTAGATAAAGAAAAAAAACCAGTGAACATTTAATAGGGATGCTTGAGATAGTCATTCAGTTCACATTTCAATAGTAGGCAATCTGGCTCTAAGCCAATTTATACGAGACCTTCACATTGTTCACTTCTTGGAACAGCAAGCTCAAAAAATGTGTACAAAACTCAGATTTCAAGGTGAGTTGCATATAAATATGTTTTGTTAAAAGCATGGACTGCAGTATGTGTGAAATATACAAAATGTTGCCTCTTCTTAGATGGAGTCTCAATAATAAAACTTCTTGGTTTTGCTTCTCCTAAACAGGTCTCTAAAGCCAGTCAGTCAGTAGCTTTTATTTCGGTCAACAAACCATCGGCTAAATCAAGTGAAAGAAGAATAACGGAATACAACATTTAAGTAATTAATAACATCAAAGCAGACCTTGCATAGAGATTCTGTACTAATTCCTTCAGAATTTGGGGCACAGCTTGGAAAAGGTACTTCTGTAGCTTACAATTCTTACAACTATTGAAGTTCATTTCCTTTTTAGATTAAATTCCTATAGTCTCTAACTCCTATACTCCTTTTTAAATTTCAAATCCTATAGATGAATGAATCCTATTCATTCAGTCACATCCGACTCTTTGTGACCTCATGGACCAGCCCACACCAGAACTCCTTGCTGGCCATGGCCATCCCCAGCTCCTTCAAAGTCATGCCAGTCACTTCAAGGACACCATCCATCCATTTTGCCCTTGGTCAGCCCCTCTTCTCTTTTCCTTCCATTTTGCCCAGCATCATTGTTTTCTCTAAGCTTTCCTGTCTTCTCATGATGTGGCCAAAGTACTTCATCTTTGCCTGTAATATCCATCCCTCCATTGAGTAGTTGGGTCCCCCCCCCCCTGATTTATGGACTAGATGGATCTTCTTGCGGTCCAAGGCACTCTCAGAATTTTCCTCCAACACCACAGTTCAAAAGCATCTATCTTCCTTCGCTCAGCCTTCCTTATGATCCAGCTCTCACATCCATAGGTTGCTATGTAGAATACCATTGCATTAAACATGTGAATCTTTGTTGCCAATGTGATGTCTACTTTTCACTATTTTATCAAGATTGGTCATTGCTCTCCTCCTAAGAAATAAACATCTTCTGATTTCCTGGCTGCAGTCTGTGTCTGCAGTAATCTTTGCACCTAGAAATACAAAGTCTGTCACAGCCTCCACATTTTCTTCCTCTATTTGCCAGTTATCAATCAGTACGGTTGCCGTAATCTTGGTTTTTTAATGTTTAACTGCAACCCAGCTTTTGCACTTTCTTCTTTCACCTAATCTCCTCCTTGTTTTCAGCCATCAGATTAGTATCATCTGGATATCTAAGGTTGTTAATGTTTCTTCCAGCAATTTTATTTGATTCACCAAGCCCCTACAGATTACAAGTCAGATAATTCTCCTTGAATTTTTCCTATAGAGGAATAATTTCTATAGTACCTCAGCCAGTTGCTCAATTCTGGGCATTACAGTTCAAAAATATTGTTTTTCAACCTCTGATTTTATGTATTAATACATTTTGGTAGATTGCATATAAGAGACTTTGAAATAATTTTTCGAACTTACCAGGGCATAGTCAACAAATCATGGGGATTGATTTGGATGACAGTCTTGGTAGAGAAAAGTGAAGTTTTCTGCACTTTAAAGTGCATTTTCAACATAAGTCTCTTAATCAATTACAATGTAATCCTGGATGTGCTTACACAAATGCAAATGCCATTGACTTCTATGTGGCCAAATCCTGAATAACCGTTTATCTCATGACAGCTTCACAGTGCAATCATATCATTTTTTACACAAAAGAAACTCTGCTTGATCTATTGGCAATATTGTTAGTTTACTAGGCAAGTGAGTCCAAGAGAGAGTTGAAACCTTAGTTAGATCATAGCTTCAACTGACTCCATCTTCTACTATCCCTGCTTTTTGTATTTGTCTGTGTATGGTGCCCATTCTTTACTGGCTTGAATGCCTTTGCAAGTTGAGAACAACCAGCAGCAGCAAAGTAAATCAAAAAGTCACTAGTAAACAAATCAGCACAGGGACATCAATATATATGCATGTTTTGTTTAAAGTAAAGGACGTCTCGCATCCTTCCTGCAACTCTTTATAGTTTACAGCCCTTCTTTTTTAATAGGATATTTGACTATGAGCCAGGACTCCTATAAAAATGCCAGCTAATAATTTAAATGAGGGATCGAGCACACTTGCCTGTAAAAGGGTAACCAGGCAGGGACAAAAGTCTTTGATTTTAAGGATGTCTGGGTTGGTGCAGGACTGTGAAATGTCTTTCAGGATGGAATTAAACCTGTCGTTGGAAACAGCACTGCCATGGTCACAGAATCATAAGGCTGAATGATGTACCAAATATTATCTACCAAATATTACTCCCCGACAAACAGGAACACACAGTATAAGCACTCCTGTAGACATTCACCATACTTTGAGACAGTCCAACTGATTGATTGATTTATTTAATTTCGCCCCTTCTTCGCAGATGAGATTCAAAGAGGCTGTCCATTTCAATGTTGAACAGTTCTCTACCAGCATGTTCTCTTTAATGTTTGGGTGGAATTTTTTCTCTTACAATTTGCATCCATTGCTTTGAGTATGAAAAATCAACTTGCTCGATCTTCAGATGTTTAAAGATGGTTGTCATGTCCTTCCTCCCACTTTTTCACCTTTCTGAGATGTCCCTTATAAGGCTTGGTTTTCAGACCTTTTGCATCATGGTTGAGTTCCTCTGGAAAATGCTACCTCTTATCCTTCTTTTCTCCAAGCTAAACAAAACCAAGTCTCCAAGGTATGGCTCATAAGGCTTGGTTTCTGGACCTTTGATCATCTTGGTCATCCTCCTCTGGACTTGTCCATCTTGTCAATATCTCTATAATTGTGGTGTCCATAACTGGATGTGACATTCAGGTAAGGGATGACCAAAGCAGAATGGAATGGTAGTAAGACTTTCCTTTATTAGGATACTGTAATCTGTTAGTACCATCCAGAACTTTTTGGGCTACTGCATCACACTGTTTACTCATGCTTACCACCTTATCACACTGAGAAATTTCCCAGTTGTAGGATACTTTGTTGTGCAGCAAGCAGATTCCAGCCAATGTCCCAAGCCCAAATGAACAAGACTCACAGACTAGAGGATAAATGAACAGAAAAATCTTTACTCTTAATAGCAGAGATGAAAAACAAACTTGCAATGTTGCATACCAAAAACAAACAGCGCACGAAATTTACAAATTTCTTTGTAAGTAACACAAAATAATGCATCTTCATCTTAAGTCAAATGAGAGAGCAAAACATAAACCTTGAGTAAACAGCTATTCCACCATAGCCTCCTTTAGAGAAGCATAACAGCTTCTCTCCAACCTGCTCCCCAGAGAGAACCTTTGAGCATAGACCTCCTCAAAGAAAAAGACCCTCCAGCACTGTATTCTAAAAACCTATACAGTTATACCCCATGGGGTCTGGGCCAAAATAGCTGGTTGACCTACATTACCAGCTGCACATAATAATTACCATCATAAGGTTTTTCTTCAACAAGCACACACACACTTGGTCCTGCTACAACTTACTGTAACACTTACTTCAACATCTATTTAAACATGGAGAAGCACTGAGCTGATCGCATGAGTTAATCTACTTCTGGCTGTCGTAATTTAAAAGAGGCAGAAGTGTCCAGAAAGAAAGGGACTCTGGCAATTGACCTCATCACATTGAGAAATTTCCCCCTGGTAGGACACTTCAGACTCTTTTCAAGCATGGAGAGGCATGGAGCTAATCACATGTTTCAGGGTTGAAAGGAGGCAGAAATGCCCTGAAAGGAGGGAACTCGTGTTGGGGCTCAGCCTGTGTTTGAGTCTGAATCTGTGATTGTGTTTCCCCCTTCTAATGTTTCTGGGTCTGACTTGGGTAGTGAACCTGATGTGATCAATGATGATGAGTGCAAAATGGAGACACTTTGGACAATAAGGTTACTGCAGACTCTGATCGAGAAGGGTCAGGAGAAAGGCTAAGTTCTCATGAGAAAGTTCCTGTCACAGCCAGGGAAGAAAGTTTACTCCCTTCTCCAAGCTCGAATTTGCAAGATAATTTCACACCTGCTGTTGCTATTGAAGAGATAAGACCAGTTTCCGTCTGGAAATCAGCCAGAATCGCCGAGAGGCCCAATGTTTACGCAGGTCAGAAAGAATTCGGCAGTTAAGGCCAAAAACTGAGGGGAGTAGGAACCAGTTTTTGAGACTTAAATTGAGTTCTTAGAGAATTTTCGTTAGACCAGGCATCGCTTGGAATCCAGCTCAAGTCTCCTGGATATTCCTGTTTCATGTGGCCTCATCTCTAAGGATTCATGGTTTTTCAAGAGGATTAGCAGTGGCTAGACTGTTCATGGGTTTATTCTAAGGGCTTTTTGGCTATTRATTGCATTTGGATTATTTCAGCAAGCTTTGGGACATTGTTATTATTCCTTTGTTTGGATATCYCTTATGTTGCTGCTTTATTTGGCTTTTTTGCTTTTGGACTTCTACTTATTTTTATAATCATCTCTTTTATTGGCTCCAATTATTCTACAAATAAAAAAAGACTCTTCCTTCATTCAAGGTGTGGTGTAATTAATGATTAGAGGGTCCTGTTCCTGTTCTAGGATGCAACAACTCTGAACATGGGTCAGCAATCATGTTCATAGCTCCTATCTCTTATCACACTTTTGTTGTTGTTTGTTCATTTAATCACTTCCAACTCTTTGTAACCTTATGGACCAGCCTACGCCAGAGCTCCCTGTCGGCTGTCACCACCCCCAGCTCCTTCAAGGTCAAGCCAGTCACTTCAAGGATAACATCCATGCACCTTGCCCTTGGTAGCCCCCTCTTCCTTTTTCCTTCCATTTTCCCCAGCATCATTATCTTCTCCAAGCTTTCCTGTCTTCTCATTATGTGGCCAAAGTACATCATCTTTGCACCTAATATCTTCCCCCCCAGTGAGCAGTAGGGCTTTATTTCCTGGAATATGGACTGGTTTGATCTTCTCATGGTCCAAGGTGCTCTCAGAATTTTCCTCCAACAACACAGTTCAAAAGTGCTTATCACACTTTACACACTTTAGAACTGAAAAAACAGGTGGGATGGGACCACCAAAGGTTCCTGTCCTATTTCATTGCACAATTAGCAGTCTCTTGTATCCTCTGGAGTTCAATGCAGATCAATAGGATCCCATGGAAAATAATAGTTCTAACCAAGATCACTGCCTCTTGTATCCTCTGAGATTTGGGGCAGAACGATTTTTCCCATGGGAAAATGAGGTTTTAAACTGGTGTCAGTCTCCTTTAGTGTAAGGGGTTTGGGGCAGGGCAAAGGTTCTCTTGGTTTTTGGATATTGTTGTTTCTCCTGATTAATAACAAAAAACAATACTGACCTTGTGATTAACATAGGATCAAGTTTTCCAGCTCTTACGTTTCCATGTGTGAGTGTGATGGTGAGGCAGAACTTAAAATGGGACTGCTGATGATGCAAGACGGGTGATTCTTTACTCTTAAAGGGATATTCACCCATGCTTAATTAATGGTCTAGTGCCGTGGTTCTCAACTTGTAGGTCTCCAGATGTTTTGTCCTTCAACTCCCAGAAATCCTAACAGCTGGTAAACTGGCTGGGATTTCTGGGAGTTGTAGGCCAAAACACCTGGGGACCCACAAGTTGAGAACCACTGGTCAAGTGAGACTCCTGGAATGGGGTCTTAGCTGGATTACAGATGAGGATAAATTTCACCAGTATACATACATGGTGATCATGAGACAGGATGCTTCTTGACATAGTGCTATAGTGGGCCAATGCTTCTTAGGCTTCCTCAAACTGAAAGCAATTTCACATCCCATTGCACAAAATGTCTCTAGGGTCTTTTCACCTACAGATATACACAATGAGGATAACAGGACAGTCTTATGGATTATAAAAACACAAACAGTCCACATTCCTGGCATTCATTATGTAGATAAAAGAGTAGACAGGCACACATTCTAGCATTTAAATAAGCCAGTTTGAGTAAGGTTAAGAGCATACTGGGTGAGATCCCAGTCAGAAATACGCAAAAAGAAGGGAGTTCATGATAACAAAGCAACTTAAAAGTGAAGTGTTAAAAGCAACATCACAAACAATTCCATGATGAACAAAGCTTCTTAAAAGTATAGTGTTGAAAGCAAAATCACAAATAATTCCAAAGGGGGGAACTTCTGTGGAAACCAAATCAATTGCATAAAAATATTTGGGTGACATCAAATTTAAAGGAAAAAAATAGCAGAAGAACAAACAGTACAGATAAATAGTCAATATTTTCATGGAAAAATCCAGGAGGGCTACAGCTTAGAAGGGGCTTAGGTTTACAATGAGAAGATAAAAAATATAATAAAAACTAGTTATTTAGCTATGCCCAGAGTTAGGTGATGTAACATGGAGGTAGTAGGTAGGCTGTGTGAAGAAACATCTTTAAAAATATTTTCAAGTCTTCAGATATTACATCTAAGGTAATACTCTTTTCTTTAAAAAAAACAAACCCTTGGAGATATAATTTCAGATCTTATATAATTTTTAAGTGGGTTTGGAAAACAGGGAAGGTTCCTGTGAAGAGGATCCCACTCCCCGAATCTAGCTTCTGTTAAAGCCTCCTTTTTTTCCCATGTCATGAGTGACTTGAGAAGCTGCAAGTCACTTCTGGTGTGAAAGAATTGGCTGTCTGCAAGGAAGTTGCCCAGGGGATGCCTCAATGTTTTGATGTTTTATCATCCTTGTGGGAGGCTTCTCTCATGTCACTGCACGGGGAGCTGCAGCTGACAGAGGGAGCTCAACCCACTCTCCCCGGATTCAAACCTCCGACCTGTTTGTCTTCAGTCCATTGTGTCACCAGGGACTCCAAATGACATCACAAGAGGCAGATAGTTATTAGGCCAGAAGATGTAATAATAATTCAAAGTGTTCTGAGTATGCTGCAGAAATTTATTTATTTATTTATTTACAGTATTTATATACCGCCTTTCTCACCCCGGGGGGGGGGGGGGGACTCAAAGTAATGGGAAACATCCAAACACAAACATTTAAAAAAAATCAAAGGGTGATAATTGTCTTGAAAATAGTAGGACTAAAAATAATCTAGGATCTCAGTAGAAGCTAACCATGAGTCAACAGTATGGTGCAGTGGCCAAGCAAGAAAACACTCAATACAATTTTAGGTGGCATCAATCAAATTCAGGCTAATTTATAGTTCCATTCTATTCTGCTCTCATCAGACCCTAGCTGCATCCATTTCTGGGCACCACACTTTAAGAACTCCCAACAACTTGTAACTGTGGCTGGATCTACACTGCTATATAATTTAGTCTGAAACTGCATTATATGATCAGTGTAAAGGTAAAAGTAAAGGTTCCCCTTTGACATTAAGTCTAGGTGTGCTCAACTCTGGGGATTGGTGCTCATCTTCATTTCTATGCCGAAGAGCTGGTGTTGTCCCTAGATGCCTCCAAGGTCACATGGCCAGCATGACTGCATGGAGCGCTGTTACCTTCCTCCTGGAGTGGTACCTATTGATCTACTCACATTTGCATATTTTTGAGCTGTGAGGTTGGCAGAAGCTGGGGCTATGAGGGAGCTCTCCCCACGCCCCTAATTGAAACCACTGACCTTTCGGTCAGCAAGTTCAGCAGCTCAGTGGTTTAACCCACTGCACCACCAGGGGCTCCTATGGTCAGTATAGACCTATATAATGCAGTTAAACTGAATTTTATGAGTCTACACTGACCATGTAATGCAGTTCCACAGTAAATTATATGTCAGTGTAGATCCAACCTATGGTAGGTATCACTACTGAGAAGTTTGATGTTCCTAACAGTAGCTACAGCTGGCATACAAACAAATGTACAATTCCTTTCTTTGCCATCGGATAAACTTTGGAATGTAGTCTAAATATAGAAAGAATCAAGTTTCAAACAGGAAAAAATGGTGACCAATGCAAACAAAACATTAATGCCATGACCTGAGTTTTGACTGATCAGCAACAGTTTCTTTTGATATCATCAAAAACAGATAGTTTGCAAATCAAATTCGAATACCTTATAGTAGCCACTAGCTATCAAAAGCTATTTATCAAAGATGTTCAGCAGTGAAACTCTCTGCCTTGAAGTGTGGTGGAAACTCCTTCCTTGGAGGCTTTTAAACAGAGTCTGGATGGCCATCTGTCAGGGATACTTTGATTGTGCTTTATTTACATGGCAGGATGTTGGGCGGCATGGCCCATGTGGTCTCTTCCAACTTTATTATTCTATGATTCTATAATGCTATCAGATGCTTCCACTATCAATCCACACACAAGCCTTGAGAAAAGGTTTTTTTTTGTATCAGCAAAGGGCATGAATATGCGAGGTTTGTATATATTTGAGTATGTGCTCATGGAGCATTTCATATTAAGATATAAAAAGGCGTTTTATTCAGTTTATCAATATTTGCTTTTTAAGATTAGCTAGCATCACTACATCCTCATAGAGGTTGGACAGGTCCTTTTTATATATACTACAGCTCCACAATACCCTGGCGTTCCCCGGATATGCTGAAGATAACATGCATAAAATTGTTCTGTATGGGTTAACTTGGATTTTTACAAACAAATGATAAACTTAGATTTTTCTGAAATAATGGGAATTTTTTTTACTGTGATATAGACATGGATGAGCAGAAAAGGAAATAATATGTTGTAGAAGGACAAATGGTATGACAGTTTCTTCCTCCCCTTCCACTGTAATTTTCCCCCCTGAAAAGATAATGAGAGCTGAAAAGAACTGTTTTACGCAGATGATAATCTTGTTCCTTGTGGGAGAGTTTCTGACGAGTGCTCATTCTCTCTTTGAATGGAATACCCATGATGATACAGAAGGCAGAAGAAAAGAGAACATTAAATAACAAAAATAAATTGAATGTAGTACACAAACTACTTTTCACCTTTGCCGTGACCAGGGGTGTTGGATTACAAATCCCATCACCTGCAACCACTGTACTGAGGACTAGAGAGATACAGCCTGAATTATGTAAACCAGCCTTCCCCAACCTAGGGATAATTCACATTACAGAATTGTAGTGAAATGATTTCACGTTCACTGTCATGGTTCTGTCCTCTGGAATACTGGAATTTGCAGTTTAGCAAGGGGCATTCACAATTCTCATCCGGAGTCTCTCAGTGCTTGATGAAACTATAAATCCAAGGATTCTATAGAGAACAATGTAATAATCTTAAACCAGGATAACAATGTATTACTTCTGAAGTATAGATGGGCTTTGGGTGATCTTCAGGTGTGTTGAACTATGTACAATTCCAATTGCTTTCAAACAGTACTGATACTAAAGGGTCTGATGGGATCTATAGTCTAGCACATCTAGGAAGTGCTAGGTTGTGGACAATAGGTACAAAAGCCTATTTTTTTTTAAAGGGTGTGTGTGATTGTTCTTTATGCATCCATAGGATAATTGTTTGTTATTAATTGAGGATAATGAATATAAAAAGTGTCTATTAGTTGTGAATGAAACTCCACATGACTTTTGCATATATTCATTCATTTGTCTGCCCTTCCTTTTCTTTGTATTATTCTGGGAATGAAAAGAAAAACATACTCAAAATGCATTTCTCAATATATACTGCTTCTCAAATTGTGTATTTTGATGCATTTTATTTTTTTTCTTGGACCAAGAACTTGATCACAATGTTCAGGAGGCAGTTGTGAGACCTATATTTAAAAAGCTATATCTGAATCCCTCTATAATGGACAACTATCAGCCAGTGTCCAACCTCCCCTTTCTGAGTGTGTGGTGGCCTCCCAACTCCAGGGATTTCTGGATGAAACAGATTTTCTAGATCCATTTCAATCTGGTTTGGGGTCTGGCTATGGAACAGAGACAGCTTTGGTCGCCTTGGTGGATGATCTACCCAGGGGGACTGCATCCTTGTTGGTTCTTCTGGATCTCTCAGCAGCTTTTGAAACCATTCACCATGGTATCCTTCTGGGCCATCTCACTGGGATGGGACTGAAAGGTCTGTTTTACAGTGGCTCCAGTCCTTCCTGGAGGGCCGTACCCAGAAGGTGGTGCTGAGGGACTCTTGCTCGAACCATCGTCCACTGACTTGTAGGGTTCCTCAGGTTTCCATTTTGTCCCTCATGTTGTTCAAAATATACCTGAAACCAATGGGAGAGATCATCCAGAGTTTTGGCGTGCCTCAAAAATACTTTAAAAATCTATTATGCAAAGCAGGCCCTTTGGTAAGAGCTATAGTCCCTACTTGACTGCTTTTCATAGAGTGCATCCATAACTGTAGAATTAATGCAGTTTGATCCCACTTTAACTACCATGGCGCAATGCTAGGGAATCAGGATGCTTGTCATTTTTCAAACTCTTCACCCTTCTCTTACAAATAGTGCTGGTGCCTCACCAAACTATAACTTCCAAGATTCTAAAACATTGAGCTATTGCAGTTAAAGTGATACTAAACTGCATTAATGCTGTTGCAGCCCAGCCACCTGCTTGATCCCCTTTTCACCCAAAAACCATACAGATCAACAACAATAATAAGTTTATTAATATTAAAACAGTTTCAAAATAGTGTTCACCATAAGCAGACTATGCAGTCACTAAAGTACCAGCAAATCCAGTATGCAAAAGCAGTCCTCATGCACATCCATAAGCTAGATTTTCAGGAGCTTAACAAAAAGCAACGGCCAACATTGAATATGAATTCCAAAAATCACCAAAGGCAAAAGCAAGAAAGTGTGATCCAAGGGTTGTTGCATTTAAACTAGAATTAAATCCAAAAGCTTGAAAACATGAACATGACCACAATCCAAAGGCTTGATACTTGAACTTGACTACAATCCCAAAGACTTGAAACTTGAAACAAGATTTGTAATTCAAACAGGAGGCATGTAACTTAAACAAGAAAACAAGATACAGACCCAAGCACAGAACTCCTAACTTGGAGCTCCCAAAACAGAAAGCTTGGCACATGAAAATCCAATGTTGATTTCTCCACTGAACATTGACTCCAATTCCTTAAGGATACTCCCACTTGCCCATGACATTGCACTTTCTCACACCTGGGTTCCTTTGTTTATCTTTCAGCCTCTGGGAACAACAAATTTGTCTCTATTTTGCACTATCCCTTTTGAGCTGTAAATGCTGGGTTATCTGCAACTCTCCTGTCTCCTCCACATTCTTTTCAAAGTTAATTCCTGGCCAATTCTCATGAGAACCAGTGCCTATTTACTCAAAACATTCCCATCATCTTGAAAAACACTTTCACTTTTCCCCACAGAAACAACAGGCCCAAACAGAAAATCCTTGTACTCATCCACAGAGGCTTCACAGGCCTCAACAAATGATTCAGGACAATCTCATTGGAAATGAAAAATAAGATCCCTTTTCCTGGCCAACAATACTGGGCACCTTCCTTTGCTTCTTTTGATGCATGTAAGAAGCACATCGAATGACAAGAAAGATAAAACTAGACTCCCTGCTTATTTGTGATCCATATAGATCACAAAGTACTACCATTCCTAACTAAGCTTCTGACACCCACAGTAGATTTTTCCACTACGTGGACAGTAATCCTATCTTCCTTAATTGAGAGAAATATGGTTTGCATGGGTATATATGTCGAGTTTCCTCCCTTTTTTGACATCTCTATCCTCTATGTATGCTTGGAAGAAATGTGTTGGAAAAAGATAAGCAACCCTTAAATATCCACTGGGGATAAATAGGTGTAACATCAAGAAAAAGACAGTAAGGTGTTACGGCACTTGGTGTGTTATTGAGGATGTTCATCATGACCCTCTTCTGGAGAATGGTGAAATAAAATTGGTGAAGTTGGTGATGATGATACAATTCTGGAACAATTTTCAAAGAATGACTTCTCCTTCTCCTTCATTCTGTTCTTCCGATTGTCAAAGATACACATCAAGTAGCAGTTGGAAGAGCAAAAGCTTTTGTGAGCTAGTTACTCATATAAAAACAATTTTATTACCTTTTAATTCATGCACATACTGTATTACTGCTAATTTGCACATGTAGTATTTGCTTTCAAGTTTTTAAAGTTATCTTGAATCTCACTATTGAGGGAGAAATGGGATAAAATGAAGTAAAAAAGGAAAATCCAATAAGAACGGGGAGGGATGAGGAAGGAGAAAAGGAGAAGGAGAAACAGTGTTGTTTTTCCTCTGCAAGGTCAAATTTGAGCACAACATTCAAGCTCAAAGTAACACCGCATTCCTTTTCAAAGAGAGCATTATTTGCCATTTCCCCATCCCTGTTGGGTTTTAGCACCAGATGCTTTTATTTCCTTTCATCTCTTTTGATTATGAGGCTGGTAATTATCAAAATGAGAGGAAAGAGCAAAAGATGTGACAGATCATAACTTAAGATAAATCTAAGGATGGATGACAATAATGCCAGATCCAGATCTCAGTACTAATAATAGTAGACGGTACTTTGGTCACCATGTTCCTTCAGTGTCTTTAAGAATCTCCCAGATGCTCTAGATCATTTCTAGAATGTTAATGTGCACATCAGCTCTACATTCCTTAGAGATATTGATGTATAAACAACTTAAATTTAATGTGTTGTTAAAGGCGTTCATGGCTGGAATCACCTCACAATCTCTGAAGATGCTTGCCATAGATGCAGGTAAAACATCAGGAGAGAATGCTTCTGGAACATGGATATACAGCCCAAAAAACTTACAGCAGTCCAACTTAAATTTAGGAGCCTACCCACTATCCCACCTTGGAGAATATGCATATTCTCTCTACAATTTACAGTTCTTCCAATATCCTCAGTGGAGAGCAGGTTTCCCATCAGGTTTTGTTTATATATTAATTACATGTTCATTTTTCATATTACTGTTTGTAGTTATGAATAGGCCAATAAGATTTTTTCCCCTGTTCTCTGAAACATTAAGATAGTTTTCCAGAGTTGTCTCTCCTGAGACCAAATGGCAATAAAAGTTCATTACACATATTGTAACACTAATTAACATCCCAATCTCATGAGTGCCTTCTTGGCCAGGTCATCGCATCTTTCTGGTTCCTAGACAGCCTCATACTACATTGCAATAGCTCCCTCAACCGTTGATATGGTCATCTACTTATCTTGACTTTAGGCAATGTCTTCTGCTTTTGTCCTCCACTTTCGTTAAAAACTGAGCTAGTCATCTCTTCACCATACCCACATGTTTTGCATTTATGTAGATATTCATACACACAGTCTGCCTATAAATGTCTGTTCCTATACATGTCCATCTGTGCTTTTGAGGAAGTAGACCTAGAATTTATTTATGTTGGTCCTGTGCTCCAGTTTTGACTGGAGGTTAAGCCTGGATATCCAGATGAAGTCCAGGGACTTACAGTCCATAACATGGGGTACAACCTGTTAGCCCAGTTTTACCCTGAATTAGGAAATGTTGAAGATGTTTCTCCAGAGCAGTCCGCACTTTGGGGTTAGTGTGAACAGTTGGACTGGCTCTAATCTGAACTGCTCAATTGTCCAAACAATTCCTTTTTTTCTGTACTCTGTGGTGCAGAGAAAAGAAGAAGGATTGCAATGTTGCTTCCTAAGTGTTTGCAGACCACTTCCTTAATTATCTTTTCCAGAATCTTGCCTGGCATCGATGTGAAGCTGACCGGATGGTAATTGGGTCATCCTTTTCCCTTTCTTGAAGGTGGAGACCACATTTGCCCTCCTCCAATCTGCTGGGACTTGTCCTGTTCTCCAAGAACTCTTGAATATGATTGCCAATGGTTCCAAAGTGACTTCCGCTAGTTCCTTCAATACTCTAGGATGTAGTTGATCCAGCCCTGGGGATTTGAATTCATTTAGAGTGGCAGGTATTCGTAGACAACTTCTTTCCCTATTTGGGGTTGGTTCACTTTGTATTCCTAATAAGAATAGTCGAAAGTCTAATAGGAATTATAGTTTTGGAAAAAAAATCAGTTGCTTTTGTTTATCAAGGTTTTTCAACACTTATATTTATATGGTGTGTGTGTGTGTATGTGTGTGTGTATATATACACACAGATGCATATATACACACATATACACACACATACACAAACCATTTTGCAAATATTTTCAAATACTCTTTGCCTCTCTTGAAGCAACACTTCACATCTAATGGAGTCCACAAAAGCTTATACTTGAAACTTCTTTTTCCCCCGATAGTCTCAAAGCTGGAAATGAATTACTTTGTGTCTGCTTGTTCTGCAAAGGGTGCAGTTTTTTCTTACTTATATGTTACACAGTGCAGCTGCTGAATTATTTTTTTCTGTACAATTGTTGAAGCTTCAGATGTCTTTCTTTCCTTTGCACCTATTTTCCTAGAAAGCAAAGTGTTGGCAGTAGAAAAGAACACACCTGGAACACACATTTGTGGTTCAAGAAACCTGTCGTGATGTGAATGTTGTTCCAGAAAGGAGATGCTTCAATGAGTGATATGTCTCTAGTGTTCTGTTAAATGCCTTGTTTACTCATTAAGATGGAATGTGCTGCAAACACAAATGATGGATTCATTTCCCTGCTTTCCAAACAGCTGTTTTAGCTTTAATTATGTGTAGAGTTGAATCAAACACTTTTCTTTGGGGAAGAAGGAAGGGGAGAATTAGTCCCTCTCTGAAGCTCCAATTTGTGCCAGATTTATCTCCGTAAACAAGATATGAGTGCCTCAGACTTAATCCATTTTAGTCTTGGGATGTTCTCTGCTGCCTTGTGTATAATTACATTTCTGTTATCTTTGGTTCACAACACATCTCTTCATGCTAAGCAATCTCATAAAGAAGACTTCCCTCACTTTTGGTGTGAGTTTGAATCTGTATCCAACAAAGACATCAAGAGATATGTGAAGAGACACATAACTTTCTAAATACGGGGTTGTTGGAAGCCATTTTTCTGGCTTTCATTTGAGTGTACATTTTCAAGGCTTAGCTCTTTAGCTAAGCTCTTCTAGAAATCTGCAGCACAAGGCTGTTATGGATAATGATGATTGGTTAATATACATGTCATCACCAATACCCATCAGTCAGCTTCAATTTTTGATTTTATAAAAATAATGTTTTCACTTTGAAGAAGTTAGGAAATAAACATAGTTATCTATGTGATAAGCTATGAGTTTGTCAACATGATGATCACAATCAAAACAACCTGGTGAATTATCCAATAGGGCCAAAATGAAGACTATACTAATGTTCTGGAACCAGTCTGTCAACTACTGGTACTTCAATTGCCTCCCAAACATTTTGGATTTCTCTCTTTCTCTTTCTCCTTTTGTGCTTTGTTTTACCTCCAGAATATGTGTCTATGAACCAGTATTGAGCAATATTTAACTAAGGTTGACATCTTGAATATTGACAGGACATCTCAGGATCTATATACATGGGAGAAAGGGAGGCATTTCCGGTTTTAGCACAGCTGGTAAATCATCAGCAACTATAAGATCTATCAACTGAAAGGTTGCAAGTTCAAAGCTCCAGGTCAGCGTGAGTGGCTGACCATCAGCCCTGCTCACTTTTTACCTAAGCAGTTCGAAAACAGCTTTAGCTTTAGAGAAATTAGGTACCACTAAAAGCGGGGGAGGTGTTTTACAATGTCATAAAGAAAAAGATCAGAAAATCCTGGAATTCTCTTTGTCAGGATGGAGTGACAGCAACCCCTGTGGACTCAAGCCCTACTGTCCATGGCATCGAAACAACATCTCCTTTTGTGCTGTCTGTCTGTGTACTGTCTATACAAATGGCATTGAATGTTTGCTGTGTATATGTACTTGTGATCTGCCCTGAGTCCCCTTCGGGGTGAGAAGGGGGGAATATAAATAAAGTGTTGTTGTTGTTGTTGTTGCTGTTGTTGTTGTTATTATTATTATTATTATTATTATTATTATTATTATTATAGTCCATTTTGCTTAAATTTGGTATTGAATTATAGGGATTCTAAGTGTTTGGGGATGTAAGACCCAAAACTGTGCTATGTGACACAGTGTAGGCAATAGTTCCATGGGCAACAAGGCACTACATCTCCCTTTCTGCTTCAAATTTGTTGTTAACCAATGGAACCCCCTCATGGCCATTCTGTGGCAGGTGGCGAATGGAAGGGGAGGAATCAGAGAAAGATCTGGCTATGACCCATAACACCTATAACGCCCATAACGCCATCCATTGAGCTTCTCTAGAGGTCTTGACAGATGTGTAATTATTTTGCATGTGAACACAGGAGGATAGCTAGATGTCTCTCTCATCTCTCCCCTTCACCTGTTACTGAATGAATGTGGGAGAAGGAAGGCTTTTTTAAGTCAACAACAATCTTATAGGGGGAGACTTTGTTCATTGCAGATGGTGAAATAATATAGCAAGTTCCAGAATGACTTAAAGAATGACTTTTTGGTGCAAGGCACATTAACAGAAGGCGACTTGTATTCATTGTGTTTGTGAATATGAGCTTTACCTCTCCTCTCTTTTATTTCTGTCATATCATTATCATTAAAATGCAACATTTTCTGGATACATAATGTAACTGTGTGTATAAATGTAATGACTAGGAAAGGACAGGATCCTTCTCATCCAGTCATAGATTCTCTTGTGACAAGGCATTCTGACTTTGTGAAGATGATGCCCTTTAGAACAGGGAGAAGTTGTTGATTTTGGATGACAAGTTTGAGAATCCCTCAGGCAGTATAAGGGATTCTGGAAGTTGCAATCCAAAATGTTAACTTTTCTAACTTTCTAAATTTTGAACCATTCTAGAAAGAATAAATAACCTCTGTGATTGATATTACACACACATACACATGCACGCACACACTTTCTTACTGTAAGCCTTATGTTCAATTACTGGAATCTCCCAGATCATTCTTTGAAATAGGAAAGAAAATGTGAGTATTTTTTCAGAAAAACCTTTGAGAACATATCCTTAAAAGTCTTGTTAAATGTTTTCTTACATTAATCTCTCAGCTTTGTGCTCAAGTATCCTTCATTCTCTTCTGCAGAACAAGAAAGGCTCAAGGGCCTTTCTAACAGCTTCTTAGAGGGAGAAGAGTTCTAATTCATCCTTTAATGTAAGTGTTAATGGAACTTGATCATTTCAAACACTTCCTGGAGCACAAGAATACCCAAACTAGCTCAAAGTAAACGTTAAGCCTTTCTTCCCTGATGTGTCATATGCTTCTGAAATCATTTCATCTCATGTAGACTTGATGGAAATAAGCAGGTAGTTTGTTTTCAGATGAAGTTAACAGAGAACAGAATGAGATTTGCAACCAGTAAGAGTTTTCTTACTAATATAACTTAGTCTAGAAATAGTAACCTTAACTAAGCTCCATTTTATTCACTCAAAGGAAGAATAAATATTACTGCTAGTGTAGAAACTGCAAGTCACTTCTGGTATGAGAGAATTGGCTGTCTGCAAGGACGTTGCCCAGGGGACGCCCGGATGATTTGATGTTTTTATCATCCTTGTGGGAGGCTTCTCTCATGTCCCCGCATGAAGAGCTGGAGCTGATAGAGGGAGCTCATCCGCCTCTCCCCGGATTCGAACCTGAGACCACTGCTAGTGTTGAGAATTAATAATAATAATAATAATAATAATAATAATAATAATAATAATAATAATTTTATTTATATACTGCTCCATCTCCCCTAGGGGACTCAAGACGTTTTCCACATAGGCAAAGTAACACAGAAACATACAGAGTAGCCATTTAAAACATAGACATAAGACCATTAACACAAACATATACATTAAAAACCATTTACAACACTATTCTATTGTGCAAAATAAGCTACCAAGGGCCAGAATTTCAAAGTGAGCCTAGACAGTTTGAGAGGGCTTGTTTTAATTTTTCTTGCAACAGGAGAGTGGGGGCTCATTTCCCTTCCCAAATCTAATCCATGAACATCTCCTGATCTGGTCCACAAAGCCAGGGAAAATCGTTGTTGTGTGCCTTCAAGTAATTTCTAACTTATGCTGACATTAAGAATGGAGATTTGTTCAAAGGGAGCTTTGCCATTACCTTCCTCTGAGTCTGAGATGATGTGGACCTCTATGACCAGTGGACCTCTATGACCAAGATTTGGGTCTTGATCTCCAAAGTCCTAGTCCATCACTCAAAGCACTACACCACACTGACTCTCATCTGTCTGGGAAATACCTTTGCCCAAAACCATCCCTGAACATGTGCCTGCCATATGGATTGAAGCAAGAGTGAAATCAGCATGAGTTGCTGAAATGTCTTCTCCATGTTTGTAGGAAATGTTATGTCACATTTGGAAAATAGGCCTGATGTTTCAGTACCAGGCAGTCTCTCTCTTGACTCCTTCCACTCCTTCTGTGTCCAATATTATTATTGATGATTTTCACCTCAACAATCTTGAAAGCAAGCATGCAGAAAGCCCTGTTCATTTTGTTTCCTGCATCTTTTCGCAGATTTGGGTTGGGAGTACAAACGGACTCCTTCCATTCTTTTAATCAACTAGAAATATCCCTACCAATTTGTTTGAGTCCAGTGGATGTTAGGTCTCAAGTCTGGGAATGACTAATCTTAAGTAAGAGAAGAAAACCCTCCTCCACATTGATGGCACCATGATGAGATGAATTGGAACCTCTCCTACAGCCACAGAATAAACTCTCCCGATAGCAGTATGCAATTATTTCCTTTGGAAACAGGGTTACATATGGAGTACACCAGGTAAACGTGCTATTTTCTGGGAAACATTCAACCTACAATCCTAAAACACCACAGAACAATTTTTGCCCATCAAGATCTTTTCCAATTATGAGCCAAAAACAGGCACAATGCTTCTCAGTGACTATGTGCAACTATATTTTATAATTCTATTTTACAAGATCGAAACACCTATTATATTACAGTGAATGAGCAGCATTCTTTTAAGTCAGCTGTGTTGGACTGTACTGCAGCAGTACTAAGTAGGGCTGGGCGGTTTCGTTTCGTTAATTCGTAATTCGTTAATAATTCGTTATTTTTTTCAATTACAAAACGATAACGAACCATTCTGGAGCATTTTTTTTAAAAAACGAATTTTTAAACACGTTTTGTAAATGCTTCGTATTTCGTTATTGTATTCGTTTCGTTATTGTTCTGAGGTCATTTCGTTATTATTTCCGCATGTCTGGGGCAAGTTTTTTGTTTAATTAGTGAAAAAAAATTATAATATCACACCAACAGTCAACAACAGAGGGAGAGGGAAGCTTCAGAAGTTTTTGGAGGTTTTTTAGCGTATTTCGCGGTCGCGTCCGCCATTAACGAATCGATTCGTTATTGTTTCGGAAATCGATTAGTTAATGTTTTGTAATTTTTTTCACATTTACGAAATTTCGTAAATATCGAACTTTTTAAAAGGAAAATTTTGTAATTATTTTAAATATCGAAACAAAAAAAACCCCCAAATACAAATCGATTTTAGAAACAAATTTTTCCGTTGTTACCCAGGCCTAGTACTAAGCTGCTTTGATATGTATTTTGAAGCAAGTAATGAGGAGGGCAACATCATAAGAACTCCCTCAGAATGAGATCAGTGCCATGAAACATTCATCCACAACATTATGGCAAATCTATTGATACCCAGTTTTTCATTTTGTGAACCGTTTGAGATTTTTCATTGGAGATGCTGATAGGATGAAAGAAGATGCTGAATTCTTCTTCTGCAAATTGCTTGTCTCTCTCCCAGGGGACTAGCCTTCCATGGAATAAGAATTCATATTTCTTTCCCAGGCCTGAGAATGAAACATTTCAGATTTTCTATAGTATGGACAGGATCCCCTGATGGCGCAGAAGGTTGAACCGCTGAGCTGCTCAACTTGCTGACCAAAAGGTCAGTGGTTTGAACCCGGGGAGCAGGGTAAGTGCCTGCTGTTAGCCCCAGCTTCTGCCAACCTAGAAGTTCGGAAACATGCAAAGTGAATAGATCAAAAGAGACCTCTCTGGCAGGAAGGTAACGTTGTGCCATGCAGTCATGCTGGACACAAGACCTTGGAGATGTCTGTGAACAATGCTTGCTTTTCAGCTTAGAAATGGAGATGAGCACTGTAAAGAACCCTTACCTTTTAGAAGCCAGGGTGCAGGGCCTGAAAAAGCCTGTAGGGCTAGAAGGATAAGTAATGGGCAAGGCGAAGCATCAGCAGCCATTTTAGAGTAGGGAAGGCGCCATCTTAGAGAGTTTCAGAGAGGGGGGCGTGTCTTAGTCATTAGACAGCAGGGAATGGCCGGGATTGGTGGAGAAAAGGATGCGGAGTTTAGGAGACTCTGAGAGGGAAAAAAGGAGCGTTTTAAGTTATGAGGAAATTGAACTTGGGGTTTGAAGAGAAGGGGTGTTTAGGAGATTGTTGTTAAGGGTTAGAAGAGAAAGGGAAAAGCCTAGCCAGAAGTTTGCCAGCAGGGTAGCTAAAGCAAACTGACAGCTATTAGAAGTATAGCTGGGTAGTAGCAGGATAGAACTAGGATTAAGTTTATCTGGGCTACTGAGGAATTTCTGACAGAGATTCAGTCCTGTTAGGATTCTTGTTTTGTTTTGAGAGGGTTAGAGAGAGAGAAAGGCCTGAGTTTGGCCAGAGTTACTAGCGGGGATAGCTAGTATTAAGTTAACAGCTATTAGGAAGATAGAAAGATAGATTCAAGTTAGGACTATCTGTGCTGCTTTAAGAATTACTGTCAGACAAACTATCCTGTCAGTATTCTTGTGTGGAGGGAGAGAAGAATCTCTTAAGTAACAAAAATAGAACCATTCTTGTAACCATCACGCTTTTAAGACACAACTTTCTGTAACAGCCAAGATATTGAAGCATTTGTACCCATTCTAAATAATAAACTTTGCTGATTATTGTTCAAGTGTGACTCAAGTGTGCCTCAAAGTGTGCCTCAAAGTTTGAAGATCACAAAAGCAACTTTTGAAGAAACTAATGGTGACAGCGAGTGAGATCTGATTTATCCGGATCGTTATAAGCACCATCCCCCAGAGTAACTAAACTTAATGTTAAGGGGAAACCTTTACCTTTGCTTTATGGTATGGAAGGGGAGTGCCCAGTTTCTTGACTTCAGAAGAGAATTGACTTTAGTTTTAAAAAAAACTGGAGCCAGAAGGAGCTCAATAAATGCCAGTAGGAGGCCCATAAAAGACTAGCTCAGGGAGGCAGAAATGAAGCAGACCTGTTCTTTGGACTGGAGGGCTGTTATCCAGGCTTTTAGTAACAGCATTTCCATCTTGTAGATTCTGGAAGAGCCTTGAGCTGAGAGATACTTAGTGGAAGCGTGGAGATGAGCTAGATATGTTGGGATAATAAAGTGAAGTCTACCAGTGGATGTTAAGTACCTTTTCTCATCTTCTGCACCCTTTCCTTCTATGGGCTTTTTTTTTTTTTTTGCTTCCTCGCTGGGAAATCCTTTCCTTCCTCAGCATTGCAACCTTCCATAACCTTCCTGTATCCTTATCCCAGCAGCACATATCTGAATACTACAGGGGTTCATCCTGAAGCAGCTATCATTGGTTCCTCCTTCAAATATCTTTCTGAGCATTCTTAAAATAAAACCTATTACCTTAGGTTTGTGGGACAGGCATGCAAACTGAGGGGTTGTCCCTTCCCATGGAAACTATAACGTCTGCAATGGTATTTGTTGTTGTGTAAATTCAAGTCATTTCCTATTTACTGCAGCTCTGTTATATGGTTTTCTGTGCAACTTTGTTCAGAGAGGAAGTCTACCTTTCTCTGAGTCTGAGAGAATCTGACATGCCCAGGGTGACCTAGTGTGAAGTCATGGCAGAGCAGGGATTTGGACCATGGTCTCCAGAGTCTTTGCCTAGTGCTCAGAACACTACCCCATGCTTGGTCTCACTCTGCAACAATGAGGTTAGGTGATTTCTGTGCATTTCAAATGGATTTTTCACATTTTGGGATTTCTTATTAAAATTGTGTGTGTATGTGTGTGTGCAGAACACCTAGGGGAGGGGAAAGCCTTTTTTACAAATATTCTTTTATATGCTGCTAAAGGATTTATGCCAGTATTTTTTGTTCCTGTGCAGAGCAAATCCAAAACATGAATCTTGCAATATGATGTTTCTTTAAGGCAGGGTTTCTCACCAAGAATGAGGAAAACTGCAAACATTCATAATATACCTAACATAGCTGAGTTTACTGTGCATTTTAGAAGGCAATATAGGATCTTCTAGAGATACTGAAAAAGAAAGATAGACAGTACTGATGGAAAAAAAGAAAGGGAGAATTTATAGAGGAATTTGAAGCCAGAGATGGCAGGCATTGTTAGTTCTGGTATTGACAGAAAACTGTGTATCTGGAGATAGCTTGGCAAGAAATATTGGGATTTCTATCTTGGCTGTTCAGCTTAACTGAATAGCTGCCCAATGTGTTCCCAAATATTTTGCGAGTCAGTCTGGATGATATCTGGCCAATGGATTCTGCTAAATTCATAGTGAACAATAAGATCGTAACTTCTTGTACTATCCATGCAAGACGGCTGCTCTGTATGCCAACTTGATATCATGCATGTGGTGGTAAATCCACAACAACAACATGCTTAAGTGGACAAAACTCATTGTATATAAGCACTTAAAAATAGTGTTGATTCCTGGTTGTTGGTGTCCATAACAGTCTTTTGTAGTTGAAATATTGAAATGTTCAGCCAATGCCCGCATTCCACGGAGCACCATTGCTGCACTCCTCTTGACACTTTGATTGTAGGTTCTCTAACTTCATCTGAAGGGAATAGTTTGAACCAGGCAACTGAGCTTTCTTACAGCTCTGAACCCAACCTGACCTGCAAAACAGAAGCAGAACTTGGCTGGTTGTCAGGCATCTTCTGTGATTCCTCCATCAGCAAGTTTGGTTCTTCTTCTGAATCAGAATTCTCAAGGGGGACTATGATGCCTAGTCATGGACTTTATGGGACCTGAGGGTTGCATGAGGTCCCTGGGCATTCCTTTTCTGCCTTGAAGCCAGTTCACTCAAAGCGCCTCACTGGCCCCTCTATTTTTTTTTAATTGTGTGTAACTTTCAGACAAATTTTGCTGGTTTATGAGCTTGCAGAAAGCCATCCCCATGTGAATGAAAATACATAAAATAACCCCCAGAAATGCGCAAAACACAGTATTGCTGCAAAATATCTTTTCCTCAGCAGTCCTTCTCAAAAATTCAAGATGAAATTATGTGATATCTGAGAAGCAAAAATACTCAGAAGAGCTAATAGTCCACCTGAAAATATTCAAAACACATATAATGACATGAAGAATTGGGGCCCTGAGTTCTTTTCTGGGTTCCAAATGACTTCAAAAGAATTACATGCCATTTTGAAAACAAGATCTTTTCTGACATTCTTATAAAGAACCCATAGGGTGAAAGTTAAAGCAAGGTCCACATAATTAAAGCAGTGGTATTCCCCATAGTAACCTATAGATTTGAGAGCTGGACCATAAGGAAGGCTGAGTGAAGGGATAGATGCTTTTGAACTGTGGTGTTGGAGGAAAAATTCTGAGAGTGCCTTGGACTGCAAGAAGAAGATGGCTTCAAACTACAAGAAAGGAGATTCCATCTGAACATTAGGAAGAACCTCTTGACCGTGAGAGCTGTTCAGCAGTGGAACTCTCTGCCCCGGAGTGTGGTGGAGGCTCCTTCTTTGGAGGCTTTTAAACAGAGGCTGGATGGCCATCTGTCAGGGGTGCTTTGAATGCAATATACCTGCTTCTTGGCAGGGAGTTGGGCTGGATGCCCATGAGATCTCTTCCAACTATATGATTCTATGATTCTATAAGATCAAACCGGTCCATACTTTAGGAAATAATCCCCGACTGCTCACTGGGGGGGAAAGATATTAAAGGCACAGATGAAGTATTTTGGCCACATAATGAGAAGACAGGAAAGCTTGGAGAAGACAATGCTGCTGGGGGGAAAGGAAGGAAAAAGGAAGAGGGGCCGACCAAGGGCAAGATGGATGGATGGTATCCTTGAATTGGATTGACTTTGAAAGAATTGGAGGTGGCCACAGCCAACAGGGACCTCTGATGTGGAATGGTCCATGATGTCACAAAGAGTCAAAAGCTATTGAATGAATAAACAACAAGAACAAGGGTGAAAGTAGTAACAGATAAATGGGCTAAAAAGATTCTAGAAAGAGGGCTTTAGAATTGGTGTAAGGGTGAGCAGTGTGAAGGACAATGTGAAGGCAAATAGATTTACACATCCTGCGGAGCTAAACAACAAGATAAGTTTGGTAGAAATGTGTTTATATTACAATCCCCTCATGTACACAGGTGATACTTTTCAGGACTTACTGCAGTTAGTGAAAATCATGGCTAATAGTGAACCCTATTAAGTAACAGATTTCTGGTGGAAGCACACAATTTGGCCATGCCGAAGTATCTAGGAAATGCCTAGAGAGAACATGGGGATAAATGAAACTATGGACACCAGTCGCACCGATACAGATATCATACTATTAAATTTAGTGCTTATTAAGTGATTGGGCAGCTTCCAGACTTTTATCTGGTTTGGACTATTGGCATTAATCTTATGGATTGCTTGAGGAAAAGCGTTTCTCACTTTTTAACTAATTTGAAGACATCATTGGAAGAATGATTGCCTGTTTCTATAGCATATTATAGCTTAGCCTTGCTCTTAATGAACTGGCAGACTCTCAAACATATAGATATATGTGTTTTAGGAAGTTTGGGTAATCCAATGTCTTTTCTGGATTAATTAGCACTCTGTATGTCTCTGGGCTATTGTATGTGTGCTGCAACATAGCTTCTTATATGTGAGATTCAGTCTCATAGCTTTAGAAGGTACTATGCTGGGGAAAGTTACTATATAACATAAGACTCTAACTGCCCTATCTTATTTTTAGTGAATTATTTGTAGAATCATAGAATTGAAAGAGTCCCTGAGAGTCATGCAGTCCAATACTCTTCTACCACAAATAAACCCCTAATCAAAGCCCTCCCAACAGAAGACGATTCAGCTTCTGTTTTCAAGAAAGATCAACCACACTCCAAAGCAGCACATTTTACTGAGAAAATGCCTCTAGACCATGGCCATATGGCCCGAAAAAACCTAACAACCAAGTGATTCCAGCCATGAAAGCCTTCGACAATACATAACACATTTTACTGTCAAATAGCTCTTATCATCAGAAAGTTCTTCCTAATTTTCAGGTGGAGTATCTTTTCCTGCAGTTTGGATTCATTATTCTGTGCCATAGCATAAAACAAGCTTGCCCCCTCCTCAATGTGACAGCCTTTCAAATATGAAAACATGGCCATCATGTCCCCTCTTAACCTTCTCTTAACCCAGGCCCCTAAGATGCTCCTAATAAGACATGACCTGCAGACCTTTAACCATTTTTGTTGACTTCTGGACACAATCCATGTTGGCCAACAACCTTCAGGAATCATGATACCCAGAACTGGGTATTGTTCTCCAGGCGAGATCTGACCAAAGCAGAATAGAGTGCAGAACAATACCAGAACATGGCTTGTGATAACTGGGACTCCTGAAAGTCATTCACTCATATGATCATCATAAATCAAAATCAGTTTGATGGCACATAACAACAATTACAGCTACATGCTGAAGTATTCATTATTCATTCCCTAGCTCCCAATCTCACAACTGCTGCCAGTTAGTAAAAATGGCTAGTTGCATCAGAATTGCAGTTATTTAATTCTCAACCAAATTCAGACAGGATTAACGATTTCATTAAACATCCTTAATGTAATAGCTGGCTTTAAAGACCCACTTTTCTTTAGAAGCAAAAGAAATTTTAAAAAAGGCAGCAGAAAGAAAAAAAGTTTTCAGAAAAGTTTAATGGTGTGTATGGTAAACATTGGAGGGTATACTTGTACAATATGAGTTATTCCTATAGAATAAAGGTGGCAGAGAGCATATAGGGACTTTCTGGTTTATCGCTTCCAAAGCTTTGTTTCTTCTTTATTTGCATGCCTTCCCACAGTTAACCTGTGAATAGTTCTTCTATGAAGTAAGTCTAAGAAATAGCATTATTTGGAATTGCCATGTCTGGATTATCATGATTGTAGGCCATTGAGTCTCCTCCCCTCAGTTTCCTGTAGATCCACATATGCAATTTTAATCTTATTTTGTTTGCCTTGCTGCTCTGGCCGGTCAGATCTTGTAAAGAGGCAGCACGAGCCAGCTGTCATCTTTGCTGAAACATTAAACAGTGGAAAGAATAAAGGGGATAGACTTTGGATTCAGATGGATCCTGGAATGAAGTGTACTAATTCAAAGGGGTTCAGAAGTTATCAGGAGTAAAACTTAGATCCACTGAAGTGGTCTGAGTCTGAAATTATCTGGCATTTTATTAGCACTTCAGATACAGAAAGATACAGAAAGCCAGACAATGGGTTTCTCAAGCCCAGAGTGGACTGACTATCCCAATAACAACAACAACAACACTTTTTGTTTATATTCCACCCTATCTCCCCAAGGGGACTCAGGGCAGATCTTATTACACATACACGGCAAACATTCAATGCCATTTGGACAGACAGAAAGGAGGTATGCTGCGTCAACATCCAGCTTTCGGTGTCTTTGGAGGTTGTGCTCAAATCCAGCCACAGGGGGGTGCTGTCACTCCATCCTCTATGACGAAGAACCATAAGGACTTCCTCCTTCCTTTTGGTTGCCGGCATTTTCTGGTCTTTTTCTTTTCTGGTGTTGTAAAACACCTTCCCTGCTTTTTAGTGGGACCTAATTTCTCTACTTACAGCTCTAAGCTGTTTTTGAGCTGCTTAGGTCAGGCATCCTCAATCTGCAACCCTCAAGCTGCTTGGGCCTTCAACTCCCAGAATTCCTGACAATTGAACAAGCTTGTTAGGGCTTCTGGGAGTTGAAGGCCCAGACAGCTGGAGGGCCGCAGTTTGAGGATGCCTGGCTTAGGTAAACAGTGAGCTGGGCTGACAGTCAGGAGCTCATCCTGACCTGGCCTTTGAACTTGCAACCTTTCAATTGGTAGTTCTTATTGCTGCTGGTGATTTACCAGCTGTGCTATAGTCCCACTAACATTAGAACCACGAGAGTTGTGCAGCACAGAAACCACTTTACCTATCCCCACCTTGATAGTTAATCAATGTAATCCTCACTTAAGAAGCTAGTACACTTGAAAATTCCATCTAATTCCAGAATCCTTAATTTCTATAGTGTTCATTAATATCTGTAGTTTCACTTCCTCATGCAAAGTTCAGGAACATATCTTTTGCAGATACAGGAGTGTATGGTAACAGCTAATTAGACATTCTTTTTGTCAAAGGCAAGGAAGACCCATGGGTCAGAATGCCAGTACTACCGGTATATGTGATACAAGCACACACAGCTGTTTTGATTGCTCCTATTTTGTTTTTGTTTTTTTATTGATTGTGGCGCAGCTGGCTGAATGTCAGCTGCATTAAGATCACTCTGACCAAAAAGGTCATGAGTTCAAAGCCAGCCCGGGTTGGAGTGGGTTTCCAACCAATTATGTGTAGCCTGTTGTCGACCTTTGCAACCTGAAAGACAATTGCATCTGTCAAGTAGGAAAATAAGGTACTACTTTAAAGTGTGGGGAGGCTAAATTAACTGATTTATGAGGCCATAAAGAAGACTCCAACAAAGCATTCCAGCGGGGAAGCATGCGGGGAATGCGGAAGTGCTTCATCAGCGTCGCAGATGGATGATGAAAGCGACAGCTCCCCTGGCGGCCAGAAAAAGTTAAATAGCCTCTGTCTATGTCTGTACATGTTGTATGTCAAAAATTGGCATTGAATGTTTGCCATATATGTGTACACTGTAATCCACCTGAGTCCCCTGCGGGGTGAGAAGGGTGGAATATAAAAGCTGTAAATAATAATAATAAATAATTTTATCAATGTTTCTGGCATTTTAACTACAATATTGTAGTATGGTCTCGTATGAGAGGAGGTCCATTGGGGAGACACTATACATTTCCGCACCAGGTGACATGAACCACTATGACAGAATGCTAGATGAGAATTCTATCTTCCCTCTTATAGAAAGGCAAATTAGGAAAAGGACACTCCTGAATCTACATAGGTAAGTCCATTTCTACCTAATGGCTGAACTTCAAAATTATGATTCACAGTCATAAATGAATATCTGAGGCCATCTGTCTAATCATCAGAGGCAGTCTTCAGCAGGGCTCTCCTCTTCAACAGATCATTCTCCATCTGGGCTAATAAGCAAACAAAAGCTGCTCTTGTTTTTGGAGGAAAACACTTAAGGAAGACCCTGCTGATACATTCACTGTGCCTTATGTGCACCAGATGTAAACATAGAACTTAAAACTAGCTGCAAAGACTCTTGGATACTTTTCTCGGATCAATCAAATGATACCAGGAGGGCATTTCATTTTTTGCATGTTGTTCACAATGCAGAGCAAACAGCACAGCAACGAGACTGTGAATATTCGAACCACTGGAGTGATCCTCACAATGGCACTATTTTTGTACAGGTCTACCACATCAGACAAACTGATAAAGACAGGGGCGGGGGGGGGGGGGGGGGGGGGGGGGTATCCATGGAAAAAATTGAATACAAGTTTTTCAAAAAATGAGTAACTCCCATTATCTAAATTGTTTTCCTTGCTTCCCATCCAAACTGAAACCACAGGTGTGTTGTTTTGGAAGAGGTGTGAGGAGAATAATAGGACTGTGATTCTATATCATGCTGGTAGAACAGACATCTTTGTGAAGGTAACTGCAGAAGCACCCAGCAGCTTCCCAACTCTTTCTTGGTACACACTGGGATGTGATCTTGCAGAAGGGTGCATTGGATGCTACCTTCTCCAAAAGTGAAAAATACATTAAAAAAATTAGCAGGTATAAATCCTAATTAGACTTTTGTATGCCAGCCAAAGAAATCAGCCTATGAGTCCTATGGACTGGCACAGGAGTCTCAGACCCTGTCAAGGTTCTTTCACCAATATTATGAACTGGGATCGAAGGTTTTTTTCTCTATCAATTTTCCAGGAAGATAATTCAACAACACTGAGCTGATTCTGAGTAACTCTGAAGGTAAATTGGCCACACTAATTTGAAGGGGAAAAGTGCTGAAAGTCAACTGCTGGTGTTGAAAAACAGCAAGTTTTCACAGCTGGAGAACATTCAAAGAATATTTGCCAACTGAATAGAGTGAGACTTAGAAGAGTTAGTGTTGGAAAAACTCAAATGAAAACTTCTTCAAAATTCATGGTGCTCAATGTGTGTTCTAGCAGATGCTATTGGAGTTCAACTCCTATGCTCTTTTAACACTGTCTCTGCTGACAAGAGCTGAAAGGAAATTTAGCCCAGCAACATCTGGAGAGGTACAGGTAAGCTAATCCAGTTTTTAAGGAGCTGTAAATATGCACCTGTTCAACTGTGAGTAGAAACAGTGAACAACGGGCAGCAAAAGTATGAGGAACACTGGAGGATTTTCAGGGCTGGGGCAAGCTCCACAGCATTGGAACTCTCCTTCTGAAGGAGAATGCTTTCTTTTTATACCTGCAAACCCTATGGAACAATTCTTTATGATGAAGTAGGAGCTGTTATTGTTTTTGTGTGCCTTTCTGACTTACTGTGACCCTAAGATGAAACTTTCACAGGATTTTCTTGCTAAAATTGTTCAAAGGATGTTAGCAGTAGAGCAAAATCCGCTCTGCATGTCTGTACTCAGCCTTTGTATCTTCTCCCAGTCTCATATTACAAAGTGAATGAAAAAAAATCAAAGGCATTAATTCAACTTCTTCACATCAATGGACAGATATTGACATTTGGACATGATGCTAACAAGGATGGTATCTATATTTACCAAAATATTCTGGTATAAACTGCTCTGGCTGTGATGATGGCAGAACCTTGGTAGCAATTAAATTCACTCGCAAGGGAATCTTGGAAATTTTTTAAATGCTAGGTTACTACTATATAGCAAAGTTACGAATGAACAAGACATAGGCAACTTCTCAGTTCAATCCCCCAAAAGCTCAATCCCCTCAACTTCCAAAAGTTCCTCTGTTCACTCTCCAGGGCTCCTTCTATGCTGCCATATAATCCAGATTATCAAATCAGATAATCCACATTATCTTCTTTGAACTGGATTGTCTGAGTCTACACTTCCCTATAATCCAGTTCAAAGCAGATACTCTGGATTTTAAATAGCTGTGTAGGGGGGACTTCTAGTCTGAGTTGTGTTATCAGATTCTTTCCCACACAGGGCCCAGATGTTTTCATTCTGTTTTCATTCCTCAACCTTGGCCGTGAACTCATGACATGGAGGTGTTTTGGTGTCTTGAACACACCAGATATGTGTCTATGATAGATGTTCCCTCATACACACACACACACACACACACACACACACACATGCACACACACAGAAATACAGGCAAGGAAGGCATAAACATATAAAACAAGAAAGCAAGGATAGATCATGATGAGTAGGAATGGTACACTATTTAGGTTATAAAAAGATACAGTAAATGAAATTTCTTGGTCATCTTTGGTGCTTGGACATCTTTCCAGTGCATCCACTCAGGATCGGGGAAATGTTTTGAATACACCAAATGTTGCAAGCTACCATTACAATGTCTAGAAGCAGGCTGCAATGGAAAATGTGGTGTACCTAGGAAAATGGAACGACTGGATGACGTGACTGGGCAATATTTTTAACACGGAGACCCTAATGATACGTGTTTTTATTGATTTTGCTTTGTTTTATATTTATATTAATGTTTAAATTGTATTTTATGGTTTTGGTGTTGACTGTAAACTGCCCTGAGTCGACTGTAGGTTGAGAGGGGCGGTATATAAATATAGCAAATAAATAAATAAATAAATAAATAAATAAATAAATACATTGTGTGGTAACTGAAGCTGAGCAGTTATTGGGGTGATGACTTTGACTGGATAAGTACCTACAAATTTTGGAGCCAGTTTCTTTAAAGGTTTGAGAGCTTTTAAGTATTTAGTTGATAGATACAGTTGTTTCCCCCTTTTCCAGATTAACAGCTGGAAGCAGCGGTTCTCCTGCAAATCTAGCCACACATCATGTGGATTCCAGACAGCAGTTGCAAGGTGAGTCTGCTTCTTTGACCTAAATAAAAGCAGCCAAGGACTCCAAAACCCATCAACCTGGTGACAGAGACCAAATTCACTACTGCATTCCATATTAACTGTTCTGCATCAACTTCCCCTCTGATACTTTGCAGCCAAGATTATGAATGTTTAACATATTTCTTTTCCCACTACCCTCCTCCTGTGATTTTAATTGCTGACAGCTTTGGCTGTTAGATCAATTGCTCAATTGCAGATAAAAAAACACTGAAGTGGAGATTTCTCAGATTACTCACATTATTGTAAATAATTACAAGTGATTCTTGCAGTTTAAAGTAGCATTGAACTCCCCTCCATCTGCATCTCCTCAAGCTTCTGATGTCCTGGTGGAATAGAAGTCACACAACCACAGGTTTTCTTTTTATATTCACAAAAGTTACATCATAGATTGAGTATTTCAAATATCTATCTGATGTTCCAGATAGATAGATTGCCTTTGGACAATAGGCAATTATTTTTCATCAACAGTGCAGGAAGGTAGCATACAATTGACTTGCTGATTGCTTGTATTAAGAATGGGAAAAGCTCTCTTTAGGCCTTTGTGCCAGCCTGGTACTGTTATGTAGTTGGGCATGAGAATAATTTCATTTTGGGGTATGAATTTGCCCTGATTCAGATAGAGTAGCATTGTGTATTTCTCCATTCTGAAGTGGACGAGCATTTCACAAGGCTGTCTCCAAAATGTCAATTACCATAGCATCTTTTGGCAGTAGGTGCCCTCCCAAACTCACTTTGGGGGCAGGCTGGAGTCTACACAGTCTAGCCAGGTTGATACCACATTTGAAAGTCACCCCCCAGTTGGCTGGACATCAGCAGAAGTACCCACATGACCAGGAAGGAGGAGGGAGCTGATCTCACCACCTTCTTCCTGGCTGTGCTGGTGCCTCTGCAAATGTCAGAATGGGGTGCCTGTGATAACTAGAAGCTCATGTAGAGCTCTCTGGCTGGCTAAGAATGGTGACAGCACTGAGACAGACATAATCAGTCTCTCTTTTTCATGTGTTGATGACCACAGGGAAAGGATTATGGTGGTGGTGTTTTATGTGGATAGCGGTCAGAATTGGAACCAGTTCAGTTGTTCACACTACCCTGAAGCCATGGGAGGCTCTAGAGTTTCAAGCAATCTCTAGAGCAGGGGTCCTCAAACTAAGGCCCAGCGGCCGGATATGGCCCTCCAAGGTCATTTACCAGGCCCTCATTCAGGATCAACCTAAGTCTGAAATGACTTGAAAGCACACAACAACAACAGCAGCAGCAACAACAACAACAACAATCTTATCTCATCAGCCAAAAGCAGGCCCACACTTCCCAATAAAACACTAATAAGTTTATATTTGTTAAAATTCTTCATTTAATTTTTTGCATTGTTTTTTGTACTACAAATAAGACATGTGCAGTGTGCATAAGAATTCATTCATGGCTTTTTTTTCTTCAAATTTTAATCTGGCCTTCCGACAGTCAGAGGGACTGTGACCTGGCCCTCTGTTTAAAAAGTTTGAGGACGCCTGCTCTAAAGCAAAGACAGATTAAGCTGCAATACTCACTGGAACTGAAGGAATGTTGTGAAGACAGCCAGCACCCAAGTCAGGGTTAGCCCAGGTTTTTCATTTCCATATTGAGAAGTCCTCAATCCTGACCTTACAAGGAACCTAACATCAAGGGAAGCAAAGGGGAAGTGGAGTAGGAAGATAACGGAAGAATTCTGGGAGTTGTAATCTCAGAAAGTAACTTTCCAACTCTTTGGCTGTCAACATAATTCTCCCTCCATCTGCATATGGAAGAACAACAAAACACTGGCACAACACTGTCTTGATAACCAAGTGCTCCTGACAGAGGAGGACTCTGGAACAAGCAACAACATAACAAAATCAGAAAAGCACACATCAAGCAGTCCAAAACCTTAAACAGTTGGCAGTAGGCATCAAATTTGAGACAACTGAGATGACAAAAGGGCATAAGAGAAACATGCTTGCCTTTGACCTCGTTTGTCCAAGACAATTTTCCAGGCTATTAATGCTCTTAATGCTTGCCCCCCTTTCAGCCCACTCCCCTTATCCCCCCACACAATGTGCCATAATTAAATGGTATGTCAAATGTTCACTGCTCACATTGGATATTGCAGTAATCCGTGCTTTCCACCCCAGTTTCAATCAAATCTCCTCCATTATGTCAATGAGTTGGTAATGCTGTTTCCACCCTGCAAGCAACTTCCCCCCATCTTCTCCAGAATATCCCCAGTAGCTACAAAAGGTAGGTTGCAAACCTGTATTTGTGGCTTTGCACCAAAGTGAAATGCTAGCATTTTGCAGTGTAACAATTAATCTATTGGGTTTTTTCTTCATGGGTAAAAAAGAAAATAACACCCCTAAATAGGTCAGTGTTAAACCTTATATTGTTGTTCCCCTTAAATGACATCTTTACGGTCTAAGTCAGGGTGTCCAACCTTTTTAAGCCAAGGGCCAGTTCATGGTCTCTCAGCCTATTAGGGGGCCAGACTATAGTTTGAAAAAAAAAACATGAACACATTCCTAAGCACACTACACATATATTATTTGAAGTGCAAAAAAAAAAAAAACTCACAAAAGAACAATACAATATATAAAATGAAAAACACTTTTAACCAACATAAACGTACCAATCTTTCAATGGGAAATGTGGGACTGCTTTTGGCTGATGAGAGAGTCAAGTTGATTAGGGTTGTTGTTACTATAGTTGCTATAGTGGACCTAATATTCATATGTGCCAGGAGAGCTCTGGAGAAGGGGGAATGGTGTCTGGATAAATTATTTTCCTTTTTTAAGGCTCTTCCGAGGGGTTTGAGGAGAGCATTAGAGCTCTCTCAGATATTCATAGAGCCCAGAAAATGCGGACAGCCACCTCAGAAGTCTCAGGACACCACCAACAGCTGGAAAGACCGGGGTCTTTCAAGAAGACAAATTACCTCGGAACAAAGCAGAGTTCTCCTACTTTGTCCTGAAAGCATTTGTTTTTACATGGGCCATTCTTTGGATGCCCCACATGAAAAGGGAGGAGGGAGCGCATTTTGGGTGCTGTCTGGATGCGCCCTTAGAAAGAATATTTTCTTCTTATCATCGATTATAATATTAGCCTGCTTTCTTGCCTATCTGTCTATATAGTTATCTACCTATATCTATCTGATTATCCATCTGACATCACCCTACACCACTGGAGAAATTACACTGCTTAGCCGGTATTGCACCACCTGACATCCGCCGGGAAGTAGCAGCCAATAGTGAAAGGACCAAGGCAGAGACATCTCCAGCTCATCCCTTGTTTGGGTATCAGCCAGCATGTCAATGACTTAAATCAAGAAATTTAAATCAAGAAATTTCTAAGATCTACAGAGACACTAGCTGGAACACCTCAGCAAGCGAGAGTCCAAAAGTGGCAGGCTCAAACTCAGAGCCTCAATCAATGGCTGATACCAAATGAGAAACTCCCCCCTGGGCACACAGAAGACTGGGTGACTTAGAAGGCGCTGAACAGACTGCACTCTGGCACCATGAGATGCAGAGCCAACCTTCAGAAATGGGGCTACAAAGTGGAATCCTCGATATGCGAATGTGGAGAAGAGCAATCTACAGACCACCTGCTGCAATGCAGCCTGAGCCCTGCCACACGCACAATGGAGCACTCCAAGTGGCCAGATACTGGTCAAAGGACATCTAATCAACCACCAAGCTTGCAAACTCTGTGTCTTTTGTATGTTTGTTTGTTTGTGCTGTCAAAAATGTAATACAACTGTTCAGTTGCTTGACACGATTAATAAATTCATTACATTCTCCCAAAAATGGGACTTTATGTGGCTTACATGATAGGTTAAAATAAAATGGCTAAATGATATGAGGTTCACAATTTTAAAAGCATTAAATAATCAAATCCATTAAAACTTTACTGTAAGATATTAATTTAAAATAATTAATAACAAACCTCTCCCCTCTCTTTTGCACACAAACAAGTTGAGCATCCCTTATCTGGAATTCCGAAATCCAAAATACTTCAAATTTAAGAATTGTTCACATGGTTAACTGAGACAGTGACACCTATGATTTCTGATGGATCAATGTATGCAAACTTTGTTTCAACCAGAAAATTATTTTTGAATAATATGATTTAAAAATTCCCTTCAGGCTGTGTGTATAAGGGATATTTGAAACATAAATAAAACTTGTGTTTAGACTTGGATCCCATCTGCAAGATAACTGCAAGATGTACATATATGAGAATACAGATATTTCAAACAAAACAAAACAATCAAATACAAAATACTTCTGGCATTTCAGATAAGGAATCCTCAACCTGTACTACAAACAGCTGTTCGCTCCAGTAAAATAATTTAAGAAAGCATTGCCTTGGCTGCCATCTAGTGGCATTATGGAAGCAGTGGAGTAGGGTCACTCATTCTAAAGCCTTGACAGAAGCTAACCAACTAGGGAAGTAAATAACTGACCATTTCATCTTTACAGTCGAATACACATAGTATTCTCTTCACTAGAAAACACATAAAGTTCTACATAGTTGTCACAAGATAGATTTCTAAGGGCCCTTCCACACAGCCCTATATCCCAGAATATCAAGGCAGAAAACCCACATTATCTGAGTGTGGACTCAGATAACCCAGTTCAAAGCAGATATTGTGGGATTTTCTGCCTTGATATTCTGGGATATAGGATTGTGTGGAAGGGCCCTGAGTCTGGTGAAAGGCAAATGATTGTTCTTTGATTAATTGAAGCACAAGAGAACTTCTGGTCATGATTTGGGAAATTTCAAGGCCGAAACTGAAAACTTTCCTTCTCAAAACACTTGAGGCAGCATATTCCACTGCTGAACAACTCTGACAGCCAGGATGTACAAACAAATGTTGCTATCAGTCCCCAATGTCCACACCAGTCCTTTGAAACCTCACATTTGTGTAAGAAAGGGATAATTGTGGACTGATATTCACTTCCTCATTCTCAATACTTTCTTAACATCACACCTAGAACCACTCCCTTTACTCCAAAAACCTTTTGGTGTGAGGCCTGTGAAATGATGAGTTGTAAAAAGTTGAAATAGTGACCAGAAGTGATGTCATGTCACTTTTGCATACTTTCTGGCAGATACAGCCACTGGGGATGGGGAATTGGTCCCTGCTCTTCTATAGTCACCTAGTTTAGGTAGATTACAGAGCCGATGAGGGTAGTAAAGACAACTTAGGAGGACATATGTGAGTTCTTCAAAAAGTTACTGCACGTTTATATTTTCATTGAAAACTGTGAGAGTGGGAAGAGTAATTTATCATATCTGAGACTGTGATGTGATTAGTCTGTCTAGCAAGCCAGATGACCTTGCAGTTTAGCATAAGAGTTGCCACACTCTTCTGACGATGAAACTTATAAATTGCACCAAAGAGGACTCAGTGTTCTGTCATAATGCTTTTTGTGGGTAGAAGGTGTGTGGAGAGCACAAACTCATCTATGCATTGCACTCAGTAAACTCTTGTAGTTGTCTGTGAGTGGATTGAAATATTCAGAAATGGCCAAACTCGTATCACAGATGCAGAGTGCTCCAGACGTCCAGGTACATCAGCCATGGGCAAACTGTCATCTGGGTATTTTGGATTTCAACTCCTACAATCCTAACGGCCAGTAAGCTGGCTGGGATTTCTGGGATTCAAATTCAAAACACTGGGACTGGAGGGCCAAAGTTTGTTCAAGCCTAAGCCACAGCCATGACTATGAAGAATGAAGAGAGAACCCTGGAACTGATTTGCAAAAACAGAATAACAACATTCGAAGAGGTTGCAGGAAATCTGAATGTGAGTGTTGGATTACCTATGCCCTGATTCATGACGGTGTCAGTAAAATGGGTGTCGGGTGGATGTTTCAGCAACTGTTAGAGGAGCTTTAAGAGGAAGATTTCCATGTGATGATGATGTGAAAGTATCATTGTATCAGTGGCTTTATTCACAACCCAAAACATTTTTTTTTGGCTGATGGCATTAAAAGGTTGGTATGATGCTGAGAAAAATGCATTGCAAAGGAAGGTGACTATGTCAAAAAGTGATGTAATTTGTTTTTGAAATTCTTAATAGAGTTTTTAAAAGGTGGAAACTTTTTGAAGGCCCTTAGTATAATGATGATGATGATGATGATGATGATGATGATGATGATGATGATGATGATGTTTATATGTAAGACCTACATAAAAATAGTGGCCTACAATGTGCTTACCTGTCATTTAGAATAGTAGTCTCTCGTCACATTTCATTTCCGGTGTTGCAGATACTTTGGCTGTAACTGTCATCACTCAATCACAGTGTAAGTATTCATATGAAAAGATATGCTATGTCAGAACAATGCAACTCCTCAAACAGAATATCAATATTGCATCATGATTGGGTGCTGTTGTATTGTGTACAATGAGCAAGGCACTCACAATGAGCAATTGCAATGCGAAATATGCAACCAGAGTGCATGATGTATAGCCGCAATGCTCACTGGATGTGTACTCCATTTCTGCCCCTAACAGCAGATAATGTCTGTTTTGCTGTTGCGGATAATTTGTGGGTAGGGTGATGTACATATGAGTATACCACTAATAGGATGTCAGCCAGAATGAGCTGGATTTTTTTGAGATTTGGCTCCTTCCCTCCAGAGTAACGAAATCAAATTGAATCAAACATTACAATCATTTTGGTTTTTGCATGTATCTAAAAACAGTTTCTTTACAAGGAGAGCAAGCAAAACATTGCATAGATCCAGATTCTTTTACAGGTTTCCCATGTCAAAAAAAAATAGCATAGGTGACAGCATGACATTTCACAATCAAAAAGTCCATTTTTTACAGTACATCAGAGGGGGGAAACATAGGACAAATGCACACTGTAGCTGCAGGTTTGGTTTGGCTTACATTCTGGGAAAGGGAACCGGAAACCTGAAATGGAGAACTAAAAATAATTTGGTGGCAAATGTGGCCAAGTGGAATACATTCAAGCTTCAATAGGGTAACATTGTGTTGGAGTCTCCCACAAACATGACACTTTCTCTCACACTTCTTCCACTTCATGGTAATATGAACCTATCCCAGTTGTGTGTCACATAAACAAAGTACTTTACCCAAATGGAGGAAAGACAAAGACTGCTGTATTTTTCTAACCATGGAAAGAAAACTTGGAAGGTGCTTTGCTTTCCTGTATCACTTTGCATATTGTACAGTGGAAATACCAGGTATCTGTTTTGCGATTCAGATTGTTAACCTGGCTGGGGGAGGCTCATTATGCCTCAAATTGTTGGGACAAAACTCTTTATATTTCAAGAACAGAAGATTAATAGGTCATCAGGACTTCTACACCTCAGGGATTTTCTTTTGTGAACCCACAGACACAAAAATCATGGGATGCAGTTCTTCTGTCTGTTTTGTTTTGCAGTAGGTTTTTAGGAGATCAGGCAAAGTTTATCTCATCTCCTTCTATCTGGATTCTCTAACTGGTGACCTTTTGTATGTGAAACACATCCTCTACCACAGATTTCTTCCCATATTCTAACAAAAATCTTATTTGCACCTTCTCCAAAAACCCATCAATTAGCATTTTAAGGGAACAGCCTGACCTATCCTTTGTAGTGCCATCCGGGTTTTCAATGAGAAGCAGGAATATACAATTATAGCTATAACTGAAAGAAATAGAATTTAATAAAAGAATTCCTGCCTGATTCTGCTGATTGGGTCAATTTAATCAGAGCAAGCAACCAATCCCATTAAAGTATAAGGAGGAAGGGGGAGGGGATAAGGAAGCAACCCTTCCCACACATGCATTCACATAGAGTTTTTGGCAATTTTGTGGTACAGGTGTTGGATGAAGTTGAAATCTCTTGATTCCTCTCTAGCTATTGAATATATCTTGAATCTGGTTCATTCCATTTTCAATAGTATTATTTTTTTAAAATGTCATTGTGGTTGTGGTCTTGTAATAAACAGTTCCCATCACGTTCCTCTTTAAAGCTTTTCCCACATAGGGCAAGCCATATTTGTGAGGTTGTGTCTTTTCTCTGGCTTCCTTTGAAACTTATTGCACAAGTATACTTGCATTTCTGTTCTCTATGAAATTCCATATCTGTTACTCTATAGAACTCAGAGTTGCAAACATAGCTAAATCCAGGACTTGTCCTTTTCCCAAACTATTGGAATCTTGTTGGAATTACATGATGACAGCAGCAATTCTTTCCCATCAACACTGGGCACTAGAGTCTGAGAGATGGACATTTAATTTTTTTCAGTGCCTCTCACCAATGTTAGCTTAGTGCTTTTTCAGAAAATCAAAAGGGCAGCTCCCAGGCTAGCTGGCTAACCCTGGGGCCTTAATTTGTTTTTGTAAAAAACCCATAAGTAAAGCAGAAGTGAACACTGTGCACTTCTTGTTCTAAAAACAAGGCCCACCTTGAGCCTAAAAACATTTCATAAATGCCCATTAAAGCCACTAGAGCAGTAGTGTCCAATCTTTGGTCTTCCAGGTGTTTGGGACACCAACTCCCAGAAACCCTAGCCAGCTTGTCCAATGCTCAGGAATTCTGGGAGCTGAAGTAGAAAACACCCAGAGGACCAAAGGTTGGACTCCACTGACCTTAAGTGTCTGGAAGCGGGAGGATTTGGAGGAAAAAAATGGGGTATTTTTGAGGTCTATTGAGTGGTGCAATCACTCAAAGGTCTCTTTGGGGGTTAATGCCTCTGTCCTAAAAGTATACAAAGATATTCCAATACAGCCAAATAAATTTGTCAGGAAACAATGTCTTCTCCTTGCCCCAACAACAGCCATACAATCAGGAACCTGGAAAAAGTCCAGATTCTGAAGCCCACTACACACATACTATGGCACCAGCTTTTTATCACTTACAACAAAAAGTACCATTCTAACTCATGTATATGTTAAACATTTTCATCAAAATTTGACCTCAAAAACATGGATCAACCTATCCACAGGCCAATATATGTATATAAAAAACCCTTCTCTGAGTAGAGTGCCAAAAGGCATTTTTCAATGTATGGGTGTGAAAATGGTAGCTGGTCCCCTGAGACAGCATTGGTGCTTTTTCCTCTATGAGGAATGACCCTCAGTTTATCAACAGGTCACATCAAAATCCATAATGTTGGCCCTAAACTTGCCCTTGACAAATACATTGGCTTATATATGGGTATATACGGTATACTACACCACAGTAAAATGACTCCCATTGAAACAAGATACCATATCTAATTACCCAAGCAGTCACCAAAAGAGCCTATCAGTGGGCTGTTGTAGGTTTTTCGGGCTGTATGGCCATGTTATGGAAGCATTCTCTCCTGATGTTTTGTCTACATTTGTGGCAAGCATCCTCAGAGGTTGCGAGGTCCTCACAACCTCTGAGGATGCCTGCCACAGATTCAGGTGAAACATTAGGAGAGAATGCTTCTAGAACATAGCCATACAGCCTGAAAAACCTACAACAACCCAGTGATTCCGGCCATGAAAGCCTTCGACAATACATTGAGCCTATTAGTTTTGGGCAACCAGTAGAAGACCAGGAGATGTTCAGAAGAATTTGCCTTTCATGGAATGTTTCCTTTTCTTCTAGGTAAGTGTTATAGTGCATGAGAACCTGCTGTCTGAATGAGCACTAAGGGAAGACAATTCAATACAGGAGACAAAATACTGGAAGAAGGAAAAGACAAGAATTGTGCTGTAAGAGGCCTGCTGCAGGTCAAAAGGTGTTGATTCACACATGCACGGTCATCACTTGAGTTATAGTTCAATGACCTGGAGCTGAATTATGAATGGCTTCCTTTGGAAATTATGGTGCTTGAGGTGCTGTAAAAAACTGATTTGTGGTACTTTACCTGTGATGACTGGTTCACATATGTGAGTCCATCAAGAACGTTGCAGCCAATGAAAGATGAACAGGAAGGGAAAGAAGTAAGATCCAAGAAAGGCCTTGGAAATTTCTGGCTAGGAACAGCAATGGGCCAGACAAATCTCACATACATTATAAGAAGTTGGCATTGACTTGAATACATGGCCCACAAGAAGTGGTATTTTGTCTTAAGTGCTTTGTACAGGAATGGTCTGAAGCTATGTTTAGCCCTTCTTTAAATAAATTAACACTGTGATGCTACAAACTTTTGTGATATTCTGAGGTCACACAAAAACGCAGTGTCTAAAATAAATCCCTCATTGGGCCAAGCAAGAGAAACACAGTCCCCTGCCCTATAGACACCACTGTTTTGACTGCTCTGAAAATTGCAAGATGGTGGCAGTCCATTCTAAAAAGCCATCAAGATGGTGGCAAAAGTCTTTCTCTGAGATCTTCCCAAGCCCATGTCTCTCCATGGGAAAAGGCCTCAAAGCTCTTGGCAACATCTACATTTCAAGGTGGAAAGGCCAGTGCACTTGTTTTGCGGTGTGCTTTTTCTCCACAGAAAAATACTAAATTATACCATAACTGCATTGAATTGTTCACCCTGAAAAGTCTATGTGTATGAACAAAAATAAAATAATATCAATCATTTTACAGGAAAAGACTAATACATATTCTTTTGACATAGTATCTTGATTGAAAGTCACTTGTCACATCCAAAGTGCTATACATTGTCTTGAGATTGATGAGGACATTTGTTCTTCTGGAGGTCACAGTTGCCATTTTCAGATGTGTTGGAACTGCCTGGAATGGATTCTGGTGGAGGAGGTTTGTAGAGCAGGCAGGCGAGCAGAAAGAACAATGATCCCATCACCTGTAATCATAGGAGACGTGACTGTAGCAACCACTTTCTGACTGAACTTTGCCAACTCCCTCTCCATCCCATTTTCCCTGTGTGCTGGACTGTATAGCAATAAATATTACTCCGGATGCTAGGTTAGCATTACTAATGAATGCCACAAAGTTGAATTTAGAAATGGAAAAGAAAGAATCTGTGATTATTTTATTCACAGTGGCAAGAATCACAATCGCAAGGAATTGGAAAATAGTAACTAATCTTACAGTGGAAGCATGGCATAGGGAGGCATGGAACATAGCCTTAAATGATAAACTATCAATGGAAATGAGGGTATTCAGGGGGAAAACTAACAGATCAGGTTTTGATGCATATTGGTCGGTATTTATTAAATATGTTTTAGAGAGTGAAAATGGAAAACAATATAACCTTGTTGGTCAGGAATTTTGGATATGACATTTGATTAATGGTTGACTTATAAATATATGGCAAAGGAAAGGATACTTGTTCAGGCCTTGGTGGTGGGGCTATGTGTTTGTAAAATAGTCACTGTTTTGGGTTGTTGTAGGTTTTTCCAGGCTGTATGGCCATGTTCTAGCGGCATTTTCTCCTGCCACCTTCTCAGTTCCAACAGACCTCACTACCTCTGAGAATGCTTGCCATAGATGCAGGCAAAACGTCAGGAGAAATGCCTCTAGAACATGGCCATATAGCTCGGAAAAACCTACAACAACCCAGTGATTCCGGCCATGAAAGCCTTCGACAATACATATTCACTGTTTTGTCGAAGTAAGTTGTTAATGTATGTAAATAAAAAAAAACTACAATTAAAAAAAACAGAGAAGGCACACACAATCACAGGACTCCCTGCCCCACAAAATACATTGGCCCAATCCCCTCCACCACTGTTTTCTCTTGGGGTCCAAAGCTTTCTCTGTGTGTGTGTGTGGGGGGGGGGGGGCTTCAAGTTCCCTGTGAAGTTCTGTGGTTTCTTGAGATATTCTTTAATAGAGGTATTCTTAAATAAGGAATATTCAGAGGTGGTTTTACCAGTTCCTTTCTTTGAAATATAGCCTTCAATACCTGGCCATCATTGACAGTCCTATCCAAGTACTAACCTTGACCCTGCTTAGTTTTCAAGATCGGATGGGAATCGTACCTTTGGGCAAAGGAAAAATCAAGTGTTGTGTGTGCTGCTTGGTTAGCTTTAACCTCTTCTTTATTCATTTTTTTTTAAAAAAATACTGATATTACTGTTGTATGTAATCTGGAGGAGTATTTAGCCATGTAAGTCCCAAATACATTCTGATAAATACCATTCATGCACAGGTTTACCACTTTAGTGAGAAAAAGATTTGTTTTGATGTCTAAGCAGCATCAAGTTTTTCCAAGTGACTAGTCTTCGTGTCCTCTACTTCTATGGAACAGGACAAAAAGAACATGAAAAGCCCTTATGCTAAATTAGCTAAGATTTATCAGAAAGATAATTCTGGATTACCTTGTATATAAGGCCAGCAGTCAGGGTGTATCGACTCATGGCAAAATTCTGATACACAAAGCAAGACCCTTGTTCACCGCATTGGTTCTGCCAGAGGAGGCATGATTTGTCAATCATTGACCCAAAGGCAATTGGTCCTGGAATGCCACCTAGACAGAGACAGTAATGAGAAAGATCTGCTGACAAATATATAATTACAAAATTTTGTTCAACAGTTGGACGAATTCCTTCTTTGTAGAACTCAGTAAGATGTTTCCGACTGTAGACATTGGCCTTAGATTTGTTCCAAAAGTTTCCATCACCGGCAGTTAGAGAAAGTTCAGTGATTAAATGGAAATAATGACTCAGGAAGTCTTAGACAGAGCAAACTTGCTAGGATCATTTTTTGATATTTCTCAAAGCACAAGTTCCAGTATCAATGTTTTATATGCAAACACGTAACTCCCTTGAATAACAGAATAATTTATATTCTTTGGGTGAATGCAAGCCTCCAGTCTGTTCATCAACACTCTGTACAGTATTTTCAGACAGATAGCACTTCAGAATGCAAAGATGTTCAGTAAAAAATAAAATTAATGTTTTGTCCTGATCCCAAAGTTCAACCATCTACAGTTATCTCTAAGATTCAAACTTCTCTGAATGACTGAAGGTGCACAGTGTTGAAAATCAACCCACTCCAACCTCTGCTTAAAAACCTCAAGAGAAGGGGACCCCATTTTGAGGCAACATATTCCTCTTATCCTCAGGAAGTACTTCCTAATATTTAGGTGGATTTTCCTCCTTCAATTTGAATCCATTGCTCCATGTCCTAGTCTCTGGAGCAGCAGAAAACAAGCTTCCTCCCTCCTCAAAATGACATCCTTTCAAATACTTGAACATGGCTACCATGTCCTCTCTCAACCTTCTTTTCTCCAGGCTAAACATACCCAACTGCCTAAGCCATTTCTCATACCTTTGATCATTTTGTTCACCTTTTCTGGACACATTTTAGCTTTTCAATATTTTTATTGAATTTGTGGTGCCCAGAGTTGGATGCAATACTTCAAGTAAGATCTGACCAAAGCCATGGCAGTTCAAGTAGTGTCATGCTGCATTAATTCCAAAGTGTACATGCACTCTAACTATCTGATGAACTCTGATGATCCATATGAAAGCTAAAGCCTTTTATACCAGTAAGTCTCTAATGCCATAAGAACCTCTGGTCTTGGTGTATATCCACCAACTACACACATTTATGCTGAGGAATAACAGTGACAGAAACTCTTTTGATTAAACAGTAGATGACCCAATTTGACTATGTACTGTACCTAGAGTCCTTACTACAATCCACTGGATTCCTAGGGCGAAGGACCGCTGCCGGTCAGGAACACACCTAGGATATATAAAATAAACATTTAGAAACCATGGCTAGAATAGAATAGAGTAGCTTTATTTGTCATTGTGCTATTGCAAAATGAAATTACACACTTTTCCCACACACACCACAAAACAACATACTAATCCCTCCACACACCCCATCACCATCACATCAGTGTGAGACCATTCTTAAACTGCAGGTGTCCAATTGGTGGCTTCCAGGCCATTGAGGCTGTTTTACATGGTTTTAAATGAGCTATACAAAAGGATGCATCACCTTGTATTGCTCTTTTAAGGTGTAAATTAAACTCAGGTCTGTGGCTTTCTTGACTGAGTTTATCTATTCGTAATGCAGTCTTCCTCTTTCTGTACCGCCTTCTATCTTACTGAGCATTATTTCCCAGTGAAGTATATATCTTCTCAAGATATATCCAAACTATGATGATCTCAGATTAGTCATTGTGCCTTCTAGAGAGAGTTCAGCCTTGATTTGCTCAAGGCTCCACTTATTTGTCTTTTTTGGCAGTGTCTGTGGTTCCAGAACTCTTCTCTGGCACCACATTTCAAATAATTTGATTCTTTTCTTGTCAAATTTCCCCATTGTTCAGTTTTTATGATCATACATAGAAATGAGACATTGTAATAAATTTGCCTTTGTTATTCAGTAATATAGACTTGCAGCCAAAGGTAAAATGGTATAAGTGCAGAGTAATATGCTGTAAGCAACACTGGAATTATATAGTGATTTGGGGAACAAGCCAATTGGCTGCCTCTGACATGTTGTGAGTAGCTGAGTCTCATTCCTCTGGCTTACCTTAGAGTAGCTGTAAGAGCAGGAATACTGCTTAGGAATGTGAAGAGAATGACAACAAAGATGAAAATAAGAAGAATTGTCCTCTTTTCACATGAAGATGAACATTTCCCTGCTGTAGCCAAGCCAGATGAAGAGGAAGCAGAACTCGGAATACAGCTACACTCATGGTAAACCTTGGTAAGAATAAAGCCAACAGTATCAGTTTGAAAGACGCCCCAGTTTTGCAAAGTTATATACTCCAGATCACTGTAGATCAAGCGAGAATCTAAATAACAATGTGCACCAGAAAAGGTGTCTAGCAAAGGATTCCACTTGTGGAAGGAAATAATACATAACACTGTTCCCAAGTAACACAAAAATTAGGTTTATGCATCGAGCAGTGGTTCTCAACCTGTGGGTTCCCAGATGTTTTGGCCTTCAACTTCCATAAATCCTAACAGCTGGTAAACTGGCTGGGATTTCTGGGAGTTGTAGGACAAAACACCTGGGAACCCACAGGATGAGAACCACTCCAGTAGAGCAAAATGAAACAAAAGACTGGCGGGAATGAGAGACAGGGCCTTCTCGGCTGCGGCTCCCCCACCTGTGAAACACGCTTCCCAACAAGATAAGATTGGCTTCTTCCCTACTGTCGTTTAGGAAGAAACTGAAATCTTGGTTCTGGGGCCAGGCTTTTGGTCAGCAGGCATAATTAGCACTTTAGATATGGAATCTGACTGGAGTGGCGATACAGCTGACTATGTTGTTTTTATTGTTTTTAATTAATGTTCTATTTATTGTATTTAATTGTTGTATTATTGCATTGTTATATGTAGTGGCATCAAATTGTTGCCAAGTGTAAGCCATCCTGTGTCCCCTTTTGGGGGTTGAGAAGGACGGAGTGGAAATAATGGAAATAATAATAATAAAAAAAATCAGCTTTTCGCATAGTATTTTTTTCTGACTGTAAGTAGGACACACCATTGCTCCTACTGTTGATGGGCAATTGTTTGGATAAGCTCAGATAACAAGTTTAGGGATGGAAAGAATAGTTTTTATTATTCGGTTCCCTATCTACCTACCTATCTATCTATAATAGAACAATGAGACTTTTGTGCTGTTTTCTCTGACTATTTGAAGGTATCAAATTTTTGCAGAGGGTTTGTTTGTTTGCATATTTTCTGTATACAACATATTTTTTATTGTGCACAGAAACATGTTTGAGTTTTCTTCTGAACAGAAAACATGCATTTCCGTGCAACAGATACCTCCTAGTGAAGAAAATCCACATGTTTTGCAACACAGAAAAATCTTCTGTAACATTTCAATGTGCAGAAAATGCTGAGCAAAAACATGATTTTTCTCCATCAGCAGAAAATTTCAGTAGTGTTTTACTCTTACATATGATGAAAAACTCATGAATTCACATGAGAAACAATTTCCTCATTCTTTTCTCCTTGGTTGAAGCGTCTCCTTTGTTTGGAGATTTTGATAACTACTGTCCCATTTGATGGGAATGACCCCACTCCCCCAAGAGCAGGGGTGCCAAATTCATGCTTATCAAGGCCAAATCAGTCTTATGGTTGCCTTCAAAGAGCCATTGAATCTATGGACAAGGAATCCATGGATACAGAAGGTCAACTAGACTTTTTAAACATAGTGCTCTATAGCTTTTACCCATTTTGGGTCCCCAGATGTTACTGAATGACACTCCCATCACTTTTGATTATCCACCATGTTGACTGGGGATAATAGGAATTGCAATCCAACAGTACTTGTGGCTCACAGGTTGGTGAAAGCTTAAAGAGCTTTTAAAATCAGACATCATATTCACAAGCCTTGTATCTAAATTCAAAGTCCACTATTCTGCCTAAACAGAACAAACTGCAGCTTCCAGATGTTGCTGTATCACAAATCCCATTGGCTGTAGTCATGATGTCTAATGGGAGCCCCCAGTTATTAAGTTAAATCCTTGTGCTGGCAGGACTGCTGACTGATAGGTCAGCAGTTTGAATCCGGGGAGATTGGGTGGAGCTCCCTCTGTCAGCTCCAGCTCCCCATGTGTGTACATGACAGAAGCCTCCCAAAAGGATGGTAAAACATCAAACAACCCTTGCAGATGGACAATTCTCTCACACCAGAAGTGACTTGCAGTTTCTCAAGTCACCCTGACACAGAAAATAAAGATGTCTAATGTTGAGGAATACAGGAATTGTAATTGAGCATCTGGAGGGTCACATAAAATGACATGGCGAACAATGCGTTTTGACACATGTTTGGGAGCAGAAATGTTTGGGAGCAGAAATGATTTTTGGAGGGTGTGAAGAACAGGGGAGATGGAAGCTCTCCTCAGAACACACCTTTTTCCCATTCTCCTGATTTGTTGAGACTTGCTTGCAGCCAGCATGGCAAGGGGAGTAGTACATGATGTCATCATTACCGCACACAGGACTGTACATCTCTCGAAGGCAGTCACATTCCGCATTGCAAGGGGAAGACAAGTTGAGGTGGCCCTGTAGTAAGTCACTGAATAAAACATGGCAAACAAACATTGTTTGGAATGCAGCAAAGGTATCCCCTCCCCATAATTCCACATTACTGCAGGTTCAAAACAGACAGGTAATGCCTACCTTCCATCATACATTTGGGTTACTCCAGCCATGGGCATGTTAGGACAATCAATAAAAAAGATGAAAATTGCCAGCAGACTTGACAAGGTGCAAAATAAACAGAACTTGATGATTCCTGAACAACGCAGCTTGAATTTGTTCACAATGAAGCCTCCAAGGAAGGTGCCTCCTCCTCCTGCTGGAACCACAAGGTAGCCTTCCGGAGAAGAAGAAACAGGAAAGCTCACTTCAGAGCATGGATTGCTTTATTAAAATATTTATGAACCACCCAATCCCAGGTATTGTGCACAATAAAACAATAACCGAAACAATTCAAATATTTAAAACAACCAAAGTAATTTAAACAGACTCAAAGCATTGTTTTTCTTCCACATTTTAATTGTTTAAACTTCAAGTTCTGTTCATGCCATATATGGAGAATGTGTACATATTAATATTTTAAATGTTTCTTTAAAAAAATGAAGTGAAACAAACATCTAATCCACCTTTGCAATGATTCCCTCCCACCAGATTTCACAAATATACCAACTTCCCATTCAGAGCCTAGTACATATGATACTTTCATACTAATCTAGTGGATTTCAGTTTCTCAGCAAAAATATAGATCTAGGTAGTAGGGCTGGGCGGTTTCGTTTCGTTAATTCGTAATTCGTTAATAATTCGTTAATTTTTTCAATTACAAAACGATAACGAACCATTCTGGGGCAATTTTTTAAAAAAACGAATTTTTAAATAGTTTTGTAAATGCTTCGTATTTCGTTATTGTATTCGTTTCGTTATTGTTTTGAGGTCGTTTCGTTATTATTTCCGCATGTCTGGGGCAAGTTTTATGGTTGTTTTTTGTTTAATTAGTGAAAAAAAATTATAATATCACACCAACAGTCAACAACAGAGGGAGAGGGAAGCTTCAGAAGTTTTTGGAGGTTTTTTAGCGTATTTCGCGGTCGCGTCCGCCATTAACGAATCGATTCGTTATTGTTTCGGAAATCGATTCGTTAATGTTTTGTAATTTTTTTTCACATTTACGAAATTTCGTAAATATCGAACTTTTTAAAAGGAAAATTTTGTAATTATTTTAAATAACGAAACGCAAAAAACCCCCAAAAAACGAATCGATTTTAGAAACAAATTTTTCCGTTGTTACCCAGGCCTACTAGGTAGATATGGTAAGGCACGATTAATCTCCTAGCAGCTCGAATTCAGACTGTACAGATTTCCATCAGTGAGGGCATCTACCTGTACAATTAATGCAGTTTAACATCACTTTTAACTGTTTTGTCTAAATGCTATGGAATCATGATATTCATTCCTTTGTGACAGATAGCTAAAGATCTTGTAAACCTACAACTCCCAGGATTTCACAACATTGAGTCACTGAAGTTAAAGTGATGTCAAACTGCATTAATTTTACAGTGCAGATGCACTCAGTGAGATGATGACTGCATCAACTGCTGTTGCTTGGGAAGCCTGGAAATGTGTCTTCTTTTTCATTACAACCCCCAGAACCCCTCAGCCATGCTTATGGATAGATGAGGGGAGTTGTCATCTCAAAAGGTAATGTTTCCGAATTCTGGATGTGACTAATGAAGCAATCGTTTTAAGACCTGAGTTGGGAGTCTACTTTGAAGACCTAAAGTCCCACTGACTGGTCGTGTATCTGGGATATTAGTTGGCCTATGCCTCTTTAGCCCACCATATTGCAAAGATTTCATCTATGGGATGTTTTCACTTGGAAATTTGATAGATCAGGCTTTTTCATTAAGTGTCTCACTATAAAACACTGAGAATGAATATCACAAGGAAGAATTGATAGATTACTTTCCAGTATCTTCCTTTGAAAAGCCAATATGGTGTAGAGCAGCGCTTCTCAACCTGCAGATCCGGACCCCTGGGGGGGGGGTCGTGAGGGGGTGTCAAAGGGGTCACCAAAGACCATCAGAAAACATAGTATTTTCTGTTGATCATGGGGAGTTCTGTGTGGGAAGTTTGGCCCAATTCTATAATTGGTGGGATTCAGAATGCTCTGATTGTAGGTGAACTATAAATCCCAGAAACTACAAGTCCCAAATGTCAAGCTTCTGTTTTCCCCAAACTCCACCAGTGTTCACATTTGTGCATATTGAGTATTCATGCCAAGTTTGGTCCAAATCCGTCATTGTTTGAGTCCACAGTGCTCCCTGGATGAAGGTGCTTCTTTTAACTACAACTCCAAAACTCAAGGTCAATGGCCACCAGACTCTTCCAGTATTTTCTGTTGGTCATGGGAGTTCTGTGTCTCAATTTTGGTTCAGTTCCATCATTGGTTAAATTCAGAATGCTCTTTGATTGTAAGTTAACTATAAATCCCAGCAACTACAACTCCCAAATGACAAAATTAATCCCCTCCCCAACCCCACAAGTATTCAAATTTTGACATATCAGATATTTGTGCCAAATTTGGTCCAGAGAATGAAAATACATCCTGCATCTCAAATATTTACATTGCAATTCATAACAGTAGCAAAATTACAGTTATGAAGAAGCAACAAAAATAATGTTATGGTTGGGGGTCCCCACAACATGAGGAACTGTATTAAGGGGTTGCGACATTAGGAAGGTTGAGAAACACTGGCGTAGAGGTCTGAGCATTGGACTATAACTTTGTAGACCAGGGTTTGAATTCCTGCTCAGCCATGGAAACTGCCTGGGTGACCGAGGGGAAGTCACACTCTTTCAGCCTCACTGGAAGCAGGCTGAAGAAATCTTGCTAATTGTGATAGCGTGGTCTTGACTAGGAAATTACTTGAAGTCACATAATAAGAAAAAACTTTTTTCAATGGTGGTATACTTGACCCAAAAGAGTAACTTAAGCAACATTGGGAGCACATAGGTGGAAAAAATACTGATAAAGAATTGCAGTAATAATCACATCTAACACATTAAGAACCATAAGCATCACTTCTTACCAAACAAGGTTGCTGCTTCTGAGGCACTTAAACTAAACTGGGATTCAAGAAATTTGGGGCCAAAGGTTGACATGCCAGCAATAAGTGTTGCCTCCGTTGCTCCAGCTAAGCAAAGGAAGATGAAGGTTGGATTCTTTAGTAGCAGCAATACTGACCTGCAAGATGTGAAGTAAGAGGAGAAAGGAAAAGAAAGAAGCAAGTTGAAACATGCTAATATCCAATAATGGCTTTGAGAACCATTTAATAATAATAATAATAATACACTTTATCTATATTCCGCTTTATCTCCCAGAGGGACTCAGAGCAGATTACAATACACATATGAGGCAAACATTCAATGCCTTTTATACACAGTGAACAACAACATACAACACAGACAGAGGTAAAGGCCTTCCCCTTTTTCCATCTCCGGTGTATTGAGGTGATGCACAACTCCAGCCATGGGGAGGTGCTCTTGTTCCATTTTTCCATGTCAGGGAGCCTGTTGTCCATGGATATCTCTGATTGTGTTGCCGTCATGTCTGCATCTGCATGGGCGCCCTTTGACCTTCCCTCCAAGGAAGATGGTACCTATTGATCTACTTGCATTGCATGCTTTCAAACTGCTAGGTAAGCAGAAGCTAGGGCTGACAGTCGGGTGCTCATCTCGACTTGCAGCTTCGAACTGCCAACCTTCTGATCAGCAGATTTCCTGCAGTTAGTGGTTTAACCCAATACGCTAATGCAGCCCCTGCTCCACAGACTGTTAGACCATTTGGCTTGCCATTAGTACCAAGGGAAATATTGTGACAAGTTATTAAATATCAGCATCCTGATGACATAAAGCATTAATAAGACCTCGGTAGGATATGTGCCAACAGATATTTCATTTAACTGTTACTCCTTTATAACCTGCTGCTTTCCTCCTATTTTTTTTGTAAGTTTATTACATTCTTCAAAAAAGTGCTGTACTCTAAAGAGGTTAGAATTGGCTTGCTGTGAGTTTTTTGGGGCTGTATGACCATGTTCCAGTAGCATTATCTCCTGATGTTTTGCCTGCATTTGTGGCTGGCATCTTTAAAGTGATCCCATCCATGTAAGCCTTCAACAACATGAGGTTAGAATTGTTCACATACCTCTTTCCCATAATCCTCACAGCAGTCTTGCAAATTTGGGGTGAAACTGATCCAAGATCATTAAATGAGGTTCCTATGGATGAGCAAGGGTTTGAACTTGGGCATCCCAAATAGAGGGAGAAAACGTGGAGGCAGTGACAAACTTTGTATTTCAGACACAGACTGCAGCCAAGAAATCAGAAGACATTTACTTCTTGAGAGGACAGCAATGACCAATCTCGATAAAATAGTTAAGAGTAGAGACATCACACTGGCAATGAGGATCTGCATAGTTAAAGCAATGGTATTCCCCATAGTAACCTATGGATGTGGGAGCTGGACCATAGGGAAGGCTGATGCTTTTGAACTGTGGTGTTGGAGGAAAATTCTGAGAGTGCCTTGGACTGCAAGAAGATCAAAGCAGTACATACTCCAGGAAATAAAGCTCGACTGCTCATTGGGGGAAAGATATTAGAGGCACAGATGAAGTACTTTGGCCACATCATGAGAAGACAGGAAAGATTGGAGAAGACAATTAAGCTGGGAAAATGGAAGGAAAAAGGAAGAGGGGCCGACCAAGGACAAGATGGATGGATGGCATCTTTGAAGTGACTGGCTTGACTTTGAAGGAACTGGGGGTGGCCACAGCTGACAGGTAGCTCTGGTGTGGGCTGGTCCAGGAGGACATGAAGAGTCAGAGTCAACTGAATGAATAAACAACAACAATCCCGAACAGAGGTTATTATAATTTGGACACTTCCTGAGACAACACGACTCACTGGAAAAAGTGCTTGGTAAAGTAGAAGGCAGTAGGAACACAGAAAGACCACATTTCAAATGAATTGATTTAATTTTTTTTAAGCCACAGCTCCTGAGGAAGACCTATTGCAAATGTAAACCCATCTGAGGTCAATGAGAGTTGCAGTGTAAAACTCAGAGTGCATCATCTAGAGTTCTGCACCAAATGGTACCCCGTCAACAACGATTCGCCCCCATGCCTCTTCTGTCTTCACAGGATATCTGTCATACACCTGCTTTTTACTGGCGCTGCATGAGAAGAGTGAATATAATTCCTGTTTTTAAAGACAGCACCACAGACTGTTAGACCAGTTGGCTTGCCATTAGTACCAAGGGAAATATTGGCACAAGTTATTAAACAACAGCATCCAGACGACATAAGGCATGAATAAGACCTCAGCAGGATAGGTGCCAACAGATATTTCAGCATTTCTGACATGTGGCAATTGTTTGTATATTTCTATCTAGAAAATGGTTCCAGCTGTAACCTTTTCTCCTGGGCACAAAAAAGCCCCCTCAGGAGCCAAGATGGTTCTAGTTATCTGTCCCTTTATCGGATATTAAGGCTCATTCAGTTGATAAAGATCCAAGAGGATTTCTCCATGGATGCATACTCAATCTCACAAAGAAATCAGATTTTGAAATTTTTTTGCCTCCATTCCTTCTGCAAGGAAATAATCAACATCACTCCTGAGAAAGACCTATTGCATCAGTGAGTCCATCTGTACATCACAATGCACTGGGCAAGATTTGCTTGGTTGCCAGCAATTGAAATGGGCCCAGGATCACCTCTTACCAGGGTTGGAGATCCCAAAAACTCCTACTAGGTTGTGAGCTAGTGTGATAATTGGTAATGGATAATGAGGATGCATCCACCCTGTAGAATTGATACAGTTTGGCACCACTTTATTTGCTGTGGTTCAGTGCTATGGAAACGTGAGATCTGTAGTTTGGTAAGCACCAGAAATCTTTGGTAGAGAAGGTAAAAGGTTTTGGAATCCAAAGCATTGAGCCATGGCAGTTACTATGCTTTTTTTTATCTTATCAGAAACGACTTGAGAAACTGTAAGGTGCTCGTAGTGTGAGCAAATTGGCTGTCTACAGAGACATTGCCCAGGGGATGCTTGGATGTGTTACCATCCTGTGGGGGGCTTCTCTCATGTCCCCGCACGGGAAGCTGGAGCTGACAGATGGGAGCTCACCCCATTGCATGGATTCGAACTGCCAACCTTCAGGTCAGCAGTTGAGCCAACACAAGAGTTTAATCCATTGCACCACCGCGGCTCCTGGTTACTATGGTGTTAAACTGCATTAATCCCACAATGTAGATGTACTCCAAGACAAGGCACTAGATGTTCCTGAATTCCGCCTTCCCAGAAACCATTAGGAAATGAAAATGCTTCTGGCAAACAGCTTCAGGTAGAGTTCCAAACACAAAGATATAGTATTTTATGTTCCTCCCGCTCTCTGCTCTGACAGACCATAAACCTCAGCATCCCATTGGATCTATTTGAAAGCCCCCTGTCTTTTTTCTCTTGCTTACAGCAGAACCAGCTGGGAATAAACCATAATTGAGCAGTCACAAAACATATGTTCTGCAAGCAGAAAGCCCCAGGTTCAATTTCTGACATTTCTAATTAGGAGTCTTCAGCAAATCTTTTCTCTTGTGAGACTCTTTTTGTGCCTGAAACTCTATGATGCCAAAACCAGAGTAGATGCTACTGGGATGAATTTGTTTAAACTGGTAAAAAGCCGGCTTTCTGTTTTCCAGTTGCCTATGTGATTTGATAACAGATCACTCCCCTAACACTGTGGATAGGTGTATTTCTGAATCAGTCCCTAAGCTGGCCCTACCTGGTCCTTGATATTATTCTTGCCTCATCTTTGTTCAAACAACCTTCGGCTAAAACAAACAAACAAACAAACAAACATTGCTATCAGAATCTCAAGTCACTCTCCTCCTGAAAAGTTTGAAATGAAGTATTCTCCTTTTTAGCCCAACTGTCTCCTTTTTTAAAAGGGGGAAAACAACATACAGTTATTTTGTTGTTCTTTATTGTTAATTGTCATTAGGTGACCCTATGAATGAGGGACCTCCAAAACATGGAGGTCCCATGGAGGTCACCTGCCTTGCTCAGGTCCTATAGGTTTATTGCTATGATTTCCTTAATTGCTTTATATAGTCAGTGAGACTCATATAATGAAGTTAAATTGCATTAAACCTGCATTATACCAGTCTACACTGACCATATCATTCAGTTCCAAGACACATTATGAGGCAGCATAAATAGGACCTGAGGCCCCTTCTACACTGCCACAGAATCTCGATTATCAAAGCAGATAATCCACATTATCTGCTTTGAACTGGATTATATGAATCTACACTGCTATATCATCCATTTCAAAGCAGATAATCTGGATTTTATATGGTAGTGTAGAAAGGGCCTGAGTCTTTCCCCCTTCAATAGAACCTTCCTCTTTTCTCAATGCCAAACTGAGTTTCCAATGAGTTCATTTCCAAAGCACAATAGCTTCAGTTGTGTCATCTTGGCTTCTAAAGAGATTTCAGGCTTGATTTGCTGTAGAGCCCATTAATTTGTTTGGCATCCCATGGTATTGATACAACTCTTCTCTAACACCACATTTCAATAAGTTGATTCATTTCCCATTGGATGTTTTCACTGTCCAGGTTTCATAACTATAGCTAGGGTTCAGAAATATTACATCAGCATATAGTTTTCTCCATTATCTATCAAAAACTCATAGAACGTTTATTAAAACACATCTGGAATATCATAACTAAGTGACCAAGCCAAATAAACCCAGGAATCAAATGTCCCTACTTGATTCTGACTCAAAACTGAACTGGTTGCCTGCTAGCACTAAGGTCTTCTGATAAAGAGGCCATTCACTAAATCTCTTATATAATCTTTTGTCCTCAAGCAACCTGCAGTTCTAGTCTTGGACTTTTTGGCACCAAAAGCCAAGAGTCAAAGTGATGTCCTATTGCTCCAGACTGGAGATAATCACTTTAAAATAAAGAACACACAAAGGCTGGGGACAGGAAATGGATTCCTGGAAAACCTTCATTGCGTTGCTGCCCAGCAGGGATAACTCTTTCTCCACAATGTACTCAGGTTGCAAAGAATATTCCCAATTGTCTTGTTCTTAAGAAGAATGACTGTCTTGATGCCCAGAAACACCCCATCAGAATTTGCCAAGCGCCACGGGATATGCTATTCTTCAGTGAGAGTGGAAAAGACCAGCACCCTTTTCCACGACTGTGCTTAAATTATGTGTGTGGTGGCAGAAAACTTTTGGGCCACTTGGCTGGCATCTGTCCAGGAATTACATGATGCAACCCTGACTTACTGTAATTATTTCAATTTATTTTATGTCTGTTGCACAATACAATCACCAAAAATGGCTCCGAAATCTCACTCCCTCCAACAGAGATATTTGTGATATGATGGAGGGCAGGGCAATGAGTAATGACATGTACAGCCCTCTCCTGGTTATGGTCATTGCTGAGACATTCAAATGCAACAGGGCCATGGCAGAGCCTTGCAGCTGCCTCTCAACATGCTCCATAACCAGGACAGAAATTGGTACATTATTACCAATTGTCCTGCTTTTCGGTGCAACAGAAGTGACTGTGTTGGGGCAGGAGAGGGATAGCTATGTGGATTCAAATATAGGATTTTGGAGGATAGTGTTGAGAGAAGTCATAGCTACTTCGCCATAGCTACATCTCCTGATGTGGGATCTTAGTCATTATATTTTATGGAAAAGACAATGCTTTCAAACAGGGAAGATGTGGTGGCCATGAACTCTCCAGTTAAGCTCAACCCCAATATGGTGAGTCAATAAAAAATCCATTTCTGATAGATGGAACAAGGATGTTTCTGAGTTAGAGGTGAACATAGCAAAAAGCTATGAGGTCTTTCCAGGTCATATACACAAAGAGAAAGACAGGGAGAGAGATACAGAATAGATTTCTCTGTGTTGAGAAGAAGAGGTTCTCACCGCGGGAGGTCTTTAACCGTCTTTCCAAAATCAGGATCTGAAGCTGTTTTTTGACTGTCATCTTTCAGCTGATGGGCTTCTGAAACTCTCATGACAATGTAGCGTTGGGATCCTGAAATCACATAGTTTGAGATGAAAGTGAATTCCATGCCTTGCAACTAAAGGATTTGACTGGTCATGTGAAAAGGCAACCAGAAATATCCTTCACTCATTAATTGAGACTGTGTGTATGTGTGGCAAGAGGAAGGCATAGGTAGTAGGGTCACACCCATATATTCACTCCAAACATACATGCTCCTGACACTTCCAACCTGTGGTGTTTGGGCTTGGGAAGCTTGTAGAACTAAGGACTTCCACATGGCTCCCTGTTTGATGGGGAAAGGTCAAGGGGAAAGAGGGCGAAAGTCACATCTCAAATCACAACCCATGCATTACATTTCTAGTGGAAGTATTCTAGCAGGAGGGAAGGAGAAGGATGAAAACCAGGAATATATTGTAACTTAATGCTCCTATCGTTAGCAACTTAGTTTTCACTTCCACTGCCCAGTCATTGTGTTCTGTCCTACTTTAATGGTCATGACTCCATCCTTACGTTATTGAGATTTCTTAGCCAGAGTACTCTAATGCCTCAGTAAATAACAAGCTATAAGATTCCAGAAGATGATGCCATAGCAAATAAATGATATTAAATGCCTATAATTCTGTAATGTAGAAAAGATATTAGAAACTTTAGGAAGGCATTTCAGCCTTTTCAAGTTCTGAAACTGAACATTCAAGTTATCCCCTGGTCTACTTGGGTTAGAATAAGCAGATGTCCCTTTTCATTTCATCACTGTTCTGTGTGTTGATCTGCTAGGACTCCTAGATTTCAGGTCTTGGTCCTGAATATTAGGGCTTCTCTCCTCTCTCATAGTTTCTCAGGCAAGGGGACATGAGCATTGCCTCAAGGAATTATTATTGCTTTGAAACTGATTTATGTGTGCATATTTATTTATTTATTTACCGTATATATATACTGCCTTTCTTAGCTAGAAGGCAACTCAAGGTGGTTTACAACCGGCATAATTCAATGCCCTCAACAACATAAAATATAATTAAAAACATTAACAAATAATATAACTCATATAAAAACAATAAGAACAATAAAACACAAGTCCTCATCATCTCATTTCTAAAATAATTTTCCTGTCACACTGTCCAGTCGTTCTGTGGATCTAAATTAGCCCGTTACACTGCATTTGCAAATGCTTGCTCAAATAGCCAGGTTTTAACTCTTTTTCAAAATGTTAGGCGGGAGGGGGATGATCTAATATCCCTAGGAAAGGCATTCCATAGCTGAGGGGCCACTGCTGAGAAGGCCCTGTCTCTCGTTCAAGAGCAGGGCCTCCCAGACGATCTTAGAGGCTTAGATGGTTCATAGGGAGAGATACGTTCGAACAGGTAAGCTGGGCTGGAACTGTTTAGGACTTTAAAGGCTAAAGCCAGCACTTTGAATTGTGCCGGGTAGCAGACTGGCAGCTAGCAGAGGAGTTGTATGCTTTTTGAGCACCGCTCCTTTTAATAACCTGGCTGCCACCTGTTGGACCATGTGAAGCTTCTGAACAGTCTTCAAAGGCAACCCCACGTAAAGTGAATTTCAGTAGTCTATACGGGATGTATATTCTACCTTTTTAAAAGCAGAGGTTGATGCTCTAGTTATTAAGTTTTGCACCATGGTACCATATTTGTAGCAGCAACTCAGCCTGCCCTATGTGGCATCACAAGGGGCCATTCCCTATATTTCATATTTGGACCCAGAAATTTTAGGATTTCAGATAATTCTGGTGTAACAACATTAGCCTGTGCCCTGACTTCCATTCTTCTGTCCTTTTTCTTTAACTTAGAGATAAAATCAAATGAATTTGTTTAATGTGCAGTTTTCAGTTTCATCTCTCCTTTCTTACCTACTTATCCGCACATGTTAACAATACACAAATAGAAATCTTAATGTCATAAAGCAATCAAATGCAAAAATGGAAGAAGTCTGATGGAAGTCCACAAAATCAAACAGAAGGATAGCACTTCGCTAAGACGTCAGTGACTGTTTACAAACAGTGGCAGAAAATTTGGAAGTCCAACTTCCAGGCAGGGAAGAATTGAATAAGCATTTCTCTGACTTATCATTTGACTGGAAAACTTTGTGATTATTCTCATGCTATTTATGATTTTCCTCCTTTTTAAAAAATCTACTCAGATACCATGTTGGATTCCTAATGCATTTCCTTCATCTTGTGCTGTCTTCCTCTTGTGTGTGTTATGAGGCTACCTCCCTTTATTTCTGTGTTAGCACCTTCTCCTTCGGAAAAGCTGGGGAGGGCATCATGCTTGCCTGAGTTGGCACCTTCACTTCTTATATTAATCCCAGTTCTTTATTAAGCACTAAGATGATCTTGTTTTGTGGCTCTTGGCCAGCTCAATAACATTTCTGAGACTTAAAAGAGCATGAAAATTCAGTTGGATTAGACTACCATGAATATTTCTACAAAATCATGGGATGAAAAGAAAATTGATTAATGGCCACACAAATGTAATGATTATGCCAGTGAGCAAATGCAAAAGAGTGGAATAGAATGGTTGTCAGAAAGGCTGATTTCATATCCTCCAACTATTTCAGTTTGGAAAGCACAGACCAGTCAATCCCCTATTATTCCACATCCCAGTTTTTTTTATCCTCCTCCCACTTTGCCCCTTTGACCTCAGCTTATTTCAGTTCCTGCAAATTGAATTTAAAATACAGAAGTCGTTTGCTCACAATGAATAGGAGGAAGGGTTGGAGGGAAAGACATTGAAAGCCTCCCTTCGCAGTAGACTCAGGAAAAAGCAGATTGCTGCAACCCTTTTCTTAGCTTGCACATTCTTCCTTATTAATAACATTTGCCAGTGATATTGCTTGGCATATCCTTGTATTTGTCTGTGAAACTCAGTCTCCATTACTAAGCTCTCCTCAGGCAGAGGATAGTTCTCTTTAATGTACTATCTTTTATCTTTGTCATTTTCTTTAGGTAAACTAAGGGGAAAAGCCAACCCCAAGTTAAAGCCCTTTAAAATGAGACTGATCCATAAAGTTAGGTGTAATTGCATCATCTTTGTGTTGACACCATTTCTGGGTGATCAACATTTCTGCAAATGGACCAATTACTATTTTGAACTGGTCTCATTTCTCATTTACCATCTGTGTGTACTGCATCACTTGCTCAACAGGCCTTTAGCCAGGATTTTGATTCGGGGGGAGGGGGTTGAGTTTGATTGGGGGGGGGGGGTCTGAGTCTGAGTGAAAGAGGGTCATTAGTGGTACAATGGGTTAAACCCTTGTGCTGGCAGTGTTGTTGTTCATTGTTCAGTCGTCTCCGACTCTTCGTGACCTCATGGACCAGCCCACGCCAGAGCTCCCTGTCGGCCGTCACCACCCCCAGCTCCTTCAAGGTCAGTCCAGTCACTTCAAGGATGCCATCCATCCATCTTGCCCTTGGTCAGCCCCTATGAATAAACATGTTTAGATAATGCACCAGTAAGGCCTTATGCTGGGGAAAGTGGAAGGCAAAAGGAAGAGGGGCCGACCAAGGGCAAGATGGATGGATGGCATCCTTGAAGTGACTGGACTGACCTTGAAGGAGCTGGGGGTGGTGACAGCCGACAGGGAGCTCTAGCGTGGGCTGGTCCATGAGGTCACGAAGAGTCGGAGACGACTGAACGAATGAACAACAACAACAAGGCCTTCTGCGGATCACCATGAGAATTTGGGGGGGGGGGGCTGAAGCCCCTCAAGCCCCCCCTCCCCCCGGCTACATGCCTGTTGCTCAAGTTAAAGCAGGCCGCTGAGGTACCTCTATTGGCCACAGCACCACTTTTGGCTCCTTGAAATGCCTGATCAAAAAAAGCAAGGGAACTGTTGTAATTTCCATTAGGAAGAATTTCTTCATTGTAAGAATTGATTGAGAGAGGGATGGAATGGCTTGGAGGGTGACTGACTCTCATACTTATGAGTCTTTAAAATAATCGGATAGGCATTTTTCAGGAGTATGTTTCATTTGGAACATGGTCTTTTCCAACTGACTTCTTGCTTATCAAGCATTGTTGTCATTTCTAGTGAGTCATGTCTTCTTATGATTTGTCCAAAGTCTGGCAATCTCAGTTTAGTAATCTTGACTTCTAGGGAGAATTCAGGCTTGATTTGTTCTAGAACCCATTTATTTGTCTTTTTAGCCATTCATGGCAACCGTAGAACTATTCTCCACCACCACATTTAAAATGATTACCTTACTAGCTTTCTTTAATGTCCATGTTTTCTGCTGCCCTGGAGATTAGGACATGGAACAATGGCTTCAAACTACAGGAAAGTGGATTCCACCTAAACATAAGTAAGAACTTCCTAGCTGTGAGAGCTGTTCAGCAGTGGAACTCTCTGCCTTGGCGTGTGGCGGAGGCTTTTAAACAGAGGCTGGATGGCCATCTGTCAGGGGGGCTTTGGATGTAATTTTTCTGCTTCTAGGCAGGGGGTTGGACTGGATGGCCCATGAGGTCTCTTCCAACTCTATGATTCTATGAACTATCATAGAAATTGGAAATATGCTAGCACATATAATCCTATCTAATTATATATCTTTACACTTCAGAATCTTGTCAAATTCCTTCATAGCTTCTGTTTCAAGTGCTAGGTTTTTTTCTGATTTCTTTAATGCATTCACCAGTATGATTATTGGTTACATCTGGTTACATCCCGTATAGACTACTGCAAAACACTCTACATGGGGTTGCCTTTGAAGACTGTCCGGAAGCTTCAAATGGTCCAACAAATGGCAGCCAGACTGCTAACAGGAGCGGCGCTCAGGAAGCGTACAACTCCTCTGTTGCACCAGCTCCACTGGCTGCCAGTTTGCTACCAGGCACTATTCAAAGTGCTGGCTTTAGCCTATAAAGCCCTAAACGGTTATGGACCAACTTACATGTCTGAACGTATCTCCCCTTATGAACCATCTAGGACCTTAAGATTGTCTGGGGAGGCCCTGCTCTCGTTACCACCTTCGTCACATGTACATTTGGCGGAGACAAGAAACAGGGCATTCTCGGTTGTAGCCCCTTGGCTGTGGAATGCCCTCCCTAAAGATATTAGATCAGTCACCACCCTTTTATCGTTCCGGAAGAAAGTCAAGATGTGGCTTTTTGAACAAGCATTTGCAAATGCAGAATAACTGACATAGAAAAATGGAACTAGGAGATAATGAGTCCGGACAATGTTTTTAACAAGAAGACACTGTGAATTTATATTTTATTGATTTGTTTAGTTTTTATTATATGATATGTTTTTAAATGTATTTATGACATTGTAAGCATTGAATTTTGCCCTGTTAACTGCCTTGAGTCACCTACGGGCTGAGAAAGGTGGTAAACAAATACAGTAAATAAATAAATAAATAAATAAATAAATAGACAGAGTCATGGCATGGAAAATTTATTTCAATGTCCTAATCACTACCCGAAATCTTCTAAATTAAGCATTCTAGAGATTTAAATGGGGTACTTTCAATATACAAGGCATATGCTCTACCACTGAGTAATCCATCTTTCTGCACATAACCAGGATGTGGTGAAGAAGAGTCTTGGCTCTTGGCTTTTCTCAAATCTCTCAGGAAACACATGGCTTGCTTTGTAAATTGGTTTGGTTGGAACATTTTTAACATACCTGGCAAGCGATGCGGATAGCCCAAGATGGGGATTGCGATCAAAAGGGAACCAGCCCCAGCACCCAAGAATCCGATCCACCAAGCTCCAACCCAAAGGGTATTGTCTGGCGTCAGATCAATTCTGCAGGTAAAAGACATGAGAAGAGTTGCTCAATGCTCATGGGTGAAAATCACTTCACAATGGTTCTCTCCTGATCTTGTTGCACATTAGTATTACTCAAGGCAAGGTACATGCAACTTGCATCCTATAGTGAGTACATTGGTGTAGTGAGTACGATGATGTTTTGCAGCAATCAAAATCATCCAATCCACCCTGTCCATCCAGAGAAGTGTGGCAGCCTCCCTTCCCTGGATGGACGCGGAACAATGGCTTCAAACTACAAGAGAGGAGATTCCATCTGAACATGAGGAAGAACTTCCTGACTGTGAGAGCCATTCAGCAGTGGAACTCTCTGCCCCGGAGTGTGGTGGAGGCTCCTTCTTTGGAAGCTTTTAAACAGAGGCTGGATGGCCATCTGTCAGGGGTGATTTGAATGCAATATTCCTGCTTCTTGGCAGGGGGTTGGACTGGATGGCCCATGAGGTCTCTTCCAACTCTTTGATTCTATGATTCTATGATTCTATGATGGGCATTTCCAGGTTGCTGGAAAATGGGGAGAAGATCAAAGACACAGAATCACTTTGGATGACCTATAGAAGGCTAGACAAATGTTCTCTTTGGTGACAAAAACCTAGCAAGTTTTATTCACAGATTTCTTGTTATTCTGGACTAAAATCCAGAGCGGATTAACCATTCCAGTGGTAAGGAATTCCCCAGTCCATAACTTTGGTTAGTGTCATCTTAGCCCTTTTGATATTGCCATATAATTCAGATTATCAAAGCAGATAATCCACATTATCTGTTTTGAATGGGATTATATCAGTCTACACTGCCATATAATCCCATTCAAAGCAGATAATCTGGATTTTATATAGCAGTGTAGAAGGAGCCTTTAACTTGAGTGCAAAGAAGGGTATCATTTGTTGGTTACCCCAAAGGGAACAAAATGGTATGGAGTAACCCTTGATTCTGGCACATCTTCCATAAACTTCAAATACCATTTTACCTTTAAAGAAACACAAAGATTGGCATGAACAGTATTTCTGTTTGAATTGTGCAGCAATTGATGGTAGGGTAAATATTTCACATTTCAGATGGAGAGGGGGCAAGGTTATGGAGAGTCTGAAGCGGCTCACTTCAAAGCTCACAAACCCATTCTGGGATTAAAAATTAAATCACAAGCTTAGTTCTTTAAATTAATTTAAGATTAACACTTTTGTTCAAGTTGAAAGCACCAAAATATTTGAACAAATTTATTGTAAGAAAGAATGCCCACTGAAAACATGTGCAAAGGTATGAACACTGATCGAACCTTTGTCTCTGTCTATATGCTTTCATTTTGCCTGGTGACATATAGTGACCCCATGAATTTCACAGGGTTTTCTTAAGAAAGGCATCCTCATAAGTGGTTTTGCCAGTTCCTTCCCCTGGAATATACCTACAGCACCTGGTATTTGTTGGCAGCTTTTCATCCAATAACCACGGATGACTGTGCTTAACTGGGATCAGCCTTATTTGTGATTAAAGTTCTATACAGAAAGTGAACTTGCCTTATGAATGCACTAAATAAATGATTGGCAGCTTGTGGTTGCCTAAAAATAACTCCAATGATCACTTGCAATTGTTTGTACTGGCTGGGATCAATGTAATAATCATTATTTGGTATCCAGAATGCTGTGATTTATTTATTTATTTATTTATTTATTTATTTATTTATTTATTTAAAACATTTATATTCTGCCCTTCTCACCCTGCAGGAGACTCAGGGCGGAGCACAATATATATACAGCAAACATTCAATGTCGAGACATAAAACCATAAATATATACAAACATTAAAATCACTTATATTCACATTAAAAGTTGCTTAGAGTCTTGCTTATCCAGCATTCACTCATCCGACATTCTGTATTGTCCAACGCAATCTGGCTCCCACCCAGATCAACAGCTGTTTCAATACATTGCGATATGTTGGTGCTAAATTCGTAAATGCAGTAATTACTACATAACGTTACCGTCTACTGAGCTGCTTTTTCTGTCAATTTGTTGTAAAACATGATGTTTTGGTGCTTAATTTGTAAAATCATAACGTAATTTGGCGTTTAATAGACTTTTCCTTAATCCCTCCTTATTATCCAACATTTTCACTTATCCAATGTTGTGCCAACCCTTTTATGTTGGATAAGTGAGACTCTACTGTATTTGTGAATCCACAAATACAGGTTTTATAGCAGTTGGCTCTGTACACTTTACAGAAGGCACTTCTCTGTTGGAAGAGCTTTCAGAGATCTACTTACAAGTGTCTTATCACTGAGTGCTTGTCTCATCAACTCCAGTTTAAAGCTTTAACAAAGGATGAGCAGTGGCCTTGAGTTTGCCCATTTCTAGTTATCATAGAGATATGTGATAGAGCTGAAGGCACTAATTATGGTTGGTGATGTCCATATCAGAAGGCAGAAAATCCTATTGGGGTTTTAATCCAGATTCCAAAAAACATCCCAGATCCAGAATCCTGTGTTCAGTAGGTTCAGTACAATGGGCTGGCAGGACTGAAGACCAACAGGTCACAGGTTCGAATCTGGGGAGAGGTGGATGAGCTCCCTCTATCAGCTCCAGCTCCTCATGCGGGGACATGAGAGTAGCCTCCCACAAGGATGATAAAACATCAAATCATCTGGGCATCCCCTGGGCAACGTCCTTGCAGATGGCCAATTCTCTCTCACCAGAAGCGACTTGTAGTTTCTCAGGTCGCTCCTGACACACACAAAAAAAGGACAATGGGCAGCTCTTTTTAAGGTTTGGACTAAAACAGAGAGCAGATGCATTGTCCCACTAACATGGAAATGACTGGCCATCTCTAGCAAGTACAAGGAGCCTCTGATCACAGACTTCACCACCAAAAGGTCTTGACAAAGGTCTTGAACTGTTTTTTATTTGTGGGTGGGGGTGGGTGACAATTGGGAACTATCTTAGAGGTTGGATTCCAGATGTGAGCAAAATGTAAAGTAGGCATGGCTGAATTTGACAAAGTACCACAATAAAGTTTATATATGTATAAATCACATGGTTGTTAAAGAGAAAGAAAGAATGATTAAAACAAACAAAGAAATAGGTGGTTCACTTACTGTCTTCCAATTTCAGTGTAAATATTTAGAAAGACTCCTCCAACCAGATAACCAGCTGCAGGACCCAATATGGCAGCAGTGTAGAAAATGGCTGAAAATTAAAAACATTGAGATGGATATTTGATAAGTGGCAAAGTGCAAAAATGCAAAGTTTGTATTCTAAAGTTTTGCTGAATTTGAGAAATGTGCAGAATAAATAAATAATTGCTGTTATGCTCTCAGTTCTTCCATGGTTTCATTAATCTTTTGCACTCCTTCAGCAACAGATCTTTATACACCTGCATTTGGAACACTAAAGCAATGCTATTTTTATTTGATTCTGCAGGGCAGAATGTGGATTTTAGTCCTTGGTGGCTTTGTAACAGAGACAATTTCTTCAACCTGATGACCTACATTGTCTCTGAGCAACCTACCAATTATATTATGTCGCCATGCATCATAGCTAGGCTAAAACAGTCAATGGTGCTTAACTATGAGGAAAGCAACAGCATTCCACCACCACTAGGCATGTAGCCGGGGGGGGGGGGGCATTTGGGGGCTTCACACCCCCCCCGAAATTCTCATGGTGGTCTGCGAGAAGGCCTTACTGGTACATTATTTAAACTGTTATTTTTATTCATATCATGATCTGATCACCATGCTCAATATATCCCATATGCATGGGGGTATTGGGGTAACGATACAAAAGGTTTGCTAGGGTAGACCCTCTTTCACTCGGACTCAGCCCCCCCCCCCCCCCCCCGAACCAAACTCAGCCCCCCCCCCCGAAACAAAATCCTGGCTACGGGCCTGACCACCACTACCACCATCTCCATCATTTTGTGATAGCTAAAGTAGTAGTAAGTCCCAGCTTGACTCAGAGCAAGCCAAGAGAAAGACAGTGAACATCTGCATCCAGTTTAGTCAGTACCCCTCATAGTCTGATATAAGAACACAGTACTGGGCATCCATACCAGCATGGTGTACTGGTTTGAATGTTGGGCTATGATTCTTGAAACTAGGGTTCCAATCCCTGTTTGGCCATGAAACCCACTGAGTGACTTGGAGTAACCCACATTCTTTCAGAGCACAAAAAATTCAAACCCCCTCTGAACAAATCCTGGCAAAAGAAGGGCTGCAATACATTAGCCTTAGGGTCACCACAAGCTGGAAATGAATTGAAGGCATACAACAACTTAGTTATCTAGTGGAACATTAGGTTGGAAAGGAGAGAAGGGATGCAGTTGGGAAGGAAAGTCTTCATTTCAGCTGTTGATATCCAATTGACCATTTTGAGCCTACAAGGCTCTCATTTGTGGTCAGAGAAGGTTTTCCAAACCTTGGAGTTCAAAAGGTTTTAGTCTGCAATGGTCCTGTATCAGTCCCTGATTGATGATTTGGGTCTCAAGATTTGGTTCTCTACATATTTGGAGAATTTATATCCATTCACTGTGCTTGCTGAGATTCTTGGAAGCTGAAGTCCAAAGCCTCTGTTAGAGCAAAGACTATAAAAACTGGCATAGACTATAGAGTCCTATTGAGCATCTTCCTTATTTAAAGAATGGAAGGCAAATAAGTGTGAGTTCTTGTGATAAACTTTGTAATGTATTCCACACTTGGATACCTTATTATAGCTAAGCTGAAATCAAAGAAGGAAGATTCTGGAAACAAGGGTAACATTCTCTAATGTGATTACATTTCCATTATTATTGTTCTCTTGTTTACTGTTGCTTGTTCTATAGCAGAAAAAACAGTTGTGCCTATGGGAATTTCCACGGCAAAATTAGTGATATTTTCTATTGTTTCTAATATTTTCAGGAGTAATTATTTATTGAAAAATATATTTCTTAATTGTTTTTCAACACTTTAAGTTAACCTACAATGGCTGGACTCCTGTTAATTAGTTCCAAGTAGATTAGAGACATTGAATCAATTGTTGAGTGGTGAGTCAACACATAGATAAACTGAACTGATTCATTTTCTAATCTAGTTGGGAGTCAGCTCAATCTTCAAACAAGATTTGGTGGCAGTATTCACTACACCATTATTATGTCAAGAACTGAAGATGTGAAATAGGTTTAAGCCAAGATAAGCTGTTTTGGTTTGTGTTGTATCAAAGTAACCTTTGTCTGGATTTTCCCACACATTTTGTAAGGGTTAAGCAATGATATAACTTAAGCATTGCTATACAATGCAATACTTGCAAATTTACCAGACAGTCATCGAGCTTGCGTTATCCATTCTGGCAGTTAGTTACTATATGTTATTGTTTATAAATCAACCTCATTCATAAGCATAGGGCAAGTTTTGGGGCTAATATTATAGATTTTACTTTAACCCATGGATAAATCAAGGGTAAAATGTAGGGGTATGAAAAAACAGACCTTTTCCTTTCCTTTAAAAAAAGGAAGATGTAAATTGAAAATTAAAAAAAACATATCAACAAAAAAAACATAGATGTGTGTATGTTTTTCATGTGGTCTGTTGGCTTCCGGCTGATGGCAACCCCATGAATTTCATAGGTGTTGCCATAAAGGTTTCTTAAAGGTTTCTTAGAGTTCTCAGAGGTTGTTTTGCTGGTTCCGTTTGCATCAGTGGGCTTACTGTAGTCTCCAGTCCAGCCTCACAAGGCTTGTGAGAGGCTGTTAAGCCTCACAAGGCTTATACAGTAAGCTCCTATTAAAAATGTCTGCTGCCTCTCTGTTTCATTTCAAGTGCCAAAAATGACAGGAAGTATAAAAAATTTCAGCATTGAATTTCAAGTTGTGCATTTCATGGTTTAAACATCTAAAGTAGGTTGTGTACTTTCATATTCCAGTTGGTCCTAACAAAGCAGGCATGGGGGAATTACTGCTCTCCAAATGGTAGACAACAAATCCTAGCCACCATTGTAAGGAATGCTTGGAGTTCCAGTCCAACAGCATCTTGAAGGACCACATAATTCCCCTATAGCAAAATGATTTAGTATCTGTGGATCAGAGATTTTGTTTTATTTCTTAGAATGTCTCTCCTATTTTTCATCTTGGCTGTTTAATTCAGATCGCACACAGCTATTAACATGATCTTTCACATTTCGACAAACAAATGGATGGAAAAGGCCACTGATTTGTGTGAGATTACATGCCAATATAAGTGGATAGATGTAAAATGTTAAAACAGTTGCTAGAATTTAAACACAAAAAACAGCACACCTCACTTTAAGGAGTGTAGATTTTTGATGGACAGCCACAATGGTTTCTTTGAGTTCCCCAAACTGGAGCCCTTTCAAAGAAAGGGCATCTTCAAAGAGAGGCCTCTCCACTGCAAAGTAGGACACAAAGCCACCCCCAGAAATGTTTGTTGTGACATTGTTTGCTTTACAAGTTTACGGACAGAACTTTTCAGGATTTACCAAAAAGGCTTGTAGAGGGGCTTCATCTAATCCAGTGTTTCCCAAACTCTGCTTTTCCAGGTGTTTTGGACTTTGGTTCCCACAATTCCTAACAGCTGGTAAGCCAACTGGGATTTCTGGGAGCTGAAATCCAAAACATCTGGAGGAGCAAAGTTTGAGAAACACTGATCTGATCCAAGGAAGTGGGTAGAGGTAAAGGCTAGGTTGTTCCTAAACAGACGTGGTACAGTGTGCCCAAACACAACACAGCTTTTCTTCTATACAAAGAGAATGGAGGAGAACTCTTTTGTGTTGGCACAAAGAAGTGGAGACAGATGTTAGCATTAGAGAGGGAAATCATTAACAACCTTGTGTGATGTACCTGATAGCTACATCTGTGGCTAATGTTCCCTTTTGTGTGAAATATAATTAATAGAACAAATAAGAGCGGTGTGTGGCAAGACTGAAAAATTCAGGTGCGCATTTCCCTGTAGAGGAAGGGAGCACAATTGTTTTACATCTCTCATCGGCAGGCAGAGTAGGATTTGTCTGGCATAGAAAACTCCCCTTCAGTAAATCTCCTCCTCTTCCATGGTGATTTAAATCTCTGCAAGAATGTCACAGCCAGTTTAGAGCACTGTGAGAGCTCCATACAGTCTGCGTGGGATCGCTTCCTGCAGGTAAATCTTGCTGGTAGGTACTTTTAGACTTCCCACTGTTTCAAATCCTAACTGAAAGGCAATTGCAAGCACTGTGATCACACTAATGGATTTCAGGTTGCTTTTAAATCAGCAGACCTTGCAAATGAGGGCAGTCAAAAGGTATTGTTTTTTTATACCACAACCCACTAGACAACATGATCATTGGCCATAACGCCCAGGGTGTTCTTTAAGCTGTAATCCAAAACACAGTTGGATAGTACTGTTGATGCTAACACATTGAATCATTGGGTTTTAATCTTCAAGTCATTTTTGACTTATAGTGACCATAAGCAAAATTACTATAGGGTTTCATTGGAAAGATCAGGAGCCCCAGTGGCACAATGGGTTAAACCTTTGTACCGGCAGGACTGAAGACCGACACGTCGTAGGTTCAAATCCAGGGAGAGCATGGATAAGCTTCCTCTTTCAGCTCCAGCTCCCCATGTGGGGACATGAGAGAAGCCTCCCACAAGGATGGTAAAACATCAAAACATCTGGGTGCCCCCTGGACAACATCCTTGCAGATAGCCAATTCTCTCACACCAGAAGTGACCTGCAGTTTCTCAAGTTGCTTCTGACACACACACACACACACACACACACACACACACAATAATGGAAAGATTTGTTCAGTTTGGATAACTTACCAATATATACAGGGGAATAGTTGGACTTGACATTTTCATCCAAATAAGTCACTCCCAGGGTATAAAGTGGTGTTGCTCCGATTCCATGAAGGAACTGTCCAAGCATAAAGACAAAGCGGTAATTTGAGAGGCTGGAGACGCTCTCTGAGCACCCCACACTCTGATTGGAGGAGCACATGCCCAGGTCCTCTGAAAAGTGTACTTCATATTGGCTGGTGGTGAACTGGGGCAGTGCAAAGACAATGGACCCAATCCCCATGATCAAGACTCCCCACCCAAGCCACCGCGGTTTATGCCCATTGCCTCCAAAGTAACTGACAAACGTCAAGCACACACAGGCAGCAATGTCATAGGAGCTGGCGATCAGCCCACTTTCATAGCTCTGCAGGTCAAATCGCCTCTCTATTGAGGTGATGACAGTATTGATGAATCCGTTCACTGTCATTCCTTGGAGGAACGAAGCTACACAAAGGAAGAACAAAACTCCTTTGGGTTTATTGAAGAACTGTAAACAATTTGGAGTGAAGCCACCCCACCCACACACGAGAGCCTCTCCTTCTGAGGAGACATATTTAATGCCTGCATTGAAGTGGTTGTCATTTTCTGATGTCACATCACAGAGGGGTTTAACGCAAGAGTCCGAAGGGCTGTTTGCATTGGAGTAGAAAGTGCCATTGCTCAGAGGGGTATTACAAGAGTCCTTGGGGCTGGTGGTATCAAAAGAAAGGTTGTTCTCCATTGGGTTGGAAGTGTTAGAAAAAATAAGCTTCTGGGTACAGTTGAAGCCATTTTCTCCCACCAACTTGTGAGGCATTTCCACCAAAGAGGCTCCAACTAGTGTGTTATGCTTCCTCTCTCCTCCTCCACACAAAGGCTGGTTTTGGATTCTTGCAATTGTGGAGTGACTTGATCTTCAAGAAGAAAGAATTTGTTGTAAATGCATAGTTAAGTAGGTGGGCAAAGATGAGACCCTGAGCCACTTCATTCTGTAAAGAAAATGACACCAAGAGTTAGTAGAGCATAGCTTGGCCAAGATCCTACAATGGGATTGTGTACTGTCAATATCTGCCTATGGATTTATACATTGTGCTATGCAATGATGGATGGCAATGCTGTGCAGCTAACCAAGACACAAAACTTGCAAACCTACTCAACAAAATATGCATGTGATATGCAATACACAACATATGCACTCTAGGAGTTGTAGTATTTAGCCTTCTCTGGCAAAGAGTGCTGGTATCTCATAAAACGACAACTTCCAGGATTCCACACATTGTGTCATGGCATTTAAAGGGATGTCTAACTGCACTATTTTTAAAGTGTAGATTCACCCAAAAGTCTCTTTTATCTTATAGCCAAAATACAGCAAACAGAGTGAGGGCAACACAGGGGAGATATTAGACCTTTGTTCCAGGGGTATAAAGTGGCATAAGGCAACAAACAACTCATCCAGTGCTATTCCTTAGACTAATTGATACAAGAAGACCACTGTTGTTGCTGATTCCAGTACTACCAAAAAAATCACATCAATCACTCACAAAAATGCAAACACTGTCTCTGAGACCTGAAAGAGAACTTTTGCAAACATTTCCCACTTACCACCACATGAAGTGGATCAAATGTGTTTTTGCAGCCCTAAGAATGCCATGATGCAACATTTTGTTGCAAGCCCCACTTTGCTTCATTTCTGTCCCCCTTCTTTCTTCTCTAAGGACCCTAATTCCATACAGGGATGGGCATGTGCTGTTCTTTTCCTCTTCTTTCAATCACAGAAGAACCGCTTGTAAATTGCTACTAGGCGTTCCCATTGTCAAAATAATTTTATTCCAGGCCTTCACATCTGTTTACCACCACACAGCACAAACTTCTGAGTAGATAATTAAACTGTGTGCACTCTATAAGAAAAACCGCTTGGAGACAAATACAGCTGTATGGTGTTTTCTTAAGTAGCAGATTTTTCTGCTTTTTGGATTTGTCTCTCTCCAAAAATAAAAATGGGGGGTACCCCTGGATCTACAACCAAGCCATAAGTTTTGACTGATTTCATGTTAGTTTAATGCTAACAGTGCATAAAAAACTAGATCCTTTTTCAAAGTTCAGGTTTTGAAGCTTCTGTAGTGGACACACTACAATTTTGTTACTTGGTGTAAGACAGATATTAAACATGGTGTGCCAAGTCATTTTGGGAGCTGATGAGGTGGAAAATTCCCCATTAACCTCACACTAACAATAAAATATAAATGTTAAATCCACGATAGGTGTCACACACACACACAAAAAGAAACGTCTGTTTCACAAGCTTACATTCGACCACAGACAATCCCTTCTGGGATGCCTATTCTCATCCTCGAACCCTCTCCCCTTCCCAAAGCCCTTGATATCTAGCAAATTGTTTTTTACATGCTTCTGGCCTTCAATGTTGGGAGGTTATATGAATGGGAACTCCACTGTTATATCTTACCAGCAATGGTAAATATTAGGATTCCCCAGAAGTTGGAAAAGTTACCTATTTTGGACTGTAGCTGAAAGAAACGCCTGGACAGCTCAACTCTTAGACGTGGCTCCATATGGTGTAAATGAGGCATTGAAAAGACCCCCAGATCTTTAAAAAAAATACTTCTATGGACCAGAATTTTCAGTGGGAGTTACACCAGTGAAATTAATTTTTTTTAACAACTGTAGTTCATTAGCATTTTCTCACATCGGGGGATGCCACTATCCCATTTTCAAACTCTACTCCAAGTTGAGGACTTATTTGGTGAAAAATTCATACATGATTAGTTCCAACCAATTTTCTGTCATCCCATTTTTTCTGCTACTTTGAAAATATCCTGGTTTCATTCCCTTCCTTCAGTGTTCTCCTTTTGACTTTACTTCATTTGGTGCAAACTGAGTTAAGTTAATGCAAAATAGATGTTTTGAATGAACTCATCAGGGATGGAAAACAGGAGGAATTTTGCCTTTCCCAGTATTCTCAGGCAACAACAAACTTCTTAATAGACATGTGCGTGAAATTTGCTCTTACTGTTTCTATCGCTTCTTTTGTGTCTTCTGTTTCTTCAGAAGTGTGAAATGGGAATCCCCCTCCCAACATGGAAATCTGCTCAACACAAAAGCCTGCTTTCATGTCAACCTGAAATTGCCTCCTTGTCTGCATGTAGGCAGGCCCATAGCTCAGCTGCAGGTGCGCTCCAGGCCTGCCTGTAGGCCCTGTCATACTCTCAGAGAGTGCATGGCAGGATGTATGTGGTGGCTGGCAGGGTATGTAGGCAGGCCCGGTGCTTAACTGCAGGTGCACTCTGGGCCTGCCTACATGCCCTGCCACCAGAGGCGGCCCTAGGCAATTTTCAACTGTAAGCAAACAGTATTTTGCCCCCCCCCCCCCCAATCATGACAATTATGACAATGATGCTGGGGAAAATGGAAGGAAAAAGGAAGAGGGGCCCACCAAGGGCAAGATGGATGGATGGCATCCTTGAAGTGACTGGATTGACCTTGAAGGAGCTGGGGGTGGTGACGGCTGACAGGGAGCTCTGGCATGGGCTGGTCCATGAGGTCACGAAGAGTCGGAGACGACTGAACAAATGAACAACAACAAAACATAATTGATATATATTTTCTGTTTGTCGTGGGAGTTCTGTGTGCCATATTTGGTTCAATTCCATCATTGGTGGAGTTCAGAATGCTCTTTGATTGTAGGTGAACTATACATCCCAGTAACTACACTTGCCGCACTTGCTCCCTTGCCTGGCCCGCTTTGGGTCCGGAGGCATGCCTGAAGACCCCGGCGTGTGCACCAAAAGTCACCTCTTCTCCTGACTTTCTCCTCAGCCATTGGGACCAAGAGAGAGAGAGAGAGAGAGAGAGGTGGAGATGCCCACCTTTCCTGAAGGTAGGCGCAAAAACAAAGGAGGGAGCGGAGGTGGGAGATACCTCCAGCGGAGGGGCTCTCTCTCTCTCTCCTCTCTCTCTCTCTCTCTTCTCTCTCTCTCTCTTGGTCCCAATGGTGAAGAGAAAGTCAGGAGGAGAGGTGACTTTTGGTGCGCACGCTGGGGTCTTCAGACACACCTCCAACCCGAAGCGGGCCAGGCGCAGCGGCTCCGCCCCTTGGCCCACCCGCGATTGGGGAGAGGAGAGGAGGCGGGTGGAGCGCCGGGGATCAGGAAAGGGAGCCGGTCATGGGGAAGGGATCGAACATGGAGAACGATTGAGCGCCGGCTCTGCTCGCGCACCTGGTGGCCGGGTGGAGCAGGAACGAGAGGGGCTTGAGCCTCGCCCCTTTGGGAAGAGGATCGCCCGGCAGTGAGGCAAGAAAGCCGAGGCTCCCCCCGGACTGCTAGGGCTGTTGTGAGCTGAGGGGGCGCTCCTCAAGTGGCGGTCGAGGGGCATTTACAGAGGCGCCTCTGCGCCCCTGGCAAAAAAAAAAGTGTTCTGCGACTGCTTACTTCGCGTAATGGATGAGCCGCCCCTGCCTGCCACACACAAACTCTTGGAGAATATGGTGGGGCATGTGTGGTGGGGTGTGTGTGGTGGGGTGTACAAGCAGGCCCGGAGCTCAGCTGCAGGCACACTCTGGGCTTGCCTACGCACTTTCAGAGAGTATGGTGGGGCATGTGTGACAGCTGGTGCGGCATGCAGGCAGGTCCAGAGCATGTTTGCACAGTTGAGTGCATCTTACTCTAGAGCAGAAACAACAGGTGCCAGGTAAGAAGAATGCTGGGAAATGGATCATCAAGTTTGCAGACAACACCAAATTGGGAGGGATAGCCAATAGTCCAGAGGACAGGAGCAGAATTCAAAACGATCTTGACAGATTAGAGAGATGGGCCAAAACTAACAAAATGAAGTTCAACAGTGACAAATGCAAGATACTCCACTTTGGCAGAAAAAATTAAATGCAAAGATACAGAATGGGGGATTGCCTGGCTCGAGAGCAGTACGTGTGAAAAAGATCTTGGAGTCCTCGTGGACAACAAGTTAAACATGAGCCAACAATGTGATGTGGCGGCAAAAAAAGCCAATGGGATTTTGGCCTGCATCAATAGGAGCATAGTGTCTAGATCTAGGGAAGTAATGCTACCCCTCTATTCTGCTTTGGTTAGACCACACCTGGAATATTGTGTCCAATTCTGGGCACCACAATTCAAGAGAGAGATTGACAAGCTGGAATGTGTCCAGAGGAGGGCGACTAAAATGATCAAGGGTCTGGAGAACAAGCCCTATGAGGAGCGGCTTAAGGAGCTGGGCATGTTAGCCTGAAGAAGAGAAGGCTGAGAGGAGATATGATAGCCATGTATAAATATGTGAGAGGAAGCCACAGGGAGGAGGGAGCAAGCTTGTTTTCTGCTTCCTTGGAGACTAGGACGCGGAACAATGGCTTCAAACTACAAGAGAGGAGATTCCATTTGAACATTAGGAAGAACTTCCTGACTGTGAGAGCCGTTCAGCAGTGGAACTCTCTGCCCCGGAGTGTGGTGGAGGCTCCTTCTTTGGAAGCTTTTAAGCAGAGGCTGGATGGCCATCTGTCAGGGGTGATTTGAATGCAATATTCCTGCTTCTTGGCAGGGGGTTGGACTGGATGGCCCATGAGGTCTCTTCCAACGCTTTGATTCTATGATTCTATGATTCTATGAAGTCCTCCTCAATAATGATCCAAATTTTGGGGCTCTGAACCAAAAAAAAAACCCTCCCATATCGGTGCCCGCAGTAAAATCCGGGACACGACATGGGGCAAAGCTTACCCTGAAAGCACAAGTCTACTGTTTAACTCTTTTCTAGCTTCTTCATTAATAACTTCTACCATCTTGGCTATGTTCTGATGTTGCTTGGCCACACGTATCCCAGTTTCCAACTTGGAAATCTTGGAGGGTAAGGTGCAGGGAGAGAGAGATGAAGCCTGCGAGCTGTCCCTCCCCTTCTTTGACACTACACTTGTTCCTACTGTACCTGCGGTAAAAACTTCTACTTCATATTTGTGAGGAAGTTTATGTGAACTATCCCCTGTGATAATAACTCAACTTTCATTTCATTCTGACTCCATCCCCTCAACTGTGCACACTACACATTTATGCCTGATCTTGAATATTATACTCCAAGCCTCTGAGGAAGAAGACTGCAATCTGGAAAAGTGCCTGCTGAAATAAATCTATCAACCTTAAAGGTAGCACTAGCCTCTTTTATATTAGCATGAAAAGTAAGGCTGTTATTACAAGCCGGTTCTCATTTAAGGAGCATTTTGTTGAGATTTCTCCTTTGAAACACATCAAGCTAATCCCACGGGGAAAGTTTTAACACAAGGACACTGTCGGTAGAAGCATATTTTTCCCCACAAAAGGAGAAGGATGAAACAAAAGTGAGAAGAAAGGAAACAATGTTCAGAAGACATGCCTTGATGGAATGAATGCATATTGTTTGGGAGAAAAGGCAAGCTCATATCATATGCACAGAACAACAAGCTCTATAACAGTAGCAATTTTCTTTTTTTGAAATAGCATCTATGCTGTACATTGTAAAGATCATCCTTGTCTTTCATCCTTCTTTGTTGCAATTTTCATGAAAAAACAATCTTATTGGGGTGAGAATTGTTTAGTGGCAGTGTATAATTACTAAGTTTTTTTCAATTAGAAGACAGGAGCAGAATTCAAATGATCTTAACAGATTCAATAGATGAGCCAAAACCAACAAAATGAAGTTCAACAGCAACAAATGCAAGAGACTCAACTTAGGCAGAGAAAATGAAATGCGAAGATACAGAATGAGGGATACCTGGCTCAACAGCAGTATGTGTCAGAGGGGTTGCCAATGACCATCGGAAAACATGTTTCTGTTGGTCATGAGGGTTCTGTGTGGGAAATTTGGCCCAATTCTATCATTGGTGGGGTTCAGAATGCTCTTTGATTGTAGTGTGAACTATAAATCCCAGCAACTACAACTCCCAAATGTCAAGGTCTATTTTCCCCAAACTCCACCAGTGTTCACATTTGGGCATACTGAGTATTTGTGTCATCTTTGGTTCAGATCCATTATTGTTTGACTCCACAGTGCTCTCTGGATATAGGTGAACTATAACTCCAAAAATCAAAGTCAATGCCCATCAAACCCTTCCAGTATTTTCTGTTGGTCATGGGAGTTCTGTGTGCCCAGTTTGGTTCAATTCCATTGTTGGTGGAGTTTAGAATGCTCTTTGATTGTAGGTTAACTATAAATTCCAGCAACTACAACTCCCAAATGACAAAATCAATCCCTCCTCAGCTCCTCCAGTATTCAAATTTGAACGTGTTAGGTGTTTGTGTCAAATTTGCTCCAGTGAATGAATATACATCCTGCATATCAGATATTTACATTATGATTCATAACAGTAGCAAAATTACAGTTGTGCAGTAGCAACGAAAATAATTTTATGGTTGGAGGTCATCATAACATGAGGAATTGTATTAAGGGGTTACAACATTAGGAAGGTTGAGAACCACTGCTCTAAGACTTATTTATTTGACTTTTTGGCAATCCACATAATAATAATAATAATAATAATAATAATAATAATAATAATAATAATAATAATATGGCCAACTGTAAACAATAACAAGGGAATGGGATAGTGCAAGTTGTAGCTAATGAACAAGGGCATGGGATGAAAGTGTAGTGCTCTGTCATTAATGGAAGACCAATGGGGCTAGATATTCTCTCATTATCCACAGAATTTTCATCCAGCACCGCATTTGGAATGAATTATTTTTCTTCTTTTCTTCACTGTTCAACTTTCACAATCATACACAAAGTTTTCATTGGGATTTCCCAAATTATCAGAAGGAAGGGAATTCCAGCTTGACCTAGAATCATAGAATCAAAGAGTTGGAAGAGACCTCACGGACCATTCAGTTCAACCCCCTCCCAAGAAGCAGGAATATTGCATTCAAATCACCCCTGACAGATGGCCATCCAGCCTCTGTTTAAAAGCTTCCAAAGAAGGAGCCTTCACCACACTCTGGGGCAGAGAGTTGCTGAATGGCTCTCACAGTCAGGAAGTTCTTCCTCATGTTCAGATGGAATCTCCTTTCTTGTAGTTTGAAGCCATTGTTTCGTGTCCTAGTCTTCAGGGAAGCAGAAAACAATCTTGCTCCCTCCTCCCTGTGGCTTCCTCTCACATATTTAGACATGGCGGCTATCATATCTCTGGCTATCATATCTCCTCTCAGCCTTCTCTTCTTCAGGCTAAATATGCCCAGTTCCTTAAGCCGCTCCTCATAGGGCTTGTTCTCCAGACCCTTGATCATTTTAGTCGACCTGTTCCTATACCTTTAGCAACTGCCTGATCTGAAGAAATGTCTCCACAGCAAGAAATATACATTGCCTACTGTAAACAGTATTATCTAACTGTACCCCTCATTCTTTGTTGACTATACAACAACTAGTGGACATTAATGGGATCTCCAAGATAATAGGGATACCAAGTCAGCATCATTTTGTTGAGAGATTTCAAGGGTAAAACCTGAGAACGGCAGTCAAAGGTTTATGATGTTACAGATGTTATGACTTATGTTGTTTGTATGTATTGATGTTACTTGGAAACCACTCTTGAGTCCCCTCAGGGAGATAGAGTGGTATATAAATAAAGTTTTGTTGTTGTTGAGTGGAAAGTTTAACCCTGGCCTGTCAGATTCCTAGTCCATCATTTAATTTACTACACCATGCTGGCTCCTCAAGCCAACACTGCATCTTTCCAGCCATTCTCTGTGAGAGACAGAGAGCTGGTATGAGTCCGTAAGGCATCTCTTTGTGAAATCAAAGAAGTGGGGAGACATTGGGAGCAAGGCGGGAACTCCCACTAGGGGTGCATCTACACTGCGGAATGAATGCAGTTTGACACCACTTTAACTGCAATGCTTACATGATATGGAATCTTGGGATTTGCACTTTGATGAACAGGGAAGGCTAAAAACTACAGCTCCCATGATTCCATAGCATTGACCCATGGCTGTTAAAATTTGCAGTGTAAATGTAAACCCAGTCAGTATAGGGGTGTAGCTATAGTAGGCTAGGGGGAAAATGAGGGCTTTGCCCCCAAATAAGAATTCTGCCTGCTAATGAAACTTTCTTCTAGTCTCCAAATTATTAGCATCACAGAGTGGAAACTGCTCACATCTAGACCTTTTCGGTTGGCAGTGCTGAGTGCTCATATTCCCTTGGAGATTTTGCTTTCCTCATTTTGTTTGGATGACTAAACTGCATCTCTAAAATTTCAAGGGAGAGGGAGGAAGCAGAGTTTTTATTTGGTAGGACAGTGTTCTCATTTTGTGCCTCCCCTACAGTCAGCTACACCTCTGGGTCACCCGACTGTAGAAACAGGAATGAGGGCAGTCAAATGGGTTTCGAAGTAGGACAATCAAAAGGTCCCAGAATGAGGGCAACCCACAGCCAGTTTTTTAAAAATACCTCAAAGTATTTTTAGCAGCTGAGTAGGCAATAAAATGCACCCAGCAGTTGAAGCAGTTGTTAACCTTCCTGGCAGGGCTTGCCTTTCATATAGCCTGGCCTACAACATACATAGCATACCAGGAGGCTTTCCAGGCCTTCTATATTACTGGGATGATTTAGGGATCCTTGAGTTGGTTTTCTTAGATTCTTGAGTTGTGACACCAGTACCCTGCTCCTTCTCCCTCTACAAATCTAAATTTCCCTATATGAACTTGCCATGCTTTAAGATGTCTAAGGTAAGGAGAATCAAAGCACCCCTGACAGATGTCCATCCAGCTCTGTTCAAAAACTTCCAGAAAACAAATCTCCACCACACACGGAGGCAACATATTCCACTGTCAAACAGGTCTTCAGGAAGTTCTTCCTAATGTTTAGGTGGAATCTTTAATGTGTTTTACCTTAATGTTTTATTTATTGTTTTAAACTCTTGCTATATGTGTGTAATGTGTATATTGTATTACATTGCGGCTTCGAATTGTGGCCGGTTTGTAAGCCACCCTGAGCCCCCCCCCCCCAAGAGGGGTTGAGAAGGGCAGGATAGAAATATTGGAAATAAATAAATAAATCTATTTTCCTGCAACTTGAATCCATTGCTCCATGTCCCAGTCTCTTATTTAGATAAGCCTTTGAGTATTAACTAGTTGCTTGAGAAAACTCTTTCAAGGGAAGGCATTGGCTGTAGTTTTAGCTTTACTGTTATGTTCCAAATGCTTTTCAATGGTTTTGAATTATTATTGTTGTAATAGGGTCGTTTATTTAACTTTTAAAAACTAATTTTATTATGATGATTGGTTTTGGCTTGTTTTAAAAATCAGTGTTAGAGGATGTAATTGTTGCTTATCTTAATATCTTATTAATATTCATAAGCAGAAGGTAAACAGCAACCAGTCACATCACACCACTGGTACAAGTTCTAATAGTGAAATATAGTGTGCTCTTGGTATCCACTGGGGTTTGGTTCCGGGATACTCCAAGGATACCATAATCCATGGATGTTCAAGTCACATTGTACACAATAGCATAGTAAAATTCTTTCCCTTATATAACATAGGAAAAGAATTTTACTATACCACTGTATATAATGGCATAGTAATATTATTTCTCTGATCTAACATAGGAGCCCCCAGTGGCTCAGTGGATTAAAGTGCTGAGCTGTTGAACTTGCTGACCAAAAGGTTCCAGGTTCGAATCCGAGGAGCGGGGTGAGTTTCTGCTGTAGCCCCAGCTTCTGCCAACCTAACAGTTCAAAAGCATGCAAATGTGAGTAGATGAATAGGTACCGCTTCGGCGGGAAGGTAACAGCACTCCATGCACTTATGCCAGCCACATGACCTTGGAGGTGTCTACGGACAATGCCGGCTCTTCGCCTTAGCAATAGAGATGAGCACTAACCCCCAGAGTTGGACACAACTGGACTTAAGGTCAAGGGAAAACCTTTATCAAATATGGATGAATTAATATGGATCAAATACCTTATCAAATATGGATAAATTAAGCTTTATTTTTTGGATTTTGTTTGAATATTTTCAAGCTGTGGATAATTGAATCCATGGTTACAGAATTTGTGGATGGCTGAACTCAAAATATATATAGTAGGTTGACTTACAAATAATGGTTTCACAACTTATCATGGTAAGAGGCTCTGTGACATGTGTTCTTCAAATACAGAAGCGAGAAAACGGCAGATCAAAAAAAGAAAAAAAGATGCATACATTGAGATTAACTACATACAAACTGATGTAGAGAGAGGAAGAGAGAGGATGTGGCTAAGACCAACAAAGAGGAAATAACATGAAGACATGCTATGCCTAGACAGACACGCAAACAAGCAACGAGTGAGTATGGGCAGACTAAGGTTGCTAGCTTTAAAAACACACCACTCTTTAGAGAAAGCCACATTATAACTTAAATGAATATTATGTAGACTAGAAATTTTAGTCAGAAATTTGACTCCAAAAAAACTGTGTTGCCTTATCTATGGATCAATGAAAGTACTGTATCTCAAATTCAGAGAGAGAGGGAGATATATCAAGGCTCCCTCTCTCTATTTACATGGAGCCATTCCCTTCTCTGAGTGAATAGTAAAAGCAAAAACTTAATCTCTCCTGGGAGAATCTAAAGGAAAGACTGACTCCTTTTACTCTCTCTTTACCACAATGCTGCTTCTGATCTTTCTGAATGCCACAGGTTGTATCAAAATCCATAATTTTGGCCCCTAAAACTGTCCTCGATTTATGCATGAGGTTGACTCACACACAAGTATATATGGTATATGGCATAAGGAAGCCATCTGCATTCATTCACACTCTCCCCCGAGTTCCACATCCCATTCCTCTCCCTCTTTTGCTTCCCTTCCCCTGACATTGGAGAAGCACAGCACACAATAATAACACCTTCATGCTGAGCCAATGAACCCTAGCACTATTTATTTATTTATTTATTTGCAGTATTTATATTCTGCCCTTCTCACCCCGCAGGGGACTCAGAGCAGGTCACAATGCACATATACATGGCAAACATTCAATGCCATAGACACACAACATATATAGACAGACACACAGAGGCTATTTATCTTTCCAGCTTCATGAGGGTATGCTTTGAAATTCCAGCCACTGGGGGAGCTGTTGCTTCACCATCCACTTGTGACACCTATGAAGTACTTCCTCATTCTTTTGCATGCTGCTGGAGATTTTTATGGCATCATAAATAAGTTAAATATGCCTCCCCACATAAGTGGTACCTGAATTTCCTACTTGACAGATGCAACTGTCTTTTGGGCTACAAAGGTCGACAGCAAGCTGGACAGATGGTCGGGACCTTACTCCAACACAGGCTGGCTTCAAACTCATGACCTTTCGATCAGAAGTGATTTTAATGCAGATGGCTCCCAACTAGCTGTGCCACAACCCGGTCCACTAGCGCCACAACCCAGTTCACTAACAAAGAAGCCAATTTGCATACAAAATCTAGGAATAGCTTCTTCTCCAGTGCTATTACTTTGAGGCTTGCACCCTGAGACATGGAAAACCTAGATAAGGCACGTCTTGGACTATCAGCTGCAATACAGTATAAAAAAATGAAGACTACACGGTGGCAGAAATAGATAAAACACTGAAAAACCAATAAATAGTTTTCAAAGATCACGTTCCCCATCCCATGAAACTACAAAAAGCAGGAAAGCCACCAAAAGCTTGAACTCTCATTTGATGGTGGGGTCTGTCAAAGTTCAGGGCATCAAAAGTAATGGTTGAAGAAACAATATGCCACAGCCTTTCATCAGATTATCATTTTAATCAGCATAAGAAATCACAGGGCCAATTAAGAGCGCAGGGTGGAAACTCAGCTGCAATGACTGGCAAGATGAATGTTATGACTTGGCCGCCAAATGGCATGTAAAATAATCCTATTTCTCAAGGCAGAGCTCAGTGGGAGGTAATCTTCTCCTTCACTCTCACTGGCTTTGCGGGACTTCAATAAGGAATTACTATAGCAAATGAGATTCACTTTTATCTTGTGCTTTCTCATAATCAGAAGCAGCTTAGGCCACACAAAGTGAAATTAGTTACTTTTATAATGCTGCATAATATATGGAGAAGTATGAAAAGAAATGGAAATATAACCATATGTGAAAAGATCACAGGCTCTCAATGCAGACCATATATTATACACTATGGGAGCCAAAGAACCATGGGAATGTTGAGGGTGTTAGGACCTGAAAACCATCATAGGATCTTTTGGAAGGTGGTGGTGATCTGTTTTGAGTTTCAATCTGCACTTTAATGAAGTTATCCAAGAAGCAGAAGATGGAATCCAATACCTTGGGCAGCTCCTTCAAATGTTCAAATGTATGTTAGTGGCATCAAATTGTTGCCGGTCTGTAAGCCGCCCTGAGTCCCCCTCCGGGGGTAGAGAAGGATGGGATAGAAATGTTGGAAATAAATAATAAATATTTTAATGATTATTTTGCCATTGTAATAAAGGTACACACTGGGTTTAGATTATAGATACCACAGTTGTAATCGCTCTCACACACTCGCTTTCCTTATATAACTAATTTTTTGGCCTCATATTTTTACCATTTAATGCAGCACTCCTTTCCGCTCTGTTTTCTCTAACCAATAGGTTTTCTTTAGTTGCTTTATGACTTAGCACATTGCCTATAATTGAATAAGGATGATTCTCTCCAGTTCAGTTCAGAGCTAATTAATAAGACTCTTAAAAGCTATTTTCTGCACATATCTTTGGAAAGCAATGTTTCCCAGGTCAGCCTGAACACAGGCTACATATGTGCAGAGTCTGATCTCAAAAAGAACACCTTGGGGAAATTGTGCTCTGTTTGTAATGCATCTATGAGCATTAATTATGAGCTGCACAAATCTGTTAAAACCCTATTATAAACTTTGTTGATATATGTGGTTCCAACTGCTGTTAGTGGATGGAGGGAGAGAGATATCTGTATCTTCTATTCATAACATCCAAGCACTTGGTGTTTCTTCTTCCTTTGAAGAGTAGATAGATTTGTCATGCATGGAAACTCACTTACAGCCATCCAACAGCTACCTTTATTTCCAGGTTTCAAGATAGAGTCTGGGGCAGATGAGATTTGCAGCCTTATTTATTCATTTATTATCCTTTCAACCAAAAGAATTCCCAGAGCAGCTTACAAATTGTTATTTTGACAGTTCTCTGCCCTTGGGCATACAATCTAAAAAGAGACAAAACGTAAGAAAAAGGGCTTGGCAGTGAGGGGAGGGGATTGAATTTGCACTGCTCTTCTCTCCCTCAGTTGGCATGAATGTTGGGAAGCCTCTCTCCTATGAACAAGGAATGGGCTCAAGTTCTCACCAACATCAAAATGATTAGCCGTTTTCAGGACTAGATGTCAATTCCCACATCAGCAGAGTGGTGTCATCTTTCCAGATTTCAGTCTGAACTCTGAAGGAGCTTTTCGGTACTGAATTTATTTTGAAAGCAGAGTGCTTGTCTATGTAAATTAAAAAAAATGTGGGGTTATTATTATTATTAGGTTTATTTATACCCTGTTTTTTCTCTCCACAGGGAGAATCAAAGTGGCTAACTTTAATAGCATTTCACAGGAGCTCTGTGGCCAGTGGGGAGAAGTGTTGGAGACATGGAGACAAGATAATAGGCCAGATCAGGGAGGAGTTGGACTATCTGGACACTGGCTGTGGATTCAGCAGGTACATTCAAGATCCAGGGAAGCTCTGGGAACCAAATACCCCAGAGTAACCTGTCCTGCATACAAATAGAAGGAATTTTGTATCTAGAATAGCTTCTCTGCAGTCTACAGTCCTCACAGACAGGGAAGCCACTAGTTGTGACCTACACCCTTAACTGTTTTAGGAGTTATCCAGGTATTGTAAGAGCCAGCATGGTGTAGTAGCTTGTGTGTTGGAATTAGATCATGATTCAAATCACCATTCAGCCATTGAGTCTCCTTGGGTGATCTTAGGAAAGTCACACTCTCTCAGCCTCAGGGGAAGGCAAAGAAAAACCTCTCAATGAACAAATATTACCAAGATAACTCCATGATAAAATTGCAATGAATCAGAAACTACTTGAAGGCACACCACAGCTGTGGGTTCTATTTTCTTCTAAAGTAAGTAAACCAACAGAGCAAACAGAATACACACGTTTTTAACTGCAAAGCCTGTATGTCAACAATCTGAACAAAAAATCCCCAGTTCCGATCCCAGCGCTCTCCCATCCTTGATGAAAGGGAAATTTTCACCCCATCCCACCTGCTCAATTTGCATTAGTAACATATACTGGATCTGTTTATGGCACATGAGGATTATCTATATTATTTCCGTCACAGTCAATAAACTCCACATGGAAAGATGTAATCCCATCTTTCATTTATAAAGTGGGAGTTGGGGAGAGAGGGAGAGAGAACGCAAGCAAGCTTCCCAGGAATGTCACAAATTGACAGAAAAATTGAGTAACTGGAATGTTTCTATTCAAATCTACAGTAGAAAGGAAGAGTGGATTAAAATAACTAAAGCATCTGTGCTGTTCACAGTTTTCATCAGGGATCCCAGACCTGATTTGATGAGGTGGACTAGAGGTAAACCACCTTGAGTTGTCTTTGGGCTGAGAAAGGCAGTATATAAAAATGATAAATAAATAAATAGATAAATAAAGGGTCATCATTGGCAGGTGAGCTGTGATTAATTTCCCCTATTTGCAGGAATTCGAAAATTTGCAGGAACTTGAATTATTTTTCTATCTATCATTAAAACATTCACAAACAAGATGCTTCGAAGTCCAATATATACATAGAAGTACCCTTCATGTCTTCAGTGTAGTTTACTCCCAAATAAATGGACATAGGGTAGATTGCAGGAGCCTTTTATTATTCCTAGGAGGACTCAACAGCAATTGCTGTCTAATTTTGTGTAATACAATCAAAGAATCATAGAGTTGGCATAGTCCATAAGGGCCACCCATTCTGCCATGCAAGAATATGCAATCAAAGCACTTCTGACAGATGGCCACCCAGCCTTGTTTAAAAACATTCAGAGAAGGAGACTCCACTGTGAGATCCATGGGTACAACATTAGAATCTAAAATCTATATTGTTTTTGTGAAAACAGGTTTCTCTTTCTTGCTTGCTTCCATTCTCCTTTTGTTACCAATGCCACATCCTAGGAGGCAATGCTGAGCATGCTATTTTGGGATATAGTTGAGAAGAGAAAAACTTGAGAGAGTTTACAGTCTTCTCTCGCTGCATCTATGACTGTGATTTGACTGCTTCATTAGAAACCATGAATTGCTGGGTGGGTGTATGGGCAACTTCATGCACTTTTATTAGAAGAATTAGAATGTGTTTGCAATTTTGGCAGGAGATGCCAAGGAGAGAAAATAATCTGACATAAGGGTTTGTGTCTGCATGTGGAATTTTTAAATATTAGCTTTGCACTCCTTTAACAAACAAATTTGTTAATTGTTATTACCAATTCCCCATATGCCCATGTTCCAAATAAATGAGTGGCTGGCCATTCACTAAAATATTTGTTTGATTGTTTAAATCAGGATTGGACAACAGCAGAAGAGTAGAGGGGCTGATTTACTGCTCCAGGGCACTTTGAAGGGCCACATCTCCCCAAAATCCAGGAAAAAATGTTGTCTCCAAATGCCACCTAGGTGATCTGGGGTTAGTTAGTAAGTAAACTTTATTACAGTCAATGACCAGATCATAACAGTGGGTTTATTATTTTTGTTCTGGGGCCTTCCTGGACCATTTGGGACCAAAGAAAAGCCTTTTAAAACCAGAAGTGAGCAGAAGTGCCAAGGAGCCCAGTACTTATGCAACATAGAAATGCCTATCCAGAGCAGATGGAGAGGAGCAAGAGACCTCTGAACATGGTAGAACAGTGTTTCTCGACCTTCCTAATGCCGCAACCCCTTAGTATAGTTCCTCATGTTGTGGTGACCCCCACTTATAACATTTCATTGCTACTTCATAACTGTAATTTTGCTACTGTTATGAATCGTAATGTAAATATCTGATATGCAGGATGTATTTTCAAATCCCAAATACCCAATATGCCCAAATTTGGGGTTGGGAGGGGATTGACTTTGCCATTTGGGAGCTGTAGTTGCTGGGATTTATAGTTCACCTACAATCAAAGAGCATTCTGAACACCAATGATGAAATTGAACCAAACTTGGCACGCAGAACTCCCATGACCAAGAGAAAATGCTGGGAGGATGTGGTGGACATTGACCTTGAATTTTTGGAGCTGCAGTTCACCTACATCCAGAGAGCACTGTGGACTCAAACAATGATGGTTCTGGACCAAACATATTGAGCACAAATACTCAATATGCCAAAATGTGAACACTGCAGGGGTTTGAGGAAAATAGACCTTAACATTTGAGGGATTTATAGTTCACCCACAATGAAATAACATTCTGAACCCCACCAACGATCGAATTGGACCAAACTTCCCCCACAGAACCCCCATGACCAACAGAAAATACTATGTTTTCTGATGGTCTTTGGCAACCCCTTTGCACCCCCTCACGACCCCCACAGGGGTCCTGACCCCCGGGTTGAGAAACACTGTGGTAGAAGCTTCCTCCACATCCCTAGAGAGCATTTGGCAAGAAAACAAGTTTTTCAAAAAAATTGACTGCTGGAGTGACCATAGAAGGCACAAAACGGCCTTAGGAGCCACCTGCAGCTCATGAGTCACATCTTGCCCACACTTGATTTAAACAATTTTCCATTCTGTTTTTCATCTACTAGGCTAGGGAAACAGACAGGAGCACCATGCAGTTAGATAAATTAGCTAGAATTAATTGCTTGACTAATTACATTTTTTTTTATTTATTTATTTATTTATTTATTTATTATTGCGCTTGTATACTGCTATTTCTCAGCCTAAATCGGCGACTCAATGCGGTTTACAACACTACAAAAATCACAATATTCAGTTTAAAAGCATAAAAAACATATACAATACAAATTATTGGGCCACCAATAACAATCCAATTGCATCTCGTAACTAAAATCGCAATCCAATCTCATCGTCTATGATTACCAATCCTTTGATCATCAGAATTCATTGCACCGGATTAACCGAATGCTTGTTCAAACATCCATGTCTTCAATCTTTTTCGAAACACCATCAGCGAGGGGGCTGATCTTACCTCTATAGGGAGGGCGTTCCAAAGCCGAGGGGCCACCACAGAAAAAGCCCTGTCTCTCGTCCCCGCCAGCCGCACCTGTGAAGCCGGCGGGATAGAGAGCAGGGACTCCCCAGAAGATCTTAGGGTCCTGGTGGGCTGATAGGCCGAGATACGTTCGGATAGATAAGTTGGGCCAGAACCGTTTAGGGCTTTAAAGGCCAACGCCAGCACTTTGAATTGAGCCCGGTAGCAAATCGGCAGCCAGTGGAGCTGGTGCAGCAGAGGAGTTGTATGCTCCCTGCCCCGCTCCTGTTAGTATCATGGCTGCCGCCCGTTGGACTAATTGGAGCTTCCGGGCTGTCTTCAAAGGCAACCCCACGTAGAGAGCGTTGCAGTAGTCAAGGCGGGATGTAACCAGAGCGTGGACTACCGTGGCCAAGTCAGACTTCCCAAGGTACGGTCGCAGTTGGCGCACAAGTTTTAACTGTGCGAATGCTCCCCTGGTCACCGCCGAAACCTGGGGTTCCAGGCTCAGCGATGAGTCCAGGATCACACCCAAACTGCGAACCTGCGTCTTCAGGGGGAGTGCGACCCCGTCTAACACAGGCTGTAACCCTATACCCTGTTCGGCCTTGCGACTAACCAGGAGTACCTCTGTCTTGTCTGGATTCAATTTCAATTTGTTCACCCCCATCCAGACCGTCACAGCGGCCAAGCACCGGTTCAGGACCTCGACAGCCTCCTTAGTAGCGGGTGGAAAGGAGTGACAGAGTTGGACATCATCTGCGTACAGATGACATCGCACTCCGAAACTCCGGATGATCTCGCCCAGCGGCTTCATGTAGATGTTAAACAACATGGGAGACAGTATTGAACCCTGAGGAACCCCACAAAACAAAGGTTGTGGGGTTGAGCAGGAGTCTCCCAGTAACACCTTCTGAGACCGACCCTCGAGGAATGAGCGGAGCCACTGCAGAACAGTACCTCCAAGACCCATCCCCGCGAGGCGTCCCAGAAGGATACCGTGGTCGACGGTATCGAAGGCCGCTGAGAGGTCGAGCAGCACCAACAGGGACACACTCTCCCTGTCGAGCTCCCGACGCAGATCATCCACTAAGGCGACCAAGGCTGTCTCGGTACCATGCCCCGGCCTAAAGCCAGACTGTGCCGGATCCAGATAATCCGTGTCTACCAAGAATGCCTGGAGTTGTGAGGCCACCACACGTTCCATGGACTTTGCCCAAAAAGGGGAGATTGGAAACAGGCCGATAGTTGACGAATTGAGTGGGGTCCAGTGATGGTTTTTTCAACAGCGGGTTTATCACAGCTTGCTTTAAGCTGGCTGGAATTTTGCCCTCCCGAAGGGAGGCATTAACCACCACCTTCACCCACTCGGCCAATCCCCCTCTGGCCTCCTTCAGAAGCCAGGATGGGCAGGGGTCTAGGATGCATGTGGTAGCTCTCATTCCTCCAAGCACCTTGTCCACATCCTCGGATTGAACCAATTGAAATGAATCCATCAAAACCGGACAAGCAGATGCTCGTGTTACATCCTCAGATACTGCCGTTAATATGGTATCCAGTCCAGAGCGGATCAAAGCGACTTTGTCTGCGAAGAACTGAGCAAAGGCTTCACAGCGAGCTGCCGAGTCATCAGGGCACCCATCCTGAGTGGTGGGTTTTAATAGGCCTCTGACAACTCGGAACAGTTCAGCCGGACGGTTCTTTGCAGACGCAATAGTGGCCGCAAAGAAGGTCTTCTTTGCGGCTTTTATTGCCGCGGCATATGCCCTTAAAAAGGACACAAACCGTGTTCGATTTGGCTCGCTCGGATCCGAACGCCACACGCTCTCTAGTTCCCTCTTCTTTCGCTTCAACGCTGCCAGCTCCTCAGTAAACCAAGGAGCTGGTTTAGCTCGGCTACTTGAGAGGGGACGTTCTGGAGCGATCGTGTCTATTGCCCTAGTCATCTCCCCATTCCAGAGAGCGACCAGAGCATCAACAGGATCACCAACCGAGGTGGCGGGAAATTCCCCAAGAGCCGTCAGGAATCCATCCGGATCCATAAGCCTCCTGGGGCGGACCATCTTAATGGGTCCTCCACCTCTGCGGAGGTTAGGGGGTGCAGTGAGTCTAAAGCTGACCAGGTGGTGGTCGGTCCATGGCAACGGAGAGATGGATAACTCCTCAACACCACCCCCTTCCTCCCATCCCTGGCAGAAAACCAAGTCCAATGTATGTCCAGCACTGTGGGTGGGGCCAGATACCTGTTGGGACAGCCCCATGGTTGCCATGGTAGACATGAAGTCCTGAGCCGCTCCCGATAAGGCGGCCTCGGCATGGACATTGAAGTCCCCCAGCACAAGCAGCCGTTGGGACTCCAATGCCAGGTCCGAGACCACCCCCGCTAGCTCAGGCAGGGAGACTGTAGTGCAGCGAGGTGGACGGTACACTAGCAGAATCCCTAATCTGTCCCGGTCACCCACCCTCAGGTGGACGCATTCAAAATTTGTTGACTGCGGGATGGGGGCCCTGGTCAGAAGAATGGAATCTCTATAGACCACTGCAACTCCGCCTCCCCGCCCTCCGGATCTCGGTTGGTGCTGCACAGAGAAACCTGGTGGGCAAAGCTGGGTTAAATTTACACCTCCCGCTTCGTCCAACCAGGTCTCCGTGATGCACGCCAGATCTGCCCGTTCATCCAGGATTAAATCTTGGATGAAAGTTGTTTTACCGTTGACAGATCTGGCGTTGACAGATTTTGACAGATGAAAGTTGTTTTACCGTTGACAGATCTGGCGTTGACAGATTTTTCATGTGTCTGCATTTCTAGAAAATATTCTCTTTTACGCCCTCTCCTTTCTACCTGATGGCTTAATAGCTTTCACAGGCAAATATACAAGCTGCACTTTGGAACAGGATTTCTCTGTATAGTCAGGCAGTTGTGGTGGCTGCAGTCCTCCAGGAAACCTAGTCTAAAACATACAATGTTTGAAAAGCTAATATTAGTATCTTATATCATATTCTATACATTTCAGAAAAAATGTTGCCTTATTGCCTTAAAACCTGTTGCAATAGTATTAGAAGGATTGTTTGTGTTCTTTTGACAAACAAGCCTGTCCCTTTCAGTTGAGTGATCATTTCTTATTAATCAGACAAAATAGGCCCAGATCCTACATCCAAGAGATAGACTGTAATTTTACCTCCATGCAGTTATATGGCATTTGTGCAAGATTTCCTTGTAGTAAATAACAATATTGCACAACTAAATGTATGACCAAATGCGCATAGGGGTGCTCTCAGACCCATTGCTGCTTCTGGAATGCTAGTTTGCCCAGCTTCTGCCCAGCTTTGGCTGGTGTGCCGGCTCCACTCTTTCTTGAGGAAGGCAGATTTGGCTACAGTGGTTCATGCCTTATCTATTTTCCAATTAAATTATGTTAATGTGCTCTGTGAGGCTTCTCTTGAAAAGTGCCTGGAAGCTGCAGCTAGTGAAAAATGTAGCAACTTGACTGGTGACAGATGTACATTTTAGAGTCTACATCAGGCACAGTCAAATTTTGGCCCTCCATGTCTTTTGGTTTTCAACTCTCACAATTTCCAACAACCTCAGACCTCTTTCTTTCCTCCCTCAGCTGCTTAAGCAATTGAGGAGGAAAAGGAAAGGGCCTAAGGTTGTCAGGAATTGTGGGAGTTGAAGTCCAAAACACCTGGGGGACCAAAGTTTGACCATGCCTGGTCTATATAATACCAGTCATAGAATCATATAGTGAGAAGAGACCTCATGGGCCATCCAGTCCAACCCCCTGCCAAGAAGCAGGAATATTGCATTCAAAGCACCCCTGACAGATGGCCATCCAGCCTCTGTTTAAAAACCTCCAAAGAAGTCTTGCAAGAACTACACACAATCTTCCAATTTCTTCTGAAGTTGACCTACAAAGTCCTAAATAATAATAATAATAATAATAATAATAATAATAATAATAATAATCCTTTATTTGTACCCCGGTACCATCTCCCGCAGGACTCGGTGCGGCTTACAAGAGGCCGAGCCCAAAGTACATCATTAGCAAAAACACAACAACAATACAATGCAAAAATAAATAACTCATAACAAAGCAGAACATTAACAAAAACACGACACTATTAAAAACCTGTGGCAGTGCCAAATGTAATGGTTAACATTCTAAAAATGCTGGGCATGTCCAGGTGAGGTAGGATGAATATTTTGGAAATAAAAGGGTGTGCAGACAATTCTAACTCTCTCATAAAGTGCATTAGGGACATTGCTTGGGATTCCTTAATCTGGGAAGGCACACTGGAACATCCAAATGATTTAGTGCCAAGATATCTGAAAGACCACCTCCTCCCATATAAACTTTTCAGAAATTGGAAATCTTCAGAGAAGGTCTGTCCCAACACCTTATAACATTAAGGTGGTGATTATATATAACAAGCCTTTGCGAACTGAAAGGCAATAAGGAAATGCTATTAAGAAATAAAATAAACAACACATGTGTGTAGCATATATATTAACCATCCATAATGCACATATGCATCAATGCACAATGGCACTACATGTGGAGCTCTGCTTCCATAATCTCTTAAAGAAAGAGCACAATCCAATCATTCCATAGGAAACGTATACATGTGTCAAAGACAAATAAAATTGCAGACAGCATCAATAGAAATACTGGCCGCAGGTATCAAAATATGAAATCTGCATTGGACAAAACCACCTGTGTAGATAATATATATTTTTTGCTCTTAATGTCAATGAGAAACATTTAACATTTATTTCCTGCCTGTTCATGCCAGAGATAAGAGTAATAAAAGTGCACTCCAGAGCAATATCTAGGCTACAGATTACAAAGCATTCTGAACATTCTCAAGATAAGTGGAGGCTGGTTATCCAAGTTGTCTTATTGGAAGTCATTTGTTTTCATAGTAATTGTCTTGGTTTGGCATTAGAATGTAACTACAGAGTTTAAATACTCTCAAATTAATGACACTTTGGATGTCATTTAATGATGTTTTATTTGGGAACTGTGAAAGTCAATATCACTTAACTTGTAACTTGTAAATAGGATAGCTTGTAACTATCCTATTAATAATCCTCGCTCTCAGAGACAAATCTGGCCCTTAAAATGAAACAACCACAAAGATACATTTATCTCTAGAGTTCCCTGGTGAGCTCACAGAAAAACCTGATATTTGTGTTGCATAAGAGTTGAAAAACGTGTTCACTCTAATGTGTTGCTTTTGAGTATGAGGGTCTGACAGCCAGGTATGACCTGAGTGATGCTCAGTCTGTTACAATGCAAACATTCCCATTCTATGAATTCTATAGTTTCCAGTTTCGAAAGGATTGTGGCCAAGCCTTACTATGTTATTCTTACTGCATCATGGAAGTGAAGAAAAGTTTTGGAGGAAGGCCTACATGACGGCCATTCTCCTTCTAAAAAATAAATAAATACAGTGAACCCTCTACATTCCATTAGGGTTGGATTCACAGGACCCTGTGAAAGTGGAGAAAACAAATAAAACCTGAAAGAATACATCACTAGCAATCTCTAGATCCTACTGTACCTGATGTTGACCACAGAATCCCACTGGAGGGCATGCAAGTACTTAAAGAAGTGTTCTCCCTAAGAAGGTCCTCCAGCACAAACTCTAGTGCAGTGGTTCTCAACCTGGTGTTCCCAGATGTTTTTGGCCTTCAACTCCCAGAAATCCTAAAAGCTGGTAAACTGTTTGGGATTTCTGGGAGTTGTAGGCCAAAAACATCTGGGGACCCCAGGTTGAGAACCACTGCTCTAGTGGAAGTGAACCATAGAGTTGTATTGGAGAACATAACACTTCCGAGAAAGAACGTATTAATCAAAACTGCAAATAATCAAATCTTAATTGAAGTTTGCTAAACAAACAAACAAACATAAACCATGGTTTGAAGTTGACTTTTCTTAGAAATCCAAAATTGAAATTAACCCAGTTCAGATGTCACAATTGATTGTGGCTATGAACTTTCTCGGTTATATTCAAACTCTTTTGAGATGTGCACTGTGCCCCTAAGCCTTCACTTCATTAAGTAGCCCTACACTGTAATTCTCATCAGCCCTAGCCAGCACAGGCAATGGTTATAGGAGTTGTGGGCCATCAACATATGGAAGGCCAAATGTTCCTCATCTCACTAGAACAATGGTTCGCAACCTGTGGGTCCCCGGATGTTTTAGCCTTCAACTATTAGAAATCCTAACAGCTGGTAAACTGGCTGGGATTTCTGGGAGTTGTAGGCCAAAACACCTGAGGACCCACAGGTTGAGAATGACTGCACTAGAAGGAACTGTTAGGTGGGTATTCATTCTATGTGGGGAATTGCATAGAATCTTGTGAAATATAGTTATTTAGTTACCAAGAGTATATACTGTTAAGAGTTTTTATGACCAGAGCAGCAAGCAGTAAGAGTCAAACCACCTAGAATCATAGAATCATAGAATCAAAGAGTTGGAAGAGACCCCATGGGCCATCCAGTCCAACCCCCTGCCAAGAAGCAGGAATGTTGCATTCAAATCACCCCTGACAGATGGCCATCCAGCCTCTGTTTTAAAGCTTCCAAAGAAGGAGCCTCCACCACACTCCGGGGCAGAGAGTTCCACTGCTAAACGGCTCTCACAGTCACCTGGCTAGCATTGTGTAATTACAGCCAGGGTGAAGTAACTGCTGTTTTTTTGTTTGTTTTTTGTTTTTGGTCATGTCAGGAGCAACTTGAGAAACTGTAAGTTGCTTCTGGTGTGAGAGAATTGGCCATCTGCAAGGACATTGCTTAGGGGATGCCTGGAAGGTTTTTTTTTTATGTTTTACCATCCTTGTGGGAGGCTTCTCTCATGTCCCCCCATGAGGAGCTGGAGCTGATAGAGGGAGCTCATCCATGCTCTGCCCGGATTCGAACTTGCAACCTGTCGGTCTTCAGTCCTGCCAGCACAAGGGTTTAACCGACTGCACCACCGAGGGCTCCATTCTGCTGGGATAATAATAGAGCAAAAGGATAACCCTAGCTGAGGTGTTGGTAAGAGTTGGGTTGTTGGAGATTGCTGAGGTGTTGGAAGGTTGGAGTTCTGAGAAGCTTGTGTCCTGAGGAGACTGACGTTTGGAGTATCAAGAAGAACTGGTCTACAAAACCAGCTTGCTGCAAGAATTCTCCAGTTATCTGGAAGTAACAGGAAAAGAAGACTGGAGAAGTATTCCAGTCTTCAGCCACTGTAAATAGACTCTGTATAAAGTTTGCTGCAAAGACAAATGTGTGAGCTTGCCCTTTGGTTGAAGGGGAAAAGCTTCTCTGACTGTTTGTGACTACACACACTAACCTTCATTGCAACACTAAGACTTAGAAAAAGTGGTGCAAATGTTGAAGATGTTTCCTCTTGGCTGGTACTAGTAAACCATAAGAACAATAACAACAACAAAAAGCAATACACTTTCTGTAGGAATGGCCTGGAGACATCTTACAACTATAATAAAGCAGCAAACAATGCAGTTCCAACCACTCAAATATAAAGACTGAAACAGACATTCAAAGGCTGAACTCAACTATTCCTAAAAGTATAAAAAAAGTTATATCTATAATTACTGTCACCAACCATAATGATTTTTTAAAGTGTACTGGGCAAGCACAGAGTCAAATGACACTCTAGTCCTCCTCTTCAGTTTGTTTCCAGTTCATGATCGATAGATTTACTTTGTCATTCTGTAATGGGAACAGCTTCACAATCCATTTCTGGCTGCACTCCATGAGAGAGAAGCCACAGAGTCTAAGTACAATTTTGTGCCTACATCCATCAGTGCAAAAATTGGTTGTGCCTTTAAAGAGACAGCTCCCTTACGAGTCTGATGTTGCAGTCTATAAAGGCTGAAGAAAATCCCAGGTTGCCAACTTTGTTACTGTTTTGAGAAAGGTTGGATAAATGAGAGGTATTGTTTGAATTATTCCTTTTGGCTATACTCCAAGGACAAAGCAAATTATATGGTAATATTCATGTAAATAAAGTATCAGCAATTGAGGAAACACTTGCCCATTTTCCAACCATTATCAGTGGGTCCTTTTGTTGATTTGCACTGGTAGAACAATCTATTTTGCTGGCACAACACACTGTTTTGAGCAGTATCTAGGAGCCATCCCTTACCATTGTCACAATGCACATGCAAACTTTGCTTCTACTACCATATTAACAACTTCATTCCTGCTTTCCCCAACATCAGTGTAGTTATGACTTCATACCTTCCAATATTCACAAATCAAAACTGGAAGGTATTTGGCCATGCCCCCAGTGGCGCAGTGGGTTAAACCACTGAGCTGCTGAACTTGCTGACCAAAAGGTTGGCAGTTCAAATCCGGGGAGTGGGGTGAGCTCCCGCGGTTAGCTCCAACTTCTGTCAACCTAGCAGTTTTGAAAACATGCAAATGTGATTAATAGGTACCATTTTGGCGGGAAGGTAAAGGCACTCCATGCAGTCATGCCAGCCACATGACCTTGGAGGCATCTACAGACAATGTCAGCTCCGGCTTAGAAATGGAGACGAGCACCACCCCCCTGAGTTGGACATGACTAGACTTAATGTTGGGGAAAACCTTTCCCTTCACCTATCTGGCCAATCATGATCAGGAAGACAAAACGACGAATAAGGAAGAATACAGAAGTAAGGAAAGTTTGTTGCAGTTTGCTTTTGCTAGAACCTATACAGAAAACCAAAGTTCTTCCCTCTCTTCCTTGCTAAGTTAATTGAGGACAAGCTACTTTTGGACTTTGAAAACATTTACAAAGGGGCTGAGGAAAAAGGGGGTGAAGTGGGAGAAAGAGAAACTGTGGCATTTTAACAACATCTGAAAAAGTGGAATTCCAGACTATAAATCAGGATCATTCCTGACAAATTGGGTCAGTTGGCTAACTCCTGTTTAAATGCCAATGTTTTTCATGGAAGATATAGTGAAAATCCTAAACTATGGTCTAAAACCTATTGTTAGCCTCAGGTAGAATAGAAGTAGTTACATCAGTGCAGGCATGTAGCCGGGGGGGGGGGGGGCCCGGTTGCCCTCCCCCCGAAATTCTCATGGTGGTTCGCGAAAAGGACTTACTGGTGCATTATTTAAACTGTTATGTTTATTCATATCATGATCTGATCACCATACTCAATATATCCATATGCATGGGGGTATTGGGGTAATGATACAAAAGGTTTGCTAGGCTAGACCCTCTTTCACTCAGACTCAGCCCCCCCCCCCGAAACCCCCCCTCCCCGAAACCCCCCCCCCCCAAGACGAAATCCTGGCTACGGGCCTGCATCAGTGGGATTTGCCCATGTATTGACTGAAACTGAACTTTAGTTGAGACTAACAGGACTGGACCTATCTTCTTAGTAGATGTAGATCAGTGGTTCCCAACCTTTGGGCCTCCAGATGTTTTGGACTTCAGCTCCCACAGTTCCTAACAGTTGGTAAGCTGGCTGGGATTTCTGGAAGTTGAAGTCCAAAACACCTGGAGTCCCAAAGGTGATGTAGAGGGATGATGCCATGACTTACTGCTCAAAAAGCTCATTCTTAATTCAAATCTAGACACATAAAAAGCTTATCTGAGTCATGAAGCGAGGTGGCTTCCTAACCAGAATTTCCAGAAGCAACTTTTTGCATAATTAGGTTTTTTTTTAAAACATTAGCAGTCTGAAAACCGAACTTTTCCAAGTTTTGCTCGTAACTAGTGAGATGCCATCTTGAAAACAGCAAGTGTCTCATCTCAGTGGATTGTCCCATGGTAGAAAGTAGCAGTGACAACAATGTATTTCCTAAAGCTATTTTCCAGCACACATTGCAGAGGGGTGTTCAAATAGAATGTGCTACTGTTGCAATGAGTCTTTTGTTCTTCTTGTAGCAATAAATAGGCTAGAATTATTGCATTATTACACATTTACAGCATTTAAAATGTTGCCCGGTCTGATGACACCTATGATTTCAATGGGACAAAGGTTTAAGTGATAGATTAGCAACTACAATTCTGAAAATCTGTTTCACACTGAATTCCAGTAAAAAATAGTCCAAAAAAGCATTAAAGAAGAGCAAAAAATGTATTATTTGAGGAGTCTTAAATTTGCACAATTTTTAATTTGGCTGGGGGAGAATGTCAATCTAAGCTGAAATAGCAGTGTGGAGAGAATACAGGAGAGGCAGATTTAAGCAGCTATATTGCTTCATTTAAACTGTAAAGTTTTCAATGAAAGATTTTTTAACATTCAAATGTGTCAAGCTTAATACTTTTTTTGCGTGTTTTTTGTATCTTGGAAAACATTTAACCTGAAACCTGAGTGAGTCAATTTATCTAGTGACAGAGGATGGGAAAGGGCTCTGCTTTAACCACAATGTCTAGCATTCAAATAACACCGAAACTTGCTACGAGCTACACAAGAAAGAGGCTTCCCACAAAAGCAGAACCATATTATCTATGTGTTGCTGACTGCAAGACTGCTAGAAAGTTTGGGCCATACATTATGACCAATGAAGTTGATAGCAAAAATTGTTATAAACTATCCCAAACTCCACAAAGTCAATAAACAAGCCATGCCAGAAGAGGCAACAACTTGCTAAGTGTCTTAGACCATATTGAGAACCTGATAAGAAATACTGGATAACAGAGTCAGCCGACCACATTTCCTGGAGTTAGGGACACAGGACCCCCACAAAAGTGAAAAAATGCAAAATAAAATAAAAATAATTGCTTTTTTTTAATCTGAGGAAGCTTCACTCTAAGAACTTTTGGTTTCTTTAGAATTACTCTATGTCAATTTCTGCTGGAGGACTGAGCAATGAGTCCACATTATTTTGACCATATAAGTACATACTTTATAAGGGCTGGAATTTGTTGGGAACTTCAACTCACATAAATCCTGACCACTTATCACACTGGCTAGGACCTCTGGGAGTTAAAGTCCAAAACATCTAGATCTGGGGTCTCCACACCAAGGACTGTGGGCCAGATGTGGCCCACCAAGGTCATATACCCAGCCCCCACTCTAAACTTTAAACTGAGGGTTGCCCTAAGTCTGAAATGACTTGGAGGAACACAACAACAACAACCCTAATTAACTAGACATCAGTCAAAAGCAAGCCCATATTTCCCATTGAAGTAATTGTAAGTTTATATTGGTTAAAATTGTGTTGCTCTTTCATGATTTCTTTGCACTACAAATAAGATATGTGCACTGTGCATAGGAATTTGTCCTGTTCTCCAACAGTCTGAGGGACCATGAACCAGCCCACTGTTTAAAAAGTTTAGTAATGAGAGTCTAGTGTTTCTCAACCTGGGAGTCAGGACCCCTAGATGGGTTGCAAGGGGGTGTCAGAGGGGTCACTAAAGACCATCAAAAAACACAGTATTTTCTATTTGTCATGAGGGTTCTGTGTGGGAAGTTTGACCCAATTCTATAATTGGTGGAGTTCAGAATGCTCTTTGATTGTAGGTGAACTATAAATCCCAGCAACTACAGCTCCCAAATGTCAAGGTCTGATTTCCCCACACTCCACCAGTGTTCACGTTTTGCCATATTAAGTATATGTGCTAAAATTGGTCCAGATCCACCATTGTTTGAGTCTAAAGTGCTTTCTGGATGTACGTGAACTACAACTCCAAAACTCAAGGTCAATTCCCACCAAACACTTCCAGTACTTTCTGTTAGTCATATTTATTTATTTATTTATTTATTACTGTGCTTGTATACCGCCGTTTCTCAGCCTAAATTGGCGACTCAACGCGGTTTACAACAGTACAACAAACAACAATATTCAGTTTAAAACCATAAAAAACAACATACACAATACACAATATTGGCCCGTCAATAATAATCCAATGCATCTCTTAACTAAAATCATAATCCAATTTCATCGTCCATATTACCAATCCTTTAGTCATCAGTTCATTGTACCGAATTAACCGAATGCCTGTTCGAACATCCAGGTCTTCAATCTTTTTCATAGAGTTCTGCGTGCCAAGTCTGGTTCAATTCCATCATTGGTGAAGTTCAGAATGCTCTTTGATTGTAGGTTAACTATACATCCCAGCAACTACAACTCCAAAATGACCAAACCAATTCCACCCCCAACCTCACCAGTATTCAAATTTAGGTGTCTCGGGTATTTGTGCCAAGTTTGATCTAGTGAGGGAAAATACATCCTGCATATCAGATATTTACATTACAATTCATAACAGTAGCAAAATGAAGTAGCAACAAAAATAATGTTATGGTTGGGGGTCACCATAACATTGGGAACTGTATTAAGGGGCCGTGGCATTAGGAAGGTTGAGAACCATTGGTCTAGACATGAGAGTTTGAGAAACACAGAACTTTTCCAAACTCTTGGAGGAAGGCAAAAGGCAAAAGACAGACCCAGGGCCTATTAGCATGCTTTTTCCCAGGATGTGTTTCTGAAACAAAGTGGAATTGATTGGGCCACCAATTTTTTCCCAGTACTATTGAGATGGTGGGAAAAGAACCCATACTGCTGAATTGCCAAATGGAAGTGGCCTTTCCCCTTAAGATAAAGGGTGAAAAGGAAGGATCATGTTGCCATTGTCAGGCACAAACATCTGTTGGCATTCCAAAGTAGCTCATTTTCCAGCAGCGATAGAAACGGTCATTTACCAATTGGGTCTTATATTCCTGAGAAACCCCAGCATTGCATGGCAGCTGTCACAAAGGATAGATTTCCTTGGAAATTGCAAATCCTTCAAAAGGAAGTCCCGAGCATTAAACTAAAGCACATTTTGCCGTTTGAATCAAAGAATCCCACTGTTTGTTTTTAATGAGAGTTGCTCTCAGCCTTCCCTAGCCGTGTTCACCGGCAGCCCAAAACAACATATGATCACAGTGCAGATTGAGGATTCATCTACATTGTAGAATCAATGCAGTTTGAAATAACTTGAATTGGCAAAGCTCAATGCTATGGAGTAATGGGAGCTGTAGTTTTACAAGGTATTTTGTCTTCTCTTTAAATAATGTTGTTGCCTCACCAAACTACAACTCACCTGATTCCATAGCATTAAGCCATGACAGGTAAAATGGTGTCAAACTGCATTAATTTTGCAGTATAGATGCATCCTGAGTTGGTGTGGTGATGCAGCTCAGAGTTGATAGGAGTGTTTTTGTTGCCACCTTAAAGACTGACTAGGAAACTCAGTGTCTAATAAGGGGTAGATTCAGAATAGTTGTTCATAAATTCTGGACCTCCAAATGTTGATGACTTCAACTCCTATTAATCACGAATGGTAACCACATTGGCTGGGACTTCTGGGAGTTGAAGTCCCAAACATGTGGAGGATGACAGATTGAGAACCACTGATAGAGGACCTCTGGGCAAGCATGGGCAATTTTTGAAAATGGTCTCCTTAAGACACACCTCCAGTCCATATTCCATGCCATTTTGGAGAGAGACCTCATTATTGCATATCATCATCACCATTATCCCACTTGGGACTCAAAGTAGCTCACAATTCAAAATAATGCAATACAAACATACAAAAACTGCACATTAAAAATCTTTAAAATGGAGCAGTTTAACACTACAGCACATGCTAGCCCATTCTTTCAAAACTTTCTGTTTCAAAAGCCTATTGAAATGAAAAGGTTTTAACCTGCTAATGGAAGGACAATCAGAAGGAGACTATTCTGGCCTCCCTGGAAATGGCCTGTAGAGTCCAGGGGCAGCCACCAAGAAGACCCTCTCTTACCCAAACTTGTCAAATACATAGACAGATAGATGGGCCTTTTCAGTGGTGGCCCCTCGACTGTGGTATGTCATTGCCTGAGATATAAGATTGCCCCCCTCCCTCCTGACTTTTTAAAGAAAGGGTAAAACCTGGCTTTTTGAGCAGGCCTTTGCTAATCCAACATAATTATATGAAACCATGGAACGACCTGACAATGCAACTGATTTTACAAGGAGACACTCACGACAATGTTTTTATGGCTCTGTTTGGTCCTTTTATATTGTTATGTTTTTAAGTTCAATGTTTAACAGTATTTATATTATTTTATTGTTGAAGCATCAAATGTGCCAACTGTGGACCGCCCTGAGTCACCTTTGGGCTGAGAAGGGTGGTATACAAATATGGTTGGTAAATAAATGAATAAATAAATAAACAGGTTGATTGGTAAAATATATACTGTCAAATGACTCAATTCTACCATGCTGTATACCTCAGCCTTGTCTGGAGGAAAAAATGTGGCAGAAGTATTGTGGAAAGTTGGTAAACTAAGCGATAGGGCATAGTAGAAAGGTATAAGTTTTCAAGTTTGACTTTTTGCTTCATCGGATGCAAATGTTACTTCCTGCCTGATTTCCTGAAGGGGAAACCATGTGTGACAAACTCTGTTCCACTCTGCTTAATCTCTTGAGCTGGGTCTTGCCACTGTGTCTATTTCACTGACCGCTGTCAGTTTTACAGGGAACCTCTTTACCTTTGGGCTAAAGTGAGCAGCCAAACCTGGACAGAGCTGGCTGGAAGGTAGAGCCAGAAGTAGCCAGTTCCTGAAACTTCAAAAAAATAAATAAATCTCCCTGTTCCAGAATGACAGGATCCAAAATAACTTCCAACAATGGAGAAAGGGAGGGGGGGGGGGAGGGTGCTGATGGAAGATTGAGTTCCTACAGCCTAAATTCCCTAATTAGCATGGGTTTTAAAAGATAAGCCAACTGAAGATTTTCTGAAAACCATTTAAGATATTTCTGAGTAATAGAAAAATCTAACAATGTCATAATGTTTGGTTATGGTTATTAGTGATGAGTAGGGTTATTTAGTAGGGTCTGTAGAATTATATACTCTTTTTGTTTTATTTTTCCTCATTACCATTAGTATGGGAGGAGTCAGATTCCACAATAGTGTTTTAGTCAGTGTGTAGTGTTTTAGTGTTGGGTTTTGGTTTTAATCATATGTCCTTTTTCTCTTTCTTTGACTTCCTTTTGGATTTTTTTTTTGGATGTGTCTAATGAACATTTTGAATTAGACTGTTTTAAAAATAATACTATGTAACAAAATTTGAAATATTTTCTGTTCCTGGTTTGAAAGTGTTATACGGTTCTGGCCCAGCTTACCTGTCCAAATGCATCTACCCCTATGTCCCACCTCGTAATCTACGATCATCCGGGGAGGCCCTGCTCTTGCTCCCGTCAACAGTGCAAATGTGCCTGGCGGGGACAAGAGACAGGGCCTTCTCAGCTATGGCCCCCCGCCTATGGAACACTCTCCCAAATGAGGTAAGATCCGCTCCCTCTCTCCTGGCTTTTAGGAAAAAAATTAAAAACATGGTTTTGGGACCAGGCCTTTGGGCAGTAGAAACAAATCTATGCAGCATTTCGGAAAGACAATGACTCGAATGGCGATTTGACGGATGAGACTGTTTTATTGTTTTAATGATTGTTCTACTGTTTATGGATGTATTTTAATTTGATTTATGTCTAACTGTAATTGTATAATTGTAATTGTTTGTGCTGGCATTGAATTTTGCCATTACCTATGTGGAAACTGCTTTGAGTTTCCTTCGGGGTGAGAAAAGCGGTATACAAATACTGTAAATAATAATAATAATAATAATAATAATAATAATAATAATAATAATAATAATTCCTATTTAATGGTGTGGGCCTTACTTTGAAAGTACTTGTTTTCCTAGTTTCCAACAGACCTCACAACCTCTGAGAATGCCTGCCATAGATGCAGGTGAAACATCAGGAGAGAATGCCTCTAGAACATGGCCACATAGCCTGAAAAACCTACAATGACCCAGTTGTTATACTTCAGAAACTTTGTTTTTGTGGCTGCCACAAACTTGGTTGAATGGGGTTGAGATTTAATGAGATATTAATTGAAAAACTATAGCAAAATGTCTCACAAAACAAAGTTTTTGCAGTTTAATAAACCTCTTCCATGTTTCTGTGATAGAACCTATTAGGAAATGGCATTTATAACCTAGGATCAAAAATAGTGTTACAAAGTGCAATGCACACATGATTTAAGAACAAATATAATAGAATAAAATAGAATATCTATCTAATCTATATCTATATCTAGAAAGAAAGACAGGCAATGTAGAGCTCATGTAGATCCAGTGACAAATAGGGAGACTATTTGTGGTGGATTGGTGCATCCCACGGGAATTTGTGTCTAAACTTTGAAGGACTTGTCCAAGGTGCTGAATTTATTTGAGGCCTAGGATTCATCATCTTGGATATCATCTTAATGAGACATGCCACATTATCACGGGGTGTCTGCACCCTACACCACTGGAGAAATTATACTGCTTAGCCGGTATTGCACCACCTGACATTCACCAGGAAGTAGCAGCCAATAGTGAAAGGACCAAGGCAGAGACATCTCCAGCTCATCCCTTGTTTGGGTATCAGCCAGCATGTCAACGGCTTAAATCAAGAAATAGTTTTCTAAGATCTACAGAGACACTCGCTGGAACACCTCAGCAAGCGAGAGTCCAAAAGTGGCAGGCTCAAATCCAGAACCTCAATCAATGGCTGATACCAAATGAGAGACTCCCTTCTGGGCACACAGAAAACTGGGCGACTTGGAGGTCACTGAACAGACTGTGCTCTGGCACCACGAGATGCAGAGCCAACCTTAAAAAATGGGGCCACAATGTGGAATCCACAGCATGCGAGTGCGGAGAAGAGCAAGCCACAGACCACCTGCTGCAATGCAACTGGAGCCCTGCTACATGCACAATGGAGGACCTTCTTATAGTAACACCAGAGGCACTCCAAGTGGCCAGCTACTGGTCAAAGGACATTTAAACAACTACCAAGTCTGCAAACTTTGTGTTATGTTTTTAATGCAATACAACCATTTGGTTCTCTCCTGACACAATAAATAAATAATCTTGGATGGGTCTTTCTAAAAAGGAAACAGGACCAACATCCATAGCAGGTTCATAACTACCATGTGATAGGGATTTCTACTGCATGTGGCTCCCACAGCAGTGACTTGCACACCTATTTCCAACACCTTCTAAGAAATTGTCTGTTTACTATACAATGAATTGATGTTTATAAATTCAAAATCATAATGAGTTGAACTAGATAATCCTTGGAATCCATCTCGACTTATGATTGATTTCCCTATGAAGCAAAACCGAATATTAAGCAATTATCAGGTCTTTTTTTGTGGGGGAGGAGATGGTTGCAATAATGTAATGTATCCTCATCTGGCTGGAATCTGAATGAACATGTCCTTTTGCCTTGGGCTTCACAGATGTGTGGACTTTTTATTCTTTTACTTATAAAATCACTTTTACGCTGCTTTTCATCCTTAGTGTTGGTCAGCATAATGACTTCTATAAGTGGGTGAGGGAAAGGAGATAACCAGAACACCATCAAAGGACCAAGATGAAAACAAAAGTCTTTGATCGAGAAAGAGCAAAGGTAAAACCTCACGTTAGCCATTCTAAAGTGAAGGCACCTTGAAATTGGATTATTTGAATATTAGAGCTTTAGATATATCTGGAAATCAGCCTAGTATTCACCACTAGGTGAAAAACACTGATAATGCTGGGTTGCTGTGAGTTTTCAGGGCTACAGGGCCATGTTCCAGAAGCATTCTTTCCTGACGTTTCATCCACATCTGTGGCAGGCATCCTCAGAGGTTGTGAGGTCTGTTGGAATCTAAGCAAGTGAGGTTTATATATCTGTGGAATACCCAGGGTGGGAGAAAGATAAACCTCCCTTGCTTAGTTTCCAACAGACCTCACAACCTCTGAGGATGCCTGCCATAGATGTGGGTGAAACATCAGGAGAGAATGCTTCTGGAACATGGCCATACAGCCCGGAAAACTCAGTTACCTAGTGATTCTGGCTGTGAAAGCCTTCAACAAAACAGTGATAAAGCCCTTTCTTGATACATTCATAGTATATTATCGTTGGAATAACACTGAATGGAAGTTTCCAAGCTAGTCCAAATTCCCTTCCGTGGCAGAGGTTCTTATATTTTATACCTTCCAGTCCTTCACAGATGAAAACCAACACATTTGTGGTATATTCAATGCATTTTTCTTTTTGCATAGCAATGAGTGATCATATGCAAAGAAGGGCAGGGTGAATTTTAGGTGATGCCCTTTTTCCATCTTTCATGCCAAGCTGCACATGGCAGAAACCCCTCGTTTGCATGATCACATCTCACCAGTATTCTATTTAGTGGAGTGCATTTAGACCCAGTACATTAATGGTGTACTCTCCCCATTACTAATGAATTACCTTTCCTTGCCGAGATTAGAAGAAATTCCACTGCAGGCCCTTTAGTATCCCAGAAAGGACAAAATGGAAATAATTGAGCAACACCCAAAGAATAAAGCAGTAAAGGTATCAACACCACCTGCCACGGAGTAGTGGAAGTTCAAAAGAAACAGATGTCACAAGATTGGGCAGGATGAATCATCCAGTTCACTGGAATTCTTCCTAAAGCAAATTCTAACTTCACTTTGAGAATTTATGGGCAGTTGAAACACGAAAGGAAATTTGGGAGAAGAGCCAAATGGATGTCCATAAGGCTAGTACAGGTTGGGTATCGCTTAACCTGAAGTATTTTAGATTTCAGTTTTTTTTAAATATTTGGAATATCTGTATTTACATACATAAACATTATCATGAAGTATCTTGGAGATGGGACCCATGTCTGAAAACAAAATTCATTTATGTTTCATATGTATCTTGTACACAAAGCCTGAAGGAAATTCTGTGCCATATTTTTAATACTTTGGGGCATGAATTGAAGTACATGGAACCAATAGAATGTAAAGATCCCTCTATCTTAGCTCATCTGAATGGATTTTGCAGGATTTTGGATTTCAGAATTTTGGATAAAGGATGTACAATGTTTCTTGGAATCTACACAAAAGACTTGATGGGGCATCACACCATTTCAACTACTATGGCTCAATGATATGGAAAATTAGGAGTTGTAGTTTTTCAAGGTCTTTAGCCTTCTCAGCCAAATAGTGCTCATACTTTACCAAACTACAATGGTGGTGCAATGGGTTAAACCGTGAGACAGAGTGAGCTCCTGTCTGTCAGCTCCAGCTTCCTTTGCAGGGACATGAGAGACGCCTCCCACGGGATGGTAAAATATCCAGGCATCCCCTGGGCAATGTCCTTGTAGATGACAAATTTTCTCACACCAGAGGCAGCTTGTAGTTTCTCAAGTCGTTTCTAATATGATAAAAAAGAAACCCCAAACTACAACTTGTGTGATAGTTCAAGGAAATTGTGTGGGGACAAATGTTCCCAGGGAAGCTTTGTGCATCTCTGCATACTTCCATTCAGACCCTACAAGATGACACAGAAGAGAATTATATGATATTTCTCTATTTAAAAATGTTTGGATAAGATAAACACTGTTCCCAGTGACATTTCAGTTAAGGTCAAGCAGATGACAGATGCTCACTATTGGCTTCCATTGAACATGACCAGATCATGAGACTAGATGAAAATAGATAGCGATTTCTCCAGAGCCGTAGGCATATTTCCATTGGTCATTTGCTTCTACGGTGCTTGAAAAAAGTTAATGATTCCTACTCTTAATCAATTGCATGAGTCATTACACTTACAATATAGGATGAATCTACGCAAAGAAGACACATTACCAGTTGTTTGGGAATTAAAGGCTCACTGAACTTATGTAAACATAGATGGCAAAAGTATGAAGGATGCCTGAGGTTGTGTTATCACAATAATTTCTGCTGCAACTACTGTTTTTTAATTAACTTAGAGTGCTCTACATTGTAGAATTAATACAGTTTGACACTACTTTATCTGGCATGAATCAATGCTATGGAATATACCAGATGTCATTTGTTCAACAGGATTGATTTTCACTCAAGGTTTTGTATATCCACACAAAGTCCTCAAATATGTTCCTTGTGGATATGGAGGTCTTATTATTATATAAAGGAGCCCAGACATGGAGACCATTTTGCTCCTCCATCATCTGTTACCATTTCCCATGCTAATTGGGGCTGATGGGATCTGAAATCCAAAATATCTGGAATATCAAATAGCCCCCCTCCCTGAAATATCTGGGAGTCACCCTGGACCATGCTCTTACCTACAAGAAGCACTGCCTGAACATCAAGCAAAAAGTGGGTGCTAGAACAATATCATACGAAAGCTGACTGGCACAACCTGGGGATCACAACCAGACACAGTGAAGACATCTGCCCTTGCATGCTACTCTGCTGCTGAGTATGCATGCCCAGTGTGGAACACATCTCACCACACTAAAACAGTGGATGTGGCTCTTAATGAGACATGCCGCATTATCATAGGGTGTCTGCGCCCTACACCACTGGAGAAATTACACTGCTTAGCCGGTATTGCACCACCTGACATCCGCCGGGAAGTAGCAGCCAATAGTGAAAGGACCAAGGCAGAGACATCTCCAGCTCATCCCGTTTGGGTATCAGCCAGCACGTCAACGACTTAAATCAAGAAATAGTTTTCTAGGATCTACAGAGACACTCGCTGGAACACCTCAGCAAGCGAGAGTCCAAAAGTGGCAGGCTCAAACCCAGAACCTCAACCAATGGCTGATACCAAATGAGAGACTTCCCCCTGGGCACACAGAAGACTGGGCGACTTGGAAGGCGCTGAACAGACTGCGCTCTGGCACCACAAGATGCAGAACCAACCTTCAGAAATGGGGCCACAAAGTGGAGTTCACGACATGCGAGTGTGGAGAGGAGCAAACCACTAACCACCTGCTGCAATGCAACCTGAGCCCTGCCACATGCACAATGGAGGACCTTCTTGCAGCAACACCAGAAGCACTCCAAGTGGCCAGATACTGGTCAAAGGACATTTAATCAACTACCAAACTCACAAATTTTGTATTTTGTCTGTTTGTTTGCTTTGTTCTGTTAGAAATGTAATATAATTGACTGGTTGCCCTGACACGACAAATAAATCCCTGAAATAAACAGATACATGTGCTTAGCTATGTATTCCTACTGTTTCATCCAAGTGCTTTCATCACTAAGGCATGCAAATAGTATTTCTCATTAAAAAGTGTTTTTTTCTTCTTCAAATGTTTGTCTGTGTTTAAGCTCCACAAACAGTTACATCCATCAGTCTCTTGCCCTTTTGCATCACAAGCCCACTCATTATGTCTCTGGTTGCCTCACACATTGCTATCTGGACTTGCTAGCATCACATCTGAATTAGTCAGTTTTCTCATACTGATAAACTTTCAGTGTGAATGGGACTTCTCCATGAGTCATAACTAGTTCCTCTCCACTGACAATGGGCGATGACAGTTCAAGATACTTGTGAAGTGCAGGAAAAAGTGTGACTACATAAAGGGGGGCAGTTTGATTAACCTTTCAGAGGTTTTCTGCTGAATCTTGGGTCAGGAAAACCCAGCCTTGAGGGGAAATTAGTTGACAGATAACCCAATTCAGGTAGTCATGTTTAGGAGAATAGTTCTCTTAAAAGCATTAGGGTGACACACATCCTTTCCAGATTTCACTCTGGCAAGCCTAGATCTAATAAAATTTCTTTACATTTTAACTTTTTGTGACCAGGTTTCTAGAGATATATCACTGAATTCAAAAATCAGGCTTGTGCATGCCATCCTGTTCCCAATTTCGAAGTATAGTTGTGAAAGTTGCAAAGTGAAAAAAACAAGTAAATCAACTCATTTGAAATATGCTGGAGTTGAGTTGCATGGATACTAGGGGATGTGCATTTGGAGCAAACCTTGACCTGTTTTGTGTTCCAGCTTTTGGGAAGGGCCACAATCCATTTTTGGAGCCTCCCAAAATCAGGAGGGCAGATATCTGTTTTCACTCTGGGGAGCCGAAAGTTCCATTTTCTATTGGCTCATTATAGGGGTGGCTTCCCAGACTTCCCTTCATGTCATTTCAGGCATTTAAGCTGTTTTACTCTAGAGGAGAGGTGCTCAGCTGCAGGCAGGCACAGGCTTTAAGGAGGCTTCTTCCCTGTTTCTACTCTAGAGGAGAGGCGCTTGGCTGCAAGCAGGCACACATGCTTTCTCTCCTGGGCCTGCATGCCACACACACACACACTTTCCAAGGCAATAAGGCAGGTTCTGACTTTTTTTACTCTAGAAGAGGTGCTCGGCTGCAGGCAGGTGCATGCGCTTTCTGGGCCTGCACACCACACACATGGACTTTCCAAGGCAAGAAGTCATGGAGTGCCACATGCTCATGCAAAACAGGCAAGAAGCTGGGATCGGCTCCCGTTTGCTTTACTGTCGAGCTGATTTTTGTACTGGGAGGGGCCTTCCCGGTATGTGCTCCTGAAGGTACGAAAGTATGGATGAACTGAAGGAAATTGGTTCTATGCACAACTCTAATGCATACTGTGAATTGTTAAAAAGACAACTCAACTCAATGGGTCATGGAGCAAATCCATCATTGAACTCTCCCTAAAAGCCAAAATGAACAAACAGGTTGTTTGGACATATCATGAGGTCGCAGGAAAATTGCATTCAAAGCACTCCCGACAGATGGCCATCCTGCCTGTTTAAAAGCTTCCAAAGAAGGAGCCCCTACCACACTCTGGGGCAGAGAGTTCCACAGCTGAACAGCTCTCACACTCAGGAAGTTCTTCCTAATGTTCAGATGGACTCTCCTTTCTAGTAGTTTGAAGCTGTTCTTCTGTATCCTAGTCTCCAGGACAGCAGAAAACAAGCCTCCTCCCTATGACTTCCTCTCACGTACTTTTACATGGCTATCATGTCTCCTTTCAGTCTTCTCTTCTTCAGGCTAAACATGCCCAGCTCTTTAAGCTGCTCCTCATAGGGCTTGTTCTCCAGACCCTTGATTATTTTAGTTCCCCTCCTCTGGATACATTCCAGCTTAATAATAATATGGTATTATAGTTATATATTTATATTATTATTATTATTATTATTATTATTATTATTTCCAGCACTTATACCCCGCCCTTCTCACCCCGGAGGGGGGACTCAGGGCGGCTTACACAACGAGGCACCATTCGGCGCCCATACAATTACAATTATACAAATGACAATCATAATGAAGCAGTTAAAAACAGTTATCATGGTTAAGACAACAATGCAAATTAACAATCAGTAACACAGCATATAGAACAATTCACGTGTTCAGCATTTGTCTTTCCGGGTTCCAGATTCCAATCCATTATACCTTTCCTAGATGGTATCCATTCTTTACCTGTTCATTAACCAAACGCTTGGTCCCACAACCAGGTTTTGAGTTTTCTCCTAAAGGAGAGAAGTGAGGTCGCTGTTCTGATTTCCCCAGGGAGCGAGTTCCACAGGCGGGGGGCCGCCACCGAGAAGGCCCTGCTCCTCGTCCCCGCCAGCCTCACTTGTGACACTGGCGGGGTCGAGAGCAGGGCCTCCCCAGAAGATCTTAAACTTCGAGGTGGGACGTAAAGGGAGATCCGTTTGGACAGATACACTGGGCCAGAGCCGTGTAGGGTTTTATAGGTCAAAACCAGCACTTTGAATTGTGCTCGGAATTGGATCGGCAGCCAGTGGAGCTGACACAACAGGGGGGTGGTATGCTCCCTGTATGACAAGGAGCCTGGACATATAGAATCATAGAATCTAAGAGTTGGAAGAGACCTCATGGGGCCATCCAGTCCAACCCCCTGCCAAGAAGCAGGAATATTGCATTCAAATCACCCCTGACAGATGGCCATCCAGCCTCTGTTTAAAAGCTTCCAAAGAAGGAGCCTCCACCACACTCCGGGGCAGAGAGTTCCACTGCTGAACGGCTCTCACAGTCAGAAGTTCTTCCTCATGTTCAGATGGAATCTCCTCTCTTGTAGTTTGAAGCCATTGTTCCGCGTCCTAGTCTCCAAGGAAGCAAAAAACAAGCTTGCTCCCTCCTCCCTGTGGCTTCTCTCACATATTTATACATGGCTATCATATCTCCTCTCAGCCTTCTCTTCTTCAGCGAAACGTGCCCAGCTCCTTAAGCCGCTCCTCATAGGGCTTATTCTCCAGACCCTTGGTTATTTTAGTCTCCCTCCTGGGGACACATTCCAGCTTAATAATAATATGATATTATAGTTATATATTTATATCATATGTAATATTACTAATAATATTTCAATATTTCAATAATATTTCAATATACTAGTATAGTATGATATAGTAATATGTAATACTGATATTGAACTTATTTATTTATTTATTTAGCAGTTTTGTATACTGGTCTTCTCACCTCCGTTCGAGGGACTCACGCCGGTTTCCAACATCAATATTACAGACAGTCATTTAAAAAATCATATTCTAAATCACACTAAAACATTAAAATAGCAAAATGCAGTCATATAATTACAATGGTCAGTCGTCATCAAGAAATCATTGTTCGTCATCATCCACCCTATCACAGGATTGTGGCTCATTCGTCGAATGCCAATTTCCAGAGCCAAGTTTTCACCTGTTTTCTGAACGTCAAGATAGAAGGGGCAGTTCTGATCTCCAGTGGAAGGGAGTTCCAGAGTCGAGGGGCCACCACCGAGAAGGCCCTGTCCCTTGTCCCCACCAGACGCGCTTGTGAGGCCGGTGGGACCGAGAGCAGGGCCCCTCCAGACGATCTTAGCAATCTTGATGGTTCATAGGGGAGGATACGTTCGGACAGGTAAATTGGGCCGGAGTCATTTAGGGCTTTATAGGTTAAGACCAGCACTTTGAATTGTGCTTGGAAGCTGACTGGCAGCCACTGGAGCTGGCGCAACAGAGGAGCAGTATGCTCCCTGTACGCTGCTCTTGTTAGTAGTCTGGCTGCTGCACTTTGCTAATAATATAATATATTGTTACCAAGCTACCTATCTGAACGTATCTCGGCCTATCAGCCTGCCAGGACCCTAAGATCTTCTGGGGAGGCCCTGCTCTCTAGCCTGCCTGCTTCACAGGTGCGGCTGGCGGGGACGAGAGACAGGGCCTTTTCTGTGGTGGCCCCTTGGCTGTGGAACGCCCTTCCCATGGAGGTAAGATCAGCCCCCTCGCTAATGGTGTTCCGAAGGAGATTAAAAACTTGGATGTTTGAACAGGCATTTCGTTAATTAGTGCAATAAATGTGACGATTACAGGAATGGAAATATGGACGACGAATTTGGATCACGACTCTAGTTATGAGATGCATTGTGTTGTCTATTGTTGTGTCAATATTGTGTATTATGCTTTTATGGTTTTAAATTGTATATCGTTGATTGATTCTTATCCTTGTTGTAAACCGCGTTGAGTCGCCTGTTAGGCTGAGAAACTGCGGTATACAAGTAAAGTAAATAAATAAATAAATAAATATCCTGTATGCCGCTCTGAGTCCCCTTCGGGGTGAGAAGGGCGGCAGATAAATGTCATAAATAAATAAATGATAAATAATGCATTATATGGCAGTATGAGGAGGCCTTAGTCTACAGGACATTGACCATATAATGCACTTTCATGGCGCCATTGGATTGCAATGCGGGGAGGCAAAGAGGCGTTTCCCGACCAATGCAGCCAGCCTGCAGGTGGGTGACCGCACATAACCCCGGGCGGCTGGAGGAAGGAGGAGGAGGAGGAGACCGCCGCCGGCTCCCCCCGCAGTGGAATTGGGCCCTTCCAAGCCACGCCCCTTCCTTCATAACCGCGCACCTGCTCCCGCGGCTCCCAGGAGACTCCAAAGACAAAAAGAGGGGCGCGTCTAATGTCGAGTGCAAGGAAAGCGCTGCGGAGGCGGCACCGCAGTGCATTCGGATCCTCGCAGCAGCCTGGCAGCAAAACAAGCGGGCATCCCCCGTTTCCCTTCGGAGGCTCCCGCTCCCACCTTCCCGCTCCCTCCCGGGGGAGAGAGGCCTCATCTATTTTTGAAGCAGGAGGGGCGGGGAGGGGGGGGGTAAAGGCTTTCAAGAAGCACGCCTATTATTTTTTTATGCCTTCCCTCTTTAATGGAGAGAGGAGGGCCTTCTTTRWTAAGAGCACTGCTCGGAAATGCTATCAAGAGGGGACTGGGATCACTTTGGGGTCTTTTTTTTTTAACCTATAGKTCCCCCCCCCCCTCCATTTAAAAATAGTGTTTGCTTTTTATAGCAGTTCTAYGGAGATAGAAGATAGCWYMKAARGAATAAACAATAATCCCTGCTGGAGGGCATCCTTTGGAGCCCATCCTTGGCAAATCCCAAGACAATTTGAAAGGGAAAGAAAGAAGGAGGGAGAAAGGTGGAGAGATGTCATTTCCATATTTCAGAAGACACTCTTTGAGGGGCAGAGAAAGGAAAAGACAGGAAGGAAAAAGGGAAGGAAAGAAGGAAGGGAGGAGCAAAGGAAGGGAAGGAAAGAAAGAGAGAAGGAAGGAAGGGACAAAAGAAGGAAAGAAATGGGAAGAAAGAAGGAAGGAAGGAAGGAAGAAAAGAAGGGAGGAAAGAAAGAAATAAAGAAGAAAGAGATGAAAGAAGGAAGGAAAGAAGGAAGGATGGAATAAAACAAGGGAGGAAAGAAAGAAGGAATGGAGGAAAGATGGAAGGGAGGAAAGAAGGAAGGGAGGAAAGAAAGAAGTAAGGAAGGAAGGAACGAAAGAAGGAAGTAAGGAAGGGATGAAGGAAGGAAGTAAGGAAGGGATGAAGGAAGGAAGAAAAGAAGTGAGGGAAGGACGAAAGAAGGAAGAAAGAAAAGAAGGGAGGGAGGAAAGAAGGAAAGAAAGAAGGAAGGGAGGGAGGAAAGAAAAATAAGGAAGGAAGAAAAGAAGGGAGGAAAGAAAGAAGGAACGGAGGAAAGATGAAAGGAAGGAAAGAAGGGAGGAAAGAAAGAAAGAAGTAAGGAAGGGATGAAAGAAGGAAGGGAGGAAAGTAGTGGGGAAGGAAGGAAAGAAAGAAGGAAGGGAGGAAAGAAAGGGGGAAAGAAAACAGGGAGGAAAGTAGGGAAGGAAGGAAGGGAGGAAAGAAGGAGGGAGGGATGGAAGGAAAGAAAGAAGGCAGGACGGAAAGAAGGAAGGGGGGAAGTGTGGGTCTTATCATTGCCTTCTATTTGTTCATCTCTTGATTCTAATAATATATTTTTCTAGTCTCATTTGATGGACATTTCTTTTCCCCCTTCCTTCCTTCCTTCCTTCTCTCTCTCTCTCTCTCTCTCTCTTTGCCCTCCAAAACCATAATGTATTTTGAAATATTGAACACTACCTCTTGGACAGAAGCCAAATGCTATCACCCTTCACAAAAATAAGCAAGAATGTTTGCAGAATGATTCTTCGGGGGTTCAACTTCAGGTCGATATATAGATATCTCCATATATTTTATTTGCCTTATATATTATATTAGGCTTTGTATGTATTCATGTATTGTATTTTAGTTGATCTGACCCTTTGTATTATATTATGTTTATTTCGTTTATCCTTGGTTAAGCTCGTTGTTTATAAGTTACGTTTATTTTATTTCATGTTTTGTCTTGATAGTTGTGTATTCTTGGCATTGAATGTTTACCATTTTTGTTATGCTTTGGAAACTGCCCTGAGTCCCTTTGGGGAGAGAGGGCAGGGTATAAATAAAGTATTATTGTTAATATTATTATTTAATGACATTTCAGTTTTAGACAATGGGAATCATGATGGTAGCATCCTCCCCCCTTTAAACATAGGATAGGTGTATCTCACTTAGCATTGCTTGCATTTTTGAGCATGTGCAAAGTTCAGTGATGCTTGCATTATTGATTAGGGAATAGTACATATGGTGACACAGTGGCTAAGCTTGCTGATCAGAAGGTCAGTGGTTCGAATCCTTGGATGGGGTGAGCTTCTGTTGTTAGCCTCAGCTTCTGCCAACATAGCAGTTCAAAAACATGTAACATGTAACAATAGGTACTGCTTCGGCGGGAAGGTAACAGTGTTCCGTGCAGTCATGCTGGCCACATGACTTAGGAGGTGTCTACAGACAATGCCAGCTCTTTGGCTTAGAAATGGAGATGATCCCCAACCCCCAGAATCGGACTCAACTAGAATCCTTGGATCAAAGAGTTGGAAGAGACCTCATGGGCCATCCAGTCCAACCCCCTGCCAAGAAGCAGGAATATTGCATTCAAACCACCCCTTACTGTCAAGGGCAAACCTTTACCTTTACTGTTATATATTGCTGTTTATTGCTTACATTTCTGCTCAGGTGAAGAGGGCTTCTGGGTGTGGCTCCATGAGCATGTGAAGAGTGCATCTTGCCCAATGTGGACTAGATTTTTTAACATAGGAATAGTATTCCTCACTCAACATTGTTCCCTTTTTGAGAATGTGGAAAGTGCATAGCGCCTGTCATTGTCTTTATTGTTTCACAAGCAAAGAATGGAACTCAATGTTACTTTCATTTTTGAGCAGGTGAAGAGAGCACCAGGGTGTCTCTCCATACTGAGCCTGTGAAAAGTGAACCCCAGTATTGTCTACCTTTTTGAACATGTGAAGAGTGCATTCCGCCCATTCTTGGCAGAATTTCTTAATTAGACTGCACCCCACTCAGCAATGCTTGCCATGTTTTTAGTAGTGTATGGGTCTTAAGTAAATTCTTTCTCAGAACCATAGAATTGCAGTGATGGCAGAGACCACAAGAACCATCTAGTCCAACCTCCTGCCATGCAGGAAAACACAGTCAACACTTACAACAGATGGCCATCCATTGCTGAACAGCTCTTACTATTACTCAACATTGCTCACAGCTTTGAACATATGAAGAGTGCACCCCCTCAGCATGGCCATTTTTGAGCATAAGTGCATCTCATTCAGCATTGCTTGCATTTTTGAGCATGTGAAAGTGCATCATATATAATAGTGTTTGCATTATTAATAATCTTTTTATCAAGAGAAGAGTCAATTTTATCCGCAATTGCTTATAATTTGAGTATGGGAAGAGTGCCTCTCACTTGGCACTGATTGGACTATATGAGCATGTAGAATCATAGAAAAATCAAAGAGTTGGAAGAGACCTCATGGGCCATCCAGTCCAACCCCCTGCCAAGAAGCAGGAAAATTGCATTCAAAGCACCCCTGACAGATGGCCATCCAGCCTCTGTTTAAAAGCTTCCAAAGAAGGAGCCTCCACCACACTCTGGGAAAGAGAGTTCCACTGCTGAACAGCTCTCACAGTCAGGAAGTTCTTCCTAATGTTCAGATGGAATCTCCTTTCTTGTAGTTTGAAGCCATTGATCCATTGCGTCCTAGTCTCCAGGGCAGCTGAAAACAAGTTCTCTCCCTCCTCCCTATGACTTCCTCTCACATATTTAAACATGGCTATTATTTCTCCTCTTGGAGCCTCCGGTGATGCAGTGGGTTAAACCCTTGTGCCAGCAGGACTGAAGACTGACAGGTTGCAGGTTCGAATCTGGGGAGAGGCGGATGAGCTCCCTCTATCAGCTCCAGCTCCTCATGCGGGACATGAGAGAAGCCTCCCACAAGGATGATAAAACATCAAAACATCCAGGCGTCCCCTGGGCAACGTCCTTGCAGACGGCCAATTCTCTCACACCAGAAGCGACTTGCAGTTTCTCAAGTCACTCCTGACACGACAAAAAAAAAATTCTCCTCTCAGCCTTCTCTTCTTCAGGCTAAACATGCCCAGCTCTTTAAGCTGCTCCTCATAGGGCTTGTTCTCCAAGCCCTATGAGGACTGCTTGTCTCTCTCCAAAATTAGAAACAAGGAGTAAATGGTATGAACACACAAGCTTCTCTCCAATGTTGTCTTTTCAAGAATGCAGTTACAAGCTGAACGTCACTTAACCAGAATCTGTTAGGCTGAGAAAGGCCATATACAAGTATAGTAAATAAGTAAATAAATAAATGAATAAATCCCTAAATACTCCAAATCTCAACAATGTCTACATCGAAAGCTGAGTATACAAGTATAGTAAATAAATAAATAAATACTCCAAACTCAACATTGTCTACATCAAAAGCTGCAATAGTGATACATTGGCTTTTGGACAGTTCACCGTACACAAATTTATCTCATGCACAAAAATTATTAAAAATATCATATGGAAACATGTAACTCTGTCCAGACTCTGTGTATAAGATGCATACGAAACAGAAATGACTGTCATGTTTAGACATGGCTCCCATCTCCAAGATAGCTCGTCATGTATGCATATACAAATACAAGTATTCCAAAATCTGCAAACATCTGAAATCCAAAACACTTCTGGGTCCCAAGCATTCTGTATAAGGGAGACTTACTGTGTACTACCGTCCAGGCAAAACTACGCTCAAGAGCGTTCAAAGAAAGCCCAGATATATTATTCATTCCCAGAGGAAGATGTGAAAGAAAGTCACCCTTTCCCCCAGAATGGGGGGGGGGTGATTTTTAGAGCTCATCTACACTATAGAATGAATGCAGTTTGTCCCCAATTTACCTCTCATGACTTAATACTATAAGAGTTGTTGTTTTAGAACAAGCACGGACAAACTTTGGCCCTCCAGGTGTTTTGGACTTCAACTCCCACGATTCCTACGGAATCGTGGGAGTTGAAGTCCAAAACACCTGGAGGCCAAAGTTTGCCCGTGCCTGTTTTAGAAGGTATTTTGCCCTCCCTGCAAATGAGTGCTGGTGCCTCTCCAAACTACAACACCCAGTGCTCCATAGCATTGAGCCATGGCAGTTAAAGTGGTGTCAAATAGCAATAATTCTACAGGGTATGATTCTAAGGAAGTAAATTCTTCCTGAGAATCATAGACCCAAAAGAGTTGACAGAGAATACAAAGAGGATCTAATCCAGGCATGTGCGAACTTTGGCACTCCAGGTGTTTTGGACTTCAACTCCCACAATTCATAACAGCCTATCAGCTGTTAGGATATGTGGGAGATGAAGACCAGAACACTTTGAGGACTAAAGGTTGCCCATGCCTGATCTAGTCCAACTCCCTGCCATGCAGAAAAACACAATCAAAACACTCCCAACAGATGGCCATTCACTGCCCAAGAGCTCTTACTGTTAGGAAGTTGTTCCTAAGGTAGTCAGGCATGTGGGGGGGGGGGGGGGGCCCCGGGGGGCTTCAGCCCCCCCCCCGAAATTCTCATGGTGGTTCGCGAAAAGGCCTTACTGGTGCATTATTTAAACTGTTATGTTTATTCATATCATGATCTGATCACCATACTCAATATATCCCATATGCATGGGGGTATTGGGTAATGATACAAAAGGTTTGCTAGGCTAGACCCTCTTTCACTCAGACTCAGCCCCCCCCCAAACTCAGCCCCCCCAAAACCCCCCCTGAAATTTTTTTTAGCCCCCCCCCCCCCCCAAAACGAAATCCTGGCTACGGGCCTGGTTTAGGTGGAATCTTATTTCCTGCCCCTTGAATCCATTGCTCATAGAATCATACAGTTGGAAGAGACCTCATGGGCCATCCAGTCCAACCCCCTACCAAGAAGCAGGAAAATTGCATTCTAAGCACCCCCAACAGACGGCCATCCAGCCTCTGTTTAAAAGTTTCCAAAGAAGGAGCTCTCTGGGGCAGAGAGCTCCACTGCTGAATGGCTCTCACAGTCAGGAAGTTCTTCCTCATGTTCAGATGGAATCTCCTTTCTCGTAGTTTGAAACAGTTGTTCCACATCCTAGTCTCCCAGATATTTATATGGCTATCATGTCTCCTCTCAGCCTTCTCTTCTTCAGGCTAAACATGACCAGCTCTTTAAGCTGCTCCTCATAGGGCTTGTTCTCCAGACCCTTGATCATTTTAGACCCACCTCTGGACACATTCCAGCTTAGAGTCAAGATCTGCCTTCAATTGCGGTGCCCAGAATTGGACATAGTATTCCATCATATTGTGCTGCTTGGGAGATCCCATCATAGTCTCCAGAGCAACAGAGAATGTGACATCTTTTCAAATATTTCAACATGGCTATCATGCCCCCCCTCAATCTTCTTTTCTCCAAGATAAACACACCTTGGATATGACAACTTCTGATGCCATCAGAGAACTTCTGATGTCTTTCTGTGGGCTTTAAGTGTGAGAAGATAGGGAGGCTTCATACTGCCATGGACGGGTGTCTGTGGGTAACTGTGTGGGGACCAGAGACCAATTTTCCATGAAGGCAATCTTTGGAGATTGACTCACTTCTTGTTCCTTCTCAACCTTTTCTTCTCCAAGCTAAACAACTCCTTATTGACTAGTCCAACCCCCTGTCATCTAGAAAAACACAATCAAAGCACTCCCAACAGATGGCCATCCACTACCTAACAGCTCTGACTGTATGGAAGTTCTTCCTAATCTCTTTTCCTTCATTACTCCATTGTGATCATCCTCAAGATGACATCCTTTCAGATACATAAACATGACTATTTTGTCCCCTCTCAGCCTTCTTCTCTCCAAGATATGATAACTTATGAAATCTTTCTGTGGGGTTCAATTCAAGCGTGAAAAGATAGAGATGTTCCATACTGCCAGGGATGGATGTCCGGCAGATGTGGCAACTCTGTGGGTGCCAGGGATGAATTTTCCATGAAGGCACCCTCTCGAGACCAACCCACCCACATTTTCCATCTCAACCTTCTCGCCTCCATGCTATACATACTCAACTCTCCAAGCTTTTCCTCATAGGGCTTGGTTTCCTGATCTTTGATCATTTTGATTGAACTTCCATTGACACCTTCTTCTTCCTAAAGTGTTTTGCCCAGAAGTGGACAGGGTTATTCCAGGTGAGGTTTGACCCACGCAGAGGAAAGTGGGGACCATGGCTTCCCTTGATCTGGACACTAGAGTTGGAAGAGACCTCATGGGCCATCCAGTCCAACCCCCTGCTAAGAAGCAGAGAAATTGCATTCAAATCACCCCTGACAGATGGCCATCCAGCCTCTGTTTAAAAGCTTCCAAAGAAGGAGCCTCCACCACACTCCGGGGCAGAGAGTTCCACTGCTGAACGGCTCTCACAGTCAAGAAGTTCTTCCTAATGTTCAGATGGAATCTCCTTTCTTGTAGTTTGAAGCCATTTTTCCGCCCTATGACTTTCTCTCACATATTTATACATGGCTATCATGTCTCCTCTCAGCCTTCTCTTCTTCAGGCTAAACATGCCCAGCTCTTTAAGCCCCTCATAGGGCTTGTTCTCCAGACCCTTGATCATTTTAGTCACCCTCCTCTGGACACATTCCAGCTTGTCCAATGTGGCTACTATAGTCCTTCTAAGGCAACCTAGAATCGCCTTGGCCTTTTTAGCTGCCTCATCACACTGTTGACCTTCTTCTCCCTCTCCTCCTCCTCCTTGCTGAGTGCTGAATCATCTCGGGCTTTCTTTGCCCAGATGTGCATGGCTCCTCCGCCAGCTCCACCCCAATGGAGACCAGTTCCACGGTCGCGCGTGGGCTCCGAGACTGACTCCCCGCCGCGCCTTTTCCTCGCATGACAAAGGGAAAGGCCACCCCACCCACCCTGTCCTTCTCTCTTCCCAGGTTGAGAGGCCTGGCCACCCTCCGTGTTTCTTCCTCTCGTGTCCGTTTCCTCCTGATCCATCCAATCAACCCAAACATCTAACTCGCCTCCTTCCTGAGCTGCTTGCTTGCAAATGATCAACCCCACGCAACGTCCTATTATAGAATCAATGCATTTGGACACCACTCAACGCGATTGAATGAGGGGCGTTGTAGTTGTATATGATCTCGAGTGGCAAGTGCACAGCCCCCAGGAGCCCATAGCATTGTGCCAGGGATCAAACCGAATTGATTCACAAATTGATGGACCCCAAGCTGTGGGCGTTAGCAAGCATCATGCCTTTCGAATACAACCCAGAAAGAAAAAAGCAGGTCGATTGGTTCCCACGCGTGTGCAAACACGCATCGGCACCCAAACGCCGAAAATAATCATAATTAGTCAGCTGGGGCATCCTATGCTCCTCTTTGCAACATCAGCAGCCTTGCCATGCCTCCCCTTCATTGATTCCCCCCTAAACATTTCCCCACCCATAGTATTCCAAAGGTACCTGCCTGTCAAGCCTCTGGGAAGGATCGCCGGTCCCCGTCCGCTCCTTGCATCAGTTTTTTCGCCTCTCCAGCTGCTTTCTCCCCTCCCTTCCATTCAATCCCTCGGTGGTCCCGCCCACCCTCCTTGAGTGATGGCTGAGAGAGCGAATCCGGGCGCTCCTGAGCACCGGTGGCCTTATCTCGTCTCAGCCAATGGGAGGCAAGGCGCGCCTGAGCGCTCGCTCCCGCACACCTTTGAGCATCAGAAGCCCGGAGGGGGGTGAGCAGGGAAAGGCTGCTGGAGGGAAAGGCAGCCAGCCAAGAAGGAGAGGAAGGGGTTAAAAGGAAGGAAATGTCATGACAGGATGAAGAACTGCTTGGATAGGTATACCTTGGGAAGTCTGACTTGGCCACGGTAGTCCACGCTCTGGTTACATCCCGTATAGACTACTGCAACACGCTCTACATGGGGCTGCCTTTGAAGACTGTTCAGAAGTTTCAAATGGTCCAATGGGCGGCAGCCAGGTTACTAACAGGAGTGGCGCTCAGGGGAGCATACAACTCCTCTGCTGCACCAACTCCACTAGCTTCCAGTTTGCAACCGGGCACAATTCAAAGTGCTGGCTTTAGCCTTTAAAGCCCTAAACGGTTCTGGCCCAGTTTACCTGTCTGAATGTATCTCTCCCTATGAACCAGCTAGGAGCTTAAGATCATCTGGGGACAGGCCCTTAGCTGAGTTTGTTTTGGGGGGGGGGTGAGTCTGAGTGAAAGAGGGTCTACCCTAGCAAACCTTTTGTATCGTTACCCTCAATACCCCCATGCATATGGGATATATTGAGCATGGTGATCAGATCATGATATGAATAAACATAACAGTTTAAATAATGTACCAGTAAGGCCTTATCTCGTCTCAGCCAATGGGAGGCAAGGCGCGCCTGAGCGCTCGCTCCCGCACACCTTTGAGCATCAGAAGCCCAGAGGGGGGTGAGCAGAGAAAGGCTGATGGAGGGAAAGGCAGCCAGCCAAGAAGGAGAGGAAGGGGTTAAAAGGAAGGAAATGTCATGACAGGATGAAGAACTGCTTGGATAGGTATACCTTGGGAAGTCTGACTTGGCCACGGTAGTCCATGCTCTGGTTACATCCCGTATAGACTACTGCAATGCGCTCTATGTGGGGCTGCCTTTGAAGACTGTTCAGAAGCTTCAAATGGTCCAATGGGCGGCAGGCAGGTTACTAACAGGAGCAGCGCTCAGGGAGCATACAACTCCTCTGTTGTGCCAACTCCACTGGCTGCCAATTTGCTCCCCAGCACAATTCAAAGTGCTAGTTTTATCCTATAAAGCCCTAAATGGTTCCGGCCCAGCTTACCTGTCCAAACGTATCTCTCCCTATAAACCAGCTAGGAGCTTAAGATCATCTGGGGAGACTTATTTGATTTCTTTTTTGGATAGAGTGGGGAAAGCCCTGGATGGAGCGTATCTGGATTTCAGGAAGGCCTTCCGTCAAAAAGGTCCCCAATGACCTCCTGGCAAGGAAACTAGTCAAATGTGGGCTATGCAAAACTACAGTTACCTGGATCTGTAATTGGTTAAGCAAATGAACCCAAAGGGTGCTCACCAATGCTTTCTCTTCATCCTGGAAAGAAGTGACAAGTGGAATGCCATAAGCAAGGTCCTGTCCTGGGCCTGGTCCTGTTCAACATTTTTATTAATGACTTAGATGAAGGGCTAGAAGGCATGATCATCAAGTTTGCAGATGACACCAAATTGGGAGGGATAGCTAACACTCCAGAGGACAGGAGCAGAATTCAAAATGATCTTAACAGATTAGAGCAGTGTTTCTCAACCTTCCTGATGCCGTGACCCTTTAATACAGTTCCTCATGTTGTGGTGACTCCCAACCATACAATGATTTTTGTTGCTACTTCATAGCTGTAATTTTGCTACTGTTATGAATTGTAATGTAAATATCTGATATGCAGGATGTATTTTCATTCACTGAACCAAATTGAGCACGAATACAAGATACGCCCAAATTTGAATACGGGTGGGATTGGGGGGAAATTGATTTTGTCATTTGGGAGTTGTAGTTGTTGGGATTTATAGTTAACAATGGAATTGAACCAAACTTGGCACACAGAACTCCCATGACTAACAGAAAATACTGGAAGAGTTTGGTGGGCATTGAACTTGAGTTTGGAGTTGTAGTTCACCTACATCCAGAGAGCACTGTGGACTCAAACAATGATGGATCTGGACCAAACTTGGCACACATACTCAATATGCCCACATGTGAACACTGGTGGAGTTTGGGGGAAATAGACCTTGACATTTGGGAGTTGTAGTTGCTGGGATTTATAGTTCACCTACAATCAAAGAGCATTCTGAACCCCACCAATGATGATCCCCACCAAACTTCCCACACTGAACCCGCATGATGAACAGAAAATACTGTGTTCCCTGATGGTCTTTGGTGATCCCTTTGACACTCCCCTTGTGACCCCCACAGGGGTCCCAACCCCCAGGTTGAGAAAAACTGTATTAGAGGGATGTTGGACCAAAACAAACAAAATGAAGTTCAACAGGGACAAATGCATGATACTCCACTTTCTCTCACTCTCCTTCCTGCCTCTGGCCCCCGGTATCTGCCTGTCCCCCTTTGCCCCTGGAGCGGGGCTCTTCTTCCTCTTCTCTTTAGACTTACCTAACCTCCACACCAATGAACCTCCAGTCACTCTCACCTTCCATGGGTACCCCAACTCCCACAATAACCCCTACCACAGTATCCACAAAATCCTATCTCTGTGTAAGTTTCATATATTTTATTTTGTGTTTTATATACAATCCTTTTTGGAGAATTAAGCCACTGCTGATGGCAGTTGGAAAAGAAGACCACATTAGATATGGATTCAATCAAGCAAGTTATTGATTCATTCAGTTTGTGTGAAGAGAGCAAGGCTATGATGGCCAGAAGTTTGGAGGTCTGTCACTCATTTGTTGTTGGTTATTGTTTATTACTCATTCTCTTTGCTCATCGTGACCTGGGAGTCCCCTCCAGTGCTTCCTGGTCACCACCACTCTAATTGAACTCAATCACCCTTCATCAATGGAATCTCTGGATTCCCATAACCCAGACTGTGCAAAGGATGATAGAATCCATATGCTGGACCACCTGTCCTTTTCTGCAGTCATCTGGACACAAAGAAACCACTAAGCACCCAGCACTCCTACAATATGCCAGGAGGTCCTGTTCTGGTCACAATGACATTTCCCTTTTTCCAGCAAGCGACTTATGATCCACTCATAGGGAACAATATTTCTGATTTGCAACTCAATGGACACTAGCACCAGAGACATTACACTCATTAGCTGAGGACTCATGAACCCAGTTTCTCAACAATAGAATTCATGGAACCTGATGCCCCCCCTATTTTTATTTATTTATTTATTTATTTATTTATTTATTTATTTATTTATTTATATCCTTCTTTTCTCTCATGGGTGAGATTCCAAGTGGCATACAAGGCTAAAACAGCAAAGTAAACAAAATAAACAATATAAGTCATAACATAAAACATTAGGAAGTCATACAAAATCAATTATAGGTTATGATGATACACAATTTTTAAACCTCCATACATTAAGATCTAACATGTCAATGACATTATGGCCAAAGCTATAGAGGGCATATCAATGTTTCTAATTTTAAGAGGCAAAGGAGTAAAAATAGCCACTTTGTAAGGAACATATGGGGATGCATTTGCTGGGAAAGAGTTCCTTTTTGGAATCTGACAATCATGAGGCTCTGAAATCTCCTTCTTGTGTGAAGACCAAAAAAGACACTGTAAAACCCAGGCTGGCATCCGGTTCATGATATATGTATTCATAAGGCAGGCTGCACATGAGGGGTGAATGATTCGGCATGGCACAACATTCATATTTTGCTGGAAGAGTTGTGCATACAGATATCGCACTGCGTATTGCAATTTCACATGATGCACGTCCAATAGTACCCCATTCATTGACAATTTTGACCTTCTCCATGGGAGCTGCATAGTATTTCTTTGTTCTCAGTATGGCAAATTAGGCAGATCCCAAAGGAGAGGGGATGATGGATAGGGTCTCTGAGGCCCATCTGAGATTCATCTGCTGCCAGTTGCAATGTCTTGAAAAGTAAGTTTAGAAAAGGAGGTTAAAAAAAGCTGCTTGTCAAAGAGCGAGACCCCAGAGACGCTTCTGGCCACAACTGGAGCACGTTGTGCCAAACTGTTCCCTTTCATCATGGAGGAGCTGATCACTTGAACGCGTATCCTGGGGCCACTGGAAAGGGCCCATCAATCCTTCAAAAGCCAGGAAGGACATTTCAGGCCCTCTCCCAATGTAGACAAGTTTCAGAGTCCCTCTTTGTTCATCCTAGAGTTGGGACACAGTAATCTTCTCAGGACACTTTGGATTTCTTTGTCTGAATTGTGGTCATCCTGCCCCCTGTCAGCCATTAGAGAGCATGAATCTGCATTAGAAGCATGGAATGCTTTCTGTTTGGCTGGCAGGCACAGCAGTCCCGCTTCTCAAAGGGAATCCTCCCAGCTGGCCATTATGTCAACCTGGTTCCACCAATCACAGCAAAGCCAGCTCCAGTTATGGAGTGAGCAGGAAATACAAAGGATTTCACTGTATCAAATGTATGTTTTGGCCTGTGTCAAGCATCTCAGCTTCCTTATGCGGCTTACATGAGCTGTCATTCTTACCAGCTGGATTGAATAAAACACCTTGATGGCTTTCTTCCTCAACTGGTGAGGAAATTTGGGAAATAGCTTCTAGGTCTCACCAGCGGCCTGCTGCCAATACTGGTTCTCCTCTTAATGGGCCTTAGTATCCATGCTTTGGGATTCCGCCATCCATGGTCCTGATCTCACTATCAATGATAGCCACCTCTCCACAAAAGTCAACATTGACACTGAAATACAACACCGCCTGAGCTCTGCAAGTGCAGCATTTTTCCGAATGAATCAGAGAGTGTTTGAGGACCGGGACATCCGTAGCGATACCAAGGTGCTTGTCTATAAAGCTATTGTCCTCCCAACCCTGCTATATGCCTGTGAGAGTGGACTGTCTACAGACGTCACATGCAACTCCTGGAACGATTCCATCAGCACTGCCTCCGGAAAATCCTGCAAATCTCTTGGGAAGACAAGCGGACAAATGTCAGCGTGCTGGAAGAAGCAAAGACCACCAGCATTGAAGCCATGGTCTTCCGCCATCAACTCCACTGGACCTGCCAAGTTGTCCAGATGCCTGACCACCGTGTCCCAAAGCAGTTGCTCTAGTCCGAACTCAAGAATGGAAAATGGAATGTTGGAGGACAGGAAAAGAGCTTTAAAGATGGGCTCAAACCCAACTTTAAAAACTCTGGCATAGACACTGAGAACTGGAAAGTCCTGGCCCTTGAGCACTCCAGCTGGAGGTCAGCTGTGACCAGCAGTGCTGTAGAATTTGAAGAGGCATGAATGGAGGGTGAAAGAGAGAAACGTGCCAAGAGGAAGGTGTGTCAAGCCAACCCGACCGGGACCGCCTTCCACCTGGAAACCAATGCCCTCACTGTGGGAGAAGATGCGGGTCAAGAATAGGGTTCCACAGTCACCTACGGACCCACCGCCAGTACACTGATCCTGGAAGACTATCCTACTCGCATGAGAGATCGCCTAAGTAATCTGTGACTGCCTTAAATTTCTCTATTTCAGTGGTGGCCTTTTTATTTTGTTTAGGGTTTTCCAGTTCTTATTCGGCTAGTCACAACTGAGAACAAGTTGTGACTAACTGTGATATATACTTTTAGTGTTGATTCACAAAGACTTTTCTTATGCTCTATGCATTTTTAGTATATGGAATCCAAAACCATATTTTGAAAATTTAGGAATCAGAAGGTGACTAAGACTTGTAGAGGTAATTATAAAGGAACTAAGTAAGTTCCACAAGTACAAAGACATATTATTGAATACTGAAGTCAGGGTTAGCCAGGCTAGAGTGTTTCCTATTTCTGGGTATGTATCCAAAAGTTTATTTATTTATTTATTTATTTATTTTGTATGCTTATATACCGCAATATCTCAGCCTACAACGGCGACTCATTGCGGTTAACAGTACTTAAAACAACAATAATCAAACAATTTAAAAGCATAAAAAACATATACAGACCAATGCATCTCTTAGTTAAAATCATAATCCGAATTCATCGTCAATAATTACCAGTCCTTGTCATCAACTTCATCGCACCGGATTACCCGAATGCTTGTTCAAACATCCATGTCTTAAGTTTTTTTCGAAATACCAACAGCGAGGGAGCTGATCTTATCTCTATAGGGAGGGCATTCCAAAGCCGAGGGGCCACCACAGAGAAGGCCCTGTCTCTCGTTCCCGCCAGCCGCACTTCTGAAGCCGGAGGGACAGAGAGCAGGGACTCTCCAGAAGATCTTAGGGTCCTGGTGGGCTGATAGGCTGAAAGTTGGACCATTGAGATCATTGACAAGTAGATGGTCAATTGATCTGAAAGGTGCTGGAGGAAATTTCTATGGAAATCAAGGACTGCCTTAAAGACAAATCAAGAGCAAATTAAGCCTGAATTTTCACTAGAGGCCAAAATGACTAAACTGTGACTACTGTATTTGGGCCATATTACAAAAAGAAATAACTCATTAGAAATGATGTTAAAGCTGATGGCAGTTGGAAAAGAGGACCACATTAGACATGAATTGATCCAATCAAGCAAGTCATTGATTCATTCAGTTTGTGTGAAGAAAGCAGAGCTATGATGGCCACAGATTTGGAGGTCTGTCACTCATTTGTTATTGGTTATTGCGTATTACTCATTCTCTTTGCTTTTTAAAGCATTGTAAAGCTTCCTCGATTCTGTAGGCTGGAGCCATAACACTTCAAGTGGTATACCATATAGATACACTCATACCCTGATTAAACTAGGTTTATACAAACGAAAAGTAGGCTTTTATATTAAAGTTTTCAGTGTTCAATCACTCTTTGAAATAAACCTGTAAAGTAGGTCAGATAATAGGACAATCCATGGACTGCAGATTGGGGAACAAGATGCTGGGAGAATAATAGTTTTCTATCCACGAAAGGGAAAGTTAGGAGACAGTTAAATCCCCGATTAATAGAGAACTGTTTTGCTGGTCGCCAACACTGCCTCTGTGCAACTGTTAATTAGTAAAACATAAACCAAATAAGCAGAGATCCTAATCACCAATCTCCTGCTTAATATCTCATTTGGCCCTGAGAGACTCTGCTGCAGTATCTGTGTGCAGTTCAGATAAAGGAAGTATCTGGGAAGCTAGAAAAGATACAAGAGTCAAGAAAGGATTTAGCTCCAGTGTGCGTGAGTCTTTTCACCCATGAATGTGTCTTCATTAAACAGTTGTGATGAACATTGATAGTTATGTGGTTTAGGGATTCTGGGAGATATTGGCTATATCTACAGTTTGAAATTGCATTGTATGGCCGTATAGACCCATATAGTGCAGTTTGACTGCACTGAACTGCATTATATGGGTATACACAAACCATATAGTTCAGCCCACCACATCTGAAGGATCAAAGTTTGAGAGCTACTGCTTACTTACTTACTTACTTAGGCGATCCCTCATAGTCCGAGGATGACGGTCCTCCAAGTTTGGTGTTCTGGCGGTGGATCCGTAGGTGACTGTGGAGCCCTATTCTTGATCTGCATCTTCTCCCACAGGGAGGGCATCGGTTTCCAGGTGAAAGGCGGTCCTGGTCGGGGTTGGCTTGATGCGCCTTCCTCTTGGCACATTTTTCTCATTCGCCCTCCATTCGTGCCTCTTCAAATTCTACAGCATTGCTGGTCACAGCTGACCTCCAGCTGGAGCACTCAAGGGCCAGGGCTTCCCAGTTCTCAGTGTCTATGCCGGAGTTTTTAAGGTTGGCTTTGAGCCCATCTTTAAATCCGTTTTCCTGTCCTCCAACATTCTGTTTTCCATTCTTGAGTTCAGACTAGAGCACCTGCTTTGGGACACGGTGGTCAGGCATCCAGACAATGTGGCCAGTCCAGCGGAGTTGATGGCGGAGGACCATGGCTTCAATGCTAGTGGTCTTTGCTTCTTCCAGCACGCTGACATTTGTCAGCTAGTCTTCTGAAGAGATTTGCAGGATTTTTTGGAGGCAACACTGATGGAATCGTTTCAGGAGTTGCATGTGACATCTGTAGACAGTCCATGTCTCGCAGGCATATAGCAGGGTTGGGAGGACAATAGCTTTATAAACAAGTACCTTTGTAACCCTACTGCATTGGAGAATTCAAGCCCCCTCCCCAAACTACAAATCCCAGGACTCCCAAGACTGGAGCCATGACAGTTAACATCATATCAAACTGCTTTAACTGTGCAGTGTGGATCCTGCAGAATCATAGATTTATACCGCTGGAAGAGGACATATAGACCATCTAGTCCAATGGTTCTCAACCTGTGGTTCCCAGATGTTTTTGGCCCTCAACTCTCATAAATCCCAACATCTGGTAAACTGACTGGGATTTCTGGGGTTGTAGGCCAAAAACATCTGGGGGGCCCAAGTTCAGAACCACTGATCTAGTCCAACTTGCTGCTCAGTGCAGGTTCCCCAGCAGGTAGTTGTCTGGCCTTCTTTTTGAAGATGTCCAAAGAAGGAAATCTCACCATTTCTAGAAAGTTGGTTCTATTGCTGAACTCCTTTTATTGTCTTATTGCCCTTCCTCTCTGTGACAGGCATTGATGAACTATTTAAAGAATGCAGTCATGTCACTGCTCAGTCTTCTCTTCACCAAGCCAAACATTCCCAGAAGTTTTCAACCTTTCTTCATATGTTTTGCTCCCCATGCCTCTTATCATCCTTGTGGCCATTTTCTGAACTTACTCCAACTTAAAGATGTTTACTTCTTGGGAGAAGAACTATGACTGATCCCAATAAAATAGTGAAGAGTAGAGACATCACACTGGCAACAAGAATCCGCATAGTTAAAGCAATGGTATTCCCCATAATCACCTATGGATGTGAGAGCTGGACCATAAGGAAGGCCGAGCAAAGGAAGATAGATGCTTTTGAACTGTGGTATTGGAGAAAAATTCCGAGAGTGCCTTGGACTGCAAGAAGATCAAACCAGTCCATACTTCAGGAAATATAGCCCAACTGCTCATTGGAGGGAAGGATATTAGAGGCAAAGATGAAGTATTTTGGACACATAATGAGAAGATAGGAAAGCTTGGAGAAGATAATGATGCTGGGGAAAATGGAAGGAAAAAGGAAGAGGGGCAGACCAAGATGGATGGATGGTATCCTTGAAGTGACTGGTTTGACCTTGAAGGAGCTGGGGGTGGCTGACAGGGAGCTCTGGCGTGGACTGATCCATGAGGTCATGACGGGTTGGAAGCGACCAAAAAAATAAACAACAACAATTATTTCCCTCTACTTGGAAACTATGTTTTTATTAATGCAGGTTAAATAGCATTCAGATTTGTTGCTGCAGCAACATATTGCTGGCTCACGTTCATGATCAACTGTTGGTGGAGGATTTTTGGATTGAGTTCCTATGAGGAAAGGAGGAGGACACACTGAAACAACAATAGTCGTGATTTGAGTGTTTGACAATTCTCTGAAAGTGTGTGCATGTGTTCATGTGAGTCACTTGTTGACTTATGATGACACCACGAATGTTATAGGGTTATAGGGTTTTCTTGGACAAGGAATACTCAGAGGTGATTTTGTAAATTCCTTCCTCTCAAATATAACCTACATCACCTGGTATCCCTTAGTGGTTTCCTATCCAAGTTCTAAACTGGACTGCTTAGCTTCCAAGAGCAAAATCTATCTGGTACTGTTAGGATATATAGGTAGTGTGACCAGGGTTCAAATCCTTACTTGTCCATGGAAGCTTGTTTGACTTTGGGCAAGTCACTCTCTCTCAGTCTTACACAAAGGCAAAGATAACTTTCCTCTGAATAAGTCAAGTAAGCCTTATGATAAGGTCATCTTAAGTTGGAGCTGACTCAACACATAAGAGCAATAACAGATAATTTCACCATTATCTTGATGACTTATTTTTTATTTGGATGCCAGCTGATATTATGTGATTCCTTTGCACCCAGGTTTACAAGCTGTGCCTTTCCATTTTTCAGTCTTCACTAGTGCGGTAATTGTGACATCTTGAGTGACAAGTCCCCTCCTCCCAACTGTCTGTTGTAGAACTATAGTGTGGAAAATATGCTTGTTTGCATGTCTGTTTCTGTATCTCTCCTCTTCAAAGCATGTATGTGCACTTATGTGTTTGTAAGTTTCATTCTGTATTTGTGTACAGGCGTACATCTGCTGGTGTATCTGTTACATATGGCAATGAAGAGAAAGGCAAAATAGATAATTTCCTGTCATCTCTGGGAACTAAACTGAGCTCTGCCCAAGGGCATCGGCAAAGGGTAACTGCAACTGCTTTAATCTATCCCAGGCTGATGGGGAAAGGAGGAAGAAAACAAAGGCATTATCATGCCAAGGCTGAGAAAAGGACACACTGCAATTGATGGCCTTGAAGCCTTCATTCTTTGTTTATCAGGAGCAGCAAGTCCCCATTAACACACACATATGCGCACAGTCTCTCTCGCAGGCTGGCCATCTGCTCTCCTGCACCCTTACTTTGCTCCTTAGTGATTCCTGCTGATAATGAAAGGGGATGTGCACAAGACTACATTGGGTGGATTAGCTGCTCTGAATTTTGCATTACTCATGGACATATTAGCAGCCATTTAATGATTGGTACGTGCTGAACTCCAGACAAGGCAAGAACAGGAAGCAAGCATCCTTGTATACAGACAATGCTTATTACATAGGTCTAGGTTTTCCAGATCTGGATCATTCAGGTCTGGAGATCTGTGTATCATTCCTGCTGATGTCATGAGATAAAGCTTGGTGATGCTACCATGACATCACCAGAGGCAGTATCCAGGTTCCTAGGTAACCACTACCAGGGATGTTATCTATAAAGGACCTTATTTTGGACTTTACCCTGCCTTTGCTTGATGTGCCTTATTCCCCTTAACCCATTCTTCAGTGTTCTTTTGTAACACGTGTAATAATAATAATAATAATAATAATAATAATAATAATAATCTATACAAATAAAAATGTAATGTTCGTTTGTGGGATTAACATAACTCAAAACCACTGGACGAACTGACATGAAATTTAGACTCAATACACCTATCAAACCAACAAGTGACCATCACTTATAAAAAAAACACTGAAAAACACAACAGATGAGACTTAAAGGGCCAAAAAAGCAAAAAGATGCCACAGCACATGCGCAAAAACAACTCCCCCGGCAAACAAAACACACAAAAGCATATCCACACTCTCTTTAGGACTACAGCTCCCAGCATCCCCTAGCTCAGGCCCTTTAGGGGAGAAGGATGCTCCAAATGCACTGCTTCCAAGATGCAAGCTTGCTTCTCCTTGGATTTCTTTGAGAACATCCCAATCTATATATATTTCCTATTTCTGGACTGCAACTCCCAGAAATCCTCCAGATAGATAAAGATATATAGATTAGGTAGAGATAGATAGATCAATCAATCAGGAAGACTGCTGGGAGTTACAGTCCAAGAACAGATAGAGAAGGAAGAAAGGAGAGAAAGAAAAAGGGAGGGGAAGGAAGAAGTGAAGGAAAGGAAAAAAGGGAAGGAAGGAAGGAAGGAAGGAAGGAAGGAAGGAAGGAAGGAAGGAAGGAGAAAGGAAGGGAAGGATGGAGAGAAAGAGAGAAGGAGAGAAAGACGGAGGGAAGGTTGGCCACAGCAATGCGTGGCAGGTACAGCTAGTAATCATAATAATAATACTATGGATTGCTGATGTTGCATTCCCAGGCGACAGCAGGATTTGAAGAGAAACAACTGGAAAAGCTGACACGATATGAGGATTTAAAGATCGAACGACAAAGACTCTTGCACAAGCCAGTAAAGGTGGTCCCAGTGGTGATCAGCACACTGGGTGCAGTGCCTAAAGACCTTGGCCTGCACTTAAACACAATCGGCACTGACAAAATTACCATTTGCTAACTGGTATCTGCACGCATTATTCGCCAATACATCACACAGTCCTAGATATTTGGGAAGTGTCCGACGTGTGATCCAATATAATAGCCAGCAGAGCGATCTTGTCTGCTGTGGACTCATTGTTGTGTTTTAAATAATAATAATAATAATAATAATAATAATAATAATAATAATAATAATAATTTAATTATTACAGAATAGTTAAAACATTGTGAACATTCTGTAAATACACATATTAAAATGTATTTCTATAAAAGATACATATTAAAACACATTTCTATAAAATACATATTAAAATACACAGAACAGGGCATGAGTTTAAAATTCATGATTAAAATTAGCTGAATAGGCATGCCAGAAGAGATAGGTCTTTAGAAGGTTTTTAAATTCTGGCAGCTCATTTAGTTATCAAAGCTCTTCCAGCAAGTCATTCCTCAGTTTTGGGACAGCTGATGAAAAGGTTCCCTGAGTGATGGTCGCCAGTCAGGTTTTGCCTGTCTGAAGTAGCTGCCCCCAGTGTGTGGGTTGGATTGTACAAGAGAATGTGGTCCTGTAGGTAGCCTGAACCCAAACCATGTAGGGCTTTAAAGATCAAAACCATTACCTTGTCCTTTGCTTGGAAACTAACTGACAACCAGGGAAGTTATTTTAGCATAGTTGTAATATGTTCACTCTTGGATGTTCCTGTTATCAATCTGGCTGCTGTGTTTTGAACCAACTGGAGTTTCTGAATTTGGTACAAAGGTAGTCCAATGCAAAGTGCACTGAAGAAGTCCAACCTTGAGGTCACCAGTGCATTCACTACCATTTTCAGGTCCCCCAAATCTAGGAAGGGGCACAGCTGGCCTATCAGTTGAAGCTGATAGTAAGCACTCCTGACTGTTGCATCCACCTGGGCTGACATTTGGAGAGATGGACTCCCAAGCTGCAAACACAGTCTTTCAGGGGGAATGAAACCCCATCCAGGACTGATTGACACACCTCCATCCCCAGATTAGATCCCCTAATGGCAAGCGCCTCTGTTTGGTCTGGATTCAGTCTCAATTTGTTTTTCCTCATCCAGCCCATTACCTCCTCCAGGCATTTGTTTAGAGGAGACACGCTATCCTTAGCTGAGACCACTTTTGAAGGCATGGAGAAATATATTTGGGTATTATCAGCATAATGAAAACACCTTGCTCCATGCCTCCTGATTATCTCTCCCAGTTGTTTCATGTAAATGTAAAAAAGCACTGGGGATAGAATGGCACTTTGTGGAATACCACACAACAGATCCTTTTTTGAGACGCAGCTATCCCCAAGCACCACCATCTGGAACGTGCCTGGAAGGTATGACCAGAACCACTGCAGCACAGTGCCTCCGATTCCCAGCCCCCACAAGCATTCCAGAAGGATACACAGGTTAATGGTATCGAAAGGTACTGAGAGGTCTAGAAACACCAACAGGGACACACACCCCTGTTGCTGTTGAGATGGGGATCATCCACTAAGGAGACCATTGCAGTCTCAACTCTGTATCCTGCTCTGAAGCCAGTTTGAAATGGGTCAAGGAAGTGAGTGTCATGCAAGACTGCCCAACCTAGTTACTGCAGTTTGACGGTAGCTTCAAACTGCATTATATGGTCAGTGTAGATGTACCCTAAGTCTCTATTTTCCAGCGTTTTCTGTTATAGGAATTGACTCAAGGGGATATCTTGGACAGGCCACCCCATTCTACCACACACACAATTGTTCTGGTTCATATATTTGCAAATTGCAACACTTGATCAGAATCTGTAAATTTTTATAGAATGTAAGAAGCTTCACAGCCAATCAGAAGTCTCTGCTTGACTGGAGAATTTCATTCATACAGTTTGGTGTCTTATCTGTAGCTGACCCAATGAAAAGTGGAAGATTTGAATATCCTCTGAAGGGCCTCCTCTGAAAATCTCAAAGCCCAGGCCAATCTAGCTGAGAGAATACAGTTAGACACCCTACTTTTAGTGTTTTGAGTCTAATTCTTACTTAGCCAAAACAGCCTCAACTAGACATGAGAGGAGAATATCAATAGACTCTGTACAAACCAAATTCAGTATAAACATCACAAAATGGTAGCATAGTAGTTTGAGTGTTAGACTATGATGCTAAGCTCTAATTCCTGCCTTGCTGGGGAAACTCATTGGGTGACCGTAGTTGAAAAAGGAAGAACAAGGAGGTGATAGGACTTCACGGAGAAGATGGGGCAATGCTGACAGGGGATAGGGAAAAGGCAGAACTACTTAATGCCTTCTTTGCCTCAGTCTTCTCACAAAAAGAAAGTCATCTTCAACCTCAGCAAAACGGAGTGGATGAGGGATTAGAGGACATCCAACCGCAAATTGGAAAACAAGTTGTCCAGGAATACCTGGCCGTTCTAAACGAGTTCAAGTCCCCAGGGCCAGACCAACTACACCTAAGAGTAGTGAAGGAACTAGCGGAAGTCATCTCGGAATCATTGGCAATAATCTTTGAGAGTTCTTGGAGAACGGGAGAAGTCCCAGTAGATTGGAGGAAGGCAAATGTGGTCCCAATCTTCAAGAAGGGAAAAAAGGACGACCCAAACAATTACCGTCCGGTCAGCCTCACATCAATACCAGGCAAGATTCTGGAAAAGATCATTAAGGAAGTGGTCTGCGAACAGAAGCAAATGTGGTCATTGCTAATAGTCAACACAGATTTCTGTCACCACAACCCCTTGATTCATGACTTGGTTTGTCCCTTGAATCTTAGGATCCATATGTGCAAATCTGGGATTTATTGCTCCAATGTGCAAAGGGCATTGAAGCAGGAACACAAATTAAGCTGATTATATAAACTTGCTTCTTTTTTTTCAGCACAAGGCGAGGTGTGCTGAAGTCAGCATTTTCCTTCTTCAAAATGCTTGTGTGTTCTGCTTTATGCATTCCATTTCCTGTGAAACGTTTTTCTAGCTTAACCAAATGCCTGCCTAAGCTGCCCAAGGGGCATGAAAAGGGCTGGTGCTCATTCTTAACACCTGTTGCAAGTCTGTGCCAGTTTTGGGGGTTGCATGACAAGTTCTGAGCAAAACAGAAGGGGGGAAAATCTTATGACGATGCCTCTATTAAAACAGCTCCACTGGTTACAGATAAGTTTCCGGTCCCAATTCAAAGTGCAGGCCAGCATCTACAAAGTCCTAAATGGTTTGGGTCCTGCCTATCTTAGTGATTGCATTTTACCCTATGAACTGGTATGGACCCTAAGGTCTGTTGGGGAGACCCTTCTCTCATTTCCACCACCATCACAAGCATGGTTAGTGGGGACACCCTCCCAGCTCTAGAACTCCCTCCCCAGGGATATGCAAAGATACAGAATTCGGGACTCCTGGCTCGACAGCATTACATGTGAAAAAGATCTTGGAGTCCTTGTGGACAACAAGTTAAACATGAGCCAATAATGTGATGCTGCAGCTAAAAAAGCCAATGGGATTTTGGCCTGCATCAATAGGAGCATAGTGTCTAGATCTAGGGAAGTAATGCTACCCGTCTGTTCTGCCTTGGTCAGACCACACCTGGAATACTGTGTTCAATTCTGGCTACCACAATTGAAGAGAGATATTGACAAGCTGGAATGTGTCCAGAAATGATCAACGGTCTGGAGAACAAGTCCTATGAGGAGTGGCTTAAAGAGTTGGACATGTTTAGCCTGCAGCAGAGAAGGCTGAGAGGAGACATGATAGCCATATGAGAGGAAGTCATAGGGAGGAGGGAGCAGGCTTGCTTTCTGCTGACTTGGAAACTAGGATACAGAACAATGGCTTCAAACTACAGGAAAGGAGATTCACCTGAACATCAGGAAGGACTTCCTAAGTGTGAGAGCTGTTCAGCAGTGGAACTCTCTACCCCGAAGTGTGGTGGAGGCTCCTTCTTTGGAGGCTTTTAAACAGAGGCTGGATGGCCATCTGTTGGGGGTGCTTTGAATGCGTTTTTCCTGCTTCTTGGCAGGGGGTTGGACTGGATGGCACACCAGGTCACTTCCAACTCTATGACTCTATGATTCTATATTAGGCTAGCACCCACTCTGATTACCTTCCATAGGGATCTCAAAAGATGGATGTTTAAATGTGCATTTGAAAATGGTTAGGCTCCTGCCTAGGATTGCCCAGGCCTAATTGACCATCAGAATGAATCTCAGCATTTTAACCTAGCCCTGGCCCTATAATCTGTTTAACACAAGCCCATGCTCAGCCCTCTCTAATTTTGATCTGCCCACCATAGTTCTGGTTCTGGTTATTGAGATTGGCTTTGATTTATTCAAATGATGTTTTTATATTTTAGTGTTTTAATTGTGTATTTAGATTGGCATATGTTTATTGTGTTTTAATGTGTTTTTACTTGTCTAACTTTACTTCATCACACTAGAGGAAAAAAATCCACTTTAAATCCGGTTTCTGCCTCCTGCAGAATTCTGGGGTTTGTAGTTTAGTGAGGCTGTTAAAAGCTCTTTCCTAAACTACAAACCCCAGAATTCTGCAGGAGGCAGAAACTGGATTTTAAGTGGATTCATTCTCTCCTTGTCTTTTGCACTTTAAGCAGTTTTCTACTATTGACTTCCATCAATGTTGGTTCTTGACTTCCTCCTCCTCCTCCTCCTCCTCCTCCTCCTCCTCCTCTGGAAAACCAAGAATCTATAAGGAAGATGAGGGCATTGCTCCAGTAAAAGAATTCCTCCTCCCAATGGAATTTCCCTTCAGTCCTCCAATTTTGAGTACTACAAAGAGTTAGACAATGAAATTAATTCACACCTAGAACTCTTGTTTCTGCATTCACTTGGTCACATTGCCTGGCTTCTTTTTTGGATGTCAAAATTCTAAATACTCAACCAAAGTTTTATGTTACTTCACTGTGAGAAATTTTGAGAGTAAAGGAAAAAAATGGGCAGAATCTTTGTTAGTGGGCAAAGCATTCATCCTTCCCATATACTGGAAATACTTTAAGATGCAGTTCTCTAGGTAACACTGAAAGGAACGAATGGAGGTCTCACTGCTCCATCATGTGGAGAAAAAGAGGAAAAAACAAAAGGAAAGTATGTCACATTTATATCACTTAGGGCCCTTCCACAAAGCCATATAACCCAGAATATCAAGGTGGATAATCCACAATATCTGCTTTGAACCTGGTTATCAGAGTCTACACTCCCATATATTCCAGTTCAGTGTGGATTTTATACAATTGTGTGGAGGGGGCCTTAGGGATGCATTTAAATTGACCAAAAGAGACAGATTTTTTTCCTGCCCCCCCCCCCTCCCCTGTTTTTATCCAGGTTGATCATTCTTTCTACACTGCCCTATATCCCAGATTATCTGCTTTAAATTGGATTATGAGTCTCCACTGCCAGGTAATCTGGGATAAGAAGATAATCTGGGATCAGATCCTGGGATATAGGGTCAGTGCAGAAGGGGCCTGAGTCAAATCCTGAAACTTAGGGGTGGCTTTTGGTGATGTCATTGAGCATTGTGCATTATGTATCAACCTCAGTCACTATTTTTGTGTTCATAACTTGTCATTCAAACACAGACAGGCAGTCAGGCAGACACACACACACACAAAACATATTTTCCTGTTTGGAAATTAAGAGAGAAATCCCAGTTAAAGGGCAATTCCTACATCAAGATGAAATGGAAGATAGGGTTAGCCTTCTCACTTAATCAGGGAGATAAGATAAGAAGCATTTCATCGAGATAGCTTGCTTCTAGCCAGAAGGTGAATGCTGGGGATAGTGGATGGTGAGTCCTGGTGCCATAATGCCTGTGAGTTGACAAATTGCAGCGACAGATCAATTAAGACTGATGAGCATTGTTTTGATTGTGCATCAGGGACCAGTGTACAACAGGAACTTTCCTGGCTCTGCTACTGGTGATGGAAGTTACACAGCTATGTAATTCTAATCCCTACACATGTAAACTCACATACAAAGATTTAAGTCCAAATCCTATAAACCCTGCCTTATTTTAGAAAAGTTTTAAAAAATAACAGGCTTTATCACAGCAGGTTGACTGCCATCTGCAGTAAATCTTTGCAGCTGAAAGGTTGACAGTTCAAAGCCCAGGTCAGGGTGAGCTCCTGGCCTTAGGTCAGCTTCTGCCTACCTAGCAGTTTCGAAAACAGCAATGTGAGTAGACAAATTGGTACCATTTTAAGTGAGGGGGTATTTAAGACACCCCCAAGGAAATGCCAGAAAAATGCCGACGATTTGATCAAGGAGGAAGTTTATGAACAAAACTCTTTGGCAGGGTTTGTGGAGTGACAGCACCCCCCCCCCCAAAATGTCTGGAATTGAGCACAGCCTCCAAGATGCCGAAGGTGGGAAAGCCTGTATATACCTCTATCTATGTACAGTTGTCTGTCTAGTCAGTGTATAATGGTATTGAATGTTTTCTGTATATGTGATCTGTGATCTGCTCTGAGTCCCCTTCAGGGTGAGAAGTGTGGAATATAAATTCTGTAAATAAACAAACAAATAAATAAAATACCCATGGTTTAAAATAGCTACAACTCATGGGAAACATACCTACTGACAACAAGAAAGAATGCAGCTCCTTCATGGAGTAAAATTCTAAGAATTCTTCAGAAAAATAAATTTCGAGAAGCCCCTGACCCTTTAACTTGCATACTGATTTAGTCTATTGTCCAGATGCTTCCTTGTAAAACATACTGGATGAAAGCAGAGAACTGTTCTTCTTCAGGGAGGACACCTGGCCATCCTAGGGCTCTTCCACACAGCCCTATATCCCAGAATATCAAGGCAGAAAATCCCGCATTATCTGAGTGTGGATTCAGATAACGCAGTTCAAAGCAGATATTGTGGGATTTTCAGCCTTGATATTCTAGGATATAGGGCTGTGTGGAAGGGCCCCTTGGCTGGATCTACACTGCACTATATTCCAGGTTCTGATCCCAGATTATCTGATTTAAACTGGATTATATGAGTCTAATGAGCCTCCAGTGGAGCAGTGGATTAAAGCACTGAGCTGCTGAACTTGCTGATCAAAAGGTCACAGGTTTGAATCCGGGGAGCAGCATGAGTTCCCACTGTTAGCCCCAGCTTATGCCAACCTAGCAGTTTGAAAACATGCAAATGTGAGTAGATCAATAGGTACTGCTCCAGTAGGAAGGTAATGGTGCTCCATGCAGTCATGCTGGCCACATGACCCTGGAGGTGTCTTTGGACAACGGCGGCTCTTCAGCTTAGACATGGAGATGAGCACTAATCCCCGGAGTCGGACATGACTGGACTTAATGTCAGGGAAAAACCTTTACCTTTACCTATATGAGTCTCCACAGATGATCTGAGATAATTAAATAATCTGTGATCAGATCATTGGATAAAGTGTATATCCAGCCCTACTCATCACTTCTTGAAGAATCCTTTCTAGTCAATCCTACCTCTACCTTTTCTGCTCTTGCTGCTGCTTGGTGACAGAGCTCTCCAATGCTCCCACCTACTGGACAAGAAGCTAAGTACAGAGGTAGGAGCGATATATTTCAGATAATAAACTAATCCAATTGCAGACCTATTTCAGCTTGAAACCTGAGACCAAAGGAAAAGCCAGGAACAGAATCACTTGAAGGGTAGCTTTCTTAGCTGTCCTGTCTAACTGTCTGTTTGCCCAACAACCATATATAAACTGGTGCTAGGAGAACTTTATGTCCCTATTTGGAAATTAAGACAGGTGAAATGAGCAGATTAATCTTTATTACCTACTCAGGGAGATGGCATAAGAAACCTTTAATCTAGTATACAGTGGATCTGTAGTATTTGCTGGAGTCTGATTCCATTTTCCTGCCATGAATACAAAACACGATGGATGTTCATGCCCCATTACTGTTGCCTCTCAGCATTTTCAGGGGATAGGGGTATAAGAACCCTATGAAAGTGGGAAAACCATGCATAACCATGGGGCAGGGAAATCACCTCCCAAAATCCTCAGAGAAGCAAGGTTTGAGAAGCACTTTGCATGGAAGACAGTAACTGCACTGCCTCACCCTTAGACTGCTCTGCCTTACCCCAAGACTTTGGGAGAGGCAGAGCAGCTGTGATCTTCCAGGCAAATTGCCTCCTGAACTTGGAGAAGTGAAGTTCAAGAGGTAGTCTGCAAGGGGAGATCACGGCTGCTTCACCTTTCCCAAGAGTCACTGGGTGAAATGAAGGAGCGGCAATCTCCCTAGCAAACCACCTCCTGAACTCAGAGCAGCAAAGTCTGAGAAGCAGTTTGTAGGAAAGATCATGGCTGCTGTTTTTTTCCCATGACTTTTGGCAGAGGCAGTGAAACTATAAATTCTGTATCAAATTGCTCCCCAAACTCAGAGCAATGAGGTTCAGGAAGGCGTTTGCCAGGAAGATTGCTGCTGTTTTGCCTCCCCAGAAGATCCAGGAAGAGCAGAAGAGATGGCCTGCCTCCTACTTCCCAAAGCCTATGCAGTAGCCATCTTCCAGAGGTGGTTTCCAAGAGATAACATGATTGTGCACTCAGTAGCCTCTGACTTTTTGTTTTTATTTGTGTGTTTTCTCCACTTTTTGTGGGGGACCTGTGTCTCCAGAGAATGCAGAGTGGTAACTATAAAGTTATAGCCTTGTGATTCCATTTTAAGTGCCATAGTTCTCTCCTGTGGAATTCTGGGATTTGCAGTTTGGCAGGGACAATAGAGCTCTGAGGCTCAAAGTCCTCAATACTCCAAATCCAAATCCCAGTGTCACATGGGATGTTGTCATGACAGTTAAAATGGAAGCGTAGTCCCATGATTGTCTAGTGTAAAAGACACAGGAAAGTTCTGAATGCCTTCCCTCTTCAATCTGATGACTAGATATGAGTCCTCAAACTGTGGGTCAAAGACTAGTGAGAAGGTTGGATGATACATGTTTCTTGTGTTGAATTGGTTCTTGGGAAATCCAAGTGCTATTCTTCCCCTTCCTCACTGGGTGACAATGGACTAGTCACTCTCTAGGCTTGACCTTCCCTTATGGATTGTTATATTAGTTGAGGAGAGAGAAGGCCATTAGGAGCAGGCCAGAATGAATATTAGGCCTGGGTAACAACGGAAAAATTTGTTTCTAAAATCGATTTGTATTTGGGGGTTTTTTGTTTCGATATTTAAAATAATTACAAAATTTTCCTTTTAAAAAGTTCGATATTTACGAAATTTCGTAAATGGTAAAAAATTAACGAATCGATTTCCGAAACAATAACGAAATCGATTCGTTAATGGCGGACGCGACCGCGAAATACGCTAAAAAACCTCCAAAACCTTCTGAAGCTTCCCTCTCCCTCTGTTGTTGACTGTTGGTGTGATATTATAATTTTTTTTCACTAATTAAACAAAAAACAACCATAAAACTTGCCCCAGACATGCGGAAATAATAACAAAACGACCTCAAAACAATAACGAAACGAATACAATAACGAAATACGAAGCATTTACAAAACGTATTTGAAAATTCGTTTTTTAATAATTGCTCCAGAATGGTTCGTTATCGTTTTGTAATTGAAAAAATTAACGAATTATTAACGAATTACGAATTACCGAAACGAAACCGCCCAGCCCTAATGAATATGGTTCTGAGCACCTGTTGCTTTGCTATTTAGCCTTCCTTAATCAGGAAGGCTTACCTGGAAGTTTGGAGCCCTCGGTGGCACAGTGGGTTAAACCCCTGTGCCGGCAGGACTGAAGACTGACAGGTCGCAGGTTCGATTCCGGGGAGAGTGTGGATGAGCCTCCCACAAGGATGATAAAAACATCAAAACATCCAGGCATCCCCTGGGCAACGTCTTTGCAGACGGCCAATTCTTTCACACCAGAAGTGACTTGCAGTTTCTCAAGTCACTCCTGACACACACACACACACACACACACACATTTGTTTAGAATTATAAAATCTCTTCGCTCACACACATGCAACCCAAAGTTTTTTAAAAAATAGTGTTTATTGAATTTTTGCATATACATGAATAAAAATTAAAGACTAACGACAATAGAAAAGAGAATAGAAAAAGGAAAAAAAACACAAAGAAATTGAACAGATAACCCCCTAATACAAATCTACTACCTTTTAATCCCTCTCCCCCTCCCCTTCCTATACCCTCCCCCATTGCCACTGCTCCCCAGTTCAGGAATCCAACCCAAAAGAACAAATGAAGAGAGAGAGAAGAAAAAATTCTTCTAGGACCTAAGGAAATGGGGTAGGAAAAATGTGGGGGTAGGGTTGTACAATGGTTGATAAAGGGAAAGATTGGAAGGGGTGCTGTGCTAAAGGTAAGTTTGAACTTCCAATCTTCTTTATCATGAATAAATATATCATCTTTTTAGTTTTTCTAAGTTCTTAAAAGTCTATTCTCTTCTTCTTTCTTCTCCCAAATCCGGTTGTGGACCGCTTTGAATGTCTATAACTACATATTAATGTTCAACTGTTTGAAATATTCTTTCACTGGATTCCAGTCTGTTTCTGTTCTACTAACTTCTTTATTTCTTTTTTTTAAAAGTGGGCCAATTTATCCATATTTCTTCATTGATTTTATTTCAATATTGTTTGGTCTTCCTGCAGGTCCACCTCATGTGGTAGAATGAGCCTTTTTCCATAACTCCTATCTTAATATCTTCTCTATAATGTTCTTTTATTTGATTATACTGGAGCCAGGATACAGTTCTATAATTTTTGGGTTGTTGTAGGTTTTTGAAGGCTATATGGCCATGTTCCAGAGGCATTCTCTCCTGACGTTTCGCCTGCATCTATGGCAAGCATCCTCAGAGGTAGTGACAACAATCCAGCCATGAAAGCCTTCGATAATACATTGAACATCTATAATTTTTGTTTATTTCTTCTTAATGCTGTCTCTTCTCTTCCTCCAACAACACGGTTATTTACTGGCTGGAAAAAAGTGAAGGAAGGTTATGTAAAAGTGTTCCATAGCTGGATGCACTGCAATGACATTATCCCCCACAAAGGATATTTATTGCTGGGTGCCCATTTGGAGGAATGAGCAGAATACTTCCCCACTGCTGCTGCCTTCCCACCTTTGTACCCACACTGCATTCCCAAATAAAATACTCTAGTAGATCCTAATGCTTCTAACGTGTAAACTCACTCACTCACTCCATTAACTTAAGTGAGATTGATCCCATGCCAAAAGATAAATATTTGCAAGAGCATCTCATTAACCACTAGTATTCTGAAAGGTCTTTTCCTTCTAATCGGTAGCTATGTAAATTTTCATATTTGCAAAGCTGCAGCTGTGCTATATAAAAGAAGATCTGGAATATCTCATTTGAGCAGAAGAGGGCAGCCTTAACCATCACCAAACCATGCTGCAGCCGGAAAGAGGATGTACCTCAAGGGCATGCCGAGGACGGATGCTACTATGACAAACTACAGACCCTGGGTTGCAGTAGGTGTGACTGTGTCAGGAACAGAGAACTGCCTAATTCACTTACAAAGAAGCAGAGGGAAGGGGTTGAAATTCTGAAAAGCAACAGGAATGCCTGATGGAGAAGGAGAAAGCCCTCTTCTCCCACCACAGTTGCAATTTCTCCGTTGGTACTGTTTCCAGGCTCCATCTTCCAAGCTAGGAAGAAGCTAAGAGAAGTGGTGTTGGCTGAGGGAAAAGTGTCTGGGCAGAGAGACTATACAGAATTAGGTAGACCAGAGCAAGTATTGAACTGTACTTACTCCCTTGTAACCTTTACTATTAAAACCCGTTCCTTTAAATTCCCTATTCCTTTGTGGCAGATGGAATTGGTGCTATTTAATTCTGGTGTAATTGTTGTCTTTTTGGTTTACAAATTATGGTCAACTGCACTGGAAAGGCTGAACTGAAGAGGCAGAGTAAAATGGAATCCAAACTCACCAGACTTCATGAGAAGAGGAACTAAATGTGGAATGTACCAACTTAACTCATTGCTGCTTTCATTCCTGGAAGTCTTCCTTATGGTCCTCCTGTCAAAGGATCAAGTGTCAACAGACAATCGTGCATGAAAAAATGCTTATGTGGCATTTGGAATGGGGACAATGTAAGAGCAACAATGAGTTTTGACAACCCATCCCTCAGTTTGAACACAGCTTGGAAATATACCTTTTTGATGACAATCTTTGTTGACATGAAGACAGTTCAATATTCAAACTTATAAACATGTTGAAACTGTCAAGGGAAAAACATTTCACAGCAAACATTTTCCCCTCAATGGGGAGCTGTGCTGCTACAGTGGAGAAGGTCTTCTCCTGCGCCTCCACATAACATATTGTTCTCATTGATAAGATACAGAGCAGGGAGACATCAATACTTGGACAAGAGTAATCAGGCATTCCTTCAAGTATCAAGTCTTTCTTGCCACTGAACTCTCTGAATGTCAGCAGCAGCACCTAAATTCAAATTATAAGTAAGTATATAGGCAGCCAGTGCAATTCCTTTGTAAATGTTATTATGGTTATCCTAAAGTGTTCTAGTGCTACTAAGCTGCTACTAAGAAAATGGCAAGGGCAAATAACCTCTGAGTGTTCCCAGAAAATGACAAGGGCAAATCAACTGTGAATATTCCTTGGAATCACAGAGTTTCAGAGTTGGAAGATACCCCAATGGCCATCCAGTCTAACCCCCTGCCATGCAGGAATAAACTATCAAAGTACCCAGCCTCAGTTTAAAAACAGAAGGAGATTCTTCCACATTTCCAAGCCAGGAAAAAAATAACTCACTTGATCTTCAATATATTCCTTTCAAATACTGAAAGATAGCAATGATATCCTAACCTTCTCTTCTCCAAGCTAAACAAGCTAGCTGACATTGCCCCCCCCCCCCAAATGTGCGATGGAAAATTGCTGCTAACTGGGAGAGAAATAAGGTTGAACACTGTGAAAGTCATCCACTGCATGGCTATCAGCCTCCTGTCAGTAGACTCAAATCAAGGAAAAGCTTCATGAAAACCACCAGTCCTCTGGGCAGCTAAACCACGAAATCCCAATTGGATGGCCCTCCCAGAAGATCTTCCTCCAGGGGCAAACCAAGAATGGGCAACTTTAAAGTCCCTTAACAGACTCAGAAGCAGAGCGGATAGATCAAAAGATAACCTGGCAAAATGGCACTACCAAGAAGATTCCCCCACCTTGTGTGACTATGGAGCAGAACAGACAACTCCGCATCTGTATGCTTGTCCACTATGCCCTGCCTCATGTACAGAAGAAGAATGGTTGGAGGCTACAGACAATGCCAGTGCTGTTGCCTGTTTTTGATCAAAAATATTTAACCACTTGTGCTCTTTCTATTTTTATCAGTTTTATACTAATTTATGAAATGCTTTTGATATGAAATAAATAAATAAATAAATAAATAAATCCAAGCTAAACACACCCAGCTCCTTAAATCCCTCCTCATAGAGCATGGTTTCCAAATCTTTCATTATTTGGCTCACCCTTGACAAAGCAAACACTGTGAAATTCATAGGGGAATGTAAGTCAATTGATGACTTGAAGGCACATGGTAGTACTTCTACTACTGATATTTGCAACTAGTAACTTTCAGATTTTGTGTTGTAGTTGTTCTTCAAGGAATGTTCTTTGGTGCCAAGTTGATGTCAAAAAAAATCAACCGCAATCCTTCAAAGATTTCTTCTTCTTGACACAATCATCAAAAGGGCAGCAAGTCATAGTGTTGCTAGCTGGCTCCAAATGTTGTAAAGAATATTTGATATTTGTACTGTCAGAGTGCAGTAGGCTAGTGATGTGAGGTTATGGCTATCAGATGGGTTTTATAATGTAAAAAGGAAAAACTTACTTTTATTGCTTATACAGCTATAAAGCCATTAATGCAATTCAAGCTGGGAGTATGAAAGGAAATACAATGGCTGACCATGTTCCAATCAGGAATTTTGTAACAACATAAGCCTCTTACTCTTTTCTCTCTCATCTCTTTCACCTTCTAAACTCACAATGCAAATTTCACAAGGCCAGCTCCATCATTATGCAGAATGCAGTAGACACCTCAGGTAGCAGGTTGGGGAATGTCATGAATGTCATGCTTTTTAATGTCTTGGTTTTGTATTTTGACTGGCAGGGTATGAGAAAAAGATGCTTGTGGGATTTTCTACCAAATGTGCCAAAATAACTTGGCTGACTTCATGTATACAGTATCTTCACTTGGGTATGTTGTGAGGAGATGAGCTATTTTGCTTCTGGCAGAAAAATGTGTCAGGATGACATGAGAAAGTTTGACTACATCATCTCCTCTTCTCACCACCAAAAGGAGAAGATATCACTGCTTGCGAAAACATTGGGATAAGCTACCAATAAGATAGGTGAAAATGATTAATAAGGCACATTTGGCATCGAGATTGATTTAGGATAACAAAGGAAGTGAACAGGCTAGTCAAAATTCTAATGAACCAGAAGAACTAGAGCAATCACCTATCCCATATATCCCCAAATCACAAATCATAGTTTTAGTTCATCCAATAGATTTACTTACTTACTTACTTACTTACTTACTTACTTAGGCGATTCCTCATTGCCCGAGTAAGATTGCCCTCCAAGGTCAGTGTACTGGCAGTGGGTATGTAGGTGACTGTGGAGCCCTATTCTTGACCTGCATGTTCTCCCACAGTGAGGGCATTGGTTTCCAGGTGGAAGGTGGTCCAGGTCTGGTTGGCTTGACACACCTTCCTCTTGGCACATTTCTCTCTTTCACTCTCCATTCGTGTCTCTTCAAATTCTACAGCAATGCTGGCCACAGCTGACCTCCAGATGGAGCGCTCAAGGACCAGGGCTTCCCAGTTCTTGGTGTCTATGCCACAGTTTTTAAGGTTGGCTTTGAGCCTATCTTTAAATCTCTGTTTCTGTCCTCCAATATTCTGTTTTCCATTCTTGAGTTCAGAGTAGAGCACCTGCTTTGGGAGACGGTGGTCAGGCATCCGGACAACGTGGCCAGTCCAGCAGAATTTATGGTGGAGGACCATCACTTCAATGCTGGTGGTCTTTGCTTCTTCCAGCACACTGAAATTTGTCTGCCTGCTTCCCAAGACATTCAATGTGATCCAATGGCAGTAGGTAGCTCTCGTGTCATTGGGGTACTGCCTCCACTTAAGATTTTAGATTAGACTTCAAAGTTGCCATTGAAATTTTTGAATCTTTTCTCCAAAGTGGTTCAGCACCTTGGGTTGCTCCTGTAAATTTGAGACTAAAACCCAGAGTGGATTTACTACCCAACTGACACATTTGTGGGCAACTACCATTGATGTATTCCAGTTAAATTCAACAGCTAAGAATCTGAGGTCAAAGAGCAAAAATTTAATGGAAGTGAGAGAAGACATGTGTAGTTGTTGCCCATTCCAAATGGGAAACTGCCACTGGTGCACTTTATAGCTCACAATGCAGAATGGCTTCATCCAGCCTTGTCAGGGTGGGTCACTGCTAATTACTTAGGATGAAATCCAGCCATAGTCTTGTCTTTCTCTTCTTCATTAATAAGAAATGAATATGAAAATTCATTCCAGGAAGATTTCACTCGTGCACACAGTCCTATGGTTTATTTAGAACTCACTGCAAAGACATAAATGTTTGAGCTGTTAACATATTGTTCATAATCCTTCCCAGGAGAACATGGTGCTCTAGATCTTATGATAAGTCATTTAGGTTTATTTATTAGAAGAGGTTTGTTGGTATTAGGCTAGCAGTTACAAGCTGCAAAGCTGCTTGCTAAAAGCAGAGGTTCTTGGGGAATACCTTCCCTGAAAATTGAATTACTGCCAAACTGCATGTTACAGTGTGAGCTCAAGAATGGAAGGAGACTCTTCCTGGGTTAGAACAAAAGTCTGTCTGCTCCTGCATCATGTTCCTCATAGTAGCCAAAGAAACCCAGAATCAGGACAATAATGCAACAGTGCCCTCCAATGTCTTGTGATTCTATCAGTGGAGTGATTATTGTGCCTCTCATTTAGTGAAGCTGCCCAGGGTGCTGAGACTAGTTTGAGGCTAGCGTTTCAAAATTTGGACAGCTCCTTTGAAGTCCATATTACAATAATCACTGCACTGACACGAAATACATTACCTGTTGCCAGCAACAAACTTAATTATGCGGTGAAATGATTAATTATGGCATTCTGTGGATAAGATTATTTTTGTCAAGTCAGCTTTGACTTATGGTAATTTTGTGAATCAGAGACCTCTATGAGCTTCAATCATCAGAAACCCTTCTCAGGTCTAATGAATTCAGGGCAACGGTTTGCTTGATTGAATTAATCCATCTGTAATGGAATCTTCTTCTTTTTCCATTGCCCATTTTTCCCCAGTGAGTTATGTCATCTCACAATGTATCCAAAGTGCAATAGCCTCTGTTTATTCATGTTGGATCTGATGCATACTACCTATTATGTCACTGAAAGGCAGTATTTATTTATTTATTTATTTATTTTCGTGCATTTCTACCCCACCCTTCTCAACCCACGAAGGGGGACTCAGGGCGGCTTACAAAAGGCACAATTCGATGCCAACACAAACAATAGAATAAAACGTATATAAACAGCAATTATAAAACAATTTAAAACAATCAATTATACATCACAATCAATAAAACCAATCTAATGCTCAATGTTCGCCAGCTCAGAATCTATAAGTTCATTCCACAATGTCAAATCCTAACAATTCTAGTCGTCGTTGTCCTTTGTCTATCTGCCAGATTACCCAAAGGTCTGGTCCCATATCCATGTTTTTAGTTTCCTTCTAAAAGAGAGGAGGGATGTCGATGACCTAATTTCCCCAGGGAGTGAATGCCACAGGTGAGGGGCCACCACTGAGAAGGCCCTGCTCCTCGTCCCCACCAATCTCACTTGTGAAAGAGGTGGGGCCGAGAGCAGGACCTCCCCAGAAGATCTTAAACTCCGAGGCGGGACGTAGAGGGAGATGGGTATGCACTAGAAGTAATTGAAAGACAGCATGTCGAAACTGTACAGTTTTGCTTTGAAAGATCCACATGGAGCAAAACACAACCTTGTTATTCAGAATTGTCTGTCTATCTATCTATCTCTCTCTATCTATCTATCTATCTATCTATCTATCTATCTATCTATCTATCTACTCTTTCTCTTTCCTACTTGTGTTTCAGCTGTCATTTTTTCTCCTGTTGCATTTCTCCTTAAGTCATCATGATCAGTAATGGACCAGACACTAATTGCAATAGTATCAGATCATGATAGTTACCATTCTACATTACATAGTGAAAGTTTCAAAAGGAAGTACAGGAGATGCCTGGGTGGTAGTATCAGGTGGCAGTTTTACAGCTACAATAAGACAGCAGATGTTGCGCTCTCAGTTCTTTACACAAAATGCACACAAATTTATATGCAGGGATGGGAAGCAAAGTTCATAACTCAACGTGAATGAATTAAGAGTAGGGGATTGCTTTGTTGGGCTCTGCTGTAGGAGGGACCCTGGGGCCTGAATATTGCCATCCAGCTTTGCTGCCTGCTCAGCCCTGGGCTTACCCACAAGCAGACCTGCAGTCACACGCCTCATTCCAGCCAGCTGACCCAGCAGCCTCCAGGGAGAGAACATGGTCCCCACAACCTCACCACGCTGCTACTTTAATGGATGTGCCACCCATTGCCAGGCTGCTGGAACACCTGCACGGGGTGCCCTCATGGCCACGCTGCCCATCATTTGGACATTGGAACACCTGTGCGGGTGCTTGTTTTCAGGTTCCCCTGCATCTCCTGTTGCTTCTAACCACTTATTCCATCAGCCCACTTTGGTTTGGGAGTGCACGGTTACTTTTAAGTTTTTTTATTGTATTTATATTTGAATTACTTTTAAGCTTTTTGATTGTATTTCCATTTGAATTATTATGTCATGTTTATTATTGTATGTTTAAACTGATACGTTGTTTAAATTGATATGTTATATTTATTATTATAAGTGTAATGCAGCATTGTATGCCATGGATTGTAAGCCACCCTGAGTCCCCCACTGGGGTGAGAAGGGCGGGGTATAAATGTAGCATAATAATAATAATAATAATAATAATAATAATAATAATAATTGTCTGAGAAAGTGAGAATTTGGGGGTGGAGGGAAAGAATGTTCGAGTATTGTGAGCTGTACAACCATCCTACCAGCAACTTAGAAATGATGCAATGTGATCTGGCTGAGTTTGGTGATTTTGGAAGTAGAAAGGAAGAAACAAAGTGCTGTATTTTCTAATAGTTAAAAATATGGAAACACTTTTGGATTTTATTGGGGGAGCTGCAAAAATGGCACTGTGGGCCACATAGGACCCATAAACTGCATTTTCTCCATCCCTTGAATAAAAGGCTCAAAATAAAAAGGGGATCCAGAAAATGGCATACAACTGAGGCTAAGTTTCCCCCACATCCCCCTTTCTCCCACTTTGTAGTTCACGCGCCATTTCCTCCCACCCCAGTGCACCAGTCACTGTTAGAAACATACCATTTCTCTTTGTTAACATCAGCCGTCTGGGAGTTCTGAACCTAGTATTTCATTGTTAATTCAAGAAGCAACCACTCGAAGTGTTAGAAGTTGGAAAACAAACATTCTGTGGGCTTTGATGATAGGCTTAAAGACATTGGCTATGTGACAAAAATAATCTATTCAACAACAGGGTAAAAAGAGGATCACATTCCAGGAGGATGCAAGTGTCTGGCTGACAGCTCCCACTGAAAGGCTCTGTAATTGTTCAGCTGCCTCCGCAAGGTATCAATTGAAAACCCATATCATTGTGCAGGTAATACTTATGCTGTTTCACTTACCAAAATTGTGCAGCAACCTCAGTATCTCAGTTTTAAGAGCCACCTAGGAGCCAATCATACACCTCTGTTATACCGCACTTCCACCATGTTAGTCCTCTCTTTACTAGCCACTTATGACATTGTGATTTTCCCAGTGCTGTACCACAGTTGGATCCTTTGCAAACTGATTCTTCTCTCCATTGAAAGAATCTGTTAATGAGACTCTTATCTTGCTATCTTGCATTAACTATATTAGGTGTGAATGTCTCATGCTGCCTCATTGTCTTAATAGGAGCACAGTGGGTGTGCTCTAAGTGTTGTGTAATTTGTCCTCTCTTGGAGATTCCTTGGGGATCTCTTGCAGGGATAGTGTTTCCAGTGGCTGGGATGAGAAGACACCAGCATTCCCAAGATAATAGCTGTACGTTTATTCTCTGTTCTGTGCCATGTGTTTCCTTAACGTTATTTTAATTATTGTTAAGGATTGAGAGAATAGTGCAATAGCAATACGTTCCAATAAAGGATTAATGCTCAGAGAAACCACAGAGGTCAGGAAAAGTTAAAGAATAAGTGTATTAAATATGACAGAATTAGATGTTCTTCCATTGTTCAGTTGCTCTGGAAGAATCTCAATGAAAGCAGAGAATGCTCCTCTTCTTGGGTATGGAATCGAAGAACAGTAAAATGTAAACTCTATTAGCAGCAGCAAAGTTACCCTGCTTGGGATCCAGGATGTCTCTGCCTTTTGTGAAGTTACAAGACCTTTTCTTAGGTAGAGAACAATGAATTTCTCAAAGAATCTCAGTACTGTTACATCTGGAAAAACCTGATAGGTGCAGTGTAGGTAAAATGCAGCCAATTAGAGTCTCAAAGAAAAAGACTGACCTGTTCTGGAAGTGGCAAACTCAGGAAGTTAAGTCCCAGTTCTCAATTCCCCATCGTTTAAATCCCCTGATGAAAAAGCCAATGGAGCATTGAGAGTTTGCATAAAGTGTTGTGTATTTTAGTTAGCCAATAACTTTTGTGGATTTTATTGCACTTTTCCTATCTCTGTAGCTGTGTCTCCCAATTCAACCCCTTGTGAAGGAGTACATCCATCAGCATAAGAAGCACATTCAGTGGTTCCTGAAACCAGGGGATGTCGGATCTTGCAGATGCCTGTCGCAATGCATACAACTCCAGGAAAAGAGCCAGAAACCTCCCCTTTCATCCCTCCACTCTCCAGCAACACGGAAGAGATTTCCAAATTCTGCAATGACCATAAAAGTGATTTGCAATATTGCCATCATAATTCATGAACAGGAGGCCAGCTTTTCATTGAAATACACATCTTAAAAAAATAGACACTTCTGAGAACAATATCTCCACCAGTCCTTTTAAGGGATAAGGGGAAGTATTTCTTGGGAGGTGGGGAGGGAAGTATTGTGACCATAGGGGGCTATTTTGGCTGACTCCAGAACCAATCTAAACCTAGTCAAGTGATGGTTCTTCTTTCACCAGTTCGAAGATCACTCAATTAGCTTTGTGGCTCAGTGGGGATTTGAATGCAGCCATTGTGAACCTGAAACACTGGTCCCAGCGTTCTTAAAAGTTAACGCTTCATGCTAGAATAAATTAATTGGTGCAATTGACCAATGAAAGCCTTCATCACCGATGAAACCTCATCTCTAGCCAAGTGGCTCCATTACTATTCCTGATATCCATTACTATGCTCAGTTACAAAGGCTTCATTACTATGCTGAATCCACAGGATGCTGAGATGGGCTTTCAATGAGCTTGACTCCTCCCAAGCTTCCTGCAGATTAGCTGAAGAATTCAGAAGGACTGAGATCCTTTTTTAAAATCCCAAAGATCAGTGATGATTTAAGATGCCATGAAAACTTTGAAAAAGTGCCCCTCTAGATGTCAGCAGGACTTCTAGTCATGAAAAGAAGGAGAAATAGAACTGGAAGAACTTTCCTCTGACTTTGGGTGCCTCAACAATGTAGAATTAATGCAGTTTGGCACCTCTTTAACTGCATTAATTGGACTCCCAGGATTTGTAGTCCTTTATTTTTATTTATTTTTGTGTCAAAAGCATTGCACAAATAAGTATAAAACTGATTAAAATAGAGGGAACACATGTGGTTAAATAATTTTAGATCAAAAATGGGCAACAGTGACCACATTGTCTGTAACTTTAAACAGATCTTCCTCTGAGCATGAGGCAGGGCATTGTGGGCACACATACAGATGCAGAGTTGTTTGTTCTGCTCCACTGTCACATAAGGTGGAGTATTCTTCTAGGTAGCGCCATTTTCCATGTTGTCTTTTGATCTGCCCACCCCACTTCTGAGTCTATTCAGGGTCTTCCAAGTTGCTCATTCTTGGTTTGCCCCTGGAGGAAGACCCTCATGGGGGGATCCAGTTGGAATTGCCTGATTTAGCTGTCCAGAGGGATACTCTTGCTGTTTCTGGAGGAACATCAAGAGGAGTGGTGGTCTCATGAAGCTTTTCCTTGATTTGAGTCTACTGGGAGGAGGCAGATGGTCATGCAATGGCTTTCACAGTGTTCAACCTTATTTCTCTCACAGTTAGCAGCAACTTCCCATCACACATCACGAGGGGCAATGCCAGCTAGTTTGTAGAGTTTATCAACAGGTGTAGGTTTAAGACATCCAGTGATTACTCTGTATGTGAAGTGCTATCATCTCTATGGAAGAGAAAGCAAAACATGTAAAAATATGATCATAGATAAATACCCAGAAATTATTTCAAACCATTTAATTTTACATGTAGGTCTCCCTGAGATTCCATAATTTAAGATGGAATAAGGGGTGAAAAGGCCTAAAGCTAGCAGATCCCATCTGAACTTAGAAGCTAATCAAGGTAAGCTCTGTTTAATACTTGGATGGGAGGCTCTCAATGACTATGAAGTGCTATAGGCTACATTTCAGGTGAAGGGAATGGCAAACTCCACTGAGTATTCCTTGCCTGAGAAAAAACCAAAGGGTTGCCTTAAGATGACAGGCAACTGAAAGCCAGGTAAAGGTAAAGGTAAAGGTTTTTCTTTGACATTAAGTCTAGTCAAGTCTGACTCTGGGGGGTGGTGCTCATCTCCATTTCTAAGCCGAAGAGCCAGCTTTTTCTGTAGACACCTCCAAGGTCATGTGGCCAGCATGACTGCATGGAGAGCCGTTACCGTCCTACCGGAGTAGTACCTATTGATCTACTCACATTTGCATGTTTTCAAACTGATAGGTTGACAGAAGCTGGGGCTAACTACGGGAGATCACCCCATTCCCTGGATTCAAACCGCCAACCTTTCAGCCAGCAAGTTCAGCAGCTCAGAGATTGAACCCACTGCACCACCACAGTCCAAACAAGCATAATTTAATCCAATTCAATAATAAAAATAAAGACATTACTTCAGTGTCCTGTCTATACTTTCTTCCTTCCCTTTGAGGAAGACGTTTTTTTAAAAAATCTTCTTGCAACACATTTGGTGAAAAGAGAACTTAAATACTCAATCATAGAGACATATTTGAACGAAGAAATAAATGAGTACTACAGAGATGGACTGTGGGGGAGAGAGAGAGGAATTCTTCCTGGGTTTGGAGTTTCAGCCGATTTTCAGTCCTTTAAAAACTTCCCCATTGAGAAGTTTTACAAGCTCCCAAAGTTTGTTTCTGAGTTTGGCTTAGGAGAGCATCCCGGCCCTCCCTAGAATGCATCTGCTTAATTCCTTCAGACACTAATTGTGATGAAAAAGCATTTTGGAGCTAGCTTCTCCATTTCTATTTGCTGTTCATTTATTCCCATCCTTCCTGGTAAACTAGGCAGTTTAATCATTTTTCCTCTCGCCAATTTTACGTCACTTAGGACAAACATTATTACGCTCCACCTCTCTTTTATGTATTTCTAATCATTTTCCACCCCTCTGATTGCACCAATTAGGGAACAGTGCTCTTGATGGCTCTACAGTAGTAGCCGGGGATTCTCATTCATCACGGCATTTGCTTTGCCTAGTTAGAGCTTCCAATTTCTTTTGCATTATGATTTGAAATAATTCAATACAAAAGTAATCTGAAGTGGGCAAGAATCAATAAGGATAGACATTGTATTAGTCAGCAGGGCAGCTGAGCGGCTCTCAAATCTACTTCAGAAGTGGCTGGCTGTATAAAGAGAAGCTGCTGTTAATTTAATGCTTGTAATAAGGGCAATCCTGATGACTCCAGTTAAGGGACGATGTGAAGCTGCTTCCAAGGGGATGCTGGGAGTATGCAATGTGGGTCTTGGTCCATAGAATCACAGAGTTGGAATAAGCCACAGGACCATCCTATTCAACCCCATTCTGTCATGCAAAAATGCACAATCAAAGCACCCCCAACTGATGGCCATCCAGCCTCTGTTTAAAAACTCCAAAGAAGGAGATTCCACTACATTCCAATGCAGCAGTGTATTCTAGAGTCGTGTGCTGAATTTGTTTCTCCTCTTTCATTCATTTCTTTTGTTTCTTGGAAGCCCCCTCCCTGCATGAAAAGCAGCTCTTCACGAAAGGAAGCTGGAGCTGATCCCATCTGCAAGCCGGCTTTTGCCTGCAGCCAAATGCCTCCCAGAACTTGCCTCCTTGCCTTGGAAAGAGAGTGTGTATGGGGTGTGAAGGCACTGGCAGGCACGCATGCTTTCTGGGCCTGCACGTCACACATGCACTCTCTTTCCAGGTGATGTCAGGCACCCCCCCCCCCTTCATAATTAAGGGATAGTGACTTGTAGTTCTGCAAAGGGCAAGGGCACCAGACTACACAACAAGGGTTAAGTCTTGGTCACATTGCCAAGGCACTGACAACAACAAGGACCCCACGAGGCTTTTTGGGAAATGGCTGGTTCTTGGGACTTCTGCCCTTTTGTGAGAGTTGTAGTTCCCCAAGGGCTGAGCGATGGATTCTGTTATTGATCAACTCAGCGCCCATCTGCTGACTTCTGCAGGGAGAAATGACTCTTTGCTGCCTGACTTGGACTGCAAACCACCTCCGCTTCCACAAACCTTCCCCAGGAGCATGGGATTTCCAGTTCTTTTAATAAATCAATATTGCAATAAAATAATAAAGATGTGGGGTGGGAAAGGGAATTTTTATATGAACTTTGTATGCATGAGATGCCATCCGCTTCCCTGCCTTCCCCTTTTCCCTCTTGACCTTTCCTTACAAAAAGTGACCCAGGACTCTTTTGTTGATCAACTCATCTGCATGAAAAATAGCCATTGATTCCCTTATCTCGTTTTCTGAGCTTGACTGGCGAGATGAGGAAGTTATGAGATTTTGGAGAGAAAAATGATTGAAATTACAAAGGATAGCGTTGATCCCTTTCGAGGTCCACAATCCGACCCTGTTGTTTCTTCCCCCAAAACCATTTCCAACAGGAAAGCCTTTGTTTACAGCGGTCACACCTTGCCGGCCAAGACAAAGCCTCGCATTTCATTCTGGCTGGCAATCTGTAATCCCATCATTTCCCCATTGCCTGCGGTTGTCCTGCCTGGCCTGCTTCTGATTCGTCCATCCTCAGAAGCAAGGAAAGCCTGCTGATTGGCCCTCCAGAGGCAGAGGGCGGGCGGGACATTTGAAATGTTTCCTTTGTATTTTGTCTATAAATATGCTTGTAAAATGCCTAGCAGTATGCTTGTGGTGGAATGATCCCTGCAATGCATCCGATCTCAGCTGAATCGCTAATAAAACACCTCGATTGCTTGGAACTTCTTCCACGTTGGTGAAGTATTATTATTTTTAATATTTTTAATCGCTGAAATTGGCTTCGCCTGGCTTCACCAAGGTTTTTAAGGACACTTTTGGAGCGGTCCTCAGGGATCTCCCTTGCTGGGAAGACCCTCCACAAAAGCAGCTCGATATCACAGGGAGAGTGCATGTGTGGTGTGGCATACAGACCTGGAAAGCATGGTGCGCCTACAGTACCTGCTGTTGACTACCTCTTACTCTAGAGTAAGAGGTGTTCAGCTGCAGGCGATGGGCTTACACACCACACATGCACTCTCTTTCCCAGGAAAGTCCCAGAAAGCACGCACCTGCAATGCCTGTATCTGAGTGCCTCTTACTCTAGAGTAAGAAAGAGAACTTGCCTCCTTGCCTTGGAAAGAGAGTGCATGCATCTGCCTGCTTCCTCTAGAATAGAAACCGCAAGTAAGAGAAGAAGCCTCCTTAAATGCACCTACTGGGAAAGGGAGCCTGGGTGGGAGCCCCACCCCCCTTCATGGTCCAATAGAAAATGGCTCTTTCGGTGCCCCAGAATTGAAAACAGATATCTGCCCTCACAATTTTGGGAGGTTCCCAAAAAAGGATCAGGGTCTACACTGAAAGCCGGTACAAAAAACAGGTCAAAATTTACCCCGAATGCACAACTCTGGTGTATTCCTTTCTTGAGCAGCCCTTATCATCAGAATGTTCTTGCTAATGTTCCAATGGACTCTTTTTCCTGAATCCACTGCTCTATGCCAAAGTCTCTGGAGCTGCAGAAAACAGCTTCACCCCCTCAGTATCATAATGCAGAAAAGCTCTAACTAGGCAAAAGTATCAAGTTCCCTCATAACTTTCTCTTCTTTAGGCGAAACACACCTTGCTCCCTAAGCCATTCTCCATTCGACATGGTTTCCAGATCTTTTACCATTTATTATACTGCATATTGTAAAAGGCATTAGCAATTACTTCACCGTTAGTAAAAGTAATGAAATAATACATTTCTATACATAGATACTAGACTTGAGCCCGGATTCATTTTTAGCTGTTTCCTTCAGCTAATCCAGCTTCTTTCACGTGGCCATAAAGGCAAAGGCTCAGTCATCACGGTTTTTCGTCTGTAATGGACCATTTGGCAGTTGATCATGCCTCCTCCTCTCCTATTCGGCATCACAATTGGATCTTTTTAATTTACGTTATTCTCCTGATTCTTTTTATTTAATGGAACTTGGGGACTTGTGGGATAGTGATTGGGGTGTATGCATGCTTATTTGGGGGCTTGTAGAGTCATCCTTTTAGCTTCTTTTTCTCCTTCCCTTCCTCTCTTTCAGAAAATACTTCTGAAAGATAATAATAATTATTATTAATAATAGTAATCCCAGCTAACAAAAAGAGAAGGCTCATTCCCAGAAAACTACTTGTTACCTCTCCTCTAGAGTAGAAAAATAGAAACAGTTTTGAGGAAGCATTAAGCCCAAAACAAAAAGGAGACTGAAGCCCGCCACTCCAGGCAGGACCTGCAGTAAAGAGAGGGCTTTTTAAAGGGAGCCCGGGGAGGATAGCTCAAAGTCATTGCTCTTCCTTCCCTGGGCCTCCCTAAAATGCCTTGGAAAGCTGTATGCATGCTGCAGGGAGAGAGAACATGCCTGCCTGCAACACCTGTCTCCTCTAGAGTAGAAACAGCTTTAACAAAGCACTAAATCCAGTCTCCTCTACAGACAGAAGGGAAAAGATCACAGAAAGAGTGGTACCTTAACTATGGTGCTTGTAATCCAGGTTTTCATGAGACACCCAGGCTCCCTTGAAGGGAAAAAAAAGGAAAGGGTCCCAGGAACTTAAGGGGCAGACTTGTAAGTTCCCCATTGGCACCAATGGCCGGATCTAGCTGTATTTTTTGGGTGAGGACCAAAAAGGGATATCTGGCTAACTACCCATTTTCAGGAGGCACACAAAAATGGATATGGGGGTCTACCAGAACCCAGCCAGCAGAAATACACAAGACTAATCGATACATATATACTGCATTAGTTAGTACTAGACTTCACCATAGTCTTATGTGCCAAATTAATAGCCCTGGACTTGGGATCTCTATACCTAGGGTTGAATGAATGGAGGTAAGCATTAGTTGTTCCACCTTAAAAACCAAAATGTTGTGGGTTCCTTTTGGTTGTTAAAAGTAGCCCACTGCTCCATGTAGGAGCTTGATCACACTTATTGATTTGCAATTACATTACAGTTTCTTGTTTTACTACCCTCCCAGCTTTATTCTACTGTTTTATCATTTCATTGGCTCATTGCTCTTTAATTTTGTTTTACTTCCTCTGTTTTACATCATTTTCTTTGCTAGCTTGCCTTTTGAAAAAAAAAGAACTACCACGCTCTTGATGACAAAAAAGTTTAAATTATTTTTTTTAAATAATAGCAACATGAAATACAATTTTGATTGCTGGGAACTACTTGAAAAATAATTTACTTCCTCTCACTTTTACATTTTATGTTATATTCCACCTTTCTCTCAAAATTGAATCTAGGGTGGGATTGTGAAAGCACAAGCCATTTTTTAAAAAAAAATGTTTTAAAAGCATGATACATTTTTAAATACAAGGCTACTCAATGCTAATTAAGCTGGCTAACTGTAACATTCACACTTGCTTCAAACAGTCAAGAGTTCTTTCTCCTACCCTAGACATTCCACAGACATGGGGGTTGCCTGGCTTAATAGCAATACATGTGAAAAAGATCTTGCAGTCCTCCTAGACAAGTTAAACATGAGCCAACAATGTCATGTGGAGGCTTAAAAAGCCAATGGGATTTTGCGCTGCATCAATATGAGTCTAATGTCTAGATCAGGGGTCCTCAAACTAAGGCCCGGGGGCCGGATGCGGCCCTCCAAGGTCATTTATCCGGCCCTCGCTCAGGGTCAACTTAAGTCTGAAATGACTTGAAAGCACACAACAACAACAACAACAACAATCCTATCACATCAGCCAAAAGCAGGCCCACACTTTCCATTGAAATACTAATAAGCTTATATTTATTAAAATTGTTCTTCATGTTAATTATTGTATTGTTTTAAAGTGGGGTTTTTTTGCACTAAAAATAAGATATGTGCAGTGTGCATAGGAATTCATTCCTTTTTTTTCAAATTATAATCCGGCCCTCCAACAGTTTGAGGTACAGTGACCTGGCCCTCTGTTTAAAAAGTTTGTTGGTCTAGATCCAGGGAAGTCATGCTACCCCGCTCTTTTGTCTTGGTCAGACCACACCTGGAATCACACTGTGTCCAATTCTGGATACTGCAATTGATGGGAGATGTTGACAAGCTGAATATGTCAGGATTAATTTAGTTATGTATGTATGGGTGGTGACTCAAATGATCAAGAGTCTGGAGAACAAGCCATATGAGGCATGGCTTAAAGGGCTGGGCATATTTAGCTTGCAGTGGAGAAGGCTGAGAGGAGACATGATGGCCATGTATAAATATGTGAGAGAAAGTCATAGGGAGGAGGGAGCAAGCTTGTTTTCTGCTGTCCTGGAGACTAGGATGCGGAGCAATGGCTTCAAACTATGGGAAAGGAGATTCCACTTGAACATTAGGAAGAACTTTCTGACTGTGAGAGTTATTCAGCAGTGGAACTCTCTACCCCGAAGTGGAAGCTCCTTCTATGTAGGCTTTTAAATGGAGGCTGGATGGCCATCTGTCGGGGGTGCTTTGAACATGATTTCCCTGTTTCCTGGCAGGGGAGTTAGACTGAATGGCCCACGAGGTCATGGAACAACAGCTTCAAACTACGGGAAAGGAGATTCCACCTGAACATAAGGAAGAACTCCCTCACTGTAAGGAGAGCAGTTCAGCATTGGAACTTTCTGCCCCGGAGTGTGGTGGAGGCTCCTTCTTTGGAGACTTTTAAACAGAGGCTCGATGGCTATCTGTTGGGGAGTGCTTTCAATGCGATTTTCTTTCTTCTTGGCAGGGGGTTGGACTGGATGGTCCATGAGGACTTTTCCAACTCTGTGATTCTATGAAACTTCTTAAGATACCAACCACAGATGCAGGCAAAACATCAGGAAACAATGCTACTGGTTCATGGCCATACAGCCCGAAAAACTCACAGCAACCCAGTGATTCTGTCCATGAAAGCCTTCAATAACACATTTTGAAAACAAATTTTCAATAAAAAAGTTAAAACACAAACAAAATTTTATTTTATTAAATAATGCTACATTTCTTCTTTGTTCATGTTGAGATCCCTGCTCTCCAACACATATGGCCAAGTGACACCAGCATGTGTTTAAATGACAAAAATATGTGAAGAAGAACATAAACCAGCAGAGATTGTGGAATATACTTTTGCCTGAGCCTTCTCAGAAGGGCAAGATTTCACTCTGTCCTCTACCCCTTGAGTGCAAACTACTTTTGCACTTGGACCTCACTTTGCATCATTTTAAGGAAACTGAGGACAAAGCAGGAAAGTAGGAGAAAAAAACTGGGATGTTTTAAAAGCAACTGAAAATTCACACCACAGAGGATGAAATGGTATAGTAGTAGTAGTCACCATCAAAGCAGGACAGTTTAAAAGTACAGGCTGAGTAGCTGTTAGCCAAAGTGCTTGGAACTAGAGGTATTTGGAATTTTTTAAAATTTTGGTATATTTGCAGGGGCGGCTCAACCCATTACACAAAGTAAGCATTTGCAGTATAGTTGATTTTGCCCAGGGGCACTCTTGAGGTGCTCTTGGGGGAAAATAGACCTTGACATATGTGAGTTGTAGTTACTGGGATGTATAGTTCACCTACAATCAAAGAGCATTCTGAACTCCATCAATGATGAAATTAAACCAAATATGGCACACAGAATTCCCACGAGGAAGAGAAAATATATGATTGGTTGGGGGGGAGGGGTGCTAAAATACTGTTTGCTTAAAGTTGAAAATTACCTAGGGCCGCCTCTGTATATTTGTATTTGCTTATATGTATATAGGGGAGCCAGTGGTGCAGTGGGTTAAACTGCTGAGCTTCTGAACTTGTTGACTGAAAGGTCAGCAGTTCAAATCCAGGGAGTGGGGTGAGCTCCCACTGTTATCCCCGCTTCTGCCAACCTAGCAGTTTAAAAACATGCAAATGTGAGTAGATCAGTAGGTACAACTTCTGCAGGAAGGCAAAGGTGCTTCATCCGGTCATGCCAGCAACATGACCATGGAGGTGTCTATGGACAACACCAGCTCTTTGGCTTAGAAACGGAGATGAGCACTACCCTCCAGAGTAGGACTCGACTAGACTTAATGTCAAGGGGAAACCTTTATCTTTACTTATATGTCTATAATATGACATTTTGAAGGTGGGACCCAAATCCAAATATGAAGGTTGTGTAGTGTGTACAATGAACCAGATGAAAGCAAAGGTGTCACTATCACAGCCTCCCATCTGAATGTTGAACTCAGTTTTTAGCATTTGAAGTAGTCCACAGACAAAGGGAAAGTGTATTTTGAGCGCACTGGATTATCAGTAAGTAAATGTGTCACTATCTGAGCCACCCACATGGACCCTTTGGAGCACTTTGGATTACAGAATTCCAGGAAAGGCATGCTCAACCTGCATGTAGATCCCCCAGTGATTGTGAAGAAGTCCATTAGAGCACAAACGATATTGGGATCATAATGCCCTTTATGCCCATTTACACACAGCGAGCTTGCTTTAGGAGGGATGCCTCAGTGCTCCGAAACAGCCTCCTTCATAGAAGGTTACCTGCTGTCATTCCATCGGCCTGGAAACGATTTGACTCCAGATGCTCGTCCGCAGCCCAAGACACCAGGCAGCCCGGTCCCACAGCTGCCTGGAGGCAAGGCTGAGCAGCATCTCACGTGCCGTTTGTTTAATAGGCCGCAATGATGCTAAACAGAGTAAGATTACTTTCCAGCAAAAATGCTGACATGCAGGACTGATCAGGGAGGGCTGGGAGGGGGAGACAGAAAGGGAGCGAGTCTCCAGCCTACCAATCTATAATATTGCTTGTGGTCCAGAGCTTAATCAATTTCCAAGCCTTAGAACTTAAATAGTCTTGATTTATGTATAAGATCCCACTGTTCTTTTCCCCATCCCTTTGCTTCTACTTCCTTCCTGTCAATTTGACAGTACTGGCTGTTATTATCCAGCCGTGTGAATGTTTGGGACAGCCCCCTTGCTTCCACCCAGAAAAAGGGATAGGAATGAATTATTGGTTCTTTATATTAAAAAATAATTAAAATTAGATTTGTTTTCATTTCAATGAGATTGTCTTAATGGAAATAAAACAGTTTTTTTCTTAGAGAAACATCATAAATAAAATATAAACAGCCTTTTGAACTCTCACGTAAATGTAAAATTATTACATCAAAGACATGCCAGTTAAATCTATATCAAATGCCTTCTCTACACTGGCCCCAAATCCTGCACTGAAACAGAAGTCACTCCTGGATGTGTAAACAATACCCAGAGACTTCTGGACCATAATGCAGTGTAACCTGGATTTACCCCACATAATTCAAAGTTGGAGAAATGGTCTGGAGTGTCAACAAAACTCCAGAGGTGCTTCTCACTTTGGGCTCTAATCCTAATTGGTCCACTGTCCATACAATCCAGTGGCTCCATCACCTTTTCCTTGCACTCAGTGGCACAGAAACAAGGGGATGATAGGGCTTGTGTTGCATTCCTATAACTGTGGCAGGTAGCCACAGAGTTTTGGAAAACCTCTGGCTGTCACCATCCAGCCATCTTTGCTGACACAAGCCAAGGTGTCCACATAACCAAAGAGTAGGAGGGGCAACTGCAAAGGTGCCTAGCGATGGCCAGAAACTCTCAGGGAGCCCCATTATTGTCCAGCAGCACCAAAGGGGAAAGTCAAGGTAAAGAAACCTGTGGTGTCACATGCTGGGCCTGTGAAGGAGTCTGTAGACAGGACGTGTTTTCTGAATGCCCAATGGGATGCTGGAGGTGCCTCGGCTGAGAGGCCTTTTGGATTTCCCCACACAAAGTTCTTTTAAAGACTTAGAAAGTTCAACAAAGTTTTTATTGTTGCTTAAATCTTCAGTAAATCAAACAATACTTCAAGGCTTTGAATCAACTGGTGGCTTGTTTAAATCTTGTCCACAAGGAACAGGCAACTTTCTTAACAAACTGTTTCTTCCTTCTACAAGGGAAATCTTCACCTCTCCCTGGGCAATCTAACTTAAACTCTGCTAGCATGGGCCCCTACACCCAGTCCAAACTGCTTTATGGCTGCCATGAGTGATCCTTACCAAACAGAGTGCTTTAGTAGATTTCCAAGAGGAAAGACGGCTTTCAATTCCCAGCGAAGGCTGGCTGTAAACCGTGGAGCTGTATTTCTCCAGCAAAGAGCTGGCTGTAGAGCTGTGGGACTGGATCCCCCCAGCAAAGCTGTAAAAGACGAAGCTTTCTACAGGTGGAACTGAGTCATGTCCTGTATGAAAGGCTTCTCTGTGTGAACTGAACTAAAGGTCCCTTTTCCCCTTCTTAACCCAGAAAAAGGGGTGGAACTAAAGAACTTAATGATAATTGATGAGTCATTGGCCCTATCATTGCAAACCAAGGGAAGCCACCTTATTGCAAAATGCATGGAACTTTGGAATACATGCAAACACTCAATAGAAAGGAAAAGAAGTTGAAGCTCCTGGTACAGCCATACCAGCACAAAACCTGTTTTGGCCCCTCTGGGTGATCTGGACTCCACCCTGATATTGCAGCAGGATGGGGACAGTGTAGCTACTAAGGGTGTGCAAATGTTCATTTTAAATTCATTTTTTGGATCAAATTCGTTAAATCCATGCATACGAATCAATATTAGAAACTTGCAGGAAAGGTAGGTGTGGGATATAGAAACTGAAACACTCACCAATCATTTTTGTTAATGTTCTGTAACATTTGAATGCCTCCCAAGTAAGTAATAGTTTCAATAAGCTCAATATAGTAACAAATTTTCCAGTAACTATACTTTAGAAACACTTTAGAAACAAAATGCCAGCACCCCCCCAGTTTTGAAAAGACTTTTGAATTATTTTTAAATGGATATTTATCCCTAGGGATATATATCCCTAGTAGCTACTCCAGGGCTATTCTAGAGAATTGCTACTCCAGACTGGTCCCTTTTTTAGTGACATGTAGATCTGTCCAATATCTTATAAGAATTAATTAATGACTCTGTTTCTCACACACAAACCATTCCACTGCATGACCTTGAGCAAGTCACACTCAGCCTCAGAGGAAGGCAAAGACAAACTCCCTTTGAACAAACCTTGACAAGAAAACTCTGTGATAGATTTGCTTTATGCTTTGCATAAGCTGCAAATGACTTGAGGTCACACTACAACGTGTGCAGCCAAAAATATGTGTCTTTCACATCTCAGATTTGGTACTTGAATATTTTCTTCTTTTTTTACTCCATGGTTTGTTAAAGCTTGAGGGAACTAACCAGACGATAGGAGTTCTTCATTTTTTTTGCAATTTGAACCATTTTGGTAGAATTGTTTTTATGGACATGTATTGCTGTGTTAAAACTATTTTCCAACTTCAAACAAAGTGAATGTCAAAAAATACATATTGCAACGAACTCTAAGGAATAGCATGTCGCTTTTCCAAACTAAAATAACTCCATGTATATTTCTTCCTCAAAGAGAAGAGAGTCATTGTCTTAAATGGTGAGTAGCCACATTCAATGGGTTTTGAAGTCAATATTGCAGGGGGATCAGACTTATTTTCATCAGCCTCATAATTGTCTCATGATTGCTTTCAAAGGTCTGCCAAATCCATGGACAGAGAATTGGTGGATACAGAAGGACACACAGTAATTTATTTACACAAGGGTCAGTGTTCTTTAGTTTTTACCTAGGTTGGATCTACATTGCCCTATATCCCAGAATTTGATCCCAGATTATCTGCTTTGACTCTACACTGCCAGATAATCTGGAATAAATAGATAATCTGGGAACAGATCCTAGGATATAGGGCAGTGTAAAAGGGTCCCAGTCCAGTTCCCCAGATGTTACTGAGTGACAACTCCCATCACTTTTGATTATCCACTGTCTGTATTCAGGATAATGGGATCTGCAACTCAGCAGCGCCTGTAGCTCTGAAGTTGAGAAAAGGTTAAAGGACATTTAACAGTCAGATATTATACCCACAAGCCTTGTATTGAAATGTTACTATCCCGACTAAATAGAACAAACTGCAGCCTTCCATGTGTATCACAACTCCCATTAGCATTAGTCATGATGCCTAATGGTGAGAAATACAGGAGTTGCAGTCCAACATATGGAGGGCCACATAAAATGATATAGCAGGTCAGATTTGGTTCACACATAATCGTAGTCCTGCTGTGTAGAAACTAATTTTTATTTAAAGTTGTACCACGTTAAGTGTTATAAAACTATCAGTCACTACATTTTGAGAAGGGGCCCATGGTTTTCACCTGACTGACAAAAGGATCCATGGAACAAAAATGGTCTAGAGCAATGGTTCTTCTCAACCTTCCTAATGCCATGACACCTTAATAGAGATCCTCATTTTATGATGACCTCCCAACCATAAAATTATTTTAGTTTCTACTTCATAACTGGAATTTTGCTACTGTTATGAATCATAATGTAAATATCTGATATGCAGGATATATTTTCATTCACTGGACCCCATTTGGCACAAATACCTGATACACCCAAATTTGAATACTGGCGAGGTTGGGGGATGTTGTAGTTCACCTACAATCCAAGAGCATTCTGAATTCTACCAATGATGGAATTGAACCAAACTTGACACACAGAACTCCCATAACCAACAGAAAATACTGGAAGAGTTTGGTGGGCATTGACCTTGAGTGTTGGAGTATTGCTCAGCTACATCCAGAGAGCACTGTGGACTCAAACAATGATGGATCTGGACCAAACATGGCACAGATACTCAATATAACCAAATGTGAACAATGGTGGAGTTCGGGGAACGTAGACCTTGACATTTGGGAGTTGAAGTTGCTGGGATTTTTAGTTTACCTACAATCAAAGAGCATTCTGAACCCCACCGACCATAGAATTGGGCCAAACTTCCCACACAGAACCCCCTAAACTAACAGAAAATACTGTGTTTTCTGGTGGTCTTTGGCAACCCCTCTGACACCCCCTCATGACCCCCCAGGGGTCCTGACCCCGAGGTTGAGAAACACTGGTCTAGAGCATGTTAACAATACATTCAGTAGCTCTGCATGCAGAAAAAGATCAAGAGTTTTTATACCTTTGGGGCAAGACTACCTCCACTCTGTCTCTTTCCACAATGTTGGAAGCTTAAGAAGTATAAGTCTTTGGCTGGAAGCCTAGCAGTGTTTCAGGTCTCCAAAGGCGCCTGCCAAGAATGTCACTGGTGCTGGCATTCAGAGCCTAGGTGTTGGGGAGCTCTTGGGGAAAAATTATTGACCCAGTGTTGGAGCTGGTTCAGTTGCTGTCAACACTGGCCTGGGCTCATAGCCTTGCGTATGGAGTTCTCAGGATCAGGTAGTTTTCTGTTTCCCATTGGCCCTCAGATCTGCTGCTCACTTTGAGTCTTTCTTAATCATAAAGAAAAAATGCCATATAAATGATAACAACAATAACAATAACAACACTATTAGACTCCTGGGGATCGTGGCATTTAGGTTTACTACTTCCTGTCAAGGATGCCAGCCATTATATTATTGTCATGCCACACTCTCAGATACAACATTACCTGGTTTACTTTCTACCCTGTGAAAGCTCACTACTGTGAGTGTGGTGGACTCTTGCTCTGGAGGTTTCTACACAGAGGCTGGATGCCCATCAGTCAGGAGGGCTTTGATTGTGTGTTCTTACAAAGCAGAACGGGTTGGAATGGGGTGGCCCTTGGGGTCTCTTTGTTTTATGATTCTATGAATCTATAATTTATATAATAATAATTCTATAGAATTACTGGCCTAAATATGAGAATTAAGCTAGAATGTCAGGATACAAATTATGCAGATATGGCTGTATTGCAAAGTGGCTCGGGGACTTATACCCTCTAGTTAGCCTTCCAGTTTCTGGGTTGGACCTTTGAGCAACCATGTTGATCAGGGATTACTCTCGGGAGCTTTGATGTTTCACTCAAGAGGAGGCTGGGGACTCAAGTCAGGGATGACCAACTATTTCTGCTCTTTCCCCAAATTCACCAAACCATCAAGAAACATTTAAATTGGTAACAATTAATAAAGTTGCCCTTAGACCATTCCACTTTTGTTGTTTGGCCTCTTTAGTCCTCTGGTTTGTCAGCAGATGACACAGATATGGCTGTGTTACATGATGCTCAGAAAATGGTCATTCATTGAAAGATCACCTACTCTGCATGCTGGACAGTCCAGGTTGAGTCCATGATATATTGTAGTATAAGATTTTAGATGCCAGTCTTGCAGAAGAGATTGAAAGACTGAAATATCCACGGCTAGCTGGTCCTGATGGATAAACACCAGGAGCTTCCGCTAGACATGGCTTGACTTTCAACATCTTCTCTGTGAAAAGAGACAAGTCTAAGCTTCAAGTTTCTGCTTCAGGTGCCCATCCCATCAAGCTTCAGATTTCTAGGGACTATAAGAAAAAAACAAATATGGGAAGGGATGGGATAAAAAGGGTGGGAGGAAAGCACACATAAAAATCACAAGTGACTGTCAGACTATTTGATAATATGGTGCTTCAAATCTCTATGCAGCAAACAACCAGTAAAAGGGGAAATATTTTTCCTTTGCAAGAAGGCATTGAATATGATAATTTTTAATGTTTTCCTTTTGTCAGTGGGTTGTATGTTTTGATAAAATAAAAAGGTACTGTGTGAGAACAGAGAGATTTAGCTCTCTGTGACTGAACGGTGTTTGGATATTGTGTAGCATTGCATAATATCACAAAGCAAATATCATAGTATGCCCAAGATGTGATTGCATTGCACTTTACATATTCCCTCTGTGTATGGCACTGGATTTTATAATTCAAAGCTTACAAGCAGGCTGTTCCAAAAAGGTGGTGCAGATTCTTCAAATGGAAGAGAAAGGACTACAGTCAAGAGCTTACAAACCTATGCTTCTTTAATGGTAAAATGGAAAGCATAGCAATATTCCACTCAAGTTGATATTTCATTCCCTCCCATCTGTTAATATTCTGAGGCTCCATAATCTGTGTGCCCTCAGAAAAGAAACTTTTTTGCTGTAACTACTGCTGAGACATTTTATATATCAGTGCAGCATTGCTTCAGAATTCAGTAGTTTAATGTCTCATGCAAACCTGAGCCAATTTCTCCTGGGGCAATGCATTGCAAAAGCTCTCACAAGCTGTGAAAGCTGTCTTCTCTTCCAAATATTTTTGAAAGTATTGGAGGCATTTGTACAGCAGAAAAGGCTCAAAATATTCACAGTCAGCATGGAAAGCATTGCCCTCCCTCTGAACTGGCTTCATTGTCATCTTATTAAGAGAAAATCTGATTGGCTTTGTGACAACCATGTGATAATCTGAAAACATGCTGGATCACCCTGATGCTGTTGTGTTAACGTAAACAGCACGGATGACACTGAGAGTTGAACAGCAAGGAGCATTTATAACAATGAAGGAGGTGAGCAAAAAGAAGCCCAGGAACCCCCTCACACATACAATGGCTTACTTTAGGTGTTTGCCTTTGAACTTCTAGTACTAAAAGTTCTACTAGAACAGTGCTTCTCAACCTTCCTAATGCCGTGACCCCTTAATACACTTTCTCATGTTGTGGTGACCCCGAACCATAAAATTATTTTCGTTACTGCATCATAACTGTAATTTTGCTACTGTTATGAATTGTAATGTAAATATGCAATATGCAGGATGTATTTTCATTCACTGGACCAAATTTGACACAAATATTTATTTATTTATTTATTTACGACATTTATATGCTGCCCTTCTCACCCCGAAGGGGACTCAGAGCGGCTTACAAGTCATAAGTACATACAACATACAACATACTACATAATACATAACTAGCATAGTACTATTACATCATTCATAACACTAGTACTACATAATATTACATTATTGCTAGGGGAGGGGCGTTGATATCACAGGGGACAAGATGGCAATGTCCTCCCGGCTCCCCTTTTTTATTCTGGCCCCAGAGTGGTCGTTGGTGTTGGGGGAGGGGCATTGATGTCACTCCAAATACTCCAAACACCCAAATTTGAATACTACTGGGATTGGGTGAGGGATTGATTATGTCATTTGGGAGTTGTAATTTATTTTATTTATAGTTCACCTACAATTAAAGAGCATTCTGAACTTCACCAATGATACTATTGAACCAAACTTGAACCAGAAAATACTCGAAGGATTTGATGGGCATTGACCTTGAGTTTTGGAGTGGTAGTTCACCTACATCCAGAGAGCACTGGGGACTCAAACAATGATGGAACTGGACCAAACTGGGCAAGAATACTCAACATGCCCAAATGTGAACACTGGTGTAGTTTGGGGAAAATAGACTTTGACAGTTGGGAGTTGTAGTTGCTGGGTTTTATAGTTCACCTACAATCAAAGAGCATTCTGAACCCCACCAACGATAGAATTGACCCAAACTTCCCATGCAGAACCCCCATGAGCAACAGAAAATACTGTGTTTTCTGGTGGTCTTTGGTGACCCCTCTGACACCCCCTCATGACCCCCCTAGGGGTCCCGACCCCCAGGTTGAGAACCACTGTACTAGAAGTTCTACTACTAGAAGTTCAAAGGCAAAGACTTAAAGTAAGTAATTGTATGTGTAACACAATGTAGAAAGCCATGGTGGTGCAGTGGGTTAAACCCTTGTGCTGGCTGAACTGGCGACCTGAAGTAGGCGGTTCAAATCCACAAGACAGGGTGAGCTTCTGCCTGTCAGCTCCAGCTTCCCATGTGGGGACATGAGAGAAGCCTCCTACAGGATGGTAACACATCTGGGCATCGCTTGGGCAACGTCTCTGCAGGTGGCCAATTCTCTCACACCTGAAGCGACTTGCAGTTTCTCAAGTTGCTTCTGACATGATAAAAAAAACTACTTGTAGAGACTTGATGTCATGGAGGATAGAGGAGGAACCAAGGAGATGGGAGCATGACATTCATGAAGTCATTTCAGACCAGTGTTACTTTCTTAGTGAGTTACAATGTGGCACATTTGAATGTGCAACCAAATGTGCATGAGCAATGTGAAAGTGCATCCATGTCCAGTAGCACCACATGCCTAAATCCACTTCCAATACTTTAAACTGTTCCGCATCAGACAAATGTGTCCAATGACCCTTGTAAAGAATTGGCAGATGGGTATGTCTCCAACAGCATTCCATCTTGTGTCTCTGTTGTCCTGTAGCTGAAGGTAAGCAATCAGATAAGTAGAACCCTTCCAGAACAATACTGAGTGAAGACAGAAATCTATCTAGTGTCTAACATAAGATGCAAAGCTTGAAAGCCCAGAATAGAAAACTTGCTGAGGTCAGTTTAAGCTGCTTGATGTCCTGTTCACTTTGCTTCATTGATCTGAGGAGGGGGCATGGAGCAGTGGTAAAGTGCATGCTCTGCATGCATAAGAATCCAAATGCCTTGCCTGGCATCTTCAGTTAATAGGTCTTGTGTGATGCTCTGACAGTATCAGCCAACAGAAGTGAACAGGACCAATTAGAATGGGAGTGGGCAGAGTACAGCATGTGGGCTGGATGTCATACCTGAACCCTGATTTTGGGCCTCCTGATAGCAGTACCTGTGCACAAAGGTCCACAGGCCATATGGCATGACTTTAGGGCATCTTTATCTCCCAACCATGCAGAAACCCCTTTTAAAAACCCCAAATCCACTCCCACAAACACTCTAGGAGAGTGGTCCAATTCAGTGTGAGTTGGTTTCATATGTTAAATCAGGGGTAATGGAGAGCATCTACCTGCAGGCCTTTGCCAGATATCTGGATTCTCATTCTCTCTCATCTGGAAAAAAAAGAACATCTACTATCCCCAGTCCTTCATAAATTCCATTTGTTTCCTCCGGGAAACTGCATTTTTCTCGTTCTCATCTACAAGATGGTGATATCTTTTATGCTATGCTCAAGAGGGTTTTTGCATGCATGGGAATATTTGGAGGCAAACTGCCCAGATTGCATAGCTAAACAATGAAAGCTGCTTGCTTGTTGCACTGATTTCTAAAATGTAGAAATGCTGGATGTATTGTTTGTATCTTTTTCATCAATCAGCCCATCCTTTGGTGCTAGCTGTTTGCAAGCGCGTGCTTTGCTTTACAAAGAGAAATGACACTGGTTTTGAAATGAGACATTTTTGACAAATGGAGGAAACCCTTACCAAAAATGACCACCTGCATTTAGTTCAAGGTTGCAGAAATGCAAGGCCCTTGTGGATCCAGGTGTGTCTGGACATGGACAACCAATTTGTATTCAGCTGTACAATTTTGTCATTTGAATCCAAGCAATGAACAAATTCATTTATAGAGATATACGCTGCACAATTCAGGTGTAGGAACTGAGCTGCAATCTCATTCTCGTAATGTGTGTGAGAAATCTTGCAGGGTTTCCTGATCCTTTGGCAGCTTGTCGCATCAAGAATGATGAATTCAGTCAACTCTTGTCCTATATCCATGGAGATAATAGAAGACCACTTTCTACAAATTTAATGGTTACTTCCACGAGCACTTAGAAGTGTTAGCCGAGATTGCTTCACTCCTTTGTTTTCCTCCATGTATGAGGAGTAGAGCAGGAGAGCAAACTGAATTGATCTCATCCAGGAATATGTGTTCTTACATGGCAGGGGATTGGACTGGATGACCCTTGTGATCCCTTCCAACTCTATTATTCTATGATTCTATTCTAGGGCATCTGGGAATTTCTGGTCCCTCTGTCCAAGAGGAGATATGATGGCCATGCATAAATATGTGAGGGGAAGTCACAGGGAGGAGGGGAGAGGCTTGTTTTCCGCTGCCCTGGAAACTAGGATGAGGAACAATGGTTTCAAACTACAGGAAAGGAAATTCCACCTGAACATTAGGAAAAACTTCCTGATTGTGAGAGCTGTTCAGCAGTAGAACTCTCTCTCTACCCTGGAGTGTGGTGGAGGCTCCTTCTTTGGAGGCTTTTAAACAGAAGCTGGATGGCCATCTGTCAGGTGTGCTTTGAATGTGAGTTTCCTGCTTCTTAGCAGGGGGTTGGCCCATGAGGTCTCTTCCAACTCTATAATTCTATGAATCTATGAAACAACTTTTTTAATTGTGTCAGAAGCAACTTGAGAAACTGCAAGTCATTTCTGGTGTGAGAGAATTGGATGTCTGCAGAGATGTTGCCCAGGTGATGACTGTGGGAGGCTACTCTCATATCCCCACATGGGAAGCTGGAACTGAGCTCACTTTGTCTCACAGATTCAAACTGCCGAACTTCAGGTCTGCAGTTCAGCCAGCAAAAGGGTTTAACCCATTGTGCCACTGCGGATAATGGTGTTGGGTAACTTAAATATTCTGGGTACCATAGTACAGTACAGTAAAGTCATCCTTCCACATTTGTGCTTTTGACTTTTGCACTTTTAATTATCCACAGATTTCATTTGAAATGTTCTCTCTAGCATGATTCTAAATCACCTTCCTCCTGTTATGCTAGAAATCTCTCTATGAATCTCTAGCCAGCCAATGCAATTCTATGATCAGTTTCCAGTGGAGGTGAATCATGCTGGAAAGCCCATGTTCAACATCAAATATTCTGAAACAGTTTTCCATCCTTGCTAAAAAGACAAAATTGCACTGTGTCAGCCAGTATAATGTTTGAGCTTTTCTTGTTGCACTAAGCACCAAATACAGGATGTCATGTTCGGAGTCTCACTTCCCATATTATTTTCATGAAACAGCCTGCTTTCCAATCTATGCCCATAAAGGTTTTTCTTCAGCAACCTGCAATATTCCTTGCATCCCCCTCCCTCTCCAGTCTTCTCTTTCATAACATACACCCAAGAAAACTCAGTTTGTCAGAAACTAAATCGTTTCTTTGGGTAAGATTAAAATGTAAATGGTTATACTCTACTTTTTAAACGGATGTTTTATGCTTCACTTTGGATGGTAGGAGGAAATAGAATTTTTATAACCTCATGAAATGGCTGCCACACACAAGCTCTGGCAAGTTGCTAAAAAGCCTTGATAGATAAATTCTGTGTCATTGAGGGCTGCAAAGCAAGGATGCTCCCCTTTTACAGGGATATCTTGAATTGCAAAGATGTTTCACGCAGAAAGGGAACTTCTGAATTGCCCACTCTCGCCTCCCAGAAGTGGAGAAAATAGTCTACACAAACTCTCTTTCATCGGAACTGGAAATAATCACTATGAAATCATGTTCTTGCAGCATTCATTGATTAATAAAAACATACCACTTGACATTAATTTTCAGTGTTTAGTTTAAGCATCAAGCGGAGCTGCGCAATGAAACTTTCAAAGGGCTAAGAGAAACATGACAGTAATTTCAGCCTAATATAGGACAATATTTTAAGAAAGAAATCAGGGAAAGATGCAGCAAACTAAAAAATCATCTCCACTAGAAAAGGACATGAAGAAGCTCTTATTTCTATTCAAGACTATGGAAGTAGAGGTGCATAAGTGGTGCCGATGAACATGGAATTGTGTGTTTGCACTGTGTTTGCATTTGAGTGCATATTTAGCTGTCCCACTCCACAGAAGGGTTGCACAACACAAGAAATGTGTAACGACACGTGAAAAGATAAAGGCCAAGTCTACACTAGATAGCAAATCCAAGGCTAGTTCGAAGCAGAGGGAGCTAGGTGCACCTTGCCGAACCTGCTGTTGCAGATTGGTATCCACATACATAACTAAGCTGAGATTGCATCAGCCCCACTGAACTATCACTTTACCTGCCATGTTGCCATCAATACTCTCATCTAGATGCAGAGTTCTGTGCAAGCTCCTGGCCATCTTTCTCTCCCCATTCTAACATCAGTAGAGGCTGATCTCTGCACCTTTTTCCTGGTCCTACAGGTACCTCTGTTGATATCAAAAATGAGACACCCCATGATAGCCAGGAGCTTGCAAGATGGTCTGCAACAACACGGGCACACATACTTACTTTATTTTACTTACTTACTTAGGTGATCCCTCGTTATTTGAGTAGGATTGTCCTCCAAGTTCGGCGTCCTTGTGGTGGGTACCTAGGTGATTGTGGGAGCCCTTTTCTTGCTCTGCATGTTCTCTCATAGTGAGGGTATCGGTTTCCAGGTGGAAAGCAGTCCTGGTCAGGGTTGGCTTGATGCGCCTTCCTCTTGGCACATTTCTCTCTTTTGCTTTCCATTAATGCCTCTTCAAATTCTACAGCACTCCTGGTCACAACTGACCTCCAGCTAGAGCACTCAAGAGCCAACTCTCAGTGTCTATGCCACAGTTTTTAAGGTTGGCTTTGAGCCCATCTTTAAATCTCTTTTCCTATCCTCCAACATTCCATTTTCCATTCTTGAGTTCAGAGTAGAATAACTGTTTTGGGAGATGGCATTCAGACAATGTGGCCGGTCCAGCAAAGTTGATGGTGGAGGATCCACCCGCCTTTCCCTTTGATGACGAAAGCATGGAAATATTGTGACAGCAGTTTCTCATGGAAACAGCAGGCTGGAGCAAATCGGACTCCATACGACTGTCCACACTTCCCTGAAATTTCAGAGTTTCAAGCAAACCCCAGAGCATCCCCGACTTTGCCTGAAGTGAAGCAAAGCCAGGCTAAATGGGTGAAATTCATGGCGCTCACTGGAAGTATAGGAATAGTATGAAGATAGTAAGATCCAATTCAGGGTGAGTCCAAGTTTTCATGTCATATAGATGTGCCTTTATACTATATAATTGCATGATAAGATGGCAGGATAATTGAACCAGATGTCCCTTGTGGTACTATCTTTAAATTCTTGGTAATTCAGTGCTAGAACTGGATGACAAGCTAAGAAGTCTGGTACCTGTACCTGTGAATATCTTCCTTCATTTGTAAGTCAGACAATGCTATATTTTGGGCAGTTACATCTATGCCGAACATTTAATAATAGCAATATCACAGATGACTTCTGAGATGAAGTGGCTTCATCTCAAGGCTTGATGTTCTTCTTATTGTTATTTGTCATCAAGTCAACCTTGTCTTATGGTGGTCATGCAAACAAAAGACTTTTAAGATTTTTGCTCAGTCATGCAAACTTAGTTGAATCATTCCACCTGTAATGTAATCTTCTTTTCACACAGCCTTCTATTTTTCCCGGCATTACCATCTTTTTCAATAAAGCAAATCATCTGATATTATGTCCAAAGCAGCCCAGCCTTGGTTTCGTCATTTTCACCCCTAGTGAGAATTCAGGTTGGATTTGCTCTGAGACCTATTCATTTTTTTAACAGTCCATGGTATCCATAGTACTCTTCTCTGGTGCCATATTTCAAACAAATTATTTCTTCACAAAGGTCAGCTATGGGGTTCAATGCCATAGGTTCTTGTTCAGGCCACCAATGCATATAACTTTTTAAAAAGTTTAAGTAGAGCCCCTGGTGGCGTAATGAGAGGACTGCGTTGTAAGCACAGAGGAAACACCTCTGTAGTTAACCACTACACTCCAGTTCAGTGTAATTCAGTAAAGAAGTATATTGAAGAATATATAAAAAGCAGTTCAGCAAAAATAGTAAAAACACCTAAGTCTAAATAATAATAATAATAATAATAATAATAATAATAATAATAATAATAAAAAATGTAATAATAATAAATGTAAGGAATACTCCATAAAACCACAGATACAAGAGTTGTATCAAAAACCTGGAATACAATAGAATCAGAATACACAAGGCAGCATAAAATCCAATACACAGAATTCAGTAACAATCCTTTAAACTTGGAAGCAGGGAATATGAACCATTGGAGACATGAAACGAGAATTCCCTTAGCAGGCTTGACTAGGAATTGACAAGAGATGTTGCTTCAAACATCAACATTGACCAGACTGCTGAAAAATCCCTTTGCTCTCTCTAATAAAGCCATGAAATCATGTCGCTTGCCCTGACAAACTGATAACAGCTTTTTCTCATAAGCACTATGACCTTCACTGAGTTTGTGAAGCAGCTTGGAGTTTGCAAAAACTAAGTCTCCTATCTAAAAGCTCATTAACCCCTCCACCTGGCAGTTCATCCTCCACTGAACTCAGTTCCCTAGAGAAAGACTTCTCTGGACTAGGCCTGGGTAACAACGGAAAAATTTGTTTCTAAAATCGATTCGTTTTTTGGGGTTTTTTGCGTTTCGTTATTTAAAATAATTACAAAATTTTCCTTTTAAAAAGTTCGATATTTACGAAATTTCGTAAATGTGAAAAAAATTACAAAACATTAACGAATCGATTTCCGAAACAATAACGAATCGATTCGTTAATGGCGGACGCGACCGCGAAATACGCTAAAAAACCTCCAAAAACTTCTGAAGCTTCCCTCTCCCTCTGTTGTTGACTGTTGGTGTGATATTATAATTTTTTTTCACTAATTAAACAAAAAACAACCATAAAACTTGCCCCAGACATGCAGAAATAATAACGAAATGACCTCAAAACAATAACGAAACGAATACAATAACGAAATACGAAGCATTTACAAAACTATTTAAAAATTCGTTTTTTTAAAAAATTGCTCCAGAATGGTTCGTTATCGTTTTGTAATTGAAAAAATTAACGAATTATTAACGAATTACGAATTAACGAAACGAAACCGCCCAGCCCTACTCTGGACCCATCTCTGGAATGTGACCTTCACCTTTACTAAATGCAGAGACACAGAACGCTCAGTTTCAGGACTTAAAATCTCATGCTGGTTTACAGGGTCAACAGGCCCAGAAACTCCGTGATCCACAATCCCATAATCCAATTGCTCATTGACATTAGACACAATCATTGGCTGAATTACAACAGACTGCTGACTGAAAGGTTGGTGGTTTGAATCCAGGAAGTGGGATGAGCCCCCATCTGTCATCTCCAGCTTCTCATGTGTGGACATGAGAGAAGCCTCCCACGGGATGGTAAAGTATCTGGGCTTCCCCTGGGCAACATCCTTGCAGACTGCCAATTCTCTCACAGCAGAAGTGATTTGCAGTTTCTCAAGTGTCTCCTGATATGGAGAAAAAAAGGATTCATGGGTACTAAAGGTAGTTTTCAGACTGGGACAAGGTCCTTCTTAATACTAGTTAAAAGACAACAATACCAGGAGCGAGATATTGACCCTATATCTTTAATTAGGTATTCCAAATGGCATAAAAAACAACTTTTCCCAGAACACTGAAAGTTTCCAGGAAAGAAATTGTACCCATAGAGCACAAAAATGGTACAGGTCCCTGGCATGGTGGTGGTGAATGCCAGTAACCCATGTAAGGTAGCTTACAAATTGCTGTCATTCAGGCATGTAGCCGGGGGGGGGGGGGGGGGGGGGGTTGAGGGGGCTTCAGCCCCCCCCCGAAATTCTCATGGTGGTTGCGAAAGGCCTTACTGGTACTGTATGTTTATTCATATCATGATCTGATCACCATACTCAATATCCCATATGCATGGGGGTATTGGGGTAATGATACAAAAGGTTTGCTAGGGTAGACCCTCTTTCACTCAGACTCAGCCCCCCCCCGAAACTCAGCCCCCCCGAAACCCCCCTGAAAATTTTTAGCCCCCCCCCCCCCCGAAACGAAATCCTGGCTACGGGCCTGCTGTCATTATTTACGTTTTGCCTCTGGAGCTCACTATCTCCTTATATACAATTCCTGTCTCTTGTCTCCTTCCCTCTATGATGCTTCCCTCATTCTGAGCCAGTATATTAGACCCCAGACAATGAATGACTTGGTGGTATAAGCTATTAACTCACCATCTGAAGACCAATATGATAAAATATAAATGAGTATCCTGCTGAAATTTGTAACCCAATTGCTTGAAAGTTTCCTACCTCTGCAAAAGAGGCTCCAGCTTTCTGCACTGTCATCAAGATATTCAAAATTTTCCTTCCTTCTTTCTTTTGTTGGTGTTTTTTTAAAACTTACCTCATTTGTTAGAAAGCAGCTAGAGTGTTGTCTGTTTCTTTCTGTTATACATCTTTCTGTTATACATCTTGGAGGGTTGGTGGGCTTTGGGACTTTAAAAAGGGGCCCAGGAGTCACATATGATCCATGGGTTTCACTCCGCCCACTTCTAGTTTGTAGCCAAGATAGTTGCTCCACCTCTCAGGAAAAAAAATGAATAAAAGAATACAAGAAACTCTAACCAATTAATCCAGAAGTATGCCATCCTATTTATTTATTTATCATGTCATCAGCAACCATGCCATTGTATTACATTTCTAACAGAATAAAACAAACACAGAGATTAAAAAAACAACAAAAAAACACAGATTTTGCAAACTTGGTAGTTGGTTAAATGTCCTTTGACCAGTAGCTGGCCACTTGGAGTGCCTCTGGTGTTACTGCAAGAAGGTCCTCCATTGTGCATGTGGCAGGGCTCAGGGTGCATTGTTTGTTTTTCTCCGCACTCGCATGCCGAGGATTCCACCTGTAGCCCCATTTCTTAAGATTGGCTCTGCATCTCGTGGTGCCAGAGCGCAGTCTGTTCAGCGCCTTCCAAGTCGCCCAGTCTTCTGTGTGCCCAGGGGGGAGTCTCTCATTTGGTATCAGCCATTGATTGAGGTTCTGGGTTTGAGCCTGCCACTTTTGGACTCTCACTTGCTGAGGTGTTCCAGCGAGTGTCTCTGTAGATCTTAGAAAACTATGTCTTGATTTAAGTCATTGACGTGCTGGCTGATACCCAAACAGGGGATGAGCTGGAGATGTCTCTGCCTTGGTCCTTTCACTATTGGCTGCTCGGATGTCAGGTGGTGCAATACCGGCTAAGCAGTGTAATTTCTCCAGTGGTGTAGAGCACAGACACCCTGTGATAATGCGGCATGTCTCATTAAGAGCCAAATCTACTGTTTTAGTGTGGTGAGATGTGTTCCACACTGGGCATGCGTACTCAGCAGCAGAGTAGCATAGCGCAAGGGCAGATGTCTTCACTGTGTCTGGTTGTGATCCCCAGGTTGTGCCAGTCAGCTTTCGTATGATGTTGTTTCTAGCACCCACTTTTTGCTTAATGTTCAGGCAGTGCTTCCTAATAATGCCATCCTAATTTTCTTTAAAAAACAAAAAAATGCAGTTTAAAAATATGGAAGAAAGATTTATCATAACACCAAGCATGTCATTTTTAAAGCTTAATACTAAACATGCTAAAGAATGCTATGGATCTCCAGAAATACTTCTGAACATATTTTTAATATGTGCATGAAATACTGAGCTCATCATAGAGTTGGTTGCTTCTTCAGTTGAGCATAGCTTAAAGCTAGAACTGTTTTAGCTTGCAATATTAGGCAGCCATCCATCCAATCAACTAATATTTTCTGGTTGCCATGTCAGGTATCTCCACAATTTTCCAATTTTGCTCATAATTAATTTTATGGCATAGTGAGTACCCTGACTATGTTGTACTGCTTGCAGCCAATTAATTGGGAATGATCTGCACATTAGTAATAATTAGTAGAAATTACAAGGTGAACCATCTCAACAGAACATCAGGCTAATAAGTCTCTGATGGGCAATTTCCACTCTGGTGGAAACTGTGATTTTGTTTTGTTTATCGTGAGTTACTTCTTTATTTCCACTTTCTGTTATTTAGTGCTGGGAAAAGAGAAAGAACTGCGGTGATTATTTTTAACCACTTTCATGATACTTAGATAAATCCTTAAGTTGAGTTTACAGAAAAGATGCCTTAGGCAAACTGCCATGCTCTAATAATGCAAGGTGCTTCCTTCTAAACTTTGGATGAAGAACATTTTTGCATTAATTTAAATTTTATTTCAAGATTAATTTCAAAATATTTTTTCTTTCAAAATGTCAAAATTTACACTGTTATCCAATATGTGATGGCAAGAACTTGAGATTTTTTCCCCTAGATAAAAGTCAAATGGGAGAGGAAGTGTTCTCAAATGTCAACCAAGCATTTAATGGGTCCTCGGTGTCTTCTAGGATTTGGTTCCAGGACCTCCCATGGGTGCCAAAATTTGTGAATGCCCCAGTTAATGCTGGCATAGAAAAAATGCGTCCCTTTTGGATCCCCCATTAATGTTTTCAAGCTGTGTTTGATTCAACCCAAGGATGCAGAATCTGTGGATAAGGAGGTGTTGCAGATCAGCCAGAGGCTGATGGTTTAACTGATGATTTAGAAAGGATTGTGAGCTTTCCTGTAGCACAAAGTGATGGGCCCTCAAGTCTGGGGAATTCAGGTCTGGGAAATGAGGTTTCTCTCTGTGAGAAAACTGGCTCAGAAAGTGCAGGGCCTCAAGGCCAGTCTGAGGAGCCAGAAGTAGCAACAGCAGAAAACGAATCAAGCAAATAGCTCAGTGATAAGGAGGGTTCCCAGGAAAAACCACCTGTAGCTATGGAGATCAACAAAAGTCTTCATTTACAAATCAGAGCCAAAAATAGATTATGCCAGCCGGGGAGATTATGCTGGCAAGTTGTGGAGAAAATTCATGGGAGACGTAATGCTTTCATGGGTATCTATTAATCAAAAAATTGTTTATCTTAAGAGCAATTCAGGTAAGACTGTGCTAAAGTGAGAAGCTAAGCCTGAGTTCTTTTGTTCCTGGTTCAAGTCAAACCTAAGTTTTAAATTTTAATATCCTGGAAATTTTCTATGTTATTTATTTATTTATTTATTTGGAAGATTTCTATACCCGCCTTCTCACCTAAACCGAGGGATTCAGGTCGGTTTACAGCATATATGCAATTACAAAATATACAAATACAACCGAGTGTTCCTGTTCATGTGCTCCTGTTCAAGTTTTTACTAGTTATACCTTCTTGCTTGTGGACTTTTAAATATGTTTTAATGTGTTTTATAATAAACTGACTGCTTATATTCCTGGATTCTTGTGTGGTGCAGTGTTTCCAGGCCTGGAGTGCAACAACTACAATTAGTATCAAGGAGTCTTTTAATGGCAGGATTAGGTAACTATAGAAGGTTAGGGGGCCATATTGAGGACCACATTCGGCCATTATATTGCCTTCTCCAAAAATGCCCCTGAACACTCTCTAGGGTATATGGGGCAGTATTCTTACCATGTTTTGAGGCATTCCTGCCCATTTTTAACAACAAGAAATGAGCAGAAGTTTATTTATTATTTATTTATTTACAGTATTTATATACCACCTTTCTCACTCCTGGGGGGACCCAAAGCAGTTTACACATAAATTATGGCAAAATTCAATGCATTACATTGGGCAATGATACGATGCCAATACAAACAATTACAATAGTAAAACAATAGTAAAACTACAATTAAACATAAAATGCTACATACATCTACTGTCCAAAGGCCTGGTCTCAGAACCATGACTTTAATTTTTTTCCTAAAAGCCAGGAGGGAGGGAGCGGATCTTACCTCATTTGGGAGTGTGTTCCATAGTCGGGTGGGCCACAGCTGAGAAGGCCCTGTCACTCATCCGCACCAGACACATTTGTGCTGTTGATGGGAGTGAGAGCAGGGCCTCCCTGGATGATCTTAGATTACGAGGTGGGACGTAGGGGTGGATGCTTTCAAGTAAGCTGGGCCAGAACCGTATAGAGCTTTATAGGTCAAAACCAGCACTTTGAATTTGGCTCGGAGATGGACTGGCAGCCAGTGAAGCTGGCATAGCAGGGGGGTGGTATGCTCCCTGTATGTCACACCAGTTAGTAATCTGGCTGCTGCCCATTGGACTAGCTGAAGTTTCCGAACTATCTTCAAAGGCAGCCCCATGTAGAGCACGTTGCAGTAATCTATTCGGGATGTAACCAGAGCGTGGCCAGATCAGACTTCCCAAGGTACGGGCACAGCTGGTGCACGAGTTTTAACTGTGCAAAAGCTCCCCTGGCCACCGGGTTCCAGGCTCAGCGATGAATCCAGGATCACTCCCAAGCTGCAGGGGGAGTGTAACCCCATCCAACACAGACTGTAACCCTGTTCGGCCTTTCGACTGACCAGGAGGACCTCTGTCTTGTCTGGATTCAATTTCAATTTGTTAGCCGTCATCCAATCCGACACAACAGCCAAATTTCCTATTCACTTATATCCAAAGTCAACTCCTTGGCATAGATTGACCCCCACCTTCTCACCAAAAAATGATGAAAATGGCCCCTCTCCATCTAAAAATAATTTTGAACTTTGTTTGTATTCTTCAACCTTGGGGTGGGAGGCTGGAGGCCACAAATGTATGTCATGGGGTCCCACAACCCACATTTTCTCACCCATTTGTATGGAAAGTTTATGCTGGGTTTTTAAAATTTCAGTATGTTTTAAACTTATATTACACCTTTAAAAACATGACTGCATTTTAATATAATAACTTGTTTAAATGTATCTTGAGGTTTTTTTATTATCAGGTTTTAAGCTTTATCTTGTTTTAGCCTTTTTAATTAAGTCTCCTTGGATCACACGCCAGCAAAAAAGGAAGGATATAAATAAAATGCATACATACTTCAGGGAGGAAAAACGACCCTTTGAGCTTTCAAAATTCAAATGCTAGAAAATGTGAAATGGACCATTTCCTTCATTCCTATATGATTTCCATTCATTTAGGGTTTCCTAGGGGCACAAAGGAGACCTTATAGATATACTACCACACCCACACGCAACATGTCTAATTTTGTCTGATTTTAGAAGTTAGGTAAGGTTGGGTCTTCGTGAAACTAAGACAAGAGTCCACTCAAGAATAGTAGCCATATTTAGAAAGGATCAGAAAGGATCCAGCCTAAAACCCTTGTTTTTTGCTCCCAGTTATTTATTTATTTATTTATGTATTTATTTATTTATTTGGAGTGCTTCTACCCCGCCCTTCTCAACCCCCTAGCGGGGACTCAGGGCGGCTTACAAAAGGCACAATTCGATGCCCAACAGTTCACAAAATACAATATACAAAATACAATATAGACACTATACTACAACGGCAACAGTTATAACTAGTTAAAACAGTCAAATTAATACAATAGCAGCAATAAAATCATCTTGTGGTCAACGTTCGCCAATTCATAAATCCATAATCCATCCAGCATTGTCATTGTCCTTTCCTACTCTGGTCGTCATTGTCTTTTATCCATCTGCCAGCTTACCCAAAGGCCTGGTCCCATATCCAGGTTTTTAACTTCCTTCTGAAAGAGAGGAGGGATGTTGATGACCTAATTTCCCCGGGGAGTGCATTCCACAGGCGAGGGGCCACCACCAAGAAGGCCCTGTCCCTCGTCCCCACCAGTCTCACTTGTGATAAAGGTGGGGCCGAGAGCAGGGCCTCCCCAGAAGATCTTAAACTCCGAGGTGGGACGTAGAAGGAGATACGTTCGGACAGGTACGCTGGGCCGGAGCCGTATAGGGTTTTGTAGGTCAAAACCAGCACTTTGAATTGTGCGCGGAACTGGATCGGCAGCCAGTGGAGCTGACATAACAGGGGGGTGGTATGCTCCCTGTATGATGCTCCAGTGAGTAATCTAGCCGCCGCCCATTGGACTAATTGAAGTTTCCGAACAGTCTTCAAAGGCAACCCCACGTAGAGCACGTTGCAGTAATCTATTCGGGATGTAACAAGAGTGTGGACCACCGTGGCCAGATCAGACTTCCCAAGGTACGGGCTTGGGAAGAGCTGCCATTGCTAGATTGAGGGGGTAGATCAGAAGAGAGCAAATTGGAGCCATTTTGAGATGGGCTTCAGAAGAAAATGGAGATGTTTTGGCTTGCTGAGGGAATGTGGCTAAAGGGAAGTCTGGTGAGGAGAAAGCAAATGACCCCTGGCCCCTATTGAATACCCCACCTTGGGCTACATGTTCCATTCACGAAGACACTGGACAAGATGATCTGATTCAACGTAAAGCACTTCCTTGTGTTCTCATGAAAGGAAACTATGCAAAGATTACAAAATAGGGTAAGTAACACATTTGAGAATAACTTGCCAATGAAAACAAAACTCAGATGGGTAGACCTAGGATAGTGCTTTATTGGACCCAGTCCCAGCTTTGAGGTCACTGACTGGGACACATTAAAGCCTTCTGACAATGCTCAGCATCTTTAAATAGTCTGCCTCTATCCCACTCCTGAGTGTAGCTGGGCTTGTCTTGTTTTGCAGCCACTGCCTTTTTCTCCTTCATCATCATCCTGTGATATATTCTTCCCTTAATGGCGCAGTGCTCATAAACCGCCTTGGCCCCATTCTCCGAGCAACGTTTTCGCCAGGATTGCAAATTGCATATTGCCTTTTGCATTAAAACCAAATGAGTTCATCACCGTTTTTAAATAAGAGTGTCATTTGTAAATGCTTTATTCATAATTAATGGAATTATTACTGGATGCCACCGCATTTTTCATCTGTATCCGATCAGAGAGGTAGTAAAATGCATTAGTCGAAAGTTTTACCAACTCACGCTAGGACAGCTTGACTGCAAAATGCATTATGCAATGTTCTGACATTGATCCTATTCTTAGAACAACGCACATGCAAGGATGTAAAGTTATCATTCTGGCAATGGAAGTGATAATTGGTGCCAAAGGTACTAACAGTAGGGCTATGCCAAAAATGTAGACATCAGCATTTTGGAAAATAATATTGGGTCTTCTTGAATCATTAAAGGTAAGGTTGCAGCCCAGCGCCAAGTGTAATAGGATTTATGTATAATGAAGGAGGTCATGATGCTTGAATAGTTTAGGATAGACACCATTAAATGTGTTGATTTCATTAAGCTCCCCATCCTCTAGATTTGAATCCTGGATCTATAAGATGTTCATAGGAGTGAATTCATGATGAAGTGGCTGAATCCACAGGGTAAGTTGGGACTTGGACATTTCCAATCATTTCATTTCCAGAAGTAGCGAGATCTTTACACACTGAATTCAGTGTCAAGCTGTGTTGGATGGCAATTTGGGAGGGCTGGACCACTGGTTGCTCTGTACAAGACCTCAGGTACAGATATGACCCGCTAGAAGATCTTCCAGATAACATATTTCTGTACTAAGTGACTTTTTCACTTGAATCCTATTGGTCATTCCATCTAAAGTAGATTCATTGCTGCTAAGTGATGTGTTGATGATTATATAAATCCCACTGATTTAATGGGTCTACTCCAGATAGGACAAAATATGACATTTGGTCCATTGTCTTGATTGGGCACAGCCTCCTACATAGGGAATTCTTGGTTTAACCCCACATATCTTTAAGGGAGTTGGTTTACATCATAAAATCTTTATATTTTACACCAAACCAAAACTAGATTTGAGACCATAATCTGGAGGATGCATTCACAAATACAGTAATGTATGGATTTAGACACAGCTTGACAAATCTGGTTGTTTCTTGCCTGAGTCTGGTGCCATGTCAGCCAGAGCTGAAACTGTTGTTTCCAGGATCACACAGAATGTAGACACACATTAATTAATGAGCAATTAACTATGTATAACTAACCGTGTGGTTAGCACAGCAGGTTAAACCACCAGCAACACAAAATCTTGCCAACTGGAAGGTATGCAGTTCAAGCCATGGGTGGGGCAAGCTTTCACCGTCAGCCTTAGCTTCTGCTTAGGTTTACCTAGCAGTTCAAAAACAGCAATGCGAATAGATAAATAGGTAACGCTTTAGCAGGGAGGTAAAAGGTGCCCCTGAAGTCATGCCGGCAAATCAATCAGGAAGGTGTCCATGGACAACAGGCTCCTCAGTGTGGAAAAATGGAACAATAGCACCTCCCCAAGGCAAAGTTGAGCACAGCCTCCAGATGCTGGACATGAAAAAGAAGGAACCTTGTTTCTGCCTATGTATTGTCTGTTTTTGTTAATTGTATAATGCCATTGAATGTTTGCCATATATGTATTCTGTAATCTGCTCTTTATTGCACCTCAGAATAGATTCACCTTGCTGAAATCACCAGAACTGCACACAGACTGAAGTCTTTGTAGTTTATTAAAAAGTAAAAGATGAAAAATTTAAAAAGCAAGTAATGTTCCAAAGATCAATATAACATAGCACTATAAAGCAGGATTCCAAGAGGTATCAACGAAACAAAATCCTATGAGAACATGACAAAATCCCAAGACCATGGACACAAGAACAGTAAACGAGGCAAACGAGCACAAGCTGCTTGGTTGAATGATAAGTTGCTGTGACAAAGGTTTGTTTTTAAGCACACAGCTTAATAACCTTTGCAATACATTAAAGCATTTCTTTGGCCTCTGACCTCCTTCTTGTTGGCTATTCTCACACTCCTTCGAATTCTGAATTCCAAACAGTCAGGCCAATCTAAGATTCCCGTTTTCATCAAGGTCAGGCTGCTTGTTAGTGTCAGGCTGAGAACTGTCCTCCTTTTCTGAGTCAATTTGCACCTGGCTAGTTTCAGTATCAAAAACATCATTCCGTGCTGTGGGAAACTGAACTTGCACACCCTGTTCCTCATTGTCTACAACAGGGACATTTGGAACCTGATTGTGAACCTGAATCCCATCATCCTCGTCAGAGTCACTCTGAGACCCCATCTGAGTCACAACACTATCAGTCTGTGTCTGTGGTTCAGCTGAGTCACAACACTCTTGAGTCCCCTCGGGGAGATAGAACAGAATATAAATAAAGTATATTATTATATATTAGGGCTGGCATATACACATATGTGTTGTGTTTTCCTTGTGCCTCAAATATTTGCATGATTGGTCTCATAGAATCATAGAGTTGAAAGAGACCTTGTGGGCCATCCAGTCCAACCCCCTGCCAAGAAGCAGGACAATCATGTTCAAAGCACCCCCAACAGATGGCCATCCAGCCTCTGTTTAAAAGCTTCCATAGAAGGAGCTTCCACAACACTCTGGGGCAGGAAGTTCCACTGCTGTACAGCTAGGAAGTTCTTCCTAATGTTCAGGTGGAATCTCCTTTCTCATAGTTTGGAGCTGTTGTTCCATGTCCTAGCCTCCAGGACAGCAGAAAACAAGCTTGTTCCCTCCTCCTTATGACTTTCCCCTCACATATTTATACATGCCTATCATGTCTCCTCTCAGTCTTCTCTTCTGCAGGCTAAACATGCTCAGCTCTTTAAGCTGTTCCTTATAGGGCTTGATCTCATCCAATTAGATACCATAGAATGAACAAGATGGGTTCATAGACTTTGGTTGCATAATAATGGTGAGTTTCTTTTCTTTTCAGCAAGGAATGATGAAAACATGTAAAAGAAATGTGTTTGCTTATTTTCAAAAGTGCAGCTCACTCATTATAACTACTTGCAACTGGGAGCACCATCTATGAAGGGGTTGGCTTTTCTGTCAAAATACGCTTCTTCCTCCCAGGCTGGAGAATAATGTGACCCTTGTAAACCATCTGTCTTTGATCAGGCATTATGATCCCACAGAAAAAAAATATCAGTGCTGTATATCATGAATTGTGAGATATAGAAACCCCATTCGGCTATTGCTTTGCCATTACAGCTCTTTTCTCCTACGCGGTCATGTTCGTGTGTCCTTTCCTCCCACCTCCATTCTGGCCTTAACATGGGAGAGCAGTTGTTTCGGAAACTCTCAGGTCCCAGCCGCACGGCTCCTGCTGCCTTCTCTCCCTTTGCAAGTGGAAAAAATGGAGAAGGAAGCTGGGAGATGCTGATTGATGTCGGTACAGTGGCTTATATATTATTATGAGAACACTGACAAGTCGTTTGACTGGGGGAACATGAATTAGTCAGATTTGTCATCCTCACTATGGACTGTGACAAGAAACCAATGCACTGAAGTGGCCTCCATGAGGAAATGCCTTAAACGCAGAAATTGCCTTCATACATTTTATTGGCAGGCTGCTGCGGTCATTGGCTTCTCCCTTCTCTCTCCCCCTCCCAGCTCCATAGCTCTTATCCTCACAAAAGGAAAATATTCTCATCCTGCTATAATTATTTGCCAGAATTAGGGGATGATTCACGGGCCACCTAGACTGGGAGGGTCATGGACTTGAAGGGAGGGCTCTTGTGCAGCCATAGAGTTTATGTTTTATTTCCAAAGGGGGCCAAATTCAGTTCCTTCCAGCATCTCAGGCTGCATAATTTGTAAAGACCTGGGCAGAAATCCAATATTATAGTTGCACAGAGTAAATCTCCATTGTGTTACATAACAGTTGTACTGTATCACCCCGCTTCTGAATGCTAACTTTGCTACTGGTTGTGCATCTGTTTATCGTCTAGTTGAAAGCTGTGTAATGTAGTGGTATGGATGTTGGACTAGGACTCTGAAAGATCAGAATTTCAATCTCTGCTCAAGCATGGAAACCATTAGGTGACCTTAAGTAAGTCATGCACTTTCAGGCTACAAGCAAGGAGTTGACAACTTCTTTTGAACAAATCTTGGTAAGGGTGCCTTATCCACATCCTGAGCCTGTTTATATATTATTTTAGTATATTTTCCTTATATTATTTGTTTGTATTTTGCCTTGAAATTGAAATAAGTGCTAATTTATTGTCAAAAGCTTTAATGGCTAGAATCATTGGGTTGTTGTAGGGCATTTTGGGCTGTATGATCATGTTCCAGAAGCATTCTCTCCTGACATTTCACCTGCATCTATGGTAGGCATCTATGGCAGAAACAACCAGGGACAGTTAATCACTTCTCAATAAAGGATTCACCTAGGCAGTAAGAAGCTAGACCTTGAAACTGCTAGGCCATTAAATGATAATCAAGGTGGCCAATTGAGACATTCACACCCACCTCCAACTGACAAGAGTTTTTTCTCTCACCCTGGACATTCCATAGATATATAAACCCAATTTTCCTAGTTTTAACAGACCTCACAACATCTGAGGATACCTGCTGTAGAGACAGGCAAACCATCAGAAGAGAATGCTTCTGGAACATGGCCATGCAACAACTAAGTGATAATTAAAACAAAAACAAAAAAAGGAGAAGAAGAGTAAGGGAGGAGACACAGTAAAGGTTAAAAATTATCCTGGAATTTCACTTAAACTCAAGAGAGCTGTGTATTGTCGAAGGCTTTCATGGCCGGAATCACTGGGTTGTTGTAGGTTTTCCAGGCTATATGGCCATGTTCTAGAGGCATTTTCTCCTGACGTTTAGCTTGTATCTATGGCCAAGCATCCTCAGAGGTAGTGAGGTCTGTTGGAAGTAGGAAAATGGGTTTATATATCTGTGGAAAGACCAGGGTGGGACAAAGGATTCTTGTCTGCTAGAGCTAGGTGTGAATGTTTCAACTGACCACCTTGATTAGCATTTAATGGCTTGGAAGTGCCTGGAGGAATCTTTCTTTGACAGGTGATTTGATGTGCCTGATTGTTTACTCTCTGTTGTTTTGCTGTTGTAATTTTTGAGTTTTTTAATACTGGTAGCCAGATTTTGTTCATTTTCATGTTTTCTTCCTTTCTGTTGAAATTGTCCACATGCTTGTGGATTTCAATGGCTTCTCTGTGTAGTCTGACGTAGTGGTTGTGAGAGTGGTCCAGCATTTCTGTGTTCTCAAATAATATACTGTGTCCAGGCTGGTTCATCAGGTGCTCTGCTATGGCTGACTATGAGCAAGAGAGCTGCTCTGACAAAGATCTGCAAAATAGGTGGATGGGGGCTGCAAGATGGCATGGCTAGCCTCCTCCCAAAAGCAGTCCATAGCTCCTTTGTATTCTGTTGAACTACATGAATGTTATCTCAGCCTCTGTTAAGAGCGAGCAACTGAACTGGACAAAAGAGGTCCATTCCACTTCTGAATGGGGCACACAGAGCATGTTGTTGTTGTATATTGATTTATGTTTGCCCTGGGATTCTTGGATATGGGGCAACAAGTGGACTGGGCATTCTGCTCTGTGGTCTATATACACAAAGTTTGATTGACACAAATTTCCCTCTTCTCTGCCCCTCACTTAATGAGTGTTTTCAGAATCATAGAATCAAAGAGTTGGAAGAGACTTCATGGGCCATCCAGTCCAACCCCCTGCCAAGAAGCAGGAATATTGCATTCAAATCACCCCTGACAGATGGCCATCCAGCCCCTGTTTAAAAGCTTCCAAAGAAGGAGCCTCCACCACACAGAGAGTTCCACTGCTGAACGGCTCTCACAGTCAGGAAGTTCTTCCTCATGTTCAGGTGGAATCTCCTCTCTTGTAGTTTGAAGCCATTGTTCCGCGTCCTAGTCTCCAGGGAAGCAAAAAACAAGCTTGCTCCCTCCTCCCTAGAAGACCAGAGTCAACCCAATAAAACCAAGGATCTAGCCAACTTCTTAGAAAGGCTGGCTCCTTTCCTTCCACCCCAGAGGCAAATGGTTGGGTCATATTGCAACAAATGCACTCCAATACCTTGAGCCCTAGGGGAAAATAAAATAGAAATCCAAATAAAAGTAAGTAAAAATGATGTTTCACCATCTCCACTGAGACCAAGAGCTGAGCTGCTGGAAAGTGGTTTGCCTTTAGACCTGCTGCCAAATCTCATTAGACTGACATTTTGGAGATAAACTGCAAAAGTGCCCTACATTATTGAAGAGTGCCCAAGTTTCCTCTTCACCTCTTTGGAATCGACATCGGATAAGAGCAACTAGAATCACAGAGGAAAGTGGAGACATGAAGTGCTCTAGAGGCTCACGTTCAAAGGATAGTAGTGCTTGAGTCCAAAAAACCTCAAAAGTGTTGCCTCAGCAGAGCTATGGAAAACTTGTTTCTTTTGACTACAGATTTCAGGAATTCCCTCTGTCAACAAGGCCATTGCCCATGCTAGCCAGGAAACTGTAATTGTAATCATCAAAACCAGGTTCTCCAAAATGTAAGACAACTCTTGCCTGTCAAGTCCAAAATAACTTTTGACTAGGTTGCTGGAAAGAATAGTGGCAATTTTGTCCAGCCTTTATACTTGGCATGTCTATATAGGGACAAAAACAATTATACTCACCTCTTACTGGCCACTGTCCTGACACACAATGTTTATGATGCTTTGCATCCCAGCTGGTTCTTTGATTCACATTAAAACGAATTGCCTTAGACCCCACGTTCTGCATTCAGCAAGGGACAAGTGAGTCCGTTTAAGCCAAACACACCACAGTGTGTATGCTATTAATGGTGGCTTCAATGCAAATGCTATACATATCTAGAAAATATGGTGCAAATAAGGAGTTTTTTTCAGGTGGATATAAACCCAAAGTAAATTCCATCAAGCCACTATCAACATCAGTTTTCATCTTAAGATTTAAGTTTTCAGGAAATTATAGAAGCATACATGTTGAGTTTTATAATCGTTGTATATTTATTAAATAGTACACATAGCTTTTATAGTTGCATATTTCTTCTGGAGGTTCATCATATCAAATGTCCCCATACATTATTTCTAGAGGCATTCCATAGTCTAGGCAATTGTTTCTCATACTTAGTTGTAAGTATTTGTAGTACATTTCAATAGTAAGGAACATAAATTTACACACAATTTGGAATTCCTGAAAACCACATCTCATCTATCTTCTGGTAGATTTTATACAGACATTTGTATATACAGGTTGAATAGCTCTTATCTGAAATGCTTGAGACTAAAAGTGCTTTGGATTTCTGATTTTTTTTTGTTTTAAATACTAGTATTTGCATATACATATATATTGAGATAGGGCACAGTGGGTTAAGCTGTTAAGCTGCTGAACTTACTGACCAAAAGGTTGGCATTTCAAATCTCGAGAGTAGGGTGAGCTCCTGCTGTTAGGCCCAGCTTCTGCCAACCTAGCAGTTTGAAAACTGTGATCAACTGTGAGTAGATCAATAAGTACCGCTTCTTCGGGAAGGTAACAGTGCTCCATGCAGTCATGTCGGCCAGTTCTTCGGCTTAGAAATGGAGATGAGCACCCCCACCCAGAGTCGGACACAACTAGTCTTAATGTCAGGGGAAACCTTTACCTTTTTATATATTGAGATCTTGGAGATGGTACTCAAGTCTAAACACAACATTTAATTACATTTTAAATGTATCATATATACATAACCTAAAGGTAATTTTATACATATAATATAAAATATAGTTTTTGTACATGAAGTGAAATTTGCATATATTCACAATCTTAGCCATCCCTTATGACAATTTCAGATTTTGGAGTATTTTAGATTTTGAAATTTCAGATGAGGGGTGCCCTACTTATACAGCATTTCAGCATTCCCAATACATTAGAGGTCTTCCCTGTAACTATAGGGTCTCTCTGTTATGCCAGCATGAGAACAATAGTAAACAAAGTCTTCTCACCCATTTTTGGATGTGGTACACATAGTGGAGGACAGTTTCTTACCTTCAGTCAGATGTGTGGCCGTGAACTGCTGCTGTCTATTGTTTTTATAACATTTGCTTTTCTGAACCTCAGCCAATAAGAGTGTGAGTTCCATGCTTCATACCATCTGAATGTGAGAAGACCAGAATGTAAATCCTGTCTCCTTTTCTTGGGTCTCCAGCAATCCCTCAGTGGAAGTTCCTGGTTCTTATTCTGCCCATTTCTACAGAGTTTTGCAGGAAGGTAGCACTTTATCCTTGTATTTTTGCGGAAAAGAATAGGTAAGCCATAGCTGCATGTGATTTAGTTTGCTCTGCATCTAATTCCAAGCCTGTTCCTTTAACATCAACTTTTTTTTCCTGCTTGTTACACAGACATTTAGCCTTTTAAGCCTTGAATTTTAACCAGTACAGTGTAAAAAATGTAAAATTAAAGAGCTTGCCTGTTACAATCTGATATTCAGAAGCATAGGAGCTGTAAAATGTGATGGATTCCCTGTTAGGATGAAGAAAGGAACTGTTTCAACTTTTAGTCTGAACCTTAAAAGAAAGTATGGAGAGCAAACCTAGTCTGCAAGATGGGCTTCGGGACCTTGAATAACTCTTTTCAAGTCTGCTCTAAAATCTGGTAGAGATTCACCACCTCACAACTTCGAAGCCACAAATTACAAGCAATATGTTGTTTGTAATGAGTTACATGGTAGTGACAAAAGCAACATAATGCATGTGAACAGCAGTGGCGGATTTGGAATGAGCCATGTTTTCTAGTTACTTCTCAAGTTATTTTGACAGGCTTTTTTAAAGAGGTGAAATCTGTCAGATTGCATGCCATACCCTCTCTGGTTTTTTTTTATCTGTTTCTCTAAGCATTTACACTGCCAGTCTTTAGGCAAAAGGCTCTTGTCGGCTGCTTACAAATAGTTAAATTCACAGTCCCTGCCTTCAGGCTTGCAATCTAAATAAGACATGACACACAAGGGAAAAGGGATGGGGAGGGAAGAGGGGAAAAGGATTAAGTTCAGCAGCAGCTAAGTCCCAGCAGGATGGAAATGTGCCTGGCTGTTCTTCTTTTCCCTCTCATTAATCTTATGGCTTTTTTTAAAAAAAAAAAAGTAGCAAAAAAGTAACAAGCAACACTATGTGTAAGGAGTCAGTGTGGTGTAGTAGTTAGGGTGTTGGGCTGGGACTCTATAAGTCCAGGGTTAAAATTCTTTCTCTGTGATGAAAACCCACCTTGTGACATTGGGCAAGTCACACTTTCTAAGTCTCAGAGGAAAATCTTTTGAAGAAGAAAAAAATGGAACTGGCCTAAATAATTTGCACATTTTAAAAGTGTTTGTGGATCCATAGTAGTGTTATGGTCTGAGGGTTGGACTCGATTTTAGGAGACCCAGATTTTGAAGTTCTACTCAGTCATGGAAATCCACTGGCTGACCATAATCATGTTATACTCTCTCAGCCTTAGAGGAAGGCAGTGACAGCATCCTCAGAATAAATGTTAACATGAAAACTCTACAAAATTTGGGGAAAAAATATTTATTTATTTATTTATTTACTGTATTTGTATACCGCCTTTATCAGCCAATCGGCGACTCAAGGCGGTTTCCAACAAAACATAGTATCATAGTATACATAGTATCAAATACAATATAACCATATAACCATTAAAATTACATAACACAACAACAATAAAACAACATCATTGGCGTCTCCTTATTGTCAGGCATTGCCCAATTCCATCGTCAGTTGTCCATTTCCTATGTCAATTACCTGTATCTGTTACTCTGTGTTTGTAAACACTTGCCCAAACAGCCATGTTTTGACTTGTTTCCGAAACGTTAAGAGGGAGGGGGCAGATCTAATCTCTCTAGGGAGGGCGTTCCATAACCGGAGGGCCACTACTGAGAAGGCCCTGTCTCTCGTCCCCGCCAAACGTACCTGTGACAAAGGCGGGGCCGAGAGCAGCCCCCCCCCGAACAATCTCAAGGTCCTAGATGGTTCATAAGGGGAGATACGACAGGTAAATTGGGCCAGAACTGTTTAAGGCTTTATAGGCTAATACCAGCACTTTGAATTGTACCCGGTAGCAAACTGGCAGCCAGTGGAGCTGACGCAACAAGGGGGTTGTATGCTCCCTGAGAGCCGCTCCAGTTAACAATCTGGCTGTTGGAAGTCTGAACGTATCTCCCACAATGAACCAGCTCGGACATTAAGATCTGCTGGAGAGGTCCTGCTCTAGGTCCTGCCTCCTGCGCAGGTGCAACTGATGGGAATGAGGGACAGGGCCTTCTCAGCGGTAGCCACGGCTTTGGAAGTCATTCCCCAGGGAGATTAGATCAGCCTCCTCGCTTCTGGTTTTCAGGAGGAAAGTCAAAACCTGGCTGTGGAACCAGGCGTTTGGGGAGTAGTAGAACCACAGTGCAATACACGTCCACGGAATCAATAACTAAATTAGGTGCTATGTTTTAATAGTTTTTAACTGTATTTATATGTTTTAACTGATTTTAAAGTTTATGTGTTATGCATTGTATGCTTTTGTGATTTTATGTTCAATGTGACATTGAATATTTGCCAAAATTGGAAGCCGCTCTAAGTCTCCTAAGGGGTGAGACAGAGAAATATAGAAATATAGTAAATAAATAATTACAACCACAAGTTTATTTTTTTCTGTATGTACCTTCAAGTCACTCTTCAACTTGTGGTGACCTCATGAATTTCATGGGGTTTTCTTAGCTAGAGAATATTTGGAGGTGGCTTTTCCAGTGCCTTCCTCTGAAATATAATCTACAGCAACTAGTATTCATAGTCCAGCATTCAAACCAATACACAGTCATTCCAGTGCATTTGGAAAATTTTGAAATCTGCTTTATAATAATCTAATTAGTATTTTATTTTTCTTATAGAACTACAGGGTAGTAAAACATGATGAGGGCCATCCAGTTCAAGTTCCTGCTATGAAGAACACACAATCCAAGCCCTCTCAATAGATGGCCTTCTAACTTCTATTTTAAAAACCTTCAAAGAAGGAGAGTCCATCACATCCCCAGGCATCATATTACACAGTTGAAACAGTTCTTATCATCATGAAGTTTTTCCTAATATTTAGGTGTAATTTCTTTTTCTAGAATTTGCATCCTTTGCCCTAGTCTTTGGAGCAGCAGAAAACTGCTTCCCTTTTAAATATGACATCCTTCCAAATATATAAACATGGCTACCATGACCCCTATTAACATTTTCTTCTCCGAGCTAAACACATTAGTTTTCTAAGCCACTCCTCAGACACTGTGAAGTTTGGGCTCTGCCTTTTCCTATCCTCTGCTTTAGTTCCTCCTGTTCATAGATTTTTCCCAATAATGTAGGTACCTTCCTTTGTATTAGTTTTTGGGTGGAGCGTAACACCCCCCAAAGGCCAGCCTTAGTTGGTCTATTCCATTTCCCTGTATAGAGCTCTTTGCTGGACTCCTCCTTCTTTTCTACAGGAGAACTACTGTTTCTTAAGCTTGGGATTGTCTGGTAATCCTAGGCCTAGCAATCCAAAGGCAGGCATCCTTACCACCTTCATTCAGCAGTATTTTATACCAGCAGTCCAAAGGACAACAGAAGCTTATGACCTGCTTATGCTTCACAAAAACGATTAAGACAGTTTATGGCAGAAGACTCCAGGGAGATGACTGCAGCCAGCAAAGACTCCTTTTGTAATGTATTGTTTTAAGTTACCTTATGATAGTCCCGGGTGGAGTTAACCTTTTATTCATCTTGTTTGCAGTAAATTAATTTTTATTATATTTTCACCTTGCCTAAAGTGTCTCTGTCTGCTATGGGTCTTAATCTCAACAGAAGGTATACAGGTAACCTCCGAGTAAAGACAGACACTATAGTTTTCCCATCACAGACATATTCATGATTTCTCAACCTTTTACCATTTTATTGCCCTCCTCTGGACAGGTTCCAGCTTGGTAATATCCTTCTTGAATCTTTCCTCCAGTAAATTCAAAAGTATGTACCTGGGTCTCAACTCCACTGTGACTTCACAACAACCTTGTGAAGTAGATCAGACAAAGAAAAACTGAATGCTAAAAGGCATTCATCCAGTGAGTTTCATGATTCATCAAGGACTAGACCCTGACTCTCCCAATCCACCACTCCAACCACTATACAGGCTGGTTCTTTATTATACTTCAAAAGACTTCCATGGATTTATTCTCTGTTCCTGGAAGATGATCAAAATGTTCCAAGAAATAATCTTTAAATGTTTAAATGGAAACTATAACCTCTTACAATCCAAAAAAGGAACATTAGACACAATAAATTCATACATTTTTATTGTCAGCTCATAATTTCAACTCATCAGAGGTTAATATTTTCAACATCTTAAGGATCAGAACTTGCTTAATAAAGGAATTATGTTTCTCAGGACAGACATATTTAAAACAGCCCAGAAATAAATATGCTTATTGAGTAAAAGCACAGCTAAGTATAGTACACATAATGAGATATTTTGGAGAGGGTCCCAAAATCAACACATGAAATTCATTTATATTTCATAGACACATTGTCTGAATGTAATTTTATACACAATAGTTTTAATACTTTTGCACAAGAAACAAAATGTCCATACACTGAACAATCAGAAAGCAAATGTGTCACTATCTCAGCCATCCATGTGAACAGGTAGTGGTAATTTTGGATGTTGGGATATTCCAGATTATGAAATTCGAGATAACGGATACTCAAATTTCATCTTCAGCTGCACACCTGATCTCTTTTACACATTTTTACCAACTTACTAAAATTGCAACTGTTATCTGCTTGGTTCACCATCACATCAGCAGAACCTTCATCCCAATGAACATACAAACTCTGAAATGCCTACATGATACCATTAATTTTTTATTTTGCTTAGTCCGATCTTCCATTGGTGTCCTGAATGAACTTTTGCTTGGTTGTTCCTGACCATAGAAGCCCAGCTGATATGATCTCTACATCTTGAGGAACTTATATAATTTATAAACTATATTCTTTTCTGGATTGCAGTCCATGGCAGAAAAGGGAAGGGCAACTCATTCATTCACTATGATTCTTATCCACTTTATGAAATTTTTGATCCATGTTGCCCAGTATTGTCAACTCTGAAGTGTTAGGAAAGATTTCTAGCCCTGTCTAGCAATCCCTGGTGTCTTCCATCCAACTGCTACCAGAGTTGGCTCATGGCCCTTCCACACAGCCCTATATCCCAGAATATCAAGGCAGAAAATCCCACATTGTCCAAGTGTGGATTCAGATAATCCAGTTCAAAGCAGATATTGTGGCATTTTCTCCCTTGATATTCTGGGATATAGGGCTGTGTGGAAGGGCCCTCAGATTAGATAGAGTATGGCCAGGGTGACAATGACATATGAGAAAAAAATAGATTCCTCCAAATTATTGTCTTAGGAGAAGAGATATGATTGAGAATGATTCTATTCTTCTTACAACACTGGTACCTGTGGTTTCACCTTCCCACATATGAAAAACTATGTTCCCTCTAAGACATCTCTAGATCTTCTAGACAATTCTGTGGTATGTTTCTGCTACAATTTACCGAATATATCACTTGCATATCGCTTTTCGGCCTTTTGGCTAAGATCATGTGTAGTATAGTCCTAACTACACAGACAGTTGCAAAAATGCTGGTAGCTACAGTCTAACAATATCTGGAGGACTGCACGCTCCACCCTTGACATTATTTATTTATTTATTTACTATATTTGTATACCGCTCTTCTCAGCCCTCAGGGTGACTCAGAGTGGTTAACAAAGCAAATACAAAACTTGAACATGATAAAAACAGTTAAAAACAAGTTAAAAGAATAACATTATAACAATCAATAAACATCATAACATCTCATCTCATAGTTAAAATCAAGATCCAGTCTCATCATCCAAATGATATTTCTATATTAGTTACACTGCCTATTCAAATGCCTGCTCAAACAACCAGGTCTTCACTTTCCTCCGAAATGTGAACAGGGAGGGGGCCGATCTAATTTCTGTGGGAAAGACGTTCCACAGCCAAGGGGCCACCACTGAGAAGGCCCTGTCTCTCGTCCCCACCAACCAGGCCCGTAGCCAGGATTTCGTTTCAGGGGAGGGGGCTGAATTTTTTTCAGGGGGGTGAGTTTCGGGGGGGGGGCTGAGTCTGAGTGAAAGAGGGTCTAGCCTAGCAAACCTTTTGTATCATTACCCCAATACCCTCATGCATATGGGATATATTGAGTATGGTTATCAGATCATGATATGAATAAACATAACAGTTTAAATAATGCACCAGTAAGGCCTTTTCGCGAACCACCATGAGAATTTCGGGGGGGGGGGCTGAAGCCCCCCGCGCCCCCCCCCCCCCGGCTACATGCCTGCAGCCAAACGTACTTGTGATGCAGGCGGGACTGAGAACAGGGCCTCCCCAGACGATCTTAACATCCTAACTGGTTCATAGGAGGGGATACGTTTGGGCAGGTAAGTTGGGCCATACATAAAGTATGAAGAGGGCTGGATCCAATTTCTAGAATTAACTTGAGGATATTTATTGGATCCTTAAATGTTCTTCCCTTTCAACAATTAATTCTATTGTGTACTCTAGATGGAGTCAGCAATTGCGTTTTCACAGAAGTCTTCCACTGTTAGGTATACTGGTAAAACTTTAGTGCCTTCTTCCTTCTTCCTAATTCAGGTCTCTTTTAGGAAGTGGACTAAATCCCAAACTAATTATGATTAACGTTTTCATTTCAGGTCATTTAAAATAAGAAATGTCCAAAGTTTCAAAATGGTCATAGGATGAAAAAAAATTGATTTTTTTTTAAATGTGAGAATACAAACCTAATTGTTGGTTTACACTAAGAGCTTTGAGTGTACAGTATTTAGGTCAGGGTCTGTTTTTAAATATACTCAAGTCTGCAAATGTAATAATATTGCAATGTGAAGAAATGAAAGTTGGGGGAAAATTGAATGTGGGTGAATCAGCAAATCATAGAACTGTAATAGACCACAATGGCCATCCAGTCCAACCCTGTGCCATACACAATCAAAGCTCTCCCAACAGATTGCTCTCCAGCCTTGTTCAAAAAAGTCCAGAGGAGGTAATTCCACCACCCTCCAGGGCAGCTATACTCCACTGTCGAACAGCTCTTACCATCAGGAAGTTCTAATGTTTAGGTGGAATCTCTGCTTCTAGTTTGAATCTGTTGCTCTGTGTCCGAGGCCCCTTCCACACAGCTGAATAAAAGCCCATATTTTCTGCTTTGAACTGGAATATATGGCAGTATGGACTCAGGTAACCCAGGGCCCTTCCACACAGCCCTATATCCCAGAATATCCAGGCAGAATATCTGCTTTGAACTGGCTTATCAGAGTCCACACTCAGATATTGTGGGATTTTCACCTTGATATTCTGGGTTATATATGGCTATGTGGAAGGGCCCCTAGTCTGTAGAGCAGCAGAAAAAAAGTTTGCTTCGTCTTCACGAGAGCGCAGTAATTGTTTATTATCCACTTCATCACATTTACTAAATTCCACTGAGTGCTATGCTTAAAATCTGGGAAGCTATTCTTGTCATCAAATTAGTTTGGCTTCAAGTGTAGGATAGAGCAATCTTTGTGTATTTTAAGCATGAGGGCTAGCATTCTTTTTTAAACATTTCAGGAGGTGGTGGGGAAGTGGATTTTTTTTAAATCATCTGGATGTTTGGCCATTGTGATGGCATTAGTTGCTCCCAGGTTTACAATGAAACATTTCCCCAATTTGTGGGAGGAGCCAAAAGCACCCTTTTTAGGGACATTATTACCTTTTGCTCAACGAACTTTTACCTTGCCAGAACAATGTATTTTTAAAAAATTGCCTTTTCAGGTCTTTTCCTTCCCTTTCTTCCATGATATGTCGGTGCCTTGTGTTGCATGAGAAAGCCGGGAGAGAAGGATTATTGTTGTTGTTGTTGTTGTTGTTGTTGTTGTTATAATACCATGTCTCTATTATGTGCAGTTCTGGGAATTGTAATTTCCCAAGGTCCATACCTTTCTCTTGGTGCATTTACACTACAGAATGAATGCTCTTGGACACCACTTTAAATACCATAGCTCCATATTATGTGGTCCTGGGAGTTATAGATTCCCAAGACCCATACTCTTCTCTGTGGGGCAGCCGGGAGGGACGGAGGGAGAGACACACACACAGAGCGAGCATCACTGCTTTCCCTCCCTCCTGTTTTCAACAATGAGCAGGGAGAGGGGTGGTGGGCAGGACCCAATCTCTGCAGATGAAAGAATACTGAAAGGAAACTGAGAGACATTTAACAGTGTGATAGAATGTAAGGAAAATATCCGTTTCATGAAAATTAAGTAAGAGTGAGCTCTTCTCTGCTCTCCTCTGCTACACACTTCCCTGCCAAATGTGATTAAGTAGTAAGTCAGGCTCTTGGTTGATTGTTAGATGGTTGCTTTATACTGTTTTATGATGTTGTTTTATGAAACTTACTGTGTTATATTTTAGACTATGTTGACTGGGTTTGTCCCCATGTAAACCACCCCGAGTCCCTTCAGAGAGATGTCTAATAAAGTCCAGTTCTTAACCTTGCCTTCTCCAAGCTAAACATACTTAGCTCCCTAAGCTCTGTCTTATAGGGAGTAGCTTATTACAATAATGATAGCCTACCTTTCAGGGTTGTTGTAAGTTTTATCAGCTTGAAAATTGGTGGCTAAGATCATTATAAATAAATGGGACAGCTGGGAAGACAAAGGTGAGTGTCACAAAGGGAAGAGCATTTTGGTGTGCTCTGTTTCAGCAGCTTAGGACTAAGTTGTCTCTAGCGGAGGGTAAATGTTCCCATTAAAATAGAAAATTGGTGGGGAGTTCAGAGTTTGAAGCAACAGTTCACTGCAACCTCTTTTTCCAACGGCTCCCTCGAGATTGGACAGCAGGCAGCCTTGCAGTTAACAGAAATAAGAAGATGGTTTTGTGACTTCTCTAGAGGATGCCAAGATCAGTGGCCTATGAATCACCTCTTAAGTACCAAAGGGAGGGAGCAAAGGAACAAGGAACGGAAAAGGAGGTGGTGGTGGTGGTGGGGGCTCGTTGGAAGATAGCGTGTTCTTTCTTTTTTTTAAAAAAAAAAACATGACAATGTTTTCCTTTTTTTTTCAGCTGATGCTACACTTTCTGAGATTTGATATACGGCACTGCATCAGTCCAAGCATTACATCATGTTGACCAAAATGCATGCACATTTGCCCTTGGGTGTAGGCAGATGTTTCACAGAGAGAGATAGCTGAGCATAAATCTATGCAGGGCCCTGGCCCTCATGCATTGCTCGGGAAGAAGTAATATAACGGTGCTTCTGCCTGGAATTCAAGAACCCCAGCAGAGGATCTATTTCATCCATCCCACATCTCCAAAAGTCTTCCTATAAATATCTGATGAATCAAATCCTCAAAAGGTGAACTCACAAATTTGGAGGGCCAACTGTGAGACCTGGCTTGGCTCTAAGACACCTGTGTTAATCATATGTAGCATTTATGGGGACCACTTCAAATATTCTAAGTGCTCCATGTTGGTGAGTGACTTAGTGGTCCAATCTCACTGTGGGCGCCAGAACATTGAACCATGACTTCAGTGAGGTCTGAATCAGATGTTCATAGGTCCACAACTCTCACGCTTAACCACTACATAAACCCATTTGGTCTCATTCCATGTCACCTTGAGGCTCATGTGAGGATCTGACTGAAGTAGATATACCTACTGGTAAGTGTAGCCAGGAAAGGTAATATTTTGGACTACATCACTGAGAATCCTCAGGATAGCTGGGCTGGTGACACTAGAAAGTATTGTAAAAAAAGAGTAATGTTTCTATATTCTGGGAGCAAGAAAGGGCAAAAGTATGATAGCTGGGACCCTATGCTGCTTTGCATACCGCAAGGCAGAATTCATGAAGGGAAGACGTGCGCAAGACAGCACAGTGAGTGAGACATGCAGCTGCGAGGGAGGGAGGAAGAGGTATCTATGGCTTACACGTCCTGCCCTCCCGGATCCCTGGCTTCTTCACTGTTAGAAAGCAGCTGGGGGCAGGGCCGGCCCGTCCATTACTCGAAGTAAGCGGTGGCGGAATACTTTTTTTGCCAGGGGGCGCTGTTCTGTCCTTAGGCCACGCCTCCTCCTGCAGGCCCCATGCGCCCTCAACAGCCTTCTAATGGAGAAGCGCAGGCCCCGCCCACTAGGCGAGAGGGAAGTCCTCCCTCCACGTGCTGCCAGGAGGGAGGCAGCCAGCCAGGCTCTTTCGCTTTCCCTTTCCTTCCCTGCAGCTGAGCCTGGACCCCTCTCAGGGCAGCAAGGAGGCCTGGTCAAAAGGTACTGCAAATGTCATCTTTTGTACATGCCTCCCCCAAACCTCTCTAGTATTTGGTAATGGAAGTCCTATATGCCAATTTGGTTCAATTCTATTGTTGGTGGAGCTCAGAATGTTCTTTGGTGCTTGGTAAACTGCAATTCCCAAATGTCAGGGTCTATTTTTCCCAACCCCCTCTCCAGTATTTTCTGTTAGTCATGGAAGTCCTGTATGCCAAGTTTGGTTCATTCTATTGTTGGTGGAGCTCAGAATGTTCTTTGGTGCTTGGTAAACTGCAATTCCCCAATGTCAGGGTCTATTTTTCCCAACCCCCTCTCCAGTATTTTCTGTTAGTCATGGAAGTCCTGTATGCCAAGTTTGGTTCAATTCTATTGTTGGTGGAGCTCAGAATGTCTTTGGTGCTTGGTAAACTGCAATTCCCAAATGTCAGGGTCTATTTTTCCCAACCCCCTCTCCAGTATTTTCTGTTAGTCATGGAAGTCCTGTATGCCAAGTTTGGTTCAGTTCTATTATTGGTGGAGTTCAGAATGCTCTTTTGTGCTTGGTGAAGCATTCTCACCTGATGTTTCACCCACATCTATGGCAGGCATCCTCAAGAGGCTGTGAGGTCTGTTTGTAACTAGGCAAGTGGGGTTTGTATATCTGTGGAATGTCCAGGGTGGGGAAAAGAACTCATGTCTGCTTGAGGTAAGTGTGAATGTTGCAATTGGTCATCTTGATGAGTATTTAATGGCCTTGCAGCTTCGAAGCCGAGCTAGTTGCTGCCCAGGAATCCTTTGTTGGGAGCGGTTAACTGGCCCTGATTGCTTCATGTCAGGAATTCCCCCCTTTTTTAGTGTTGCTCTTTATTTATTGTTCTGATTTTAGAGGGTTATTTTAGAGGGTACTGGTAGCCAGATTTTGTTCCTCTGAGGTTGCCTGCCATAGATGTGGGGAAAATGTCAGGAGAGAATGCTTCTGGAACATGGCCATACAGCCCAGAAAACTCACAGCAACTCAGTGATTCTGGCCATGAAAGCCTTCCACAACACATTAGTATGTTTATTTATACCCTGCTTTTTCTCTCCCCAAGAAGACTCAAGTTGGCTTAGATTAAAAACATTTCAGTACAGTCTAAAATCCACAAATATGCAAACATTAAAATGGAATTAAATATCATTGGTATTTTAAAAATTCAGTTAAAATCCATAAAAAACATATCCAAAACTAAAAACTGCAGCAGACCCTGACTTGATCTTTAAAACCTTTTAAAGCCTGCATTAGATTACCAAATGTAATGTCCCTTTATACACACTGCTTTATATTAATTTCCCCAGTATTCCTTTATCTGATTTGTCATCAACACACTTAATGGACTGTAAAAATATGATCCTGTGTGATTCCTTTCCATTTCCAAGTCGCCCAGTCCTCTGTGTGCCCAGGGGGGAGTCTCTCATCTGGTATCAGCCATGGGCTGAGGTGCTGGGTTTGAGCCTGCCACTTTTGGACTCTCGCTTGCTGAGGTGTTCCAGCGAGTGTCTCTGTAGATCTTAGAAAACTTATAAAAACGTATTTAAGATCAACTTTGAGTCAAGAGCGCTTGAGTGGACTAGCAACCTTGGCCATTGAAAATGGCTTGTTGGATGAAATGGAAACAGATATAATAGTACACGAGTTTTCAAAATTGAAAGCCAGAAAAATCTCTTTTTAATTTTAAAAGTGTTCAAGTTTATTTGTGTTAAGGAAAACTGGATGTTAAAGTATCCACTAAAGTGAAGGGGCCAGAGGCTGACTATGTTGCCACACCCATTGTAATGGTCCAGGCTGGCATGGCACTTTTGAAGGACAAGAGTTCACTTTCTTAAAAAGGAGGTGTCTATTCTCCTGGGGCTGCGTTCTCCAAAACAAATCTGATTGACAGACCCAACAAGCATGGGATTGAGTTCTCTGTTATTAGCAAACCCCTAGTCTGAAAAATCTTCTCTGAAGAGACAGCATGACCAGGAAACCTTTGTGTAGTACTTGTAGACCAAAAATAACAACAAAAACTTAAAATTGTTGCTAAGTTTAGTAAAATATTTGCATTCTTAAAAAAGTTAATTTGTGTAATGTAACTATATAAACATAATGTTGTAAGTAAATTTCTGGTTTGTAAGGTAACTCTTTTATTCACCTCTACCTTCTACGTTTTATTTTTCAGTGATTGGTTGGGGGGAGGGGGCGCCAAAATAATGTTTGCTTACCATTGAAAATTACCTAGGGCCGGCCCTGCTGGGGGTAAGCAGAAGAAGAGGGGAAGGAGGGGGATTTGGTTCCTGCCACTCTGTTTTCACTAGGGCCTGGTAAAAACCTTCTCCGTCTGCCAGCACACTTTCCATCATTTGAAGAAAGCAGCCCCAGCAGCTGGGAGCAGTCGAAGCGGACGTCCCTTCATTAATTCTGACACTCGTTGCACAACTAGCATAGGGTTTGTAGGGTCCCAGCTGTCATACTTTTTCCCAAGACAATAATGATGTCCAGGTGAGTCCATGGCCCATTCACAATATACAGTTGCAGCAATATATTTCCCTTTAACTGCCATGGTAACATTCTATGGAATCCTGGCATTTATAGTTTGGTGAAACCATAGATAGTTCTGGTTGAGAATTCTGTATACTCCAAAGCCATATCTTTCATATCCAAAATTCCTATTCAGTTTAGAAGAATTTCCTGAAGTTTGTAGTTTGTCAGTTTGCCTCAGAGTGGTGGAGCTTTTTTTTTTCCTTTGGAGGCCTTTAAGCAGAAGCTGGATTGCTATCTGTCAGGAGTGCTTGTACTGCATATTCCTGTATGGCAGGAATTTCACTGGATAATCCTTGGGGTCTCTTTCAACTCAATGATTCTATTACTGACTGAATATTCTTGATACACAGGAACAATGCCACCATGCCCCCCCCCCCAACTGTAATCTCTATTGAGAGTTGGTATAAGTTTGCAGTGGCAATTTTGACCTGTTGAGATAGGCAGGATTATACAAATCTTGGAAGCACTGGGATTCTTTCTTACCTCCACCACCTGATTTGTTGCATACACCTGTAATGTGCTTTCACACCTGAGGTCCAATGAATACACTTACCAGGTGTTCTGCATTTTCTTCTTCTTCATCTGCCTCTGAGATATGCCCAGCAGGAGGAAGAATAGCTACACATTCTCTGTGAACCTGACTGGGATATAAGGAGGTGCTGAAAGGAATGAAGGGAAGAGGAAGTGTAAGTTGTTTTTAGCAGTGACCTCTCCCACAAGCCACTTCATTAACCTTGGCACTGGCTGACCCCATTTTACTGTTATATCATCCTAAGTCTTTATTTTCTTCATAAAACTGAGCTGGATCAATAGCCTTTGCCTCTGAGCACTCAGTGAGGGCTGTGTTTCTAGCCACAGCTGTAATGTTAAAAAAAGAGTGGAAGAAGCAGATTCAGAAGTTTCAATTGTACACACTCGTACACAGAAGGAGGAGATTATTGAAGACCACATCTGATTTTACTGAAAAAGTTGTAGATCTGTTACCATCTAGTACCTTTTGCTGCCCAAATTGATCAGAGTAGGGATTTCCTTTAGACTAGTGGTTCTCAAATATTGATTCTCTGAGTGTTTTTGGATTCCAGCTCCTGAGTTTCCTAACCATTGGTCAAGTTGCTTTGGGCTTCTGGGAGTTGGCTTGAAACACATGGAAGATCAATAACTGTTCTAGTCTCCTGTCCTCCAGATGCAGTTGGACTTCAGGTCCCAGAGAACTCAACCACAATGGCAATACACTGTGGGATTGATGTTCAAAGCAAGAGTGGTTGGATCCTTTTGGCGTTGCATACCTATGCAGATTCCCTCACACATTTGAAGCAATCTTATAGCACCCTTATTGAAAGAACTAATTGAAAGAGTTTGCATTATAAGCCCACACAGACTGAGTCAATTTTCTTATGTGGGTGGGTGATCATGCCTATGAGGAAGTAGAGTTGGGGTGTATGTACAGTGAAAAACCAATGCAGTTTGATACCACTTTAACGGTTATGACTCAATGCTATGGAATCTTGGGAGTTGTAGTTTAGTGAAGCACCAGCGCTCTTTGGCAGCCAAGGCAAAATACTTGTTATACCGGCAACTTTTATATGGCAGTGTAAAAGTGGCTTCAGTTCAAAGATGCTGCAAAATCCCTTTGTCTTCAGATATTTCAGACAGCTTTGTTTTTGAATTCGATTGGTCTTTGTACAATAGACATTCAGTTCAGGATTGTGTAAGTGGAGTTGCACAAATGTACTCAACTGAAATGATGCTAAATCTTATTATTAGTCATGAGTAGAGGAAAGCAATTGAATTGCTTGAATTTCTCTGTGTTGACAAGTTTCAACAGCCGTTGCTGTTGCCCGTTTTTGGTCAAAATAGCCACCTTTGCTCCTATTTTTTCTGTTTTATACTAATTTATGCAATGCTTTTGAGACAAAATAAAATAATAACAGCTGAATATATGATTCAGTCAACAGATAGTATTCCAGCCAAGCAGCTTCACATTCTTGGTTGACGTTTCATCCATACCTTCAATTCACCTCTCAGTTCACTAGGATTGCACAAAGAGACATGTATGCATTCTCTATTGCACAAGTGGACAGTAATTAGACACATTGACACATACAGAATTGATTGAATAACATTGATATTCAGTAGAAGGGTGGTATAGTACAATGATTCTGTGAGTATAGGTATACATTGCAAGATGTTGGATCTCAGCCCTGAGAGGAAGGCATTGGGCCAAGGTTGAGGAGCACTGCTCCAAGTTATGCTCTCCCCATGTTCCTCTTCAGTGTCTGTCACCCTTTTGGAAATTGAGTCAGTGTGATCACTAACATAAACATTCTTGTTAGACCATGTTAGAGGCCATCTTTCAGGACTTGGAGAAAATGTTCTGCAACTGTTTCCTTAGCTTATGTTTTTCTATGTCATTGCAAATTAGGGAAAACAACTTGACCCTACCTGAATGCCTTTGATTCGGAATTTCTCAAATCCAGCTTGGAACCACCCTATAAGCATGGTTTGGGACTTCTGTTATTATTGTCATGAGTGGAGAAAGGAAGCAGCCATAGTTTTTCACAGCTGAAAGATGAGCCCACATCCCATTCTCTGCCCAATGTACAGATCTCAAGTGACTTATTTCATAGCAGTCAACTGGGTTGTTCTGACATAAGTGGTCTCAACATTGCATCCAAAGTCTTACAGGTCAATTTCTTGCATTTTCAAAAGCTTATAGGCAAACAGCTTGTTGGGAAAGATGAATGGATGCCTTTCAAAAAGTGTCCCTTCAGGTAGAATGAATGAGATGCAAACCTAGAGATAACGGCTGATACCCCATGCACACTTGTTTTAGAGTCAGCCCTGCTCAACTCAGTTGAATTTACTTTTAAATACACATAGGATCAGACCATGAAAGCATTGTATTATCAACTGAGGTTTCCAGAAGAGTTTGGAATATTTTAATAGATGATATCATTGTTATGAATCTGCTTCTCCAAATCACTACCTATCTCTAATCAGCTAATTAATGGTGGGAGAAGCTAAATAGTGAATCCAAAGTGGGGATTGAGAGGAGAGACATAGTGCAGTTCTGTCTCTGGAATAATTATGCTATTCTCTACATGGAAAGATTTTCATTTCCCAGATTTGGGCCCATATCTAAGATATCCCATAATCTGGAAAACAACAACCATTTTTATTGATTAGCCAATTGGCTTTATCAAAATCAGACAGTGCAAACACAACATGCAACATACAACATACATCTAGTCCTCTTAAAATAAAATACAAATACAAATCTATAGGTATTTGTCAGCTTAAAACCAATGTAGCTTAGCCAAAATACTTTTGGTCCCAAGATTTTGGATAAGAGATGCTCAACCAGTGCTACTGGTACTAATCACCATATTACCAATTTAAAATAAATATAGGCTGGGATTTACTATTACAGTGAATTACATAGCCTAGAGTTGCATATCTGATTTGTATTCACAGTTGTGGAACAACTGCTGCCAACATGCAAGTCCCCCAAGTCCTGGTTTAATGGTCAGCAGCTGCTGTGAGCATCTGAGACCTAATTTCATATCAGTCAGGGCACATTTCCATTCCCTCTTGACAGCAATTTCTGGAATTGTGGCAGTGATCCTACTTCTGAGATACTGACCAGGAGATGCCACTTTGTTAGCTATACTAAAATTTACCTCTGATTCATAATTTTGCTATTGCACAGACATGCCATGAAGTAGCGGTGGGAAGGTGGGAGGAATAAAAGAAACACTTGGCTACCTCACCATACCAGGATGCGAAATGATTACAACATCATCTGAGATCTATATATATTTAACTAAGTCTGAGTCCATATTGCAGAATTCTAGGAGTTTGAGAGCACATTAACTTTCCGGTCTCAATGCCATGAAATTCTGGGATTTGTAGTTGTGTGTGATATTTACCTTTCTCTGTCAAAGAGCTCTGGTGCTTCAACAAACAAATTCCAGAATTTCTTAGGGTAGAGCCCTGGCAGCTAAAATAGCATCAAACTACTATAATTTAAATGTATTGTTGAAGGCTTTCATGGCAGGAATCACTGGATTGTTGTAGGTTTTTGGGCTGTATGGCCATGCTCTAGAAGCATTCTCTCCTAACGTTTGGCAAACATTCTCAGAGGTTGCTTACCACATATGCAGGTGAAACGTCAGGAGGGAATGCTTCTAGAACATGGCCATACAACCCGAGAAACCTACAATCTACTATAATTTTACAGTGTGGGTTGTTTCTAACTAACTTATCTAGGATCTTGCACATCTTTTCCACCAAAATGAAGTTTTGGGGGCTGTAAAATGGGGAGGATCACCTTTAGTCTACAGACCATCTGTTTCCACCCTGGTGTAAATAACTGCAACTTTATGCTTGAGACAGTAACTACTGTATGAGACATAAAAATGGCTTGGTTAGAGATAGCTTTGCTTCCCATGGCCAGCCATTTGTCCTGACATACATATGTTACATTTCCTCTTCTGTTCCTTCCAATTTTGTGTGTGTGTGTGTGTGTGTGTTTGTGTGTGTATTGCAGTCAAACCTGGCAGGAGTGTGCACAATACCAGTGGTGATCCTACTTTCAAATCTCCTCAAATCCCACTAAAGGGAAATAACAGTCTGTTTCCCTCTTTAACCTGCATTTTACCTTTTCTATGCTATGATATAAATAGCTGATCTTTATAAGGAAGAGAACATAGAAGGGAGGGATTTCTGAATCTATGTTACAGTAGTAGTAATAAAAATAATTTTAATGGTAAGAACAATAAAAATAGTACAGCTAATCATAGTGGTGTTAGTACCACTGCTAGCAATAACAATAGTATTTTATGGATACTTGCCTTTTATGGAGAAAATTTTCATGTTCATGTTGCACTGGCTGAAACAAGAGCTGAAACAACATCTGTGAAAGTGGTCGAAAGAACATTTGAAAGATCTATTATTCTCCAGAGTTAAGGACTAGATACATAGAATTTTAGAGCTCGAAGAGACTAAAAGGGCTATCTAATCCAATCCCCTTTCCACACACAGGAATAGAGACAGTCCTCAAGTTATGAACAAAATAGGTTCAGTTGGTTTGGTCTTATGTTGAATTTGTATGTAAGGCAAAACTGGTAAGCTTTGGGTAGCCTAGGGAAGGGTTAACACCCCTGTGGTGTTTGTTTTGATGTCTGTGCCCCTCTTCAGAAGATTTCACTTCACTTTCTGTCCCTCTGATAATTGAATTTTGCAAAATATGGTTTGCTGTGGAAACAAGGATTGGTAATAAAGTTTCAGTGGAGAAACCTTTTCCCCATGAGAACTCATTCAGGAGTTCATTTCTCTTCTGAGGAGTAGCTTTCTCTCAGGTTATGTTGTCTCACCCCCGTTCTTAACTGTGAGTCATTTGTAATTTGGATGTTTATAAATTAGGACTGCCTGTGTGCAACTGCAACACTCCTGAAAGAGGCCTACATAACTCTGGACACAGAATATTATTGGAGACCACAGAAATGCTGAACCACTCTAACAACTACTATGTCGGGCTACACAGAGAAGCCATTGACATCCACAATTTCAACAGAAAGGAAGAAACCATGAAAATGAACAAAGTCTGGTTACCAGTACTAAAAAAAACCTCTAAAATCAGGACAGTGAATAAAGAACAACATTCAGAAAACAGAGGGATTCCAGACATAAATAAATCAGGGCCTGCTAACACCTCCCAACAAAGAATTCCCCAGGCAGTAAACAGCCAGACCTTCAATCTGAAAGGCTAATCAATATTAATCTAGGTGACCAATTCACACCTGCCTCAAGCAGACAACAGATATATAAACCCCACTCTCTTAGTTTCACACATATTTCACAACCTCTGAGGATGTCTGCTATAGATGTGGGCAAAATGTCAAGAGAAAAATGCATATGGAACATGGGCATACAGCCTGGAAAGCTCACAGCAACCTGTTTAAAGACTTTTAAAGATGGCTCAAATTCATCATTTTTCATCCACCACTCCATACTCTTGGTGTTGTCCCCCTGGACATTTGTAGATGCTTCCTTTCCTCATTCATTTAAAATGTCCATGGAAAGCTTTCTCGTTTTTCAAAGCTTTTTGGAATCTGAGTTGAATATTGTTTTATAATATTGTATATTTTGATTATATGCATTTGCCACTTTGCCTTATATTACATTGTATTTTTGCATTTTACGTGAACCATTCATTTTACAATTATATTGTACATTTTTATTATTTCTTCTCTCTCTCTCTACAGATATTTTAGATTATATACCATCAGCAGGACTTTCTTTTTATTGTTTACTTGTAAAATGCCATGTGCATTGATGGTGCTATATAAATCGTCATCATCAACAACAACAGATGGAGAATCCACTACTCTCCAAGGCAATCTATTCCACAGCCATAGGTCTGGATGAAATAGATGGAGACAAAAATGAAAACAAAGAAAAATCCCATTTTGCGGGATGGAGAAAAAAGTGAGAATGGGAAATGAAAGAATAGATGGAATGAGAAATGGAGTGGCTAGAGTTCCATGCATATACAGAAACTAGTGGTCCCCTGCCACGCGTTGCTGTGGCCCAGTCTGGTGAACTGGAAAATAAAGTAATGAGAAAGTGTTGGTTTCTAGTATATGCAATATCTTTCTCCTTGTGGGAAAACAGTATTTCTTGCTGATTCTTTGCCAGTGGTGATGTGGAGATTGTCTGGTTTGCCTACTCTGGAACATGCAACATATCATTCTCCTTCTTTAGGGGTCCCTTTCAAATTTTTGATACTGCAACTGTCATATACATAAATGTTTGTGTGTGAATGGCTGGATGGCCCTTTGTCAGGAGGGCTTTGATTATGTTTTCTTGCCCTGGCGAAGGGAGTTGGACTGGATGACCTTAAGGCAGCATTTCTCAACCTGGGGTTTGGGACATCTGGGAGGGGGTTGCAAGGGGGATGTGAGAAGGGTGACCAAAGGCCACCAGAAAACACACTATTTTCTGTTGGTCATGAGGGTTCTGTGTGGGAAGTTTGCCCCAATTCTGTCGTTGGTGGGGTTCAGAATGCTCCTTGATTGTAGGTGAACTATAACTCCCAGCAACTACAACTCCCAAGTGTCAAGGTTATTTTCCCCAAACTCCACCAGTCTTCACATTTGGGCATACTGAGTATTTGTGCCAAGTTTGGTCCAGATCCATCATTGTTTGAGTCCACAGTGTTCTCTGGATGTAGGTGAACTACAACTCCAAAGCTCAAGGTCAATCTCCACCAAACGCTGCTAGTATTTTCTGTTGGTCATGGGGGGCCTGTGTGCCAAGTTTGGTTCAATTCCATGGTTGGTGGAGTTCAGAATGCTCTTTGATTATAGGTGAACTATAAATCCCAGCAACTACAACTCCCAAATGGCAAAATCATAATTTTTTGAGTGATGGTCACTCCTTGTGTAGTGAGATGTTTTGTTGCCAAATTTGGCGTGATTTTATTCATTGGTTCTTTTATTTTTAAGGTACTCATTATGCACAGAGCATTTATATATATAGTGATAAATTGATTTTGTGTTCCCTATTGCTAACGTATGTACATATATGAAACTAAAAGTTTTTGAATATTTTTAATTTATTTTTAAAAAACATTCAGATAAAGTATATTCAACCTGTAATAAACAGATTAAGATGAACCAATTTGCCAGTACACTCAGTGCAAGCTTTCTAGAACTTGTCCTTGACTAGCCTTTGAACGAAATAGAGGTGAGTCAAAGGGAGAAAAGGAGAGCCACGATATTTCGGCCCCTCAAGTCTTCAATGAATCCAATGATCAAGTAAGGGAAATGTACAGCTAAATCCCTTAGTAAAAGCAACACATGGTATTCTCTCTCCAAGGTCCTGAAACAGCAACATATGAAGGACTCCTTAAGCCCTGGCATTTAAATATTAGTGTTCCCAAATAAGAGCTTTTCAGCAAGATTTCTTGAAAAAAAATCGAATCCAGGAGCGAACAATAATCTCAAGGTGATGTATGTTTTGTGATTCTAAACAAAATAAGTTTGAAACGGCTGCCCTTGGTCTCTCAAACTGCTACTAGTCCTACATATTAGATCAGGCTTTCTAAACAAAAGTAAAGAAAGACATGGAAATAAATTCCTTATTTGAATTAATCTTGTTCCAAGCAAGGCCTGGATTCACTCCATGGTTTCCCTCTCCTCTCTTTCACTATTAGCTTGTCACTATTAGCATGTTGGTGGATATGAAAAGAAATTTAAAGATGGGCTTAAAGCCAACCTCAAAAGCTGTAGCATAGACTCTGAGAACTGGGAAGCTCTGGCCCTTGAGCACTCTAACTGGAGGTCAGCTGTGACCAGCAGTGCTGCAGAATTCAAAGAGGCACAAATGGAGGGTGAAAGGGAGAAATGTGCCAAGAGGAAGGCACGTCAAGCCAACCCTGACTGGGACCACCTTCCATCTGGAAACCAATGTCCTCACAGCAGGAGAACATGCAGATCAAGAATAGGGCTCCACAGCCACCTATGGACTCACCACCAAGACACAACATCTGGAAGACCATCATCCCCGAGCTACGAGGGATCGCCTAAGTAAGTAAGTCATAATATTAACCACTGCTTTTGTCTTGTGGTCCAGTGTGAGTCTTCCTTTCATCGTACATTGCTTCTAATGGAAACTGTGAAGGTTTATTGACAAAGTCTGGTCCACTTTGGTAACAATCAATACTGCGTTACTCATGTCCTGCCTTCATTTTCAAGTGGAACCAGAAAACAGAGATCCCTTCTTTGTACATTCATACAATATTTGTGCATTGTACCTTTTTGTTCAGTGAAACCCCTTTAATCCTCCTTCTTCCTCACCTCTTCCTACACTTCTTCATTTGACATTAAAAGATATTTATTATTACCAACAGCAAACTGAAGACCAAATAATGTGATATACCCAACACAAGTCTGATTGATGTCAAGTAAATTAACATGTATTTATTTAGCTTCGTTATTTAAAAACCATGCTGTCATAGTGATTTTACCATTGATACCATTAATTAGTCTCAGTTGGAGCCAAACCCATGGAATCAACAGTTGACAAATACATCTACTAATAGATACTGTACATCCCACTGACTCAATTGATGCAGTTTAGAAAAGATTTTCTTTTTTCAAAAATCATTTACATTCAAAAGGGTCCTCATTTACCTACAATATTGTTCTAGGATAATCAAAGGAATATATAAAAAAAGCAAAGGATGGAAAGTAACCACATTAGTCATAGGTTTCTATCAAACCTGACAAAATCAGGTTTAACAGATATTAAAACCCATTACCTGTGGATCTTAATATCTGTTATACAGGGAAACACAAGTCTGAAAAAGCCCATCTACTCAAACAGTATCCTATAACAGTGATATTAAAAAGGTTTAGATTTCTCTCTCGGTCATGGGAAGATGGGTATGATTGTTCTAGGCAATCTTGTTGGCAGTATTTCAGCCTAAAATCTTGGTATTATACCCATGTTGACTTGAAATCATGGTTCTTTACAACCTAAAAAAACTGCCCAGTTTTGAGGCCAAGATCTCAGCCAGCTTTTACTTTTCCATCTTCCTTTTTCTTATATTTTGCTCTTCCTTGTTATTGTTATGTATATTCCTATAGCCCATAGTTGGTTGAATCCATCACCAATCTGGGCTACCTTTTTCAGGAATTTGTCTGTTTTGGGCCGGGCTGTAGCACAGTTGGTTAATTGCCAACAGCAATAGATCACTGCCGATCGGAAGGTGGCAAGTTCGAAGCCTGAGTCAGATTGCACACCCAACCATTAGCTCACTGTCCAGCTAAGCAGTCCGAAAACAGCTGAGCTGTGAGTAGCGAAATTAGGCATCACTTTAGCGGGGAGGTATTTTACGTCACCATAAAATGCCAATGATCAAAAAACATGGAGGGAAATTATATGATCAGAAAGGGCTCGTCGTCACAGCAGATGGAGCAACAGCACCCCCTGTGGTCAGAATCAAGCATAATCTCCAGCCGCTGAAGTTGGAAAATGCTGAAATACCTCTATCTGTCTGTTTGTCTTGTATGTCTAAATATGACATTGAATGTTTGCCTTGTATCAGTGCATTGTGATCCACCCTGAGCCCCCTTTGGGGTGAGAAGGGTGGAATATAAATAGTAATAAATAAATAAATATTCTGCCCCCCCCCCCCCCGTTTGAAATGCACATATATGCAATTACACACAAAGCAGCTGGACTCTGCATTGGTGTCTAATGCATCCATGAATTCCCCTATGGAACTTTGCCTATTATGGAATAGGTTCATTAAGCAGGTTATGGAAGCACAGTTATGTAGTCCATTATGCATGGGAGCACCTTACCTATGGATGCATGTAGATGTGTATTGCATGTTATGCTTTTCATCGCACGTGCATTTGGTTATGGATATCCTGTCTTCTTGGTTCGCTTTCCAACACTGTCATTCAATATCAGGATTTTGTTAACATGATTAATGAGCAACCCTTCACTGTGGGCATTTACATTTTACAACCATGACCCATGATCTTGGTCATTGCATATTTCAATGCATATTGCTAAAATATTTTAGAATTTTTTTTAGTGCAATTTCATAGAATCATAGAATCAAAGAGTTGGAAGAGACCTCATGGGCCATCCAGTCCAACCCCCTGCCAAGAAGCAGGAATATTGCATTCAAATCACCCCTGACAAATGGCCATCCAGCCTCTGTTTAAAAGCTTCCAAAGAAGGAGCCTCCACCACACTCCGTGGCAGAGAGTTCCACTGCTAAACGGCTCTCATAGTCAGGAAGTTCTTCCTCATGTTCAGATGGAATCTCCTTTCTTGTAGTTTGAAGCCATTGTTCCGTGTCCTAGTCTCCAGGGAAGCAGAAAGCAAGCTTGCTCCCTCCTCCCTTTGACTTCTTCTCACATATTTATACATGGCTATCATATCTCCTCTCAGCCTTCTCTTCTTCTGGCAAAACATGCCCAGCTCCTTAAGCCGCTCCTCATAGGGCTTGTTCTCCAGACCCTTGATCCTTTTAGTCGCCTTCCTCTGGACACATTCCAGCTTGTCAATATCTCTCTTGAATTGTGGTGCCCAGAATTCGACACAATATTCCAGGTGTGGCCTAACTTTAAAATTCTTATTTGAATGTGTATTCTTTAAAAGTAAAATCAGATGAATAATTAAATTCTGGCCTGTGCATTTGTCAAAATGGTGTGGGTCTCCACATTTCATAGAACTATTCTCTGAGGTGGAATTCATGGTGTATTCTTCATTCCTGAAGCATCGCTAATGAAATCATTTCAAAGTTACAGGTTGGGGTAAAATAGAAAATTCACATTATTTTATATAGTATCCTTTTTAAGTCACACTTCTTGTAAAAGATTTTCTTCTTCATGCCAGAGAATACCTGCATGGCCCAGTAGTAACATAAGCAACAAAGAATCTGGTGATACCCTTAAAGACTGGCCCATTTATTGTGCCATAGATTTCTGTGCATTACAGTCCATGCTTGTGTCTGACAGGCTGCCACCTGCCCATGAAAGTTTATGGCACAATAAATTTGTGAGAATTTAAGGTGCCACGAGAGTCCATTGTATCTTCCTCTTAATTTTTTTATCGGGGATTTCTTACTTCCACTGATGCAGGTGCATCTCCCATTCCCTTGAAGCACTATAGTACTTTCTATTTCTTCACAGGGGTTGCTTTATTTGAAGAATTCAAAACACTTTTCATGGAAACTTACACTAGTGGGTTTTCCTTTCCTAGTTTGGTCTGAATCATAGTCCAGCAGGACCCAGGCTGCAGAAATAAGAGCAGGAGTGGCTACATTTTTCTGAAGCATGATCACTACATTTTTCTGAAGCATGATCACTCATGCTTCTGCAAATCCATTATGATTTTATATGGGAGACAAGTTGCAGCAAAGACCTGGAATATATATAGATGCAATTTGCTTTGACTCTTGATAGGCTACTGAAAAATATTTCATTCTTGCAAAAAATGTCATATGAATATTGGTACACTTGTTTTACAGTAAGCAACGTAGTATAGCTCCTTATCAAGTGATAGTCAGAAAGCAACATAAGCAGGTTGCTTGTGAATTCTGTCTAAATGATCCAATGCAAGCAACCTAACATTATATAGGATATATAGTGGAGAAAGCAAGGATCAATATTCTACTCTGAATACTCAGCCATGCCTACATTGCACTCTTTGGCTGGAATTCCAGTTTACAGTCACAACTAAACTCATGGAACCAATTAAATTATGAATGTACATTTATTTATACTGTATAGCTTCAATAGGTGTACTCTAGCACAACAAAACAATAGGAATGGCCTCCGACTGAGATTTTGCTCTTTGCCAGCATAAGGCTCCCATTCTGGTTTCTGTCCAAGTTTTTGGGGGAGAGGGCAGAGCTATATGCCCAACTATCCTCTAAGAGCACAGTGGAACTGCCTACATAATAACATAGTGGCTTCCCCCTAATGCATGCACCCACAGAATCTGACATATGCTATAATACAGCTTTGAAAGGAATACTGGCACAAGATCCCAATAAAATTTCAAAAGAAATAAAAACTGGGGAGCACCCAGTAAAGTCTGAAGAAGAAACTGGAGACACATCTCAAAGTGCTCAACAGATGAATTATTTATAAAATCATTCATTTATTTTCAGCCTCTATGTGCTCTCAAAAGCCTTCTTCAAGAATTACAATCCATAAGCATGAAGGTATTCAGGACGGAGCACAATTTTGCTATAAAGTAGGCTTGTCCAAGAAGCAACGACTTGTTCCAAATCACTACAACAAGTTATAAAGTTAGTTGGATGCACACTGCCTCTTTTTTGTCTGTGGATACAGTGCAAAAAAACCCCATAACAACAAGACTGTACCCACAATTTCACTTACCTATATCAGAAAAAGATATGTTTGAGATCCTCTAAAACAGTTCAATGGTATGCTTCTTTCAGAAATAATTCATCTCAATAGGATTGATGGCAGGACCATAGCCAGAAAAAAATGGGGGGGGGGGTGTTTGATTTTTTTTTACCAAATCATGAAAAGTAGTTCCATAACACAAAATAATTTAAATAGTATGGTTCATTCTATATTTTATATAGACTTAATTAAATCAATTTTCTCATCTCCTTCAGGGGGGTTTCAAATCCCTCCCATGCCTTAGGCTTTGCCTACCAGCTGTGGGTGGGCCAACTTGGTTGCTTCCACTATATCAGCTATTGCTGCAAGTAATGACTGTGAATAAATTGTCAAAATTTGCTTGAGATAGTGCTTGCAGTTCTGGGGACTCGTCTAGTTTTTGCTTCTCATAGACGTAGCATGGGATTTGGTTAACTAGTTAAAATTCATGAATAAACCAGGGGTTTTTTTTAACCTGAAAAATTGGGGGGGGGGTGAACCCCTAACCCCCCCCCCCCCCCTTGGCTACTGCCCTCATTGATGGTTATCTGCAATTTCATGTATCTAATGTAAGCCCAGGAACATATTCCCTACAGAAATAGGCTCAGCACTATATTATTGCAAGTACATGTATGCATGTATGAGGGAAGATCAAGTTCTGAAACATTTGCTGGACTTCAGAGACAGAAATGATTATAACAGGAGTCTTCTCCCAACAAATTGACCTCACAGTTTGTTCTAGAAAACCATGGAATATATTGGAAATTTCTCAATCAAACTAGTCGTTATGGCAGACATATTTCCCTATCTTAAACTATAAAAAAATCTTCTATGGAATAAAAAATATTTTTAAAAAATTATTCTAGAATTAGAATTTTAAATTAAGGACAACAGCAAAGTCCAAAGTTTTAGCAAGTACCATAGGCAATTCAGTGACATATGTTGAAAAATACGTCAGTACCCTCTATGATACAGAGACATTATGTTTGGTTGGAATCTCACATTTTGGGTCCCATCTGGATATTGCTCTTCTGTTGCATCTGTTGGTCATGCTGGGTGAGAGGAGAGAAACAACACAAAATGAGAAAGAATGCACATGTGAATCCTACTCCAAGGAATTTCAGTGAGGGGTAAACTGCCACCCCATCAGTACAAGCCCTGGAAAATTCACCACATTGTGACAACTGCAGAGGTCTAATTTGCAGATCCAAAGGAGAAAAGTGGTGCTAGATGGCTTCCACATTGGAGGAGTGATAAATCCATGTGGAGTGTGCTCCGCACTATAAAGGCCATGGTCCTGAAACCCACCTCCAAACCAGGTTCAGCACCTTGGATAGCTCCTTTGATACAGACTGTATTTCCTGCCATGGGTGTGAGGATGAAAAAGAGATAACAAGCGCCATTGCGATATAGCAGGAGGAGAAGGCACTAGATGCTTATTAGTCCTTCCACTTGTAAAGCCAAAGTAAAGAAATTACAGAAGGAGCAAGGAGAGAATTATAACAGAGTCTGACTTTAAGCCTCCCAGGATACCAACAAAACAGTTTTCTTCCATACGATCTCGTTCACTCCCTGACCTCTTCCTGACAAGTTTTTCTTTACATCCCCATATTAACCAAAGTCTGTCTATTTGAAATATGGAAAGGACCATTTGCTATGCGTACTCCTAGCTTGAGGAGGTTTTTATTTTAGAAGTTCCCCATGTCCACACCACAATTTCTTGCTTTCTAATGCCTGGCTAAGACTTCATTCTTATTTTGGCAGGTCTGTATTGTGGCCAGTGACTCACACTGCATTCATCTGCTACACTTATCTATGATATTGTCCAGGGAGCTAGAAATGTCAATGGGGTGGTGAGTCCTGTCCGAATGCATCTCTCCTTTTGAACCATCTAGGAACTTAAGATCATCTGGGGAGACCATGCTCTCGATCCTGCCTTCTTTGCAGGCACATCTGGCAGGGACGAGAGACAGGGCCTTTTCAGTGGTGGCCCCTCAGCTGTGGAACTCCCTCCTTAGGGATATTAGTTCGGCCCCCTCCTTCCTGACTTTCCGATAAAAGTAAAAACCTGGCATTTGAACAAACTTTTGGAAATGAAGTGTAATAGATAAACATGGAATTATGAAAGAGTGAACATGGAACGGCTAGACAGTGCTACTGGAAAAATGTGTTGAACAAGAAGACACTAGTGATAATATGTTTAATGGTTTTTTGTATGGATTTTTATAATGTTGTGCTAAATGTTTTTTAATTGTATTTTATGACTGCTATGGCATCAAATTGCTGCCAATTTGTAAGCTGCTTTGAGTCACCTTCAGACTGAGAAAGGCGGGATAGAAATACCGTAAATAAATAAATAAAACCACTCCAAATTTTAGTCTTAACTTTAAAGCTGCTACACATGGCAGGGAACTGTATTCACTAAATAGGATTGGGCCTAAAATTCAGACTATAACATTTATACTCCTCTTACTTACATGGAAGCGACTGCTTAAAATTTTGTTTTCATTAGACTCATTATGTGTAGGATCTGTTCATTTTTTTATTTAAGCTATTAGTCATTTTTGGGCATTGCAGGGTATAGGGTTACAGCCTGTGCTGGATGGGGTTACTCTCCCCTTGAAGGCACAGGTTCGCAGCTTGGGAGTCCTCTTGGACTCATTGCTGAGCCTGGATCCTCAGTTTGCAGTGGTGGCCAGTGGGGCTTTAGCACAATTAAAACTTGTGTGCCAGTTGCGCCCGTACCTTGGGAAGTCAGATTTGGCCACAGTGGTCCATGCTCTCATTACAACTACTGCAACACGCTTTACATGGGGTTGCCTCTGAAGACAGTTTGGAAGCTTCAAACAGTTCAATGAGAGGCAGCCAGGTTAATAACTGGGTGGCATACAGGGAGCACACAACTCCCATGTTACATGAGCTCCACTGGCTGCCTGTTTGCTACCAGGCACAATTCAAAGTGCTGGCTTTGGCCTATGAAGCCCTAAACGGCCCCGGCCCAGTTTCTTTGTCTGAATGCATCTCCTTTTATGAACCACTGCAGAAACTAAGATCTTCTGGAGAGGCCCTGCTCTCAGTCCCACCACCATCACAGGCACATTTGGCAGGGATGAGAGACAGGGTCCGCCAGTTTTTGAACTCCCCTCCTGGCAATATTAGATCAGCCCCCTCCCTCCTGTCCTTCAGAAGGATGGTGAAGACCTGGCTGTGGGACCAAGGTTTTGGGGCAGTGCAATGAGGAAAAATAGTGTCCTGAGATAGTTTTTTAGCAACTTTTAATGTGAATATAAGTGATTTTAATGTTGGTATATATTTATGATTTTATGTCTTGGCATAATGTTTGCCGTATTTATGTTATGCTCCACCCTGAGTCCCTTGCGAGGTGACAGTGGATGGAATATAAATGTTTTAAATGAATGAATGAATAAATAAATAAATAATACAAAGCCAGAATGTGTCTTTCCAGTTAATGAATCAGTCACTCATTGAGTCAACTTTATATCAAATCAAATGAATAACCTATCCAGTAGTAGTATCCACAGTGACCAGCAGAGGCTCTCAAAAACCCCATCACAATGGCAATTCTCGGGATTTCTACCTAGGATCCTTCCTATTTGAAGTACTGAATCTCCAAGTTGACACTTTTGGCAAATGAAGGATGTGCAGAGCCACTGAGCTCTGGCCCTCCCTTTGCCCTGTTTTAAGGACTCCTGCAGCATCTATTCTAAAGTGGCTCGGGAAGTCCTCTCCTCATTCCCTTTGTTGTAATGGTACATCACAGTGTCATTCAAGGCAGAATATGCCTCAAGGGCAGCCTGAGGCTATTGATGACCAGCAAAGGAGTGGACAGACAGAGCCTTTGTAAGGACTCAAGGAGTGATTCCTCCTGAGATCTCTCGCAAAGTAGCACAGCAATCAAAAGAGAGTGTGGAGAAATCATGCTCCCATGGAGGCCTTATTGGCATGAATGGGAGGTTGTACCAAAGTAATTACATCTTGTTTTTAAAATTTCTTCCACTTTGATCAAAATTAGGGCCAGCTTTACAAGTTATCAACCTTTTCAGGCATTGATTTTTAGAAAGAGAAATGCCTTACCTGTGGCAAAGCGCAGTCCGTGATGCTCACTCAATAATACATGCAGACTTGGAGACAGATAGAGAAGCTTTGTTTGTGAACTGGATTGCTCTCCTGTGGTGGCCTTCAGGCTACTGTTGATCTGTAAGATATTGGCGTGCCCTGAACTATACTCACCATAAGGCCATGGCTTAACTTTTATTTCAGGCTCTAACAGTTCTCTGTGCCAGTCCCAGGATCTTTATGTCTGGCTCATGCCTCGCTCATGAATGTAATAATGTGATGAAACAGAAGCAAAGTTATTTGCAAGTTGTTTTTTTTTTTAAAAAAAATCCATACAGTGCAGGTGAAGAGCCACAGAAAATGTCACAGCCTCGGGAGCAGGTGTGTCGACTCAGGGAGGAAATGTAGTTTTTAATTGAATGTATGTTTTATATAGGTTTGAATAAGCTGTGACCTTTAATTCAATCCAGCTAATACATTTTCCAGCTTTGTTTCCTGATTATAGTGATAGCAATCTTCAGGTGGCATCTTGTTAGTAACGTGTGAATGGGTGATTCATGCTATGCATGAAATGTAAATTATTCACTGTATTGCAATTGTCATATTCCTCTGATAATGAATCATAGAATTACAGAATCATATAGTCAGACCTCTTGTTGGCACAGCGGGTTAAACCACTGAGCTGATGAACTTACTGACCAAAAGGTCAGCAGTTCAAATCCAGGGAGCAGGGTGAGCTCCCACTATTTGGCCCAGCTTCTACTAACCTAGCAGTTCGAAAACATGCACATGTGAGTCAATCAATAGGTACCACTCTGGCAAGAAGGTAACAGTGCTCCATGCAGTCATGCTGGCCACATGACCTTGGAGGTGTCTACAGACAACACTGACTCTTCAGCTTAGGAATGGCACCAGCCCCAGAGTTGGACACAACTAGACTTAATGTCAGGGGGAACTTCTATCTTTACCTTATAGTTGGAATAGACCACAAGGGCTTTCGAACCCAACCTCCAGCCATGGAAGGAAACACAATCAAAGCACTTCCAACAGATAATCATCAAGCCATTGTTTAAAAACTTCTTGAGAAAGAGACTTCACTACACTCCCAGGCAGTTTATTCCATTGCCAAACAGCTTTTACTGTTGGGACATTCTTCCTAATGTTCAAGTGACATCTTTTTTTCCTGCAATATATGGTAACTGAGGAAGATGTGCATCTAGCAATGTTGCACAATGCACTTTTACGCTGTCCTTGTCAATTGTAGTTGTGTACTGTATATTGTGCAATAGCACTCCATCATTGACTTGTGTTGAGCAATATTGCTATGCTGTGTGGGGGTTGGGTAATGTTGGCAGAGTATATCCCCACATGCGGATATTTACACTATGCTGAGGGCATGTTGGATTAAAGCTTTTGTCTGGAACACTGACAGAGAAATAAAGGATTTTTCTCTTTTAATGTTTTATAACAAATTGCTCCACATGTAGGTCTGGCTAGAGATAGAAGTGCTCCTGGGATGTATTCATCTGTGGTTTGAAACAGAGGAGGAGGTAGAACTCATGGATTTTTGGAAATTGCTTAGATTTATGGTATTGTTTGAGTCTGTTTCATTTTGGGTCATCTCCAGCAGTGGAAAGGCAGCACAATAAGTGTTCCAAATATCTAAAAAAAGAAAACTAATGTCTGAAATCCTCTTGGTTACATATATTTGCATAACGCAGGGTCATGCAAGTTTATATTATAGTTAGGATGGTAAACAAATGTATATGCACTAATCCCTTACGTGCTGTCCGAAACCTCCACCCCAACAATTGCCAAGACCTGTGAGGCCCTGATATGGTTCTTTAATAGATGGAGGAGATAGTAAAGGAGGCAAACAAGCAGTGGGAATGGTGTCCCATCTCAAAGGAAGAAAATGAGGTTGCTCTCCAGAACTCAAAATCAATTACTGCTAGATCACTTAAAAAAATTGAAAGTCATAGAATCATACAATCTTAGAGTTGGAAGAAACTACAAGGGTCACCCAATCTAACCTCCTGTTATGCAGGAACACACAATCAAAGCATCCCAGACAAATGGCCATACAGATTCCACCACCATCTCAAAACAGCCCATTCCACTGTTGAACAGCTCTTATCATCAGGAGGTTCTTAATGCTTAGCTGGAATTTCTTTTCCTGTAGTTTAAATTGATTGCTCTACATCCTTATCTTTGGAACAACAGAAAACAAACTTTATTGGTCTTCAGAATGGCATCCTTTCAAATACTTAAAAATGGCTATCATGCCCCCTCTTAACCTTCTCTTCTCCAGGCTAAACATATCAAGCTCCCTAAGCTGCTGCTCATAAGGCATGGTTTCCAGACCTTTGACCAATTTCATCACCCTCCTTTGGATATGTTCCAGCTTGTCAATATCCTTTCTGAATTTTGATGGACAGAACTAGACAGAGTATTGCAGGTGAGGTCTGACCAAAGCAGAATAGCACGATACTTTTACTTCCTTCCTTCTAAAAACTACACTCCTGTGGCGTAGAATCACATTGGCATTTTTAGCTGCTGTATAACACTGTTGATTCATGTTCAGTCTCTGGTATTTTGACCATGTTTAGATTCTCTAATAATACATATGAGGACCTTTAGATTGAATAATGCTATTTTTACCTACAGCTTTCACTGTATTTTATTGTTTTCAACAAGGAGGTACTGTGAAATTGTGATATTCTGTTGACTGTTTATTGTTTATATTTTGTTTTGCACTTCTTATATTTTGCATGTTGCACCTTGAGTGTTCTGTGAGCCACCCCAAGTCCCTCTGGGAGATGGTGGTAGGATACAAATAAAAGATTATTATTATTATTATTATTATTATTATTATTATTATTATATGGCAGTGTAGACTCAGATAAACCAGTTCAAAGCAGATAATGTAAATTGTCTGCTTTGACAATCTGGATTATCTGGCAATGTAGAAGGGGCCTCCTAGATCAGTGGTTCTCAATTTTTGGGTCCCCAGATTTGGCTTCAACCCCCAGAAATCCTAACTGACCGGGATTTCTGAGAGTTATAGGCCAAAAGATATGGGGACTCAAAGGTTGAGAACCACTGTCCTAGAGCTTTTTTGCATGGACACATAGGGCCCTTCCACACATCCCTATATCCCAGAATATCAAGGCAGAAAATCCCACAATATCTCCTTTGAGTTGGGTTATCTGAGCCCACACTCAGATAATGTGGGATTTCCTGTCTTGGTATTCTGGGATATGATGTGTGGAAGGGACCTTGGTTTCTTTTCTTTGCTATCTGATACTATCAACATTCTGATGGAAAATAATTATCTGGGTTGACATGCTGCTTGTGAAATACACATTTTCTATGTAGGTATGATCTTTTTGAAATGGATGTAACAAGTTTTTCTCTGACAGTTTTTCAGTCCACTACCCCAGGACTATAATATTGGATTATTGGGTTTTTAATGATTTTAATAATTTTAATGTTGAAATGTTTTTAGCAGTGGTTTTCATGGAATACTGTGACCTGGAATACTGTGTCCAATTTTGGGCACCACAACTGAAGAGAGATATTGACAAGCTGGAATGTGTCCAGAGGATGGTGACTCAGACGATCAAGGATCTGGAGAAAAAGCCCTATGAGGAGCAGCTTAAAGAGCTGGGGAAGTGTAGCCAGTGGAAGAGAAGACTAAGAGGAGACATGATATCCATGTATAAATATGTGAGGGGAAGTCATAGGGAGGAGGGAGTAAGCTTGTTTTCTGCTTCCCTGGAGATTAGGACGCGAAACAATGGCTTCAAACTACAAGAAAGGAGATTCCATCTGAACATGAGGAAGAACTTCCTGACTGTGAGAGTTATTCAGCAGTGGAACTCTCTACCCAGAAGTGGAAGCTCCTTCTATGTAGGCTTTTAAATAAAGGTGGATGGCCAAGGGTGCTTTGAACATGATTTCCCTGCTTCTTGGCAGGGGGGTTAGACTGGATGGCTCACAAGGTCTCTTCAATTCTAGGATATGATTCCTTGCAGGCTCCATCTCACCCTCCTTCTCCTTTTCCCTTCCATCCTTTTTGGGCTTCATAGATTATGCAGGGTTCTCTATCTCCTTTTACCTTCCAAGATTTTGAAAAACCAACTGTACACTAATCTTACTACAGCTGCATTGGTTACCAATTGAGCACTGGATCACTTTCAAAGTGATGGTACTTACCTTTAAGGCCTTGCATGGTCTGGGGCTGATGTACCTGAGGGATCACCTCACCCCCTACCAACCCAGAGATCCCTCCATTCTGAGGACCAAGATCTAGTGTCAAGACCTTGCGTCTAACAGCAACCAGACGCAGAGCCTTTACAGCAGTGGCACCATCACTCTGGAATACTCTGCCACCTGAAGTCCATGCCTTGCGGGACCTATCAGCTTTCCACAGGGCATGTAAGACATATCTGTTTTGACAGGCCTTTGATTTTTGATATTGCTGTTTCTAAATTGTTTTTAAATTGTTTTAAATTGTTTTTAAATTGTGTTAGATTTTAGCCTGTTCTTATAAGCCGCTCCGAGCCCCAGGGGAGTGGTGGCATATAAGTTTGAAGAATAAATACATAAATAAACTACAAACTACAGGAAAGGAGATTCCACCTGGACATAAGGAAGAACTTTCTAACTGTGAGAGCTGTTCAGCAATGGAACTCTCTGCCTCGGAGTGTGGTGGAAGCTCCTTCTTTGGAGGCTTTTAAGCAGTGCTTTGAATATGATTTTCTTGCTTTTTTGCAGGGGGTTGGACTGAATGGCCCACAAGGTCTCTTCCAACTCTATGATTCTATGATTCATGTCTATGCTTTATTTGCTGGATATGTATTGTATGACATTGAAATGTGCCTTTTAAAACACCCTGAGTCCCCTTCAGGGTGAGAAGGTTGAGATATAAATATGGCTAAATGAATGAATGAATGAATGAATCATAGAATCAAAGAGTTGGAAGAGACCTCATGGGCCATCCAGTCCAACCCCCTGCCAAGAAGCAGGAATATTGCATTCAAATCACCCCTGACAGATGGCCATCCAGCCTCTGTTTAAAAGCTTCTAAAGAAGGAGCCTCCACCACACTCCGGGGCAGTGAGTTCCACTGCTGAACAGCTTTCACAGTCAGGAAGTTCTTCCTCGTGTTCAGATGAAATCTCCTCTCTTGTAGTTTGAAGCCATTGTTTCGCATCCTAGTCTCCAAGGAAGCAGAAAACAAGCTTGCTCCCTCCTCCCTGTGGCTTCCTCTAATATATGAACATGGCTATCATATCTCCTCTCAGCCTTCTCTTCTTCAGGCCTAACATGCCCAGCTCCTTAAGCCGCTCCTTATAGGACTTGTTCTCAAGACCCTTGATCATTTTAGTCGCCCTCCTCTGGACACATTCCAGCTTGTCAATATCTCTCTTGAATTGTGGTGCCCAGAATTGGACACAATATTCCAGATGTGGTCTAACCAAAGTGGAATAGAGGGGTAGCATTACTTCCCTGGATCTAGACACTATGCTCCTATTGATGCAGGCCAAATGAATGAATAGCTAGCAGCCACACCTGGCAGGGCTCTTGCTTCAAAGCAGTGGGAGGGGAAAAACTGGGCAATGGGGATTTCCTCTCAACCTCCTGCAAGTTGTGTGCATAAGAATGGAAGGCAGAGGAACGTCTCACACACTTAGAGAAATTGCAGGGAGTCAAGAGGCAGTGACTGGGGCTGCTGTGTTCTTTTCCTCCTCTTGCTCTGTACTGTATGGTTGTTTAATGACTAGGAAAGAAGCCCCATGGGGCTGAACTGCTGAGGAAGGGGAAAGGGGAGGCATGGAGCAATTACAATTTATGCCTGCCATGTAGGATCTTGGCCAAAAATAACGAATGAGCAGATTAGAAATTAATATGTCTTCTCAAACTACAAGTGGACAGATAGAAAAACAGTTGTGCAAATGAAATTTCTATTTCAAGACATTAAAATGTTTTGGGCCATTTGCAGTAGTTAGAATCATAAAGTTGGGAGAGACCTCAAAGGCTGCCCAGTTCAACCTCCTGCCATGCAGAAATTCATAATCAAAGAACTCCCAACAGCCTCTGTTCAAAAACTTCCAACGAAGGTTCTGATTGCTCCAAGTGTCAACATTTCAGTGAAGAAGGATGAAGATCTGAATTAACATGAATACGGAATGAAAATGGAAAGTCTCCAATAAGTGGTCCATAAGGCCACCCTTAAGCCTGAGGACTCCTTTAGCAGGCTTTAGAGTTTTATTTATATCCACTTTGAATAAGTGCAGTTGAGATGTAAGATCGACAGATTTAACGACAGCAAGCTGGCATTCGCTCAAATCTGCAAATAGAGCCACTAAAACTCTCTGCGGCTATAAAATTTGTTTAATGCAAGAAATCATAACCTGACTCTTCCCCCCCCCCCTCCTCCCCCTCCTCCGTACACACGGGCACTTCTTTCTAGCCTGGCATTTTTCTAATTAGCAGGAGGAGAAATCTCCATTTCATCCCTCTGGAGCAGCCAATGTTTTATGGATCGTTTGATGAAAAATGGACGCAAAGATTTAATTTAATTCTTTCTTTCTTTTAAGTGGAGTTTTAAAAGCTGAAACTTCAGGGGGCATCCCATGCACATATAGAGCACTTGTATATTCCTGTCCCCCATCCAGGTATCCCTCATGGCCTATATCCACCGATGCTATTGTGTTTATCACAGGTCCATAGATATAGTGGCTGCTCAGTGGTTGACAGCACACATCACGTATCCAGTTGCACAAGTGGTTTTGCAAGAGATCTTGCAAATGGTGACTGTTTTGCAAGCACTTTATGCAGTGGAACCATGACAGAAGAAATGCTATAAAGCTAGCACTGTTGGGTGGAAACACTCCCAAACAACATTGTACTCTAAATCACATAGCTAATCCTTAATTGTTGTGCATCCTCAAGTCGCTTCTGACTTACGGAGACTCTATCATGGGGTTTTCTGTGGTCATGGTTATAGGACCTGCCCAAGGTCACTCAGGTAGGCCCTATATTCCAGGATTTGATCCCAGGTTTTCTGCTTTAAACATTATTATATGATGGCCCACCCACACAGTTTGTTCCTGCAGCAAACTGGAGGATGGCCAAACGCTGATCCCTGTAAATGTGGAAGCAATCACTACAAATGGCAAAAAAAGCAAGATTTTCAGGTGCAGGAATATAACAGATCTGAGCCGAAAATCTGCATCTTTGTTTGTATGTCCCTGCACTCAGAAAACACTGGATTTTTAAATCTGGATTTGTTCCCAGGTTTTAGATGTGTGTTCCTGATTGGATGGTTCCTAAAAAGAAGGTAACAGTTGAGTGGAACATGAAAACTTTGTTTCTGTGCCAGAAATTTCATGAAATGTACGGAGGGCACATTTTCTCTGGTCAGGACAAAGTTGTGGCTCCCTTGTCAATGTTGTACATCTTTTCACAATAAGAGCAATCAGGAACAGGCATGTATAACCAGGAACAATATCCTGTTGTTCCATGCCCCAAGTACAGCACAAAACCTGTCTGCATAGATGGCCCTGCAGCTTCTATAACCCAGGAACGGCACTTATACAATAATTTGCATATTCACATTTTTTATTTTAAGTTTAAAAAAATGGTGAAATTTCTGGGTTAAATCCCATGGTGGCCATTTTTGGGTTTGCAAAATCCCAGGACAAAGCAGCAAGTGTGGACAATGGAGGCAGAAATCCCAGGATCAACCGGTCTGTATCTGGACCTCTTCTCAGGTCCTGCGATTTTTTTGACCCGGACTAAAGTGTGCGATTTGGTGCTGTCTGGAACCACCCTGAGTCCTTACTGCCAGATAATCTGGGATAAACATAACATTTGGGATCGGATCCTGGGATATAGGGCCTGTCTGGAAGGGCCCTTATTGGGTTTTCATGGCTGAGCCAGGGATTGAAATAAACATAAAAATACAACCAACAACAAAAAATCAATAAAACACAATAATCAGACAACTTCATAAAAACAACATCATGGCTGAACAACAAATGATGGGGTTCGGGCTCATGATTCCCAAGTGCAATGATTCCTACATAGAGCTGAGTGAAAGTGTGAAAATGGAAAGACTGGGCTACAAGGCTAATACCCTTAAACCATTGAACTGTTAAAAGTACTGGAAAGGGGCCAAGCTAAAGTGCAGGAGCTTAGGTAAGGTTGGGAAAATACTCTGGTGAGCTGCGTAATCAAAGGCACAACGAAACAACAAAGTTATTAATGAGTTGTTGTAGGTTTTTCAGGCTATATGGCCATGGTCTAGAGGCATTCTCTCCTGATGTTTCACCTGCATCTATGGCAAGCATCCTCAGAGGTAGTGAGGTTTGTTGGAACTCACTACCTCTGAGGATGCTTTCCATAGATACATAGAATCATAGAATCAAAGAATCAAAGAGTTGGAAGAGACCTCATGGGCCATCCAGTCCAACCCCCTGCCAAGAAGCAGGAATATTGCATTCAAATCACCCCTGACAGATGGCCATCCAACCTCTGTTTAAAAGCTTCCAAAGAAGGAGCCTCCACCACACTCCGGGGCAGAGAGTTCCACTGCTGAACAGCTCTCTCACAGTCAGGAAGTTCTTCCTCATGTTCAGATGGAATCTCCTCTCTTGTAGTTTGAAGCCATTGTTCCGCGTCCTAGTCTCCAAGGAAGCAGAAAACAAGCTTGCTCCCTCGTCCCTGTGGCTTCCTCTCACATATTTATACATGGCTATCATATCTCCTCTCAGCCTTCTCTTCTTCAGGCTAAACATGCCCAGCTCCTTAAGCCGCTCCTCATAGGGCTTGTTCTCCAGACCCATTATCATTTTAGTCGCCCTCCTCTGGACACATTCCAGCTTGTCAATATCTCTCTTGAATTGTGGTGCCCAGAATTGGACACAGTGTGATTCCAGGTGTGGTCTGACCAAGGCAGAATAGAGGGGTAGCATGACTTCCCTGGATCTAGACACTAGACTTCTATTGATGCAGGCCAAAATCTCATTGGCTTTTTTAGTAGCCTCATCACATTGTTGGCTCATGTTTAACTTGTTGTCCATGAGGACTCCAAGAACTTTTTCACACGTAATGCTGTCGAGCCAGGAGTCCCCCATTCTATATCTTTGCATTTCATTTTTTCTGCCTAAGTGGAGCATCATTTGTTGCTGTTGAACTTCATTTTGTTAGTTTTGGCCCATCTCTCTAATCTGTCAAGATCGTTTTGAATTCTGCTCCTGTCCTCTGGAGTATTGGCTATCCCTCCCAATTTGGTGTCGTCTGCAAACTTGATGATCATGCCTTCTAGCACTTCATCTAAGTCATTAATAAAGATGTTGAACAGGACCGGGCCCAGGACGGAACCCTGCGGCACTCCACTTGTCACTTCTTTCCAAGATGAAGAGGAAGCATTAGTGAGCACTCTCTGCGTTCGTCCACTTAACCAATTACAGATCCACCTCACCGTAGTTTTGCCTAGCCCACATTGGACTAGTTTCCTTGCCAGAAGGTCATGGGGGACCTTGTCGAAGGCCTTACTGAAATCCAGGTACGCTACATCCACGGCATTCCCCGCATCTACCCAGCTTGTAACTCTATCGAAGAAAGAGATCAGATTAGTCTGGCATGACTTGTTTTTGATAAATCCATGTTGACTATTAGCGATGACCGCATTTGTTTCTAAGTGTTTGCAGACCGCTTCCTTAACAATCTTTTCCAGAATCTTGCCCGGTATCGACGTGAGGCTGACCGGACGGTAGTTGTTTGGGTCATCCTTTTTTCCCTTCTTGAAGATTGGGACCACATTGGCCCTCCTCCAATCTGCTGGAACTTCTCCGTTCTCCAAGAACTCTCAAAGATGGTTGCCAATGGTTCCGAAATGACTTCCGCTAGTTCCTTCAATACTCTGGGGTGTAGTTGATCTGGCCCTGGGGACTTGAACTCATTAAGAGCGGCCAGGTATTCCTGGACGACTTCTTTCCCAATTTGGGGTTGGATGTCTCCAATCCCTCATCCACTCCATCTTGCTGAGGTTGAAGACTCTCTTTTTGTGAGAAGACCGAGGCAAAGAAGGCATTAAGTAGTTCTGCCTTTTCCCTATCCCCTGTCAGCATTGCCCCATCTTCTCCGCGAAGAGGTACTATCGCCTCCTTGTTTTTCCTTTTTCTACTGACATAAGAATAGAAGCCCTTTTTATTGTTTTTAATGTCCCTGGCAAGTCTGAGCTCGTTTTTTGCTTTTTAATGTCCCTGGCAAGTCTGGCAAGTCTGAGCTCGTTACAGGTGAAACGTCAGGAGAAAATGCCTCTAGACCATGGCCATATAGCCTGAAAAACCTACAACAACCTAGTGATTCTGGCCATGAAAGCCTTCGACAATACAAAGTTTTAAATTCCTTGCAGAAAATGGACAGAGTGGGGGCCTTGTCTGATCTTTGTAGGGAGAGAGTTGTAGAGGGGCCACCACAGAGAAGGCCCTTTTCCTCATCCTCAACAACAGTTTTTGTGATAGCAGTGGAGGTGAGAGAAGCCCCTCCCCAGATGACCTTAGAGTACGTACTGGTTCGTAGGGGAAGATACGATTACGAAGATAAGCAGGTCCTGAACTGTTTCAGGCTTTATAGGTAATAACCTATAAAGCCCTATTTCTGGCAGTTGTAGGCCAAAACACCTGAGGATCCACAGGTTGAGAACCACTGTTCTATAGTAGAGATGCAATCTTAGAAAGACTTACACTTAGAATGAAATCGATCCAAAAACTTTCCTAAGCACCAGAAATGATTGGAGTTTGCACACTTTATTTCCTATGTGGTTCCACCACCTTTTCATCTTCGGCAGTGTCATCAGAGCCAGCAAGGGATGGTTTGGTTACTTGCTATCATTAAACAATTGGGAGTAAGAAATCTTTCTCCAATCGACAGCAAACCACCCAAGATTCTCCCAGGAGGTCCTGATCTACCTTTTGCCCAGCCCTACTTTCAAGAAACATCCTAGATCCAAAAGAGATGGAGGAGGGAATCACTACACCCTTAACTGTCAGCCTCACTGATTAAAATTGGCTTTAGCTGATTAATTTGCTGATTAAACCGATTAAAACTCCCAACCCTACTTAATGCTGAACACTAGATATAAGAGCCCCGCTGAAAGAAGAATTAAATTCACAGCGTCTCATCAAGCAGGAGCAGAAGAGTAACAGGAGTATGCAAAAGGAGCGGGGGGAAGAAAACATAACTGGATTATGTTAAGCAGAAGGAAAATGCTGACTGTGATTTTTCTCACTCTCTTTTATTCTTTTAACTCCTAGGTTTATTCCCCCATCCTTTGAACTCTTTTCCCCAAAGAGGCATGAAAAATTGAGAAGTGTGGGGAAAACACAGAATCTCCTCTTGCAACTCAGGTGAAAAATACATATGTAGTCTTTTATTTACTGAAGCCAGAAATAACTGTAATGAGACGAGGGAGTCCTGACTTGTTCCATTGCTTTATTCTGCAAAACAGTCAGGAAGGCAAAGAGGAATTGTTTAACCCTATGCAACCAGCTTTCAGTGGCTCCAGTCTCATTGAGGTAGGGAATCCGCTCTGGGCGGTAGCTTGAGTTTTAAAATAGCTATTCAAACTCCATTATAGATTCAGTACTTTGGATAGATTCTCGAAAGTTTGTTTGTTTGTTTTATGTATTTATGTACCATTTTTTATCTTAAAGGAGGAGACTCCAGTGGCACAATGGGTTAAACCCTTGTGCTCGCAGGACTGCTGATTGATAGGTCAGCAGTTCGAATCCGGGGAGAGTGGGTGGAGCTCCCTCTGTTAGCTCCAGCTCCCCATGCAGGGACATGAGAGAAGCCTCCCACAAGAATGGTAAAACATTAAACATCCGGGCATCCTCTGGGCAACTTCCTTGCAGACGGCCAATTCACTCACACCAGAAGCGACTTGCAGTTTCTCAAGTCGCTCCTGACACACACACATAAAAAATCTTAAAGGAGACACAAATTGAAAAGTTGGATAGTTCATGTAAAATCTATGTGGGTGGGCACTGGAAGAAACAGAGGACACGGTATCATGGATAGGTCTTTAAAAGTTCAGGCTAAAACCTGGAATAAGTGTTTGAAAGCTTGTCATACTGTAGGGAGAGCAAGGTTGCTTTCTGAAGTTCCAGAGACTTAAGACATAGAGCAATAGATTCTACATGAAAGGAGATTCAGCCAAAACATTAGGAAGAACTTCCTGATGTTCAATAGTGTGGAATATGTAGCCTTGGAATATGGTGGAGTCTGCTTCTCTGGAGGTTTTTAAAAACATACTGGATGGCCATCTGTTGGGAGTTCTTTGTGTATTCCTACATGGTAGAATGGGGTTGGACTGAATGGCTGTTGGGGTCTCTTCCAATTTTATGATTCTATAATTTTACACACTCTCAGGTTCTAATAATAATAATAATAATAATAATAATAATAATAATAATCTTTATTTGCACCCCGCTACCATCTCCCCAAGGGACTCGGTGTGGCTTACATGAGGCCAAGCCCAAAGTACATTAAACAAAACATCAGTAAACACAACATCAATAAACAATCAATAAAATACAAATAATATAAATCACATAAACAAAAAACAATCAATAGTGACATAAACAATTTTAAAAATGGCTGGGCCAAATGTAATAGATAAACATTGAAAATATGCTGAAGTGAACAAGGTAAAATATAACTAGGATAAGATTTTTCGGAGAGAAATGAGGGAGCACAGTCCATCCTAAGTCAGTATTAAAGTGATTAAGTATTAAAGGATGTATGATGCATGCAAAAAATGTGGAATTCTGAAGAAGGCCATCAAAATATTAGTTTCCATCAAAGAATCATCACCACGATGATTGCAGCAGAGCAGCAACAACCGGGAAGAACAAGGATGCACTACCTACAGTAAATACTATTGTTGTTGCTGTTGTTATTGTGTGCCTTCAAGTCATATTTGACTTATTGCATTTGTTTATCATCACCATCATCATCATCATCATCACCAACATCATCTTGTCCCAAAATTAGAATTAAAGGTGACACAACCCAATAGAAGGGTTCCATAGTGCCTTATCACAGATTCTTTTTGGTAGTGAAAGATTTGGTCAGAGCAGGGTTGTCATTTTCTTCCTCTAAGGCTGAGAGGGTGTGATGTGCCCAAGGTCAGCGAGCAGGGATTCAGAAGCAAGACAGACTGTCTTATAAGTCTCCTGGTCATTCATTTTTCTTACAGAACTGAGTTGTGTGGAGGAGAGGATCACTGCTGGCATTGTAGCAAAATTCAACAATTGGGCCAATAGGGAAGAGTATATATATTGTTTTTTACTGTCTTGGGCCATTCAGGAAAATAATATTAGACAGTCATTTCTAACCAATTGGTGGTGGGCTCTGCAGATCCTGGATGCAAACCTCAGCAGATACCAAGGAACAACTGTAGTTTTGTCTGTGGAGCTTTACAGCCACTTATTCTCTTACTGGGCAAATCACCAGTTCATGTGGAAAAGAGGCACCTTGTTTGCAGCTGAGGCACATGGATGTAAATTTCACACTTTGTCAGCCTGAGGGTTCCCAGAAGGCTTCTTTGAATTGCTGGGGTGGGAGAAAGGAGGGAGCGAGGGAGGAGAAATCTGACCTTGCAGAAGCATTGCTGGTGTCACCCTGGGAACAAGGCTGGGAGTTGTCTCTCCTTCTCTACATTCTGCACAGAATTTACTGTCTACGGCTGAATGAAGCCCGTTGGGATATCCTGACATGATCTTGACATGCAAGAAAAGTTGAGGTCAAGTGCAAAAGGACTGTTGAGAAAAGTTAGTGATATGTCAACACAACAAATAGGCATGGGTGCACATTAGGAGTGCTTGCAATGAACACCAATAGGCATCATATCCAATGCACAACAGCTGTATCAACTACTCACAATGTCCATCCTGATACTAGCTAAAGAGAACTAATACACATACCTAGAGCCTAATGAATACCAGGATACTTTTGCTAGTATGCTGATATGCATCCTCACAATTCACTAGGGTGGCTCTGTAACACTTTGCTACATAACCAAGTATGAAGAAAATTATGCAATGCAATGATATAGAATCATGGCCACTGAAACTATAACTAAAAATCCATTGCAATTGGATCTGACGCAATTAGATTCCACTTTAACTGCCAAGTCTTCATATTATGGAATTCTGGGATTCTTTGACAGAGATAGCTAAAGACCTTATAAAACTACAGCTCCCATTATTGTATAGTATTGAGCCATGGCAATTAACGTGATGTTAAACTGCATTAATTCTAAACCTAAATCTCTTATTAGTAATCTTAATGGAGCTATTTGGTTAAATCTGTAATGGCAGAATATTATATATATATTTCTTTCATTGTGTTTTGTGCACTAGCAGCTATCAGTCATTGATATGTTTCATCATCATGCTGCTGTTCTTCATGGTGCATAATGCTTGTGCAGCAGATTTATAAGTGCAGGTGTTTATGATATTCTGACCCCATAATGTAGTAGACCACAACTACATTCAGTTCATAAGTGAAATTCTATTTCTCATGTAGTTGAACACTTTTGGAAGCTGTGTGTTCAGCATACCGCTAGATAAATGACAAATAGGATGGGTGGATCCTCACTTGAAAACAGTACTTATTAAAGGGATCTAGGAGTCTTAACAGACTACAAGATGAACATGAGTCAACAATGTGATGCAGCAGCTTAAAAAGCCAATACAATTCTAGGACGGTTTTAAATTGTGTATTTTAATATTTTGGTAAATGTTTTTTTTAATGTTTATGTATTGTATGTGAATCTGTGTCCCGGCATTGAATGTTTGCCGTGTATATGCTGTGCTTCGCCCTGAGTCCCCTTCAGGGTGAGAAGGGCGGAATATAAATGTTTTAAATAAATAAATAAATAAATAAATAAATAAATAAATAAATAAATAATAGGCTGCATCAATAGGAGTATAGTGTCCAGATTGAGGGAAGTAATGGTGCCCCTCAATTCTGCTTTGGTCAGACCTCACCTGGAATAATGTGTCCAGTTCTATGCACCACAATTTGAGAAGGATATTGACAAAATGGAACATGTCTAGAGAAGGGCAACCCAAATTATGAGGAACAGCTTAGGGAGCTGCGTATGTTTAGCTTGGAGAAAAGAAGGCTGAGAGGGGACATGACTGTTGTATTTAAGTATTTGAAAGGATATCACACTGAGGAGAAGGCAAGCTTGTTTTTTGCTTCTGTCGAGACTAGGACATGGAGCAATGGGTTCAAATTTCAGACTTAGTCATGGTAGTCCACGGTCAGGTTACATCCTGGATAGACTACTGCAATGCACCTTACATGGGGTTGCTTTTGAAGACTGTTCAGAAGCTTCAAATGGCCCAATGGGCGGCAGCCAGATTGCTCACCGGAGTGGTGTACAGAGAGAAGACATCCCTCCTGTTGCATCAGCTCCAATGACTGCCAGTCTGCTACCAAGCACAATTCAAAAGTGGTGGCTTTAGCCTATAAAGCCCTAAATGGTTCCAGCCCAGCCTGTCTGAACATATATCCCTCTATGATCCATCTCAGAGGCTAAGATCATCAAGGGAGGCCCTGCTCTTGCTCCCCCCCCCTCAGAAGCTTGATTGGCGTGGATGAAAGTCAGGGCCTTTTCAGTGGTGGCCCCTCGTCTATGAAACTCCCTCCCCAGTGAAATTAAATCGCCCCCTCCCTTCTGACCTTCAGAAAAAAACTAAAAACTTGGCTCTGGGATCAGGCTTTTGGTCAATAATGGGAGCGAGGCAATAAGAGATTGTAAATTAATTTCAATGACGAGCTGGACTGGCCTTGGAATATGATCTGGACTATGTGATTTTAATTGTTGTTTTAATGTTATGTTTTAATTGGATGTTTTTGATGTTTTGGTTTATTCATTGATGTATGTATCCATGTGGCATGGAATTGGTGCCTTTGTAAGGCCACCTTGAGTCCCTTTCAGGTTTGAGAAAGGTGGGATGCAAGTATGGCAAATACATACATACATATATACATACATACATTTCAGGAAAAAATATTCTACATAAACATTAGGAAGAACTTTCTGATAGTAAGAGCAGAAAATGCTGCCTTGAAGCATGGCAGGGTTTACTTCTCTGGAGTAGAGGCTGGATGGGATTCTGTTCAGGGTGCTTTGATTGTGTCTTCCTGCAAGGCAGGGGTTAGGTGGGATAGCTATTTAGTTCTTTTCAACTCTATGATAATATGATTTTATATTTGCTGGGATTGTGGAAACAGCAAGCACATTCACAGATACATATACAGTTTATTGAATAATGTTGGTGTTCAGCAGAAGGGTGGCATGCCACACTCACCCCTTAACTGTTGATTTAATACTACATAACCACAATGTATGAACTCAGTGTTTGCATTTTTTCTCACACTGAAATATTTTGTACCCATTCTTCCTCATTTTTACTTTGAATGTGTAATTTACTTAATGTACACAATATTGACTGAAGCTTGTCTTTCACCATTTTCCATCAGTCAGGCACATGTTCTCCATTTGCATTCTAAAATCTGGGCATTATTTGGTGCACAGGTTTCTTTTCTGGGAATGCCATGTAAGCTTCACAAATATGCAATATCCAAGGAAGAAAGTGCTACTTTCAATGAATCTGTCATTTGCAATGACATTTCTTTCCATCCCTAGCAGGGGGTGGAGGAATTGACACCATTCTAAATCTCATCTTCAGATTCTATTTGAGGTTTTCTCCTTCCCCAAAACAAGCTAGAAAACACATCCAATCTTGTCCTTTCTATTATTTTTCCCCAATAAATCATGGAGCATTCTTTTATCGATGTTGTGCATCACAACTAATGCTGCAGCTTGTTGCACAAAGTGTCCCAGAATATCTTTCAAATATCACTTGAACTACAACATATGCTTGATGGTTTACAAAACCTACTCAATGTGCCAAAGGTAACGGGGATGTGACAGAAGTCAGGGTGCTATGAATTAAATGGTCTGTGCTGGAACCATGAGTTTTTCTTGTCTTAATGATCTTTGTTATGTTGGTTTCTTTTGCCAAAACAACGTAAAGAACATTCTTTCTCACTTGTACATGACAATAAAATAATGTCTCAAAATATTAGTAAAACTGTAAATCAGATGTTATGCACTTTGGAGAAGAGGTTTTATGCAATTTTTTGGTGAAAAAAAGTTCTTGTGCAACATAATTGTATTTCCCCATAAATTCAACAGTCTTTTAAAACACCAAGTCCTGTATGAAATTTCAGGAAAAAATGCAAATGAATACGAAAATAAATACATGCATTGGTAATGGTGAAAACAATCCTTTCAGTTAAAGAAAACAGTAGTGTATCTGTTCCTGGGTGAAAAAACTTCAATTGGATATCAAAGTTTCCTATAATTTTAGGACTGTAGCAAATACCTGTTTCTTGAATGAAGTACTTGTGTGTGTGATGTATTATCAAGAGATAGGAAGTTATTCCCTCCAGCAATTTCCATTTTGTATTAACATTAAATTCCTTCCATTCTCCATTCTATTATTGTCCAATGAGACTTCATTTGCAGTTGTTTGTTAACTCAACTTGATTTCAATTTATGGCATTTCTGTGGATGAGAGTCCTCCGACTCAACCTGTTGTCAATTGATTCAGGTTTTGCAAACTAAGGGCTGCAGGATCCTTGACTGAATCTATACAATATAACTATAATGCAATCTTCACCTTTTCCTACTGCCTGCTACGTTCCCAAATATCACGGGTGCATCTGAATTGAGGAATCAATGCAGTTTAACATCACTTTGACTGCCATGGCTTTTTTTGTCATGCCAGGAGTGACTTGAGAAACTGCAAGTTGCTTCTGGTGTGAGAGAATTGGCCGTCTGCAAGGACGTTGCCCAGGAGACACCCGGATGATTTGATATTTTTATCATCTTTGTGGGAGGCTTCTCTCATGTCCCCACATGAGGAGCTGGAGCTGATAGAGGGAGCTCATCCACCTCTCCCCGGATTCGAACCTGCGACCTGTCAGTCTTCAGTCCTGCCAGCACAGGGGTTTAACCCACTGTGCCACCGGGGGCTCTGTCATGGCTGAGGGCTATGGAATCCTATAAGTTGTACTTTAGTGAGACACTTGCATTATTTGGCAGCAAAAGCTGAAGAGCGTATAAAACCACAACACCCATGATTTTATAGCATAAAGGCATGCCAGTTAAAGTAGTGCCAAACTGCATTAAGCCTGTAGTGTATATGCACTCCCTGTCCTTTCTTGTGAATCATGTTTTCTCCAGAGTAGAGACAAAATTCAATTTCAAGTGCCGGCTAAACTATATTTAGAGTTATTTGACATATGCTAAGTCAGAATGTACATTGTGGTATGCCCAGTGTGGAACACTTTTCACCAAATTAAAACAGTGGATGTGGCTCTTAATGAGACATGCCACATTATCACAGGATATCTACGTCCCACACCACTGGAAAAATTATACTGTTTAGCCAATATTGCACCACCTGACATCCATCGGGAAGTAGCAGCAATAATGAAAGGACCAAGGCAGTGACATCTGCAGCCCATCCTCTGTTTGGATATCATCCAGCATGCCAATGCCTTAAGTCAAGAAATAGCTTTCTAAGATCTACAGTTACTCACAGGAACACCTCAGCAAGTGAGAGTCCAAAAGTAGCAGGCTAAACCCTGGAACATCAATTCATGGCTGTCACCGAATGAGAGACTTCCTCCTGGGCACACAGAAGACTGGGCAACTTGGAAGGTGCTGAACAGACTGTGTACTGACACCACGAGATACAGAACTAACCTTAAGAATTGGAGTTACAAACGTTGCTATAAGAAGCAACATTGTGCATGTGGCAGGGCTCAGACTGCATTGTATTTATTGTGGTTTGCTCTTCTCCAGAATGTGCGAGTGTGGAGAAGAGCAACCACAATAAATACAATGCAGTCTGAGCCCTGCCACATGCACAGTGTTGCTTCTTATAGCCACACTGGGGCGCTCCATGTGGCCAGCTACTGGTCAAAGGGCATTTAGTATAATGCCAAGTTTTTAACTTTCTTTGTGTTTTGAAACACATTACAACGATAACCTCAATTCGCTTCTGACACAATAAATTAAAAAAAATAGAATGTACATTAACCCCACTGATTCACTAGGACTAGCCACTGGATTTAGTCTTAGGTAAACAGAATTTCAGCCTATGTTCAAGATAAATAATCTTTTATTGCAGTTTGGGAAATGATTGTTAGCAGGGTGTTTTTAAATAAATTGGTATTGGGTGTCCATTCTCTTTTTCAAAAGTATTATAAGTAGAAGTGTCTCTTTTGCATACAATTTTGACAGATTTTGTTGCAACTGCTAGAGTTGAAGAAGACAATGCACGGTGATGTATAATTTTCACACATCAATGGTTTACAGATTGAATTATGTGTGGCCATTTGTCTCCATTGAGTCTCCAAAAGCCCGGAGTGGGTACCTATTTGGACACACAACTTTAAAAAATGCCTTGCATGTTAGATTTAAAAAGTTGACCATGAAAAGTTGGGGCATCTTACAGGCAACCTACCATTCACACATACATCTTAACCAATGGAGAATGGTTTGCTCAACCTTTTCCAATGAGCCCAGAGGAAAAGAATGGCTCCAAACAAAAACGTAGATGAGAAAAGGAACATAAATGACAGCTATTTCCCAAGAAGGATAGCTGTTTGGAGAAATGTCAGATGTGACAGAAAGAATTATGGTTCCACATGTAAGGTCTGGGTGAGTTGACCTTTCTCCAACCAGCATTTGTCTATCCCCTGCTTTCCATTTTCCTGCCCTACAGTCCTTGACTTCTCTATTTTCAGAGGCCAAAGACTGTCTGGTGTCGGCAACAATGCTTCTCTATTGATGTTGCCCGGTACTTAATTCTGAGCACAGCTTGAATCTGCAGCTCCAATAGTCTTCTGATGGCAACACTGGCTGGGGTATTCTGGACATCACAGTCACCAAAAAGAGAAGAGAAACTTTACCAAGTTATGGGTCTGAAACAAAATGATGCAAAGGAATATCAACCCTGATGGCTTCAGGGCATCTGTCATCCATTTATCATTTGAGAAATATTGTCCAAAGCTATCTGGTCACTTTTTAAAATCAGTTTTCTTACATTTTGTCATATTCTATAGTAAGCCCTGGTACTATTTAGGTTCTGCTAGTGTCTTCTGAAAAGTATCTGTGAACTCCCAGGATCTTATAGCAGTGAGCCATGACAGTTTAAATGATGTCAAAGTTCATTAGCTCTACAGTGTAGATGCAGCCTGTGTGTTGCAGACTAGAGACATGGGTTTCATAAAACAGGAAGCAGAGAAAGTAATATATTAATAATAATAAGAACAACAACAACAGCAGCAGCAACAACACTTTATTTATATTCCCGAGGGGACTCAGAGTGGATTGCAAAATACACAGGAAGGCAAACATTCAATGCCTTTAATAACAATGTCACACAGAATGAAGGTAAATGCTTCCCCTTTCATCTCCAGCTTTTGGAGGTGGTACTCAACTCTGGCCATGGGAAGGTGCTCTTTTTCCATTTCCAAGCTGAGAACCCTGTTGTCTGTAGACACCTCCTGGTCGTGTTTTGCTGGCATGGCTGCATGAGCAACTTTATTACCTTCTCAGTACCTATTTATCTACTCACATTCGCATGTTTTCGAACTGCTAGTTTGGCACGAGCTAGAGCTAACAGCAGGAGCTCACCCCCAACCCATGGCTTTGAACTGCCAATCATCCAGTCAGCAGTTCAGCAGCACAAGGGTTTAAAGCACTAGGCCAATTATGACCCCATATCAAGTAAAAGTTGATTGTTTGGTCCTCACGTCTCTGAATTCCACTGGCTATGTTGCCTGAGGGAAATGGGGAATTATAGTCCAAATAATTTTCCCCACCCAGTTCTTTGATCCATTTTTTTTCTTTATCATCAGTAGCCAATAGACTATTTCACCCCTCCTACAAGCAAGCAGTGAAGGTGGTTAAAAGACTTAAGGCTGAAAAAGTAAAAGCCAGTGTGAGAGGTTGCCTGATTTCCATGCTTAATTATTTGGTGCAATGAACATAAATGCTTAGTCTCCTGTACTGACACCAAGATTGTCCATCAACCATCTCATCTACCCTGTGTTCACACTAAAACTGTGTTTTTTCATCTTTTTAAAATGTAGAAAAAGCAGGACAGCGTGGAAAAAACTCACCTTGTTTTTTGTGCAAACATAAATCAATTTTGAAGCAGAAATCAGTGTACAAAAAGAAAATTTGGAAGTATAGCTATAGCCAAGTGGGGTACAGTGTGCCCTTCCAAAATAGTTCATCCCTGCAGTAAGAAAAAGGAGGTGAGGGTATTTGTAGGAGCAAGGGTGGAAAGGCTGAAAAACTAGGGATTTTTCCTTATCTTGTATATTATCCCAAAACTCCAATAAAGAATTTCAGGGGTTTACATGCTTACCTCTCATTCAAAGATAGATTCTTGCAGATCCTAAGCATTCATTTCTGATCCTGGTTTCAAATATGTTGTTGGCATTTAATTCTGCTTGATGCAGGAGTCTGAGGCTGGATCTGCACTGCTATATAAAATTCTGATTATCTGCTTTGAATTGAATTATTTGGAAGTATAGGCTCATATAATTCAATTCAAAACAGATAATGTGGATTATCTGCTTTATTGGGATTATATGGCAGTGTAGAACCAGCCTGAATCCCATGTTTGACCCAACTAGAGTAGACCCATTGAATGTCATAAATTTCCCTACATATACTGATCCTTCATTCAACAATTTTTGTACTCTAAACTGGACAGCCCCCCCCCCCAACAATTCCCCTCAATCTCCTGCTGAAAAAAAGTATTTCAAAACGACATAGTTATCCCATTCACAATCTGAGTCTTATTTTGAGCAGAATTCACATGTAGTTATTTTTCACAGAAAAAAAGTTTTATGTGCATATTCTGTGTAAAGAACAGTAGAAAAAATTCTGCAATGAAAATTCACCCATGCCCAAAACATGTGAATTTTGTGCACAATAAATCTTGAACTTGTTTGTCTCCTGTATGTTTCTTAAAATATCTTACGTCTGATGAAGATAACAGCGGAGATTCATCAGTATTTTATGCATTTTAGTTTGGACACTAATGTTATTGGTCTTCGAGGATTTTGGATTTTGTTCGCTTCCCTGAGTGCTCTCAGGGAGATAGGGCGGGTTCTAAATAAAGCATTATTATTATTACTATTATTATCATTATCATTATCATTATTATTATTAGAAACACAACAAGATGAGTCCACAGCAGACACTCTGCTGGCTGTTGTATTGGATCACATGTCAGACACTTCCCAAGTGTCTAGGACTGTGTGATGTATCGGCAAATAATGTGTGCAGATCCCAGTGAGGTGGCCTTTTGCAGCTGGCAGATGGTAATTTTGTCAGTGCCAATTGTGTATAAGTGTAGGCCAAGGTCTTTAGGCACTGCACCCAGTGTGCCGATCACCACTGGGACCACCTTTACTGGTTTGTGCCAGAGTCTTTGCAGTTCGATCTTTAAATCCTCATATTGTGTCAGCTTTTCCAGTTGTTTCTCTTCAATCCTGCTGTCATCTGGGACTGCAACATCAACAATCCACACTTTATTTTTTTAACACGATCGTGAGGTCTGGAGTATTGTGCTCCAAAATTCTGTCTGTCTGAATCCGGAAGTCCCAGAGGAGTTTGGCGTGTTCATTCTCTGTAACTTTTTCCGGCTTGTGATCCCACCACCAGTTCTTTGTCACAGGCAGATGGTATTTGTGGCACAGGTACCAATGAATTATTATTATTATTATTATTATTATTATTATTATTTAGTCCAGAATTCTGCATTTATTGACATATGAAAAGCATTCTTAAAAATAATTGTGAATATTTTCAAATACTATATATACTTGTGCATGAGGCATCTTTATGTGTAGGTTGATGGCAGGATTTGTGACCAAAATTATCAATTTTGATACGTCAAGTGGCATACTATAGAGAGGGGAATGTCACCTCAATGGGCCATCTCTCACTGGCTATCACTGCTGTCATTTTCCCATCCAAACATTGAAAAAAGTCATAAATTGGACCACAGTGGAGATAGTAGAAGGGTGTAATGCTTCATTTATGCTCTCCTAGGATGGACTTAGCTTCTGTTTTTTCACCTCTCTACTCAGAAACGGGTGCAGTTCCTTTTTTCTTTTTTCTTTTTGATAAGATAGTATAGGACTTACATTGTTATCTGGATAAGTTGACCCCTCCTTTTGGGGTTGACGTTTTTACTAATATTCCTACAATTATACATGAGTATATATACTATAACATGCTTTCCAGACTTACCTCAGCATTAAAATGGCTAAAAAGCAGGCAAAATGACAACCAAAAGTGATGTGGCTTCAGTGCAATAGTATGACTTGCCATGGGGGAAGAATTGCAGAGGTGACTTGTAGTACAGTAGTCCACTCAAGTTGCCCAACTCTGCAATAGTACAAAAAAAGGTGACTTGTTCCAAGCTTTGATTCAGTTGCTTCCTGTTCTTTTTCAAGTTCAATTCAAAATTCCAGAGCATATTTCATCCGACTAAAGGCAGTGTGCCAGATTTAGAAGAGTGGTGCAGTGGGATGCTCAAGTAGCTTGTTGGAAGATTGGTAAAAGACCGAGACCAAAGAGAGAGACCCAGAGAAACCTGGCTGAGTTGAAAACCCATTAGTCAGATTGCACCTGATGTTCTTAAGTGCTATTCCCCTCACACTTCAGCAGACATAACAATGTGTTCTGAGCACACTGGCCAAGTTTGCATTGCCACGAGCGAAAAACTGGATCAGTCCCTGAAAATGTAGCTTTTCTGATTCATCGGACTTGCTGCACTTCTATCGTCAACCCAAACCTTTAGAAGTCTCTGCGGAAAGAAGCATTATCCGAGAGGCAATTTCATAGTGTCCTCCAAAGGAAAAAGAAATCCATTTGAAAAACAAAACCCAAACAAACAAACCATCTCAGGGTCAGGGAAGATTTATCCCAGCCAAGAGTTTAATCCAAAAGCTCTGACATGAATACCCAGCAGATGCATGATGTAGAAATGGCAGGCAGGCTTCCTGATGGCAGAACCTTCATGTTGTACCTGGACAGAATTCTAAATAGTTTAACTGGATGTTGAGGAAATGGGTTGCATAATGCAGGATGGGATGTATGGAGAGATGTGAGCTCTGATTGAAAGACATAGCTGCCAGGGAGACAGGATTCCAGGGCAGAGGGGAGAATGTTCAAGTGATAAGGTACGGGAGGTCTGATGTATTTTTATTTCTGTTCGCAACTTTCCTGCAATGGAAGCCAGTAACTTCAATGTCAATGGGGCAGTGATTCAATTCCAGGTATTAGTATGGCTCCTTTAAAGTTCAGACTAAAACATGGAGTGGATTTGCCATTCCACTGACATGGATACCACAAGATTCCAATGTAGCAATGGTATAAAAACCCTTACACATTTTACTCATGTACAGTAAGTCCCCCACTTTTACAGAGGTTAAGGGTACAGGACACCTGTCAATAAAAGATGTGAATGCTATTTTTTTTAACTTGAGAGGACACCTCTTTTGGAATATATATGTCCTCAATGGTGACTCTGTGGCCATGAGAAGTGGTTGCTTGATTCCCCCTGCCACATTGATGAGGGGAGAGCTTGGGAAGAAGCTGGGGAATGAAGAATAGTTAAGAGCATCTGGTGGTGTATTGCGAATCGAAATTGTAGCTTGTGTTTTGGGAATTGAAGGTAGGACTTATGAGAACACCTTCTGACCAGGTGGGGATGGGAGTAGGTGGGTATCTTTTTATGGTTTTCAAAGAAACATTCTTCCCCTTTTTCCAGTCAATTTGGCACCCTGAACAACCCATAATTTCTGGTCCATCAAAAAAGAAAGGATCAGAATCATCAGGTTCTGACCTCATTTTGTATGTTTTTGTCAAAACTTCATTTGCAAAAAATTCATTAGGTTCAAAGTGGAATTCTAATGTAAAGACTTTCTGTATATATTTCAGATTTCAATATTAATGTCAAAAATACGTAGTATGATTTTACATAGGATTTGTGCTACATGCTAGGGAGTGAGAGGGAAACGTTGGAACTGACTTTTAAGAGTCTGGATAGAATGGAAAATACAGATTTTGTTTCCAGTGAACATAGAATCATAGAATCATAGAATCAAAGAGTTGGAAGAGACCTCAAGGGCCATCCAGTACAACCCCCTGCCAAGAAGCAGGAATGTTGCATTCAAATCACCCCTGACAGATGGCCATCCAGCCTCTGTTTAAAAGCTTCCAAGGAAGGAGCCTCCACCACACTCCGGGGCAGAGAGTTCCACTGCTGAACGGCTCTCACAGTCAGGAAGTTCTTCCTCATGTTCAGATGGAATCTCCTTTGTAGTTTGAAGCCATTGTTCCGCGTCCTAGTCTCCAAGGAAGCAGAAAACAAGCTTGCTCCCTCCTCCCTGTGGCTTCCTCTCACATATTTATACATGGCTATCATATCTCCTCTCAGCCTTCTCTTCTTCAGGCTAAACATGCCCAGCTCCTTAAGCCGCTCTTCATAGGGCTTGTTCTCCAGACCCTTGATCATTTTAGTCGCCCTCCTCTGGACACATTCCAGCTTGTCAATATCTCTCTTGAATTGTGGTGCCCAGAATTGGACACAATATTCCAGGTGTGGTCTAACCAAAGCAGAATAGAGGGGTAGCATGACTTCCCTAGATCTAGACACTATGCTCTTCTTGATGCAGGCCAAAATCCCATTGGCTTTTTTTGCCGCCACATCACATTGTTGGCTCATGTTTAACTTGTTGTCCACGAGGACTCCAAGATCTTTTTCACATGTACTGCTCTCGAGCCAGGCATTGTCCCCCATTCTGTATCTTTGCATTTTGTTTTTCCTGCCAAAGTGGAGTATCTTGCATTTGTCACGGTTGAGTTTGTCTTAATTACAGAGAATTTTCATTTTCCACTGAACATTGATCACAAAATCATGCTGGAGAACTTTAACAATGCCTAGAGGAATGTTTTCTCTAAGAATGTGTCAGTCCTCCAGCATAACTCTACAGTCAACTTCTGGGGCTTTTTTTGGGGGGGGGGGGCAGGAAGGGAAATCTCAAAGTGTGAACACTCGTTCAAAAATGACCAATAGATTCATCCAGTATGTTTCTACAAGGCCATTTAACCCAGACGTGGGTTAAACTGAGCTGGTTTGCTCCAGAGTATCTACACAGGCACCCCTGGAACTGGTTGGAAGCTGGGATGGTGGCCACAGAGATCCCCAACATTCAGATCAGAATGGGCAGCAGCATGCCAATCACTTACAAGCAGCAGCATAGCTAATGAGAATCTAGCTTTGTTTCTGAGGTTTTTTTTCAATGTGTTGGTTCCTGATGAGTGCTCCACGATTCCTTTTCTTCAATCCCACTCTGTATGATATATGCAGTGATCAGCTTCAGCTGTTTTATGGCTTATTGCAGAATTTCCAGTGCTTGTTTCTGGCTGGGTGCATAGTGCATCACACATTGGGGGGTATATGTTTTGCAGACACTCCACCCTCTATATGTCTTGGAACTGATTTGTAATGCCTGTGTGAAACCATGCTCAGAAGAGAGAAAACATTTGAAGCTACAGGTTGAACAGAAATCTGAAATCCAAATACCCCAAATTCTAAAATTGTCCACATAGGTGGACAGCTCTGCTTTCAATCAGTTATTTGTACACAAGCTTTATTTCATGCACAAAATTATTTTAACATTATCTTCAAGTTATGTTTATTTAGTGTGCATTAAACATAAATGCATTTCATTGAGCCAACAATGTGATGTGGCGGCAAAAAAAGCCAATGGGATTTTGGCTTGCATTAATAGGAGCATAGTGTCTAGATCTAGGGAAGTAATGCTACCCCTCTATTCTGCTCTGGTTAGACCACACCTGGAATATTGTGTCCAATTCTGGGCACCACAATTGAAGAGAGATATTGACAAGCTGGAATGTGTCCAGAGGAGGGTGACTAAAATGATCAAGGGTCTGGAGAACAAGCCCTATGAGGAGCGGCTTAAGGAGCTGGGCATGTTTAGCCTGAAGAAGAGAAGGCTGAGAGGAGATATGATAGCCATGTATAAATATGTGAAAAGAAGCCACAGGGAGGAGGGAGCAAGCTTGTTTTCTGCTTCCTTGGAGACTAGGATGCGGAACAATGGCTTCAAACTACAAGAGAGGAGATTCCATCTGAACATGAGGAAGAACTTCCTGACTGTGAGAGCCGTTCAGCAGTGGAACTCTCTGCCCCGGAGTGTGGTGGAGGCTCCTTCTTTGGAAGCTTTTAAACAGAGGCTGGATGTCCATCTGTCAGTGGTGATTTGAATGTAATATTCCTGCTTCTTGGCAGGGGGTTGGACTGGATGGCCCATGAGTTCTCTTAGACTCTAGGATTCTATGATTCTATGACTTGGATCCAATCTCCAAGAAATCTTATTGTATTGTGTATGTTTATGCAAATACAGGTATCCTAAAATCAAGTATTCAAAATCCATAACACTTCAGCTCCCAAAACATTTTGTATAAGGCACATTCAAACCGGTATTTATTTTTTGGAAGTGAGAAGAAAAAAAATCAAGCCTAATATTCCTCAAACATGAAGTTAAACTAAAATGTTCATGTAGCAGGGCTTTCTCTGTGGTGGTTCCCAATTATAACTCCTTATCTAAAAGAATTAGTATACGTTTTTGGTAGGCAGCCAAAACAGTATTGGTCCATTTGGCCTTCAGTGATTGAAACTGCTCTGTTTTAACTGTTCTAAAATGGTGAGCTGGGAAGTAATATATAAATAGTACCTCAAATAAATAAATAGACGTGCAGTTATGGTTGCATGCCAATCTTGTCATTCACCCTTCATTAGCATATTAGCCCCCTCCCATTAGAGGGAAATGTTGTTTTTTGCTAAGTAGGCTGTTTATTTCAAGTAAACTCTGTATTGCTATGTATTGACCTTTAAGGTTTTTAATTTAGATTTGCTGTCCCCACCTGGCATTTGTTATTAAACCCCTTGAAGATCAAGCAAAGGTCACTGCCATCCCATCACATGTATTTTTAAACCATCTTGGATAGTGCTGAATCAAACTTATGGTTTTGTTGTTCAATTTTTTTTCTTTCCAAAAAAGAGAGAAGCATTATCATATTCTGAGGCTGTACTGAGCAGCTGACAATAAATCCAAGGGAAGTAGGTCCCGAATTTTTAAAGAGGTTTCCCTCCGGGAATGTCAATTACTTTTCTCTCCCAACACCGCAGCCATTGTCTCCCCCCATGAAATTCAGCTGCTGTTTGAAAAATGCAACGGCTTTGATATCATCGTTCATTTCGTGCTCAGAGCTTGGCGGGGTGGGGAGACTTTTTTGCAAATTACTTTTAAACACAAGTCCTGGTTCCTCAGTTGCCGTAAGCTTGCATAATTCCAACAGCTTGTTTTTTAATTTTTTTAAAAAATACATTGGGGACAATGAGTTCAAGTCATCATCATCACCATTAAACAGGATGTGTCTATTTGCTTGAAGAATGTGAGATTATAGCTAACTAGATTTAGGAGCTTAGGTTTGGATCCCACATTCACTTCAGTGAACTCAAGGAAGTAAAAAGGTTCTCCTACTTCCTGCTTTATTTTTTTTAAACTATGAAGAAAGGCAGAGTTGATCTACAATGTCAAATTAATGCTGTTTGACACTGCTTTAACTGCTGAGCAATGGAATCAGATCCATTGCTCAGCAGTTACTTCCTCCTTTGCTGCTTTCACCCCACCTTAAGTGATCAGTGTGGATGTACCCATGGAAAACTGGGATTTGAAATTTGGTGAGGCATCAACACTCTTTGGAAAAGAAAGATAAAGAATTATTAAAACTATAAATCCCATTGAGCTATGGCAGTTAAAGTGGAATCAAACTCTATAAATTCTACTGTGTAGATGTACCCAGAGAGAGAGGGAGGGAACGAGTCACAGTTATATGGGGTGTGTTCAGAGGCGGCCCTAGGTAATTTTCAATGGTAAGCAAACAGTATTTTGGCGCCCCCCCCCCCCAACCAATCACTGGTATATATTTTCTGTTCGTCGTGGGAGTTCTGTGTGCCATATTTGGTTCAATTCCATCCTTGGTGGGAGTTCAGAATGCTCTTTGATTGTAGGTAAACTATACATCCCAGTAACTACAACTCGCATATGTCAAGGTCTATTTTCCCCTAAGAGCGCCTCAAGAGCACCCCTGGGCAAAATAAACTATACTGCAAATGCTTACTTTCCCTGGGTGTGTTCATATTGCCCAGTTATAGTCATTTGATACCACTTTATCTGTCATAGCTCCATAGAATCATAGAATCATAGAGTTAGAAGAGACCTCATGGACCATCCAGTCCAACTCCCTGCCAAAGAGCAGGAAAATCACATTCAAAGCACCCCCGACAGGTGGTCATCCAGCCTCTGTTTAAAAGCCTCCAAAGAAGGAGACTCCACCACACTCCAGGGCAGAGAGTTCCACTGCTGAACAGCTCTCACAGTCAGGTAGTTCTTCCTAATGTTAAAGTGGAATCTCCTTTCATGTAGTTTTAAGCCATTGTTCCACATCCTAATCTCCAGGGGAGCAGAAAACAAGCTTGCTCCCTGTTCCCTATGACTTCCTCTCACATATTTATTAGGCCTGGGTAACAATGCAAAAATTTGTTTCTAAAATTGATTTGTAATTGGGGTGTTTTTTTGTTTCGATATTTAAAATAATTACAAAATTTTCCCTTAAAAAAGTTCGGTATTTACAAAATTTCGTAAATATTTACGAATTGATTCGTTAAGATGGCGGACCCCCCGCGCATGCGCAAAATCACTTCCGAAGCTTCGTTATTGGCGCGGGGTCGATTCGTTAAGGTTATAACGAATCGATTCGTTAAAACGGCGGACGCGATTGCGCATGCGCAAAGGTGACTTCCGAAACTTCGTTATTAAATACAAATCGATTCGCTATTAAAATGATAACGAATCGATTCGTTAAGATGGCGGACGCGATTGCGCAATGCTAAATG
>NW_026847438.1:15732403-15779903 GCF_025583915.1 Anolis sagrei ordinatus
TTAACAAACAAATTGACAAAAACCGAAGGAAGGAATGAAGGAATGAATCCAAGCAAGGAATTAAGCAACAAGTAACGAATCCAAGCAAGGAATTAAGCAGCAAGGAATGAATCCAATCCAAGCTTAGTTGCAAGCCAACCCAATGCTAGCCTGAAGCCACCCTCCCGGACCTCCTCTCTTCTCCCTCGCCTCTGCAACAATGAGCTGTACGGCCGCGCGGAGCCGCTTTTAAAGGGCTTGCCGGCCAATCAGAAACAGCCACGGTGCACTGCTTGGGTGCTTGGGAGCGCCGGATTGGCTCCCAGGGCACCAGCAGCCTCCATCCCATTTACGAAACGGGCGGAAGCTCGTTAAAACTATGGGGGTTGCCGGTTCGTTATTTTTAAACCCTTCCGGGTTTGAAAATGTGTTTTGCAATCGTTTCGTTATTGCTAAAAATAACGAATATTTAACGAATTACAAAATTAACGAACGAAACCGCCCAGGCCTAATATTTATACATGGCCATCATGTCTCCTCTCAGCCTTCTCTTCTACAAGCTTAACATGCCCAGCTCTGTCAGCCACTCCTCATAGGGCTTGTTCCCCAGACTCTTGATCATTTTAGTTTTTTTACACTTTACTTTTTATTTGATACATTCCAGCAATCAACAAAATTTTGCCATACAGGACTTATTTCAATATACATTATTCCAAAAGTAAATATTCCTTAAATGACATTTTATAAATTCCTTAGTTATGTATCGCCCAACACCCCCCTCCCCCCATTCCCCCCACCCCTCTGGAACAGAAATTCTAAATCATGTCATTGCATCAATTTAACCATGTGGAAAGCCTGGTTCAAAGTGCTATATCTGTCGTCTCCGTCTATTTTGTCAATTAGCACAGACAATTTCCTAAACCACTCTTGTTCTATTAGGCTATTTATATACTTGTTTTTCCTTTGATTGATAAAATAATTAATTATATATTCTGATAGATAGGCCCACCAGGTTTCCAAGATCATTTTAGTCACCCTTCTCTGGACACATTCCAACTTTTCAACATTTCTTTTCAATTCCAGGTGTGGTCTGACCAAGGCAGAATAGAGGGCCACCATGACATCCCTGGATCTAGGCATTATATTCCTATTTATAGAGGCCAAAATCCCATTGGGTTCTTTTTTGCCACCTCATGACATTATTGGCTCACTTTTAACTTGTTGTCCACGAGGACTCAAAGTTCTTTTTCACACGTATTGCTGTCGAGCCATCCTATGACAGAAAGCAGATGGGTATCTTTCAGTTGTGCTGTAATTGTGTGTTCCTGCATGGAAGGAGGTTGGGCAAGATGGCCCTTGTGATCCCTTTGAACTTGTGGAATCCAGAGATTTCTATTTTGGCGAGAGATTTCTTGTTTGGTGGATTGTATATCTTGCCTTTTTTCCATGGGGTGCAAAGATATTTATAAGTTAAAGCAAACTAGTTAAAACAGTACTGAGTAGAACAGTAATGCAATCAATCCTATTAAAATGTTAGCACAGTTAAAAACATATTCAAGACGTAGTGAAAGTATTTTCTTTGAAAGTTATCTGTCCTGTAAAACTACAAATCCCAGGTTTCTATAGAGCAGAGCTTATGTCAGTTAAAGTGGCATGAAAGTACTATATATGTGCAGCATAAATAGTTAAATACATCACTCACTGGTGAATTTTATGAATCGACAGTGACTAATGCAAACAAAAAAGCTAAAAATTCACAGATGTGCCCTATTTCCCATCCTAACACAGTCAGTGACAATGTAGTATGCTAGTAAATATGTTGTACCAAGGCTAGTACATTCAAGTCCTTCTTTAATTGTGAAAATCTCTTGGGTCTGCTCTGTGTTTCAGTCTAATCTGCCTCAAAGGGGTGTCATGGGGAAGTAAAAAAAGGAGGCAAAACTATCTAGGCTGCCCTGAGTAACTTGGGAGAAAGACTAGGATCAAAATGTAATCAATCAACAAATGTCAAATAATGGCTGGCACCGCACAGCAGAGGTCAGATTCATTCAGACATTAGCGCCTCCATTTCAGATATTAGACTGACTGCTAGTGCAAAAGCTTTGAACTTGAAGGTTAAATTTAGAAAGCTGATCCAAAATATTTGCAACTGTGTCTGGAGAAGAGATGCTGCAACCTAAAACCACAGAGACAGGTTAGGGATTTGGGGGATCAATGTTGCTTTCCACTGTAGCGTGAGAAAAGCTGACACAGTGGGGAATTTGTTTAAATGTGAATCAGGTTGAAAACCTCGCTTGGATGGTTGTGGGACCTGCCCAAGGATATTCAAGATGCCAATATTTGGATTCCACCATCAGCACAAACGGCACCTCATGCCCATGATGTATGGCCAACGGAAATGCACTTCAGTGTACATGCATCAAATCTGTAACTCTGAGTAAATAGAGCTGTCTAAAGCACATTACAATCACTCTCTTATGTATAATTTAATGTAACAGAGCTGTCTTAATTTCTCTAAATTGTCGTGACAATCAGGGTGCTTGCAGGGATATTGCTAATCATTTTTCCCCGCTGTTGATCAACAATGAAAAGCTTTAATTACCTGCTCAGAACCAGCGTCGTGTTGATGGATGGACCATAGATGGGTATATTTAAGAATGCACAAGCAATCTATCTATTTGTATTAACATTGGTTAGATGGCATGGCTGAGAATGAGATTGGAGTCCGACTAGATGCCTTTGGAGTGACAGTTCACTGAAAAACAACCCAAGTTCCAAACCTGAATCTGCTTTTCTTGTTTTCAGAAAATTGAATGGGCCCCAAAAGCCCATGAAAATGAAAAGTGCAGAGCGAACTCTTCTCCTTCAGCAATATAACTGAAAAGTTTTAAAACAAGGAAATGATAAATAAAGGTTTCACAATTTCTAGACCATTCTTTGTGTAAAAGATCAAAAACTGAGGCTGTTTTTGTCATAGAATTCTAGAGCTGGAAGAAGTGCAAAGGCCATGTAGAGCGCATCCAGACAGCCACTTTATTGAGGGAATTTCCACAATAAAAGGGGGGGGGGATATCCAGATGATCTCCTGGACAAACCCGAATTAATCCATCACAAACCTGGTTTGAGGTGAATTAATTTGATAGTGTGTTTACTCCGCACCTTCTTGGAAGATACAGGATAAGCCACTACTTGTGATGTCTGGACTGCAAGTAGTCCAGAATGCTCACCCTGGACATGGGAATGCTGTCTGGAATGCAGTCCAGACAGCATTCCCATGGTTTTTTTGGGGGGTTAAATTAGTCTGGAAAATTGTGAGAATATAAATCCCCCTCCCCAAAAGCCCCCCAAAGCAGTGTGAAAAAACAAAAGAACGTATCCAGCCTTCATGAGATGGCTGCCAGAGTTCTCCTGGCATGTACAAATAACATGCCAGGAGAAGGGGGGAGGAGGAACATTGCTCCTGCCCCTTCCCTTTCTCCTGGTGTGTCATTTGTATGTGCCAGGAGAGCTCTGGCAGCCATCTCATAGAGGCCGGGTAAGTTCTTTTGTTTTGTTTTGGGGGGCTTTTGGGGAGGGGGGTTACAATATCCCAGAATAACATCTGGACATCCCCACCAGAAAGCGTGTGTTTTCTGGAGTATGTGTAGATGGGCCCCTGAGAACATCCATGTTTTTTAAACATCAATACTCCTGGGATAACAGCCTGTCTGGAAGCGACTGTAGTCTCTGCCATACACAAATTCACTACAGCACTCCTGAATTTTCCTGCATGCCAGGGGATTGGACTGGATGGCCCATGTGGTCTCTTCCAATTCTGTGATTCTATGAAAGAGGCCCATCCAACATTTCTTGAAAGACCTACAATGAAGGTCATCATCCTCTGAGGCAGTCTGTTCCACTGTCGAACAGTTTTCGGAGTAAAGTCTTCCTAATGTTTAGGTGGAATTTATTTTCTTGTAATTTGAATCAACTGCTTCATGTTCTAGTCTCTGAAGCGGCAGAAAACAAGCATCCTCAATCTTCTACATGATATGTCTTAAAATATTTAAAGATAACTCTCATGCCACCTTCCATTCCTCTCCAAGCTATATACACGCAGCTTTCTAACTCATTCCTCAAAAGGTTTGGTTTCCATAACTTTGATCGTCTTGATAGCCCTCTTCTGGATATGTTCCTGGTTATCAATATGCTTCTTGAACTGTGCTGTCCACAACTGGATACAGGGTTTCAGGTGAGGTTTGGCCAAAGAAGAATTGAGTGCCACTGTTATTTCCCATGATCTAGACACAAGGGCTGTGCAAAAAAGTCATATTATTTTGTAAGATCTGTATATATGAGGAAATATTAAGAAATGTGAGGGGCGTCCACACAAAAAACTTAAGAATCAAAACACTAATTTATGACTTTCCATTACTGTTCAATAAACCTTGTAAGTCTCTCAAAGTCTTTCAGCACAAGCAGTAAACTACACTAGTGGTACAAAGCCAAAGAGGCCATTCATTCCTCTTTAAATTAAGACTGCCTGTTTCCATTGGGAGGACAAGTGAGCTAGATTGAGAATTCTAGGAAATGTATTGTCGAAGGCTTTCATGGTCGGAATCACTGGGTTGTTGTAGGTTTTTTCAGGCTATATGGCCATGCTCTAGAGGCATTCTCTCCCGATGTTTCGCCTGCATCTATGGCAAGCATCCTCACTATCTCTGACGATGCTTGCCATAGATGCAGGCGAAACGTCAGAAGAGAATGCCTCTAGACCATGGCCATATAGCCTGAAAAAAACTACAACAACCTAGGAAATGTAGTTTGGAAAGGTGAGGACCCCTGTGGCAGATAATTCAAAAGGCCCGACCTTAAACTACATTTCTCAGAATTCTGCTCACACCAGAAAGCCCCAATGAGGTAGGGAAGAGTTTTTGTCTGTCCGTAGCAGCAGCCAGGATTCTAATAAATTATTGAATTTGCAAAGAGAGCATTGATAATAAATTAGTGCTGGACTGGGAAGAAAATCCCTACGTTGAAGTACTAATATATTTGTTGTGTCATATGTTATTCAAAGGGATAGCTGTCATGGCTTTTTAAAAAAAGGTTTTGTCAAAACTTTAAAAGTTTCCTCAAAAAAAGTGATTTTTTTTTTAAAAAAATGGGGAAAATGATGCCCTGGTTATCTTGTGTCACTGTTTGTAAACACTTTATAAAAATTCCCCAAAAATCAGTGGATGAATGAAACATTCTGAAACTTAGGGAAGGGGGAACAGTGGTGCATGTGTCGTCCTGGCCTATAAAGCCCTATATGACTCCGGCCCATCTTACTTGTCCAAATGTATATATTTATTTATTTATTTATTTATTTAGAGCTTTTATAACCCGGTCTACTCGACCTCCGAAGAGGGACTCAGGCCGGTTAACAGCAGAAAATTCAACACAAATATAATAACATCATAATACATTAATACAAAATACATTAAAATGCAGATCATACAATATCATACAATTACAAAAGCCAGGTCGTCAGAATAAAATCACAAATTCATCACCATCCGCCGGTGTGGTCAGCCGTTATTGACTTGATCATCATTCTGCAAATGCTATATTCCAAAGCCAGGTTTTTACCAGCTTTCTGAAAGTCAGGAGGGAAGAGGCAGATCTAATCTCCAATGGGAGAGAGTTCCAGAGCCGAGGGGCCACCACCAAGAAGGCCCTGTCCCTCGTCCCCACCAGATGCGACTGCGAAGGTGGTGGGACCGAGAGCAGGGCCCCTCCAGAAGATCTTAACAACCTTCAGAGCCGAGGGGCCACCACCGAGAAGGCCCTGTCCCTCGTCCCCACCAGACGCGATTGCGAAGGTGGTGGGACCGAGAGCAGGGCCCCTTCAGAAGATCTAAGCAACCTTGATGGTTCATAGGGGAGAATCCGTTTGGACAGGTAAACTGGGCTGGAGTTGTTTAGGGATTTATAGGTCAACACCAGCACTTTGAATTGTGCTCGGAAGCTAATTGGCAGCCAGTGGAGCTGATGCAGCAGTGAAGTAGTATGCTCCCTGTAACCCGCTCCTGTTAGTAATCTGGCTGCTGCTCGTTGGACTAGTTGAAGCTTCCGGGCAGTCTTCAGAGGCAACCCCAAGTAGAGAGTGTTGCAGTAGTCTATACGGGATGTAACCAGAGCGTGGTTACATATATCCCTCTACGTTCCACCTCGTGGTCTAAGATCCGCCAGGGAGGCCCTGCTCTCTGTCGCACCAGCTTTGCAAACATGGGTGATGGGCACAAGGGACATGGCCTTCTCAGTGGTGGCCCCCCGCCTGTGGAATTCACTCCCCAGCAAAATTCAATTGGCATCCTCCCTCCTTTCTTTCAGAAGAAAACTGAAGATGTGGTTGTGGAACCAGACTTTTGGCTAATCGATATAACGGCACCTGAACACTGAACCAGACCATATGATTGTTATAATGGAAATGCCTTTATGATTGTATAACTAATGTTGTTTTAATTTATTGTATTGTATGATTTTTATCTTGCTTTTATAATTGTAATTATTGCAGCATCGAATCGTTGCCATTGTTAGCCACTCTGGGTCCCCCTGCGGGGGTGAGAAGAGTGGGGTAGAAATGCTGTAAATAAATAAATAAATAAATGTATTTGTGATGCTCTTGGTCCTGCCTGCATAACAGGCATGCCTGCTGGGGATGAGAGACAGGGCCTTCTCAGTGGTGGCCCCTCGGCTGTGGAACGCCCTTCCTACAGATATCAGATCGGCCCCCTCCCTGTTGGCGTTTCTGAGGTGAAGACCTGGCTGTTCGAACAAGCATTTGATTAAGCAGTGTAATTGAATATAGGAATACGAAATAATGGATGATGAGATTGGATTCTGATTTTACTGATGAGATGCTAATGATTGTTATATTGATGTTATATTGATGATGTTACTGTTTTTAACTGTCCCATATTCGTTTTGTGATGCTTTGCATTGAATTTTGCTGTTGTTAACCGCTTTGAGTCGCCTGAGGGCTGAGAAAAGTGGTATATAAATGAAGTAAATAAATAAATAAATAATATAACTGTAGCAAGCTTCATGCTGATAACTCTAACGAGAGAGAAAGGAGCCCCTGAAATTTCCCCATTAGCACAATTACGTAACAAAAAATTAACAAAAATATCATTATAGTTACAATACAGATATTTTAGAAACACTTTAGAAATTATTAACTGCCCTCCCCGTAATTTAGTAATGAGTATGGAAATGTTTTTTCATTGGTCGCATAAGCCTAATAGAAAATATTTGCACTTGGATATGCCACTAACAAAATGTTAGCCAGTGCTTGTTGCATACACATTCAAAGAAAGGAAGAAAGGAAAGAAGGAAGTCTATCTATCTTTCAAGTTGAGATTGAATGGTACTGAGTCATCACATATCATCTTTTGCTCCTGGCTATTGTATTTTCCAAGGAAGGAAAAACCAGGGAGCACCCAATCAAATTCACAGAAGAAACCAGATACATTCCTCAAAGTGCTCTGTTGATGGATGTTTTATTGGTAAAAATCCCAACACATTTCGGTCTGCATATCCTCTCAAGGCATTTTTCAGGGCATATATACAATCATAAAAAGAGACAACACATAAATATATACATGCATAATAAAACAATGTGCAATATTACATTGTATGAAGTCATTATTGCATTTCTCTTCTGCCTATGGCAGTAGAGACATTTGTGGAGCTGGAACTTTCACACTCTTTACTGGAAAAAAGAAACAAATATCCTCCAAATGTCCTAATTTGGCATTAGCAACCTTAAGTAATTTTTCTTCCATTCCACTTTTTCAGCTGTTTTTAAGGAGGACATGAGAGAAGCCTCCCTGCAGGATTGCAAGACATCCGGGCGTCCCCTGGGCAACGTCTTCATAGACGGCTGATTCTCTCACACCAGAAACGACTAGAAGCTAGGAAGAGAAGGCAGGCCTCCCAACAGAATTCCTCCTGTCTGAAAGACAATGATTTGCAAAACAATCCTGTGATCTCTAATGGCAGTTTCTGCAGTGGTTTTATTCACTCGCTCAATGCAAAGCATAATCATTGCCGGAAACATCTGCAGAAGCGTGTGCATAATGGAGAGGCATCAAATCAATGAGTCAAAACATTAGAAAATAAAAGCCAGCCGAACAAAGCATCCCAAAATTGTATCGTCTATCACCTAATACTAGATTTCCATCCTCCTTATTGAAATAATATATCTACTGGCGGCTTCTCGCACATTACTTCCCCTTGTTTGCATTCTCAGAGCGTGATGGAAACTTGGATTTCCTTGCTAAATTGGGTGCATGAAGCTGATGCTGCTCTGTTCACCCTATGTAGATATGGCATGGGTTGAAGGAGACGTGTAGCTATGGAGAGGGCAAAATGAAGGTATTGCCCCACAAATTATGAATTCTGTTCTCCCATGAAAATATCCTTCAGTTCCCAAATTTTTAGCATGTGAAGGCTGTAGGAAAATTTCATGAGGGGCAGAATTATTATTTGGGGATGGATCAATGCTTTGAGTTTTCCCACACGAAGCTACATCTCTGGGATGTGTTGGGTCATAAACCTCTGTCAATGGGACAGTGAAATCAACTTTGGACCTTATTCTGGATTTTAAAGGAGCTATCCAATGTACTAAACCTATTTTGGACATAGGATCATAGAATCATAGAGTTGTAAGAGACCTCGTGGGCCATCCAGTCCAACCCCCTGCCAAGAAGCAGGAAAATTGCATTCAAAGCACCCCTGACAGATAGCCATCCAGCCTCTGTTTAAAAGCCTCCAAAGAAGGAGCCTCCCTCACACTCTGGGGCAGAGAGTTCCACTGCTGAACAGCTATCTTCCTAATGTTCAGATGGAATTTCCTTTCTTGTAGTTTGAAGCCATTATTCCGCGTCCTAGTTTCCAGGGCAGCAGAAAAGAAGCTTGCTCCCTCCTCCCTATGACTTCCTCTCACATATTTATACATGGATATCATGTCTCCTCTCAGCCTTCTCTTCTTCAGGCTAAACATGCCCAGCTCTTTAAGCTGCTCCTCATAGGGCTTGTACTCCAGAATCTTGATCATTTTAGTCACCCTCGTCTGGACACATCCCAGCTTATCAACATCTCCCTTCAATAGTGGTGCCCAGAATTGGATACCGTATTTCAGGTGTATATTCCAGGTATTCCAGGGGTGGTCTAACCAAGGCAGAATAGAGGGGTAGCATGATAGGATTAATCATTTTGGAGAGCACCTTGAAAGTTCAGACTAAAATCCAGAGCACTTTGTTATCTTTTTGCTAGTGAAGCCTCCAGTTGCTATGGGTAAGAATTGAAAAGAGAAAGTAAAAGTACTTGTCTATACAGTGACTTATGTGGAGTGTATTAAAGGTGGACCATAGGTTGTCCATTCCTGAGATACAGACAAAGAGAAGCATGTTTGGACTGATCCAAAATACCAGTTCTGAATTTCAGAGAACTGCATATGCATTATTTTATTTTGGCTGAATTGGTCTGAATTGTTTTAAAGTTTGTTTTCTTTTAAAATGTTTAAAATCATTTTGTTGTCAGTACCCCCATGCTACTCTAATGTTATATATAACAGACTACAAATATCTAAACAATTGACTGATATCTGTCAGCTCCTAGATCAGTAGGAGGTTGCATCCATTATCCAAGTTTTAGCCCTTATATAATTCAGACTAAAAACATAATGGAAACAATTCTGGTGATAAGACCTTTTTGATAGTGAGATGCACTGCCCTGGAGTGTGGTGGAATCTCTTTCCCTGGAAATTTTTAAATAGGGGCAAGATGACTATCTGTTGGCAATGCTTTGATTGTTTATTGTCATTGTTATGGCAGAATGGGGTTGGACTGGATTGTGCTCTATTCAAGTTCTATGCTTCTATAATGTTCATCACTTGGAAGCCACCTGCTGGACAGTATGGTCATGAAAGATATATAGACCCCCCCCCCCCCCCACACCCACACCCCAACCCCATCCATGGATTTAATAGCCATAATTTCAGTTAGCCATGCTCCAAAATACATTCCCCTTCCCAGATGTATTTACATTATTTCTATACTGCTTTTCTCACCCCTAGGGGGACTCAAAGCAGATGTGTTTTTGATGTTCTCTAGGTCTTCCAATGTGATTCTATGTTATGCTTCCAAGCCAGCACACAATGGAATAGCACAGAGGAACCTAGAGACACCTACAGATGAAAGTTTTTGTGGACCTCTAGGTCCTCCAGGGTCCCTGGTGGCACAGTGAGTTAAACCACTGAGCTGCTGAACTTATTGACCAAAAGTCTGGTGGTTCGAATCTGAGAAGCAGGGTGAGCTCCCACTGTTAGCCCCAGCTTCTGCCGACCTAGCAGTTTGAAAACATGCAAATGTGAGTAAATCAATAGATAGCAGTTCTGTGGGAAGTTAACAGCACTCCATTCAGTCATGCTGGCCACATGACCTAAGAGATGTCTATGGACAACACTAGCTCTTTGGCTTAGAAATGGAGATGAGCACCACCCCCCAGAGTTGGACATGACCAGAGGCGGCCCTAGGTCATTTTCAACAGTAAGCAAACAGTATTTTGGCGCCTCCCCCCCCCCGCCCCCAACCAATCACTGATATATATTTTCTGTTCGTCGTGGGAGTTCTGTGTGCCATATTTGGTTCAATTCCATCATTGGTGGAGTTCAGAATGCTCTTTGATCGTAGGTGAACTATACATCCCAGTAACTACAACTCGCATATGTCAAGGTCTATTTTCCCACAAGAGCGCCTCAAGAGCGCCCCTGGGCAAAATCAACTATACTGCAAATGCTTACTTTGCGTAATGGGTTGAGCCGCCCCTGGACACGACTAGACTTAATATCAAGGGAAACCTTTACCTTTACCTAGGCCCTCCAATGCTATTCTATAGTATGCTCCCAGACCAGTCAAAATATGGGGTTTATTTATTTATTTATTTATTTATTTATTCTGCATTTATTGACCGCCGCTCTCAGCCCTAGGGCGACTCGCGGCGGTGCACAACATATAAAAACAGTTTACAAAAGGGCAAAACAGGAAATCAATACAACAATAATACACTATAATCTAGTTACACTAAACAATCCGCTCCGTCACATCATAGAATCATAACCAATATCGTAATCCGTATTCCGTTCCAGTTGTCAATTACCAGTTGCCGTAGCGCTCAGTTGAATGCCTTCTCAAATAGCCAGGTCTTCAGGCTCTTACGGAAGGACAAAAGGGAGGGCGCCTGTCTGATGTCAGCAGGGAGGTCGTTCCACAGCCGGGGGGCCACCACCGAGAAGGCCCTTTCTCCTCGTCCCCGCCAGCCGTGCCTGTGAAGCAGGCGGGATCGAGAGAAGGGCCTCCCCAGACGATCTCAAGGTCCTCGTGGGCTCATAGGCCAAGATGCGGTCCGAAAGGTATTTTGGGCCGGAACCGTTTAGGGCTTTGTAGGATAACACCAGTACCTTAAATTGGGCCCGGTAGCAAATCGGCAGCCAGTGGAGCTGGAACAGCAAGGGCGTTGTATGCTCCCTGCGTCCCGCTCCTGTTTGCTGTTATTCACAGTTTCAAGAATCCATGTGTGTCTTGGAACACATCCCCCATGGATACTTGTATTGTACAGTACAGTAGAGTCTCGTTTATCCAACCTTCGCTCTTCAACATTGTGTATTCTCCAAAGCAGTCTGCCTCTTGCATGGATCCACTGCTGTTTCAATGCATTGCAATGTTTTGTTGCTAAATTTGTAAATACTACATAACATTACAATGTATTGAACTGCTTTTTCATCATTTTCGCTTATTCAACGTTCTGCCAGCCCGTTTATGTTGGATAAGCAAGACACTACTGTATATGGAAAATGGGTTCTACAAAGATCATACAATATTGTGCAGCGTGGCTAAGAGTTATGAAACTTGTCTAATGGAATTTTCCATCTTATTATAAGAACTCACATCATGGATAAGTAGGAGATACTCGGTCTGAGGGGGCATTCTTCTACTCTCATCTGTGCTTCCTCTTCAGATCAGGTGCCAATGTTAGATCAGGCCCATGATACAGAATAGAGGAAAATGCAGAGTTAAATGGGGAAAAATATTGTTTTTCCATTCGTCTGTTGGCCTTTGCTTTCTTTGAGAGCTATTTGAGAGTAGGATCTCAAAACTCCTGGATGACCATGCCCCCAAATTGACACCTCCCCAGCGGGGATCCGTATTCCTTCCTTCTTTCCTTGCTCTGCACCATTGGGAGAAAACAATGTGTACTAGGTGGTTTCTGAAAATAGAAAAGGTGTCAAGAGGATTTATATTTTTCTAGAAAGCACTACTTCCATGCAGGTGGCAAGTTATACATTTTCCCCTCTGAGAAAGGCATGACACCTGCATTTTTCTAGCAGTTCACATTCCGGCTGAACTATTGGGTGAGACTTTTTGGAAGCTAAAATTTGATGCAAGTTTTTTTAAGGCATATGAAGCTGTCTTTCCCCTTATTTCCAATAGCTCATCCTCATTTTTACATGCCATTTTGATATTGATTTGATATTTTTATATACCATAAGGGGCACTTTGCAACCAAAGCCTGAATTAGCAGATGAAATATGCTTTATTAGCGGCTATCTGATGGAAAATCATGTCAGGTTTCCATTTAAAAGATGGATCGCCTTGATTCGGCTTACTGGCTCAATTTCGGCATGATTAAATATTGCCGGCATGAGGCCAGTCCTCAAGAGTCCAGACTTGAAGCTCAGCTACAAAAAAAGAAATCTGTTGCAGAAGCCACAAAACAGATGGGGTCAATGGCTTGGGCTTTCCATTCACTGTACCTTCCTTGGCAAATCCAGGTTGGCTTATCTCCTACAGACGGGGTGGTCTTTAGTTTAACCATGTTTCAAGTCTGTTTGAATCAGAGGCAAAATGTGTTCTGTGATTTCCCACTTTAAGTGAATACAAATTGTACAGGATACATGAGACTTTCTAGTTCCTGACCCCTTCATTTATTTATGTAATCTCTATCCTGCCTTTCTCTGTACATAGAATCCAATCTGGCTTCTCAAACATTTTAATATAGATAGAAAAATAGTTTTTAAAATAAAAATTCATACAAAAACATCTGGCTCATAGTAAATGTCCCATAGATCTCCTTGTTAAAAGTAGCAAGGTTCAGCAAACATATTTTCAAAAAGTAAATGTGGGTGGTACTGTTTTGGGTTTGTTTTTTTATTCCTATATGACAGTTCAAGTTTGTAAGCAAACTTAAATTTGAAAAGCCAGTGTTTAAGAGATATTTATTTATTTATTTACCTTATTTATATTTTGCCTTTTTCTACCCTGAGGGGGAAGCAAGGAGGCTCACAATCGCACCTCCATGGTACCTTAAAACATCCAACATCAATTAGAACATAAGTTAAACATTAAAACATAAATGTAATAAAAATATATTTCAATGAATCATGTCATCCAGAGACAGGGCCTTCTCAGTGGTGGCCCCTCGGCTATGGAATGCCCTACCGGCAGACATCAGACAGGCACCTTCGCTGCTGACGTTTCGGAGAATGGTTAAGACCTGGCTTTATGAACAAGCGTTTGGTTAAGCAGTGCAACCAATCATAGGAAGATGGTAAATGGAACATAGGAATGGCACAAGGATTATGAGAACGGATCTGATTTCAACTGAGGCGTTATGTTATGTTTGTCTTGTTGATCTGTCTTGTTGATTGTTAATTGTTGTGGATTGATGCTGTTGATCCTGTTTGTTGCATTGTTATGTTTTAATTGCACTGACACTGTTTGATAATTGTACCATGTAAACCGCATTGAGTCGCCTGTCAAGGGCTGAAAAAATGCGGTATAGAAATAAAGCAAATAAATAAATAAAATAAATAGTCTAAAGGCCAATCCATAGTCAAATTGGACATATTCCATACTAACATTCCAGCACTGCTCTATTTTTCAAACACCTGCTCTCAGAGCCAGGTTTTGACTCTCTTTCTAAACACTAAGAGGGAGGGGGCTGTCCTGATATTGCTAGGGAAGGAGTTCCACAGTTGAGGGGCCACCACTGAGAAGTCTCTGTCTCTCGTCCCCACCAACCGCGCTTGCGAAGAAGGTGGGACCAAGAGCAGGGACTCCCCAGACGATCTTAATCTCTGTGATGGTTCATAGGGGGCAATACATTTGGACAGGTTGGCTGTAGCTGTGAAAGATCAAATGAGAAGGGCTTGTGAGTAAATTGGAAATACATTACCCATTACCATTATCATTAGTATGGTGGAAGAAAATGTAGAAGTGCACATTGCTGACTCTATTATATCTGCAGTCTGGAGCAGTTTGGTTGTAATGTCTTCCTATTTGAGAACAACTTGAACCCAGTCGAGGCAAACTAAATTAATCTTCAGCCAAAGCTATGATTTCACTCCCTTGACAATTATACTGCATTTCCAAAATTGAACATTTGAGAGAGGTCACACTTTTCAGTTTCCATGAAAGAATATTAATCTTATTTGAACTCCTTTTCCAGGATATATTGAGCTTTCTTTTTCCAGAAATCTTAACTTGAAATGCTCCATAATTGTCTACATGGTGGCTGAGATAGTAGCACCTTTGCTTTCTGATCGTTCAGTGTACACAGCTTTTGTTCATTGCGCAGTTTTATCACAAATATTGTAGAAAATTACCTTTAGACTATGTGCATAAGGTGGATATGAAGTATACATGCATTTCATGTTAAACGTGATTCCAGTTTCCAAGATATCTCATTATGTACACATATTCAAATATAGCTATTCTAAAATCTGCAAAAATCAAAAATTCAAACCACTTCTGGTCAGAAGCCAAAAGTAGCAGAGGGGCAGTGGCTGAAGAGGAAGCAGGAGGTGAGGTCTCCTTGGAGTGTAAAAAATCTTGGAGTCTTGGTGGATAAGTTAAACATGAGCCAACAATGAGATACAGCAGCTTAAAAAGTCAATGGATTTTTGGGATGCATCAAAAGAAGTATAGTGTCTAGATTAGGCATGTGCAAATTTTGATTCTCCAGGTGTTCTGGATTTCAACTCCCACAATTCCTAACAGCTAGTAAGCTGTCTGGGATTTTTGGAAGTTGAAGTCCAAAACACTGGAGGGCCAAAGTTTGCGCATACTTGGTTTAGATCAAGGTAGGTCCTGGTGCCACTCTATTCTGATTTGGTTAGACCTCACTTGGAATATTGTGTCCAGTTCTGGGCACCACAATTCAAGCTGGAATGTGTCCAGAGGAGGGTGACTAAAATGATCAAGTATCTGGAGAACAAGCCCTATGAAGAGTGGCTAAAAGAGCTGGGACTGTTTAGCCTGCAGAAGAGAAGGTTGAGAGGAGGCATGATAGCCATGTATAAATATGTGAAGGGAAGTCATAGGGAGGAGGGAGCAAGCTTGTTCTCTGCTGCCCTGGAGACTAGGATGCAATGAAGCAATGGCTTCAAACTACAAGAAAGAAGATTCCATCTGAACATCAGGAAGAACTTCCTAACTGTGAGAGCTGTACAGCAGTGGAATTCTCTGTCCCAGAGTGTTGTGGAGACTCCTTTTTTGGAAGCTTTTAAACAGAGGGTGGATGGCCATCTGTCAGGGGTGCTTTGAATGCAGTTGTCCTGGTTCTTCGCAGGGGATTGGACTGGATGGCTCTTCCAACTCTATGATTCTATGATTCTGTGACAATTAAAGTGGTCTCAAACTGCATTAATTCGACAGTGTAGATCAGGCATGGGCAAACTTCGGCCCTCCGGGTGTTTTGGACTTCAGCTCACAGAATTCCTCCCTCTGGTTCTTTGCAGAAGGAGGAGGCTTGTTTTCTGTTGCCATGGAGGCTAGGACTTGAAGCAATGGGTTCAAATTACAGGAAAGGAGATTCCACTTGAGTATTAGGAAGAGCTTCCTGACTCTAAGAGCAGTTCAACAGTGGAAATCGCTGCCTTGGGATATAGTGGAAGCTTCTTCTTTGGAGGCTTTTAAACAGAGGCTGGATGGTCATCTGTCAGGGGTACTTTGATTGTGCTTTTCCTGCATGGCAGAGAGTTGGACTAGACACTAGACAGCCCACGTAGTCTCTTCCAACTCTATGATTCTATGATTCTATGAAACACAGAGAAGGGATATGCAACCTATATGCCACGTTTTCCTCTGTGATTCCCTTCTGCAATTCTACCTTTATTACTTACACAACCAGGACAGATTGTGTGTGTAAGCCTGCCATGCTTTATTATGCCCTCCAAAATAAATAAACTGGAGTACAAATTCTTGAGTCAACCAGGAGCTCTCCATGTACAGATGGTGGTGGAAGTATAGAAAGAAGTATGGAAAGAAGAGATAAGGCACAGATGTTGGCCATCATCAAAGCAACCAAGAAAGTCACATCAGTTCTGCCCTTTCAGTTTATTTGTAGATGATGACATAATCTCATTTATAATAAATATATTTGAAATTAAACCTTTTTAAAATGCCAGTCCCATCTCAAAGATTTCCTCAAGTCAGTAGGTGGTTCAGGTCTTCGGCATTGCTCTCTGAAGCACCTTCTGGTCACTTCAATGTAACTGTACAATGTTTTATGACAAGATGTCAACTGTGCACATTTAATGGGATATTTGGCAAGGTGACTCCTGAAAGTTGGCTGCATTCTACAACAGAACCGCATGGTAATCAATAAGAAAGTTTCAGCCATAGTTATTAGTAATTGGGTCTCATGCAGGCTGAACAATCATTGGTGCCATTGGGTGTTTTGCCAACATCCGTTTTGCTATATTTAGCTAAGCAAAGCTGTCATATGGGTTAAAAGAAGCTTTGCTCGCCTGTGATGTCTGGGTATTAAAAATCCTACTGGTATCAGGATACCATCCAGTCACTGTTTGAAAACCTCCACAGAAGAAGATGTCAGCACACTCCAAGATAGCATATTCCACCATCTCATATCTACAGAAAGTTTTTCCTAATGTTTAGGTGGAATTGCTTTTCCTATAGGTTGAATCTATTGCCTCATGACGTCTCTGGAACAGGAGAAAACAAGCTTAGTCTTTCTTCAGTATGACATCCTTTCCAGTTAGGTGTGAATTTGTATTTTTGTTATTATCCCCCAATTTTGGTAATGTCTTTATTTTAATGTGCATGGCAATTTGTTTTGTAGGTGGTTTTGGTTATTTTGTTCTTTGTCTAGCACCTTACGCCATTGAATGTTTGTATGGGGAGATAGGGCAGGATATAAAGATGATGATGATTATCATTATGCCCCCTCTTAGCATTTTCTTCTCCAAGTAACAGATAGCCAGCTCTCTAAACCACTTCTTAGAAGGCTTTTCTATTAGGCATGGGCAATCCATGGTCCTAAATGGTTTTAAAGTACTTACAAAACCAGGGGGCGCTGGTGCTTTGCATCTACAGTGTTGCTAAAGTTCTGGTGGTGAAAATTTCAGAACTCTAACAAAACATTCAAAATTTCATTATGATTTCATTATTTGGCAATTTTTATGATGGAACCAATTAGGAACTGTCATTTATAATGAAATTTTGGAAGTTTTTTTTAGAGTTCTGAAATTTTCACCACCAGAACTTTAACAACACTGTAGAAGCAAAACACCAGCATCCCCCTGGTTTTGTAAGTACTTTAGAACCATTTAGAACCGTGGATTGCCCATGTCTACTGTCTACATGTCTATTGAGAGTCAAAATAGGCTAAGACAGTGGATATATACTGTCATGTTGTCCAGGTTCAGAGTGCAGATTAACTGCCTTGAACTGGATTATATGGCAGTATAGTCTCATATAATCCAGTTTAATGTAGTTAATCTGAAGTGTAGATCCAGCCTTACTTTGACAGAACAAGTAGAATATGGCAAGGCAGAGTAGCTCAGGATCGACAGCAACTTCAACAATTCTTTCTCTTTTATAGGAAACATCCTGTTCTGTTCCGCCTCTTAAGTTCAAAATGGTTCTACAACACTAAAATGTACAATATGTTTGCTTGGTGGCCTAGTTTGTAAGTGAAACTATATGCTCGTAGCTGCATTTTTTCTTTTAAAAATGGTGTTTTATTGTCTTCAACTGCAGTAACAGACTTTATAAACATATGGTGGCTGTTTTCACAAATGACACTTAAATCAATTCTTGCACTACCTATTCTGGTAATTCAGATGTAGAACATTACAAAATATCAGTGAGAACTAGAGGTTGGGACAGTAGATTTTTGGATTATGACTTCCAGATTCCCCCAGGCATTATGAGAATTATAGCCCAAGAAAGAAACTTTTCAAGTTCTGATCTATACATTAGAAAGTAGATTTCAAGTTATTTGCATTTTCCTTTCCATCCAACATAATATTCACAGAAGGCAACATGACTTAAATTGAAGAATCCTCAAGGACACAAATAGGGCTGACTTTGCATATTGGAGGCTAAGATCGTCTGGGGAGGCCCTGTTCTTGATCCCACTTTCATCACAAGTGCGGTTGGTGGGGACAAGACACAGGGCCTTCTCAGTGGTGGCCTCTTGGTTGTGGAACTCCTTCCCTAGTGAAATCAGGACAGCCCCATCCCTCCTTGGGTTTAGAAAGCGAGTCAAAACCTGGCTCTGGGAGCAGGCATTTGAAAGACAGAGCACCACAGGAATATTTATTATGGAAATGTGCATTGACCTTGGAATGGCACTGACTCTGATGCTGGATGATGTGATTGATTGAATGTATTTTTAAACTATGATTATTATGTTTAATTTATAATTTATGCTTTTAACTGATGTTTGTGTGTTTTAAAGCACCATGGTGGTGCAATTGTAAGTTGCTTTGAGTCCCTTCGGGATAGAGAAAGGTGGGGTATAAATAAAGTAAGTAAATAAATAATAAATAAATCTCCATATTCCTAACTCACCTGTTTGAAGAATACTCCTTGGACTGATTCCCATCCTCCAGCTACCAATGGCACTGACCATCTTGGCTGATGGATAATGGAAGCTCTAGTACAGACAATGACTTTTCTAAGACCAGCTAGAAAGCTTCTTTACAATATGTGTCTATCCTGATATGCATAATCTCAACACAATTGTTCTATAACTGAGTTCATCCATATTGTCTATTAGCAAAATCCTTAAACTAGAGAGTCAAAGTTTGGAGCTGGGATCTTTCGAAGCCAGCCCGGGTTGGAGTGGGCTTCCAACCAAATTGTGTAGCCTGTTGTCAACGTTTGCAACCCGAAAGACAGTTGCATCTGTCAAGTAGGAAAATTAGGTACCACCTTAAAGTGCGGGGAGGCTAAATTAACTAATTTATGAGGCCATAAAAAAAGACTCCAGCAAAGCACTCCAGCAAAAAGCATGCGGGGAATGCGGAAGTACTTCATCAGTGTCGCAGATGGACGATGAAAGTGACAGCTCCCCTGACAGCCAGAAAAAATTAAATAGCCTCTGTGTATGTCTGTATACATTGTATGTCAAATTGGCATTGAATGTTTGCCATATATGTGTACACTGTAATCCGCCCTGAGTCCCCTGCGGAGTGAGAAGGGCGGAATATAAATACTGTAAATAAATAAATAAATAAATAAATTTTGCATGCCAGCCATGAGTGTGCCCTTCAATTACACCACATTTCTGAAATAAGCATAACAAGTATGAGTGGTGCATGCATGTTCCTTAAAAGAAATCCACAAAACTGCAGAACTTGGATTGAATACCCCATGTTGTTATCCAGATGTCCTGTGCTAGCTAAGGATGATGGGGCTTGCAGTAAAGAATCTGTAGGCTGACAGGATGCACACTCTTGCTCTCAAAGGAGAGCACCTAAATTCACATGAGTCCATTCATCAGTGCTCTGCTGGAGGAAGGGCCTTTTTCACATGAAGCTTGAAACAGTTCTCAGAAAGAATGCTATTTACCATATCCTTGAAATCCTGTGAAAAATTACATCTACCAGGAAGGGGTAATGATTCTTATCACATGACAAGCCATTCCCAAGACCGTTTGCAATGCAAAAACAACTGTGGGTGATGACGTGATGTGCTTGAAGGCAAGAGAGACACCACCATCGCTGAGCAGAAACTGAGCAAGGATGAGGAACTCTGTCAATGGCTCATCTGTATCATTTTTGGATGTTTTAAAAACAAATATTCTATATGTTTTAATTTTTGTGTTACTTGTTCTGGCTTTAACAAACCAACCTCTCAAAATATTAGGTGTGCATGTATTGAATCACCCACCCCCCAGGTACTGCTCAATAGTGTGAACGTGCATATTTAAATGTAGATAGTTTGCTTAAATATATTTCTGGATAGGTTTTTGAGTCAAGAATTGTGTTGCGACTTTTGTAGACATAGGAAATCTAGTGGAAGGCCAAGTTCTGATCTTATCCTTTTTCTCAGATGTGTGGATTTAATCATTTAACTTAGAAAGGTGCAAAGACTGAATTTCTCAAGCTACTCTGTGGGGAAAGGACTAAGCAGTCTTACCAGCAAGGTGGCAATAAACAACAATATTCTCCAATAGGGTTGTTGTAGGTTTTTTCGGGCTATATGGCCATGTTCTAGAGGCATTCTCTCATGACATTTCGCCTGCATCTATGGCAAGCATCCTCAGAGGTAGTGAGGTCTGTTGGAACTAGGAAAATGGGTTTATATATCTGTGGAAAGAGCAGGGTGGGACAAAGGACTCTTGTCTGCTGGAGCTAGGTGTGAATGTTTCAACTGACCACCTTGATTAGCATTTGATAGCTGGAAGTGCCTGAAGCAATCTTTTGTTGAGAGGCGATTAGATGTCCCTGATTGTTTTCCCTCTGCTGTTTTGCTGTTTTAATTTTAGAGTTTTTTTTAATACTGGTAGCCAGATTTTGTTCATTTTCATGGTTTCTTCCTTTCTGTTGAAATTGTCCACATGTTTGTGGATTTCAATGGCTTCTCTGTGTAGTCTGACATGGTGTTTGTGAGAGTGGTCCAGCATTTCTGTTTTCTCAAATAATATGCTGCGTCCAGGTTGGTTCATCAGGTGCTCTGCTATGGCTGACTTCTCTCACTTCTGCAGGAGTCTACCATATACCATGCAGCTGTGGACAAGTCTACATAGGGACCACCAAACGCAGCGCCCAAACACGAATTAAGGAACATGAAAGGCACTGCAGATTACTTCATCCAGAGAAGTCAGCCATAGCAGAGCACCTGATGAACCAACCTGGACACAGCATTTTATTTGAGAACAACCCAGTGATTCCGGCCATGAAAGCCTTCGACAATACATTCTCCAGTAGAACCTGTTCTCACCTAAACATGCAATGGATAACTGCAGCTGAAAAGATTGAAACCATAAAAGGAAATCCATGAAATGCACATCAAAGCCTATCCCTGCATGACAAACTGTTGTCCAGTCAGTAGCTACATCCTTACATTGTGCTAACCAAGGCTTTGGAAAATAGTGAGGATAGCAGGGGGGATTGGGGAAAATGTAGTCTAAAACATAGCTTTTCTTGGTCCTTTCATTCCCAAAGATTATTTTGGGAAAGTTCTCAAAAATTGAGCAGTTTATGAAGAATGTTCACAATTTGAGATTGGCTTACACAAAAGTCACATATGGTATTTTTGCATATAAAACCACACATTCTGCATAGAAATATAATTTTCTATATATATAATGGTGTGTTTACTATGAAGACAAGGGTTGTTTTTTTCTTCACAAAAATACCATATAGAAATTTTGTGCAATGAAAGTCCCAAAATGTGAAAAATTCTCATCAGACTGGTGGTGCATCTACATTAGAATTCATGCAGCTTGGTTCAATGTTATGGAATCCTGGGGATTGTAGTTTTGTGGGGCACCAGCACTATTTGGCAGAGAAGGCTAAATAATACCTTGTAAAACTACAACTGCCAGGATTCCACAGCATTGAGCCATGACAGTAATGTGATATCAAACTGCATCAATTCTACAGCATCCAAAATTCTCCTTGTTGGGGGTTTCCTGACACTTATGAAATAAAGTTTTCAAGGATTTTTCAAATATTTTCAGATACTATTTCCATCTCTATTGCAGCCTTACATTTTTCTCCACCAGTCAATACATGAATATATTGACAGTATGACTGAATGGATTTGGATTGGATGGCCCTTGTGGTTTCTTTGATACTGAGATCATTAGGAATGGCCTAATACTCCAAGGCTTTGGAACATCGGGTTGCTGTAAATCTTTCAGGCTGTATGGCCATGTTCCAGAAGCAGTCTGTCTTGTTGTTTCACCCGCATCTATGGCAGGCATCCCAGAGGTTTATATATCTGGGGTTTGTATATTTGTGGAAGGTCCAGGGTGGGAAGAAGAACTCTTGTCTGATGGAGGTAGGTGTGAATGTTTTAACAGACCTCACAACCTCTGAATGCTTCTGTAACATGGCCATACAGCCTGAAAAACTTACTGCAACCCAGTGTTTCCGGCCATGAAAGCCTTTGACAATACTTTGGAACACCCTTCCTAGAGAGACTAGATGGTCCCATCTTTCCTGCTCTTCTATTGCGGGTAAAGGCTTTCTTAATTCAGGCTTAACTGGATGCAATATTGTTTTATTAGCAGTGCTTCCCTTATTAATTCATGTTTTAAATTGTTTGTACGGTAGCGTTATTGACAGTTTAATTACACTTTAATGATAATCTTTGGTATGCTTTTATCTATATTGTATTTGTTCTAAGTCTCATTGAGTCTCCTTCTGGGAAGAAAAGTGTATTATAAATAAAGAAAATCTATGTATAGATGAATAAATCAGCTTTATTTTATATGATATTATTTTGCCTCTCATTTTTCCATCCATTCTAGGAATTACCTATGCTTCCCCTTCTTTCAAGAGCTTTCAAAGGTCATGAGCATGTACACCCTGATATAAATGAGACACTCACTTTCAATGGCATATGCTAGGATGTGGTCGTGTAAGTGTCTGAAGAGACAGATGTGTGTTTCAGAACTACGTCTCCACCTCTATACTTTTTGTACAGTGGGATGATATTTGCCTCATGGTCAGTTCTGAAGAAAGACTGAGTTGCCAGTCTACATCCAAAGAAGAAGGAAGGCATAAGATTATTTGCCTCAGGCAGCAACCAGAGCCAAACCACAGACTTTACCAACATGATGTTTGCATACATCTTGATTCCTTTCTCCAGTTGTGGCCTTCCAGTATCTAAGAACTAGTCTGTGAAAGCCTTCAGAAATATTGAATTTCCTAAAGGTACTCGCTTAGAGGGGCAATTACATTTTAAAACACAATGGCAGGGATGGGAAAACCACTCTCTTGAGCCATTTGTTTAAAAAATAGTTCCTTATCTCTTCTGGCTAACCTCTGGAATTGCGCATTTAACTGGGCATATCTCCCCTTATCACTGTTTCCTTTTGCTTTCCTTCTTTCTTGGGCTACTTCCAGTGTCTCAGCAGACAACCATTTTGCCTTCTTGGTTTTCTTTTTCTTTGGGACGTACTTTGTTGCCGCCTCCTGAACAATGTTGCGGACTTCTGTCCATAGTTCTTCTGGGACTCTGTTTACTAAATCTAGTCCTTCAAATCTGTTCTTCACTTCCACTGTATATTCACTAGGAATGTTAGTGAGATCATATCTAACTGGTCTGTGTATTTTCCCTGATCTCTTTAGTTTTATTCTAAATTGAGCAATAAGAAGTTCATGATCTGAGCTGCAGTCAGCCCCAGGTCTTGTTTTCACTGACTGGATGGATGTCCGCCACCTTTGGCTGCAAAGGATGTAGTCAATCTGATTTCGGTGCTGACCATCTGGTGAAGTCCATGTATAGTCGGAGATGACTGAACGAATGAACGAACGAACGATGGGCCATTTGTGATCCCCTTGGGGAAATCTGGAGTTTGGAAACAAATTATTTTTTAATTTTTCTTTGCTTCCCAAATGAGCTCTAATGACATATTGCTTGTCCTCCCTGTCATTTTAGATCCAGGAGAGGCCTTCTTTGAAAACAGGAAGTGACCCAAAAATAACTTGTTTTTTTGAAAAGTTTACCCCTGGGCCTAAAAAATGTCCAGGTGCAGCAAAATATGGTGACACCTCCCCAAAGACATGGGAGATAAAATGTTTTTGAATAACATTTGTTTGGAAAATGCAATGGCACAGTGTGGCTCTTCAAGGTGTTCTGGGTGGATGATGTGACCCCCACCCAAGCTCTGTTGGTTGTCCAACACTGTCTACATAGTGACCTCCAATGCACCATGTCCTTTCACCTTCTGTAGTATATCAATTGTAGATTCCAGAACTTGGAAACATTGATTTTTTAATATTGGAAACACGACTTCTTCCATTTCTTCTGGAATTTGTAGTCCAAACACTAATGTGTACAAACTTAGATGATGCTGTCTTATTTCTCTATGTAACCTCTCTTACAAAATGTTATCAGACACGCACACAAGTTTAGTCACTCAAGAACAAAGTTTAGTGAAACCTAGCATGGAAGGGGAGAAATAAATGTGAAGATAAATCTAGGCTAAAGAACTGAATAATGCACAAAAATTAGGAAACTTCTGCTGTAAATCATTCTGCTACAAGTAGGCTAAGTATGTAACCTCACCCATTCCAGAGTTCATTGCATATGATCCATAACAAATAACCACATGCCATAAAGCATTTGGTTAGCACAGAGTCCATTTTCTGCCTCCCGAAGTAAATTACAGACTTACAAAACACCAGTGTCGCCCCGTGGAAAAATGCAAATTGCCCTAGCCTTGTGGCAAGATTTACAACCTTGCTCTAAGTGGGATATTTATTATTTAGCCTACGAGAGCCCATGAAAGGTACCTGCAAAACCCAGCAGTCCAGAGGCACAAGAGGGATATTCAGTAGATTGCTGGGAATGTGAAAAGCCAAACGCTGGAAAAAAAATCACTCATTCGATCAACTCTATCATCACATTTGGTGATGAATGCTCCCAAAGGAGACACAATTCAGCTGGAAAGATGAACATTACATTTATTGTTGTGCGTGTGTGTTTTAAACAGAGGACAACAGACAGAACCAAACGTAGAGGACATACTAGTAGTTATATAAAATGGTGCATCTGCAATGTGTACGTACCTAACAGTAAATACTTATGCACCTTATGTATGGCTTGTCAGGTTATGTATATTTCATGCCCCGTTAAAAAACATCTCTGACCAGAGACTCAAGATCCGCAGTGTCAGCAGAAACCTTCCTTTGCCCCCATGCATCACAATGCGCCTGGCTCTGCGATCAAGTGCCTAGCCGAGATGGTGCTCACATCATATAATTTTTAATGTCTTTAACCATCTTTAGCTTTGTATGCTGATAGCTCCTTCAGGCGATATGTGTCAATGGCAGCTGTGAGCAAAGAGAAGGGAAACTTCTGTTCAAGCAGTTGCCAGCGCTTCATGAGGGAAGCTGTTTTCTGATGCTGGGAGGCACATCCCTGCCGAATATCACATATGGTCCTGCTCCATTGTTCCTACTCCCAACTTTTCTCAAATGGATTTATAGGATAAAAAAAGGAGGGAGAGCTGTTTTTAAGGAAAGCAAAGTAAAGCAAAACTAGACAAAAATTACTGCCATTTCCAGCAATGATTATGCAAAATTAGGCAGATGGCATAACAGTTAAATATGTCACACTAGAAATGTTTAGAAAGAGAACAGAATCTAGTAGTTTGGACACTGGGCTATGATTTTGGGAGACCAGGGCTAACATCTTGCTTGGCCATGGAAATTCACGGGGTGACCTTGAACAAATCATATTCAGGTGTAGAGAAAGGCAACGGCAAGTCCCTATGGAACAAATCTTGCTGAGAAAACCCTATGACAGGGTCATCCTAGGGTCACTGAAAACCAAAAAGAACTCCAAGGCACACAATATTAACAACAGCAACAAATATGTGTTTATTGAGATCGGTTTTTACAATAGTCCATACAACACATTCTCTATTCTTTCCCCATTTACCTAGATAACGATGCCATGTTGAATATACTTTCAAATTCTCCTCCTAGATCTATTTATTTGTTTTACTCTTTAAAGCAGTGGTGTGGAAGGTTCAGCTCATGAACCCTGAACCCCAGTTTTGCAGCAAAGCCATAGCCACATTTTCAAGTTTTCCACCTAGATCAATTTATATATTTTATACTGCAAGTCCTTTAAAGCACAGGTGTATAATGTCAGCTTATTAACTCTGAACTCCAGTTTGCTGCAACATTGAGAAATTAAAATAGCAGCTACAATACTACATCATGAGAAGAAAGGAAAGCTTAGAGAAGACAATGATGCTGGGGAAAATGGAAGAAAAAAGGAAGAGGGGCCAACCAAGAGCAAGATGAATGGGTGGTATCCTTGAAATGACTGGATTGACCTTGAAGGAGCTGGGGGTGGTGACAGCCGACAGGGAGCTCTGGCGTGGGCTGGTCCATGAAGTCACGAAGAGTCGGAAACGACTGAACGAATGAACAACAACAAACAATACTACATTTTTATTTTCCCCATTGCTCATGGAGGACACAACACTGGAATATTTCAGTGGTGAATATTCCCATACTGGCCAAGATGTGGCATCAGGGTGGAGAAAAGAGTAGTATCCCCCAGTAATTCCTGCAAATTAAATTTTCCTTCAATCTCAAAATTTCTAGCATTTCAGAGGGAGACACTGAAAATAATTCACACCAAAACCTCTGTATTTCTAAATACTCAACTGCAGGTTTTTAGTTGCTGCAGTACTGAAATTTTTTGGGCAGAAATTTGGGATGGCAGAGTTGTTACAGCTACTCCCTGAGGTGCTGGCCAGGTAAGCCTATCACAGCCTACTGATGGAGAAGACACCTAACTACTGGACATTGTCTATGGATTCTCAAAGTAGCATCTACCTGCTGGACATCATCTATGTATTAGACATTGAGAGTTTACTACCAGACCTCTGGTTGAGAACTATTTCATTCTCTAGTCTATGTTAGCCCAGTTACCATCGCTGGCCATACAACCACTCTGGCCACAAAAACAACCTACACAATTTTGTGAATGATAATTGGCTTTTGTAAATTAATGTGGATATTTTATGTTCATATTTTACATCATTGTATAATTCTTGTTTGATTATGATTGGTTTAATTTATTGATGTTAGGTTCTAATGTTATTTTTAACATTAAAGGGTTATAATGTTGGTACTTGTTTGCTTTATGGAGGCATTGAATGTTTGCCATTGTATGTTGGAATCCACCTTGAGTCCCTCTGGGGAGATAGGGCGGAATACAAATAAAGTTTTATTATTATGTATTTCTGTGTCTCAAAGTAGACCCTGTCCCATTTCTTGCACTGTTTTAATGAACAGTGAGCTCTTCATATCTTACTTTTTTATATAAGAGTTAAGATAAAGTAAGTATATTGATCTGTGGATGTGTCATCTCAGGTTTTTTGGAATAATATTTTTAGACTTATACATGTGCATGTACAGCATGTATTTAAAATGGAAATTAAAATGCCCAGAATAAGGGGGAAATGTGATGGCAATAGAAATCACAACTAGGAAATCATTTATTGCAAGTACTTTACTGCAAAATATATACAGGTTACTAGGGGACACCATTCAAATCACAAGGTAGCATTCCTTTCCCACTACAATGTAATAATAATAATAATAAACCGCATTGAGTCGCCTGTTAAGGGCTGAAAAATGCGGTATAGAAATAAAGCAAATAAATAAATAAATAAATAAATAAATAAATAATAACACTTTATTTGTATCCCGCTACCATCTCCCCAAGGGACTCAGTGTGGCTTACATGAGGCCGAGCCCAAGCACAACAATACAAGCAATTAAAATAAAACATAGACAATAAACATATAACATTATCAATAAGACAACATACAATTAATAACTATGGGAAGGCCACATGTAAAAATTAAAATTGGAAATAGTGCTGAGGCATGGACGAAAAGGTGATAGTGCCGTTTGTGGAAGACATACGAGCAGACCTAAAAATATAAAGTGCTTTGGAGGGACAAAGTGCTATGGGATCATTATTCCGGGAAGGCACACTGGAACAACCACGTCTACAGGCTCCTCCTAAACTATAATGTATCAACCATTAGTTCCCATTTGGGGGCAGGAAGGAGTATTACCCAGGCTTATCTTATCCTGAGAAGGCACAAAGTTTTCCCCAGCTCTCTTTTACTTAAAAGCAAAAGTCTTGTGCCACTCAGGGCATCAAAGGATTCTATGTACTGCCAGGCGCAATGGCAAACTAGAGAGGTATGATGTTGCAGCCTAATGATGCAGATAATAGTACAAAACAACCCATGCTGCTCTGTGTGGCACTGGATCCTACTAAAAGATACAGATGAGGAAGAAAGCCTTGGACAACTTTGTGTAAAAGTAAATGCTGCCAATGTTCATCCTCTCCATGAATGAGAAAAAGGACATTGTTGCAACGAGCAACACAATCCTTCCAGAACTCTGGAATGGCAGAACTAACACAGTGTTCCAAGGGTCAGGCAGTGAGCCAAAGAAGCAGTTGACTTTCTAAAAGTTACATTTCAACCCCCAGAAGAAATGAAATATAGTTGGCTCCCTGTATCCATGGATTCGGCATCTGTGGATTCAACCATCCATGCCTTTAAAACATTGCTTTTTAAAAAATCTGAAAAGCAAACCCCGATTTTGCCACTTTGCTGCACTATTGCATATAATGGGACTTGAGCATCCATAGGAGGTCTGGTGACCAAACTCCAAGGAAACAATACTTTCCTTCATTCATTGATGCTATCATCTGTCAATCATCTTTCTTTTCTCTGTCTATAGTCTATATCTGTCTGTCTATCTAGCTAATCATCCTTATATCTCACACAGTAGAAAACTCTGAGTAGTAGATCACATAGGTATGTGTTCTCTTCATTATTTCAACCTTGCCTATAGGGACAAATAATTTATGTAGTTTTCTCCCAGATCTAAGAAAAAAAACACATTTATTATTGATTTGGGCACCCTGAAGTGGTGTTCACAATATAGATTGGGCAGTATCTTGTCCCCTTCCCCCAAATCCTAATAGAGACATCATTAACTCATGTGCCAATTGCCAGCAGAAGATACTTCTCCCCATTCAGCCAATGCCCAGTGAAACAGTTTGGGTTGGTGATGGGGGAATTATGATCATATCACAATCATGGATAAACAACAACCATGAATGTCAAATAGTTAGGGATGTGTAAATCTAGACTAATTATTCTATAATTACATTTGCTACTTGCCATTCTATTGACACGATTGTACCTTCCTCTCAATCTACTTTATTCTCAGCTGCCAGTGGAGCTGGAGGTTCATTCTGTCAACAATAGAAGCTCAGGTGAATGACATTTCTGTCATTTTGGTGCATCAGGCCAGGAGACATTACTTAGTATACTTATATATGTAGTTGGTATAGAATACTGGCCACAATCTTTGCACAAAAATACTCCATAGTAAATGTGATTTTGTGCAAAAAACAAACAAAAAACCCTCACATGTGTTTCCCTACACTAAAAAAAGTCCCCCAGAACATTCTGGGGCATTCAAATACTCAGAAAAAGCTTTGTTTTCTATTATTCTTTCCAGTGAGGTTTCCTAACTTTCTAGAAACTCATTCTTTGACAAGGAAATAAATAATAGAGAATATTCTTTCCATCCATAGATCCACAGTCCAGATGCTGTGTTGGAGACAGAATTGAATGTACAGCAGGGTTCAAACTGTTGCTTTGCTTAGCCAGCCATCAGTTTCAGCCAACCTACTTATAGTATTTGGAATATAAAGTTGAGTTGCTGAAATTGTATGTTGTTGGTTTAGGGTGTGCAGTTTTGAGAGGGTTGTGTATCTCATCAGACTACAAATCTTAGTTTTCCATAGGACACAGCCATAGCAGTTAAAAGTAGAATCAAAATGCTACGATAGCAGTGTGAAGGGGTTCCAGTTCTTTGCATTTCAAGTCCTGATTCCGAAGAGGGAAAGTGCATCATGAGAACATCAGAAAACTCTACTGGAATATAACACTATTCTATAGTGGACAACCAAATGCACTCAAGTGGAGCACATTCTTCAAAAGGTGACTTCATGAACACCTCCCAATAATTGATAATGAGAGGCAAACTGCTTCATATATTGGAACTAGTGTCCCATTGACAGCTTTATTTTCTATATCTCATCGAAACTACAGAACAACATGGTATGTCTCTAGGCATTTTCTACTGTATTTTTGGATTAGAGATCTTTCATTATAGGATTCATTATTTTTGCCTATTTACATGAAGTCCAGGAATATAGCCCCTCCATATATAGGGGTCATTTTTTTCGGTCATTTCAGGAGTGACTTGAGAAACTGCAAGTGGCTTCTGGTGTGAGATAATTAGCCGTCTGCAAGGACATTGCCCAAGGGATGCCCAGATGTTTTTTGATGTGTTACCATCCTTGTGGGAGGCTTCTCTCATGTCCCCACATGAGGAGCTGGAGCTGATAGAGGAAGCTCATCCACGCTCTCCCCAAATTCAAACCTGTGACCTATTGGTCTTCAGTCCTGCCGGCATAGGGGTTTAACCCACTGCGCTACCAGGGACCATTACTTATACAATGAAGTGAATACAACAGTGTCAATATGTACTGTGGGATGAAATATTTTCTTGCAGAAAAAGTAGGAGAGTAGGAAAACTATCTTCTTGTGTTAAGGGTGAAGCTTGACTTGATCACTGAACTACCTTGATTGTGTCAAGCAAAGATGCATTGATGAATTTCCTATTGTTCCTATCAAGGCTACCTCTGCCCCAGGCACACTACTTATTCAAAAGCACTCATGACAAGACCCATGCCAGGCAGATTACTCTAGTGTAAATCTGGCTTGGAGCAGTCCCAGATAAGACACCTATATGCTGAATCTCACTGGCTGGACCACATTGGCTCTTGTCCTTCATGTTGCTGCCATCATTCCCTGCTGGCCATGGAGCTCTGTGTATCTGGTCTTCACCTGCCACATCTGCTGGTGTCAGAATGGTTAGTTTAGTCTTCCCACCTTATTGCTAGTCATGCAAGCATCAATAGATATGATAGCTAATATTTCCAACAAAGTCTGCAGTATCCCCAATATTGCATAAAGTGGAGCCGTTGAAATAAACAGAGGCTGGATGGCTGCCAGGAGTGCCTTCATTGTGTGTCCCTGCATGGCAGGGGGTTGGTCTGGATGGCACTTGCAGTCTCTCCCAACCCATGGTTCTATTAATTAACCCACTCAAAACCCAGGATATTCACTGGAAGGTTCTGTGTATGTGAAGTTTGCAAGTGGTGCAGTCAAGCTGAGTCAGAGGCTTTATGGCCAGTGCAGACAAGCCCTGAGTTCAGTCATGAGGTTAGATACAGGTAAGCATGAGCAAGCTAAAAGCCTGTGATTTTATTTTCCTTAACTGGAGATCCTAGCCCCTTATGATTTGCTGAGGGAGCTGCAGGTGTACAGCATGTGCTAAAAATTAGGACAGTTTCTTAGCGGCTAAATATAGCCTTTGACTGCTCCAATTTAGGGACCCACGTCGATGCAACACATCTGCATCTTATAGTAATATGCATAATTTATTTATTTATTTATGCTGTCTCTAAGCTTGGTTAGATGATTTTGAGTGAGTATGTAGGGGAGGCTTATCCACAGATAAAAATGCAAAGCTAGGAAAGGTGGTGAATCTTTGATCCCTCCCAAAGTGGCTGTAACTGAGCAAAATCTTTATGAGACCTACAGATTCAAAATGTCTTACATTGCCTCTTTTGGAAGCCTGGCTGTCACGTAGCACAATGTACACTTAGATGCTTAAATATGACTTGCTTCCCTTAGGTTCCAGCATAGGCTGGATGGACATCTCTTGGGAATGCTATGAATGTGTATTCCTACATGGCAAAAAGATGGACTGGATGGCCCTTGTAGTCTCTTCCAACTCTGTGATTCTGTAAGCGCTGAACTCTCCCCCACCCCATCCCTGCATATACCATATTCCTTGTGGATATAATGTCTTAAATTAAAACTAAGCATTAGATGGGAAATTCTGATCATAAGAGCTGTTTTTAAACAGATGCTGGATCTATTGTGCTCTATTGGCAATTTCTTGAGAGTGCTGACTGTATCTTCCTGCATGGCAAAAAGGGATTCGACTGGATGGCCCTTCTGGTCTCTTTCAATACCATGATTCTAAATTGAGACGGCAGGTTTGTGGTTGTGATTAAACAGATACACCAATAAATACTTCTCATCCTTACTCCTGTATGCCAATTACTCCAGTGGCCTTAGAAAGTATGTGGAAAGTGTCTTTTGACTTGTCTCTTGGTCAATTTTGGTTGATCTTGTGTTTTTGTTTTTGTTTTTTTTTTACTCTTGATTAGAGGAGATGAGCACACAGTGCTAGACCTGGAGCAGAAAGTTCTGAATACCATGAAATTTGCTGAATGAACTTGTTCAACTCAAAATCCCTTAGCAACTTACCTTACAGGATGGCTAACAGAACCATCAGTGTGTTGTTGTGGGTTTTCCGGGCTATCAATCTTCACATCACCTTGAGCTCTTTGGAAGAACACCAGAATATTTAGTTCAATGGGGACTACAATCCACTATGTATTCTGCTTCCAAAATTGATAATTTAAGTGTCTTGGGCTGCATCTACCAAAATAATCTGAAGTATTGTGCTCTGGAGCTGCTCTGGATACAGCAGGATCCCGTTTTTGTGTCTAAATGACTAAAAGTGCATTGGGTCAACCATCTTCATTATTTTGCTGGTCAAAAGCAGATCCCTGGCAGCATTGTTGACAACATAATTACAGATGAAATCACAATAGGCCACCAAGCAATGTGATCAGCGGAAGCAATGTTGCCTCCAAGGCTCTGCCAGGAAGCTGCTTCTAGTGAGCCACACAGCAGTGGGTCTTTGTGTGAACACTGGATTGGACTAGATCCAACTGTCATGTCTTAAAAAATACTGGGCTGATGTGGAACTTCCTGGAATTGTGGTTCCCTTGTGGTCGATTATCATCTGGAAGCACTGCTTCTGCTGCAAAGCCATCTGTATGTCATGTGAAATTCCCACAGCAATTGCAAGGTGAATCTATTTTATTTGGGCAATGTATACAAGGCCTTGGATGACATGTAGGCTAAGTACAATGCACATTATTGTTGGACAAAGCTTTCATTGGGATGTCAAGGACTTAAAGCAGAATGTAGCATATCAGACTCTCTCTTCTATACTTCACTTCTCCCCAATTGGGCCCTTACTCTTGTACAAGTGTATTTCATTTTTCTGTTATTTTGAATCCAAAGTAGGCACAAGAACCCGAATCCTATTGGCTAATCCCAACTAGAGTAGACCCATTGAATCAATTGTTGAATCATGAACCAATTAATAGATGTCTGTGATTCAATGGGACTACTCTCGTTGAGACTAATGAATAAAATTATTTTGTGAGCTTCTTGAACTATTTATGTTAATATCCTGACAGTAAGAGCTTTTCAACCATGGAATACACTGCCTTAGTTGTCTTCTCTGTAATTTTTAAATGGAGGCTGGATGACCAAGAAAGCTTTGATTGTGTATGTGCATGTAGAACGGAGTTGCATTGGATGGCCCTTGTGCTCTCGTCCAACTCTACAATTCTAGGTTTCAGTTTTCTAAACATGAAATCAGCCTCCAACTTAAATCTTCTTAGAAATGTTTGCAGTGTCAAGAGATAGACATAAAACTGGACTGATTGTACAACCAGTCTCTAGCACAGTTCCAGCAATGAGTGGTTCAGTTTCCAATTGTCTTTGTGTCAAAAAGAGAACCATATTTCAGCTATAGCTCTTCCTACATAAAACAGAGAGGATTTACCATGCAGACACATCCTTGTCTGATCCAAATAATAGCCCAGTTGAGTTCCCAATGGTGGAAAGAGACATATAAGCTAGGATATGCACATGACCCCCAATGGCCTGCTTTTATACCAACAGCATTTGTAGCTTGTGATAGTTGTATAGATTTACAATAAAGTTCGGAAAAGATGACGTTCAGTTTACTTTTCCCAATCATTACAACATGAGAAAGTGAGTGATTTTCTTTAAGTCATTAACATAACATCAATGCTTATTACAGCCAAACAGAGCTTTACACATTATGTCATGTCCTTATGAGCACTAGGTCCATTTGAAGAACAGAGATAGAAGAAAAGGGGGAGACTTGTCTTGGGAGAAATGATTCTTTTAGAAGAACACCTGATACCCATTGTCAGTGAAATGTCCCACTAACCGAATAAACTATGGATCATAACTAGACTATTTATATGGATGTATGTAGTTTCCAAATAATTAGATCATTGATGAATGTAAGAGGGTTTGTCATTGTCAGAATCCAGATCTGTCTAGTCTGGTGCTAAATGTCCAAGAGACACCATCCAGGTTCTTGTAGAAAATCATTAGTCAGCTTCTTCTTTATTGTCTGTCCACAACATCTAGGGCTACAACAGAATATTTAAATACTATGGAATATCATAATCATTTGTGATTTGATGTAATTCTTTTTTTTAAAGCCACCCGACAAGCCAGAGGTGGGAAAACTTCATGCTTGTGGGATCCACCTGTTCTGTTTTTTACTTGAAACCTGAGACTCACCAAATGGAGCCTACTTCAAAAGAGACTTGAATGAAAAATTCTTAGACCAAAAATTCACCTTGCAATCCAGAAGACTAGTCATAGCTGTTCCACATTTTTTAAAGAAATGATTCCTGGTTACCCATGGATTTACACAAACCCTCTTCAACTCAGCAGTCTTATTTGTGTGCACAATTTTATTTTCACTATTACGAAAAATTCATAATCCAAAATTGGTGTTCACTGAGATCTGTGAGCAGAAGTGGATTCAACTTCCCCTGATCTTAGGTGGTGATTCTTACCACATCTAGCCATAATATGTCCTCACTGCATAGTTGTGCAAAAATGTCAGAACCTGCTGACCATAAACCTAATTTGATCTTGCATTGTGTGGGTGTGGAGAAATGCTCCCTTTCTCCACAGGTTATTTTATTGAGCAACATACTTCTATCATCAGTGGTTTTTCTTCTGTTCCTAAAGTAACACCTCTGAAACCAATTAACTTTTCATTTATGGGAAGATATTCCACTGGTTAGCTTTTGTATGTTTTGTCAAAGGCTTTCATGGCCGGAATCACTGGGTTGTTGTAGGTTTTTTCGGGCTATATGGCCATGGTCTAGAGGTATTCTCTCCTGATGTTTCGCCTGTATCTATGGCAAGCATCCTCAGAGGTTGGAACAAGGAAAAAGAGTTTATATATCTGTGTATGTTGCTTTTAAAATATGTGCTAACTTGTCCTATCATACACTTTATAGAAATACTTTACAATACTTGTTTCATTTTCAAGCCACTTTCCCAACCACTCTGAACACTGAGGTTACTCACAGTGTTTAATTCACCCTTTGTAGTTTTTTGCATTTTCTACCTTTATAACAAAAACTCTTTTCTTGGCAAATTACATTAACATCTAAGTGAAATTGCAATTTTGGGTTTGCCCCATTTTGAACTGCATTATACTTAGAATAAAGCTCTTGTTTACCTACCAAACATCATACTAAACTGATGAAACAAAAGGCTGAACTGTTGCTTTTTATTTATTTATTTTTAAAAAAAATCAGGATATAGAAAAGGAACATTATAATATTTCTTTATTAATCACTGCAATAGACACAAACAACCAAGCACATAGCTCTTTGAAGAGAAAGCTTTAGCAAACACGCATGGAAACTTGCAAGCTTCTGTGGTTAAAATATACAGTTCTAAATTACCTCTTGGATCAATAACAGTAGGAAGATGGAGATTATCAATCTCTGAATGGCCTCAGTTACACAGAATTGACTGGCAACCACATAATGACTTTGGGCCCAGCCCACCGGTTTAGAGCTGGGGTGATAGATCTGCAGGTGCCACTCATCATAATTTCCTTATCGACAACATCCAAGGGGCCATTTGTCTTCTGGTTGTCTCGGTCCACTTGGAGCACTTTATCCTTCAGAGCCGCCACCGGGAGTGTGATCAATGCACAGCTACAGCTGGTTGAAGGGGACCAAATCCATTGAACAGTTGATTTGGTTCCATTTTACCAGCTTTAGCAAAGCATTCTGGGCCTCATCACCATTCATAGGACGACAGTGGGATGGGGGACCAAAATCCTGTACGCCGATGTTTCACCAGATCTGGCAGCTTTGTCCTCTAGTAACCAAGGTCCTACTTTCAGCTGTTATGTCAACCCAGTGTCAGAGACTAAACTGAATGAGGCAGACCAGTTTAAAAGGAAAGACATGAAGATGAAAATGGAAGACTGGGGGAACACAGTACTTCTTGCTTGGTGAGTGAGAAATAGCCCCTTCCCAAGAAAAACTTCTAGGAAAGAGAAGGTGTCGTTACCATGACCCATAGATATGGATGCTTTCTTCCTCGTACTGATGAAATCTTTGTTATCCCATCTGGAGCGAAATATTTAGTGAACAGCAGCAGTTTTTAGTCACTAGTCAGCTGTGATAATATGTGTCTTTCTACCAGGAAAATAAAAGTAACCATATGTTGAGAAATATTGCAGCAATTTAAGCCCAAAACACAGAATGGGCCACTTAACTGTAATTGCAGTCACCTTTGGATTGCTATGATTGTAAATGATTCCTGTTTTTCTCTAGGTATCCAAAATGCAGACTCTTTACCTTATATCTGATGCTGCTGTATGGGCCTTATAGTAACAGCCAACCTTCTTTAATTGGCTTCTCACAGGCTAAACACCGCAGCACAAAATGCTGTACAGTACTAAACCACTTGAATCAAAAGGCCTGCAATGCCAACTGAGGCACATGTGTATATATGATTCGACAACGCATCAGACCAGCCAAATGAATAGCTTCCCTGTAAGACAATAAAATCTGGGTTTCTATGATGAGTTTGAGCTGTCCTAAAGGTGAGGATACTGTCTTCATTATAGGCTAAGGTTTGGACAGGGTGAAGGAATCCAGAAATGGGGTTTCCCTGAATCTGTGATGGGACAGTGAGTAATATGGCACATTTGATCCAGGAGATCTGGACTGAAATCCATGGCCATTCACTACTTCTCACTTCTGCTTATTTCAATGGCTTGTTGCAACAATTTAAATGTTATCCTGAGTTCTCTGGAAGAACAAAACATTGTGTGCATGTGTTAAACAGAGGCAGGCACAAAGTGGGGGGGGGGGGGGGGAAGAAGACTTAATGTAGCTGCAGAGGAATGAAGGCATTTGCATGTGAACTTGCTAAAATCAGTAGAACGTCATTGGTTCAGATCCTACTATTTCTTACTTAACTGCGATACAAATCAGACTGTCGAGTCTTTAATAGTTTCACACCATCGTTTTCATTCAATCATTTTGACAGCTGGTGGTTTGTCTTTGCCACACCTAAGAAACAAAGGGAAGATAACAGAAATTGAGGGAGGGAGGAGAGATAGGAAGGGAGGGGATGGACCAAGGGAAGAAGAAAGAAAGAAAGAAAGAAAGAAAGAAAGAAAGAAAGAAAGAAAGAAAGAAAGAAAGAAAGAAAGAAAGAATCTCACTGCATTTTGATCCCAGCCTCCTGCTTTCTCAGTGCAAGGAAGGAGGAAAACCGGAACGTGATTAATTGCAAATAAAAAGTTTTAAAGGAAGATGCGCAAGCTGTCCTAAGCATAATACGATACACGGCACACTGCTGAACTCAGGTTGCCAAAAGTGCCGGCATGGCAGTTTTTTATCCTGCTACCTGGGGAAGGCTTCTCTCTCAGGGCTCTGCTGAGTTAAACCCCATTACTGGAAATAAATGGTTCCATCGTCTCTCTTGTGCCTCCTCCCACACATCCTGGCAGGGGGAAAAAGTCAGTATCTCATCATTTCTGCCATGATGTTCAATTAAAACCAGACTTATTTTATCCAGAACTGTCAACAATGTCTCGTAAAACTATTGCAGCGCAATTCTTAAAAGCTCCAAATAAGGCGAAGCGGTGGCAGCTGAAGACTGTATCACTGGAGAGATAGCAGAAGAAATCATGTGAACTGTCACGTTGGACAAGATTCAGTGTATTCTCTCATCTAACCTTTCGCCCCAAGGTGACTGTCCTGTGCCTAAATTATCTGAGATATTCAAGGTTGCCCTGTACTTCATCCCAAAACACCTGTCTAGTAGCAAATCCTTACACAAGATTCCCCATTTTTTTGTGATGTCTAAATATTCCACAAGTACAATGACACCTATATAGATATAAATAAAATGGTTGGAATTCTTTGTGGAAGAGCTTATACCAATCTTTAGTGGTGACAGCAAATAAAGAACAACTAAAGCACGAGTGCAAGAGGGTTGGTGTATTTTTGCTTCCTTGTTCAGGAATGTCTCAAGGGAACAAGAGAGCCTGGGATCTTGTGGATCCAACACTTTTTCTCAATCCACTCCCAATTCACTCTCCGATGTGCCCCTTTAGCTAATATTTATTTATTTATTTATTTATAACCTGCCCTATCTTCCTGAGGTGACTCAGGGCGGTTTTCAGCAGAGATAACATAGTAGCAAACATTCAGTGACTAAAACAACAACTGATCAAACAGTGGGTAAACAAACTTAATTATAAAAATCGCTATCTCGCCACCCCTTTACTGTTGGAGCACTAAATGTGTTTTCTGATTTCATAACACTGAAGTTCCCAAGATGTATACCTTTCGCTCCAGTCAGAAAAGAGTGGAGGGATTCACTGCATGCCCTCTAGGAAGCAGGATGGATGAACAATTATTGTTCAAAATGGGCTGATTTATTTATGCAAACAATAGAATAAAGTTGAAATTATTGGTATGTGTGTTTGTGTATACACACATATATATACACACACACACACACACACACACACTCATATATATATATGAGCGATTCACCCATCCAAGGTGATTTAGCTCTGCTACGGGTGCCTTCTGTATCCACTGGGGTTTGATGAATACCGAAGTCCATGGATGCTCAAGTCCTGTTATTCACTGATGTCCCTTATAAAAAATGGCAAAATCAAGTTTTGCTTTTAGGATATTTTTTTAAAAAAATCTTCAAGTCACGGATAGTTGAATCCATCAATATGGAGGACCTGATGTATATTTATATTGTTAACTGGAGTTGCCAGAGTTGTTATTATGTTTAGTTATGATAAATTGTTTGTATTACTTATTTGTATTTAATTTATTAGGTATTTGTATTTTATTGTATATTTGTGTGGTATCTAATGGCTTCCATATATGTTATAAGCTACTCTGAGTCCCCAAGGGAAGATGAGATGGGATATGAATAAAGTTGACTTGACTTCTTGATGTTTCCAAGCCAGCTTTTGGTATGGCAAGCATCACACAGATGGATGACATTTTATTTTTTTAAGTAAGAACTGGCCAAATTTTCCAAAATTCTGCATAAAAACTATGTAAAACACTTGATGTTTAAAAAATGTAGGCAAGAGCAAAAGTGACTGAATTATTTTCCCTTATCTATGATGCATGTCATTATCCCATAGTCCCTGGGGTGGTAAGTTAAACAAGATCACACTTCCACTTTAATTTCAAGTGCAGTCTAACTTGGTCTGAACTTAGCACAATGCCATTTATCCACATTCACCTTCTGTTATCTTTACCCCTTATCTCTCTTATTCTCCTTATTTTGTTCCTACCAAAAATGAATTGCTGTATGATTGGTTTGGTGAAAGCACCACTCAGATGGATTGCATCCCACACAGAAATAGTCCAGTAGTTGTAGTAATAATGACAAAGATAATAACACTGTGCAGTCATCATAATTAACACATGGTATTTCGGTTCTCTTACAAGGGAAATGGGAAAGAAGAGGAGATAATAACTCTGAAAGAATATCTCTTCTATTAATTGAATTAGGTTACTTCTAGATACTATTTCAAGCGAAAGTCAAGTCAAGGAATGAAATAAAGACCTGGCTAGTGAAGATCTGAAATGAATAGACTTGTTCTTTGAAGAACCAGATGATGATTTAAATAATCATATTTTATAATGTAAGTGGAATAGTAATTCAAAGCATGCAAACTGAATCATAAACACCATACAGAAGATGCTCTGTTGTCTCCTGAGAAGCTGAGATGGCCACTATGGAAGTGTCTTGCACCTCTGAGAACATCTGGTTACCTTCAATATCTCAGTGTTCCCAGGCAGAAGTGTTGGATGGCCATCTCTTATCCCTTCTCCAGTATTGGCTTGGGGATGGTGGGTTTTGTAGTATGCCATATTGGAATGGCGCCTGACTGGTGAGAAGTATTCTAAGAACTTCATTTGGGGACAGTAGCGACCATATTTGTTGTATGTCATATTTGAAAGGCACCAGATTGGTAAGAAGTATTCCAAGAACTCATTTTTGAGACAGCAGCTAGAGAAGGATCATAATAACATAAGAATAATACAATACAGACAAAGTACAGCAGTTCTGGGAACCAATGTGTTAACAACCAACTCACCTTTTTGAGTATAAGGGATGGTTGTTTGGAGAAGAACCCATGTAATGTATTAGAAATCAATGTGGGAAAGCATGTGTATATATTTTGTAACATTTGTTTAGCTCTCTGCAATGAGTTATGGTTGGAGGTTTCCTCTTGGAAAAGCAGTTTTTCCTTGCTGTTTGCCATTAATCAAAAATAATAATGTGTTTTCCACCAGAAAGACCTCAGTGGCAAACCTGCAAATAGCCACTGAAGGATTTTGAGTTTGCTGCAAAGGGTTTCAAGGCTGTCAATCTTTTTTCCCTCTGCAAACTAGGCAGTTATATGGGGGAATGTTCTCCAGAGCCAACCATTTCCTTACTAGACAACTCTCAAGAGATTTTTAATAAACAAACAAACTAAAATAAAAACACCAAACAGAATAACTAGTTCAAATAGAGATGTTAGAAAAATATTCAGGCATTTAGTGTTTGCATTTTAATGAGCACTTACTTAATTGGGACTTTTTGGACTGAAATGTAGTTACCGTTCAGTATGTGTCCTTTTTAAAGTTTGGCAATGCAATAGCAATGCTCACAAAATGCATGCATTAGGGAAATATCCACATAGGTTTGTATCTCAATAAAAATAATGGTATAAACATGAATTAAACTGAAAAAACAGCATGTTAAGCAGACATATATTAAATATTGTAGGCAGTGTGTGTGTGTGTAGATATACTAATAAAATACATATGCATTTTAATGCAGTCTTTTTAAAAAACTGATATCGAAGGCTGACAAAATGTACTTAAAATGGGGAAAAATTACAAATGGATAGGAACTGAAATCAAGGGAATTACATGCCCTTAACTTTGAAAGAGAAGTAAGGTAAAGGTAAAGGTTTTCCCCTGACATTAAGTCCAGTTGTGTCTGACTCTGTGGTGTGGTGTTCATCTCCATTTCTAAGCCAAAGAGCCAGCATTGTCCATAGACACCTCCAAGGTAATGTGACCAGCATGACTACATGGAGCGCCATTACCTTCCCCGCCGAAATGGTACCTATTGATCTACTCACATTTGCATGTTTTTGAATTGCTAGGCTGGCAGAAGCTGGGGCTGACAGCAGAAGCTCATACCGCTCCCTGGATTTGAACCTGTGACCTTTTGGTCAACAAGCTCAGCAACTCAGCAGTTTAACCCACTGTGCCACTGGGGGCTCCATGAAAGAGAAATGCACATAAAAATCTCCTCAATAATTTTAGATTGAATGGCCCTCATAGTAACAAATAAATAACCATGTTCACTACCCCACAACTTCAAAATACCCCCTCCCCCAAGATGATGTGTGGTATGTTTTGCCATGTTTCTAGTGATGACTTTTCCAGGATTGTAGGTGACAATTGCTTGCAAACCTTGGTGAGAAGGTATTATTTGAGTTACATTGCCGAAATTGCTTCAGATCTCTACAAACGTCCCAAACTCGTTTACATAGGAAGAAAAGCTACAACAAGAATCAGGATGTGCAAGTTAAATTTTTAATTTTCTTGTTTCTTTCTCATAATACATTTATTTCTAAGAATGTTTGTAAGAGCATTTCTATTGCTGCCTTGAAAACTATGTTGAGGGAAAGGTAGGAATAAATGTAATATAGACCCAAATGAAAACTTTTTATATCCCTTAAAGATATGATGCATATGGAAGGTCATTTGATGACTCCGTAAAGACCAAAAAACCCCCCAGAAAATTACCCAACATTGACACTGGAATGAACTCAAGCTCTTCAAGAAACAGCAGAGATGACTCTTCTAACTTAGATGAAGGGTTAGAAGGCATGATTATCAAGTTCGTAGACGACACCAAATTGGGAGGGATAGCCAATACTTCAGAGGACAGGAGCATAATTCAAAATGATCTTAACAGACTACAGAGATGGGCCAAAATTAACAAAAAGAAGTTCAACAGTGACAAATGCAAGATACTCCACTTAGGCAGAAAAACTGAAATGCAATTATACAGAATGGGGGATGCCTGGCTTGACAGCAGTATGTGCAAAAAAGATCTTGGAGTACTCGTGGACAAGTTAAACATGAGCCAACAATGTCATGTGGCAGCTAAAAAAGCCAATGGGATTTTGACCTGCATCAATAGGAGTCTAGTGTCTAGATCCAGGGAAGTCATGCTACCCCTCTATTCTGCTTTGGTCAGACCACACCTGGAATACTATGTCCAATTCTGGTTGTTGGTGTTGATAACTGATTGTTATAATATTGTCGTTTTATTTCATGTTATATTATAGTTTGCATTTTAATGTGTCACATTTTTAATTGTGTCGATCGGGCTTGGCCCCATGTAAGCTGACCCGAGTCCCTTCGCAGAGATGGAGATAGGGCGCAAAAATAAAGTTACTATTATTATTTTAAGGGAGATGTTGACAAGCTGGAAAGTGTTCAGAGGTGACTAAAATGATCAAGGGTCTGGAGAACAAGCCTATGCAGAGCGGCTTAAAGAGCTGGGCATGTTTAGCCTGCAGAAGAGAAAGCTGAGAGGAGACATGATGGCCATGTATAAATATATGAGGGGAAGTCATAGGGAGGAGGGAGCAAGCTTGTTTTCTGCTGCCCTGGAAATTAGGATGTGGAGCAATGGCTTCAAACAATAGGAAATGAGATTCCACCTGAACATGAAGAAGAACTTCCTAACTGTGAGAGCAGTTCAGCAGTGGAACTCTCTGCCCCAGATGAGCCTTCTTTGGAAACTTTTAAGCAGAGGCTGAATGGCCATCTGTTGGGGGTGCTTTGAATGGGATTTCCCTGATTCTTGGCAAGGGGTTGGACTGGATGGCCCACAAGGTCTTCCAATTCTATGATTCTATGACTCTAACCTTCTCAGGCCATCTCATGCATCTCTTAAAGTTTAGGATAGATTCCAGGTAGAATAGCACAAGATGTATGTGGAAAGGTAATGAGTAGGAATACAAAATGTTTAATGGGGCATCATTAGCTTGGGTTTTCCCATGTGAATAAAGGCTTTCTGTGACCCTCTAAAGTCTTTTTACCCTATAAAGTCTATAGGTTGGATGTTTGTTAAGTGGTGCCTGGCCAGGGGTACATCTACACCATAGAATTAATACAGTTTGACACCACTTTAACTGGCATGGTTCAGTGCAATGAAATCATGGGAGTTGAATCAGCTTTAGCCTTCTCTGCCAAACAGTGCTGGTGCTTCACCAAACTATTGCTCCCAGGATTCCATAGCATACATGTCAGTTAAACTGCACTAATTTAATAGTGTAGATGCACCCCCTTTTATGTTGGCATGAAGACTTCAAACAGCTTTTCTTCTACAATCTCCAACAACTACCATTAAACCTTTCCAGGAAATCTTGCAGAATTCTATACCAGCAACAGTCAGGGTAATATATCTATATATATGGGAAAAAAATCACCTTAACTACTTGGTATCTTTGCAAAGCCTGATAACAGCGACGTACATTTTGACTCGGGATGAGAAACTTGGTTAGATCTGAGGCCCACATTGGAAATCTATAAAGAGCTTGATGGCTGGCCCTGATTTGCACATTGTGGCTGTATGCAGTCAGCATAATTTGCACACTGTTTTCACAAACACAGCGCATGCCAAGCTACTGTTAGTGGGCCTATTCTGCTTATTCTACAAAATTCTGCACTTGCCACTCTCAAAATGCAAAAAACGCTACCGGCTAATGCGGTTACCCTTCTGGAACCCTTTATTATTCTGCTGATGGTGAAAGTGTGTGTTTATTGGAATAGGGAGACAAAAGCCGAACATCCTTCGGTATGGAGGCTGCTTGTTTTTGTAATGAATATGGTACATTCATTATAGGGTAATATGGCAAAATTGTCCTCCCATCCCATCCCAAAAGTATTTACTGATATGCCTTGGACTGGAATAATGAAAGTATAATGATAGGTCTTTATAACACATTTGAATTTCGTCTTGGCTCCATTACATTATAGATTTCACCTTTTAGCACTCAGCACTGTGGATCATTCCTATTGCAAAGCCTTTGTATTAGGCTTGACTTTTATTTTGCTACTTTAATAAGCATATACTATTCTCTTTAGGAGTAAGAACAATTGCTGCATATAAGACACGGCATACACTACCGATTGGTCATAGAAATACAATGAAATCAGATGCACCATATTGTAGAAAAGTGATTTTGATGCCCGAGGTACTAGAATAGCAAATGCCTCAAAATTAAAGGGCACAGAACACCAAAACTAGCCTATTTATTTTGGTACACCAGGTATAAAATCTCCAAGCCTCTAGCAGTAAAGATCAAATAATAAGAAATGAGAGAACTAACAGTTTGCTGCTCTGTCAGGATATCTAAAATATGCAACCACACTTTGCCTAATGGTAAGTTTGGCCCTAAAAAAGCACAAAGTGCTGGATATAATGCCTTCATCTGTCCCAATTTGTCAGGAACCTAACCCTCTACCATCCCTCTTTTTCAGCTACTTTTAAAGTGTCCCAGTTTCTCTCTCTCCATTCCGCTTTTCACCTATATTGGAAAGAAAAGTGGAATAAAAACTGAGTAAACAAAATAAATAAATAAACCCTATGATGTGAGTTTGGCATGCAGGTTTAACTGGGCACATAACCAGTCCTATGCTAGCTCATGCACCACTATCAACAAGTTCTTCCCTGATTCTATTAATTAGTTTTTGAACAGTCAAGCAGATCATCAGAGCTCACAAAAGAGACCAAATTAGCTAGTTCTTTTCTATGTTATCATAAATCCTTCCTTGTTCCACACTATCAAGGTAAGAATACATTCCTCTGCAACTTTCATTAAAGTTCTTACTGAGCAGGAGATACTCTCTGATCCTTCAGCCATATCATCGTAATATTTACAATGACCCTGCAGGTCAGCAATAGGACCAAAGCCAGCAAAAGAAGGTACCGTAGTTTAGTGATACAGCACCTGCTTTGAATGCAGAAAAGTCCCAGGTTCAATTCCTGGAAGGTTGCTTCTATTCTGTGTCAATACTGGACTAGATGGATCAATGGTCTGACTCAGTATAAAAAATGTGTCTATGTTCCTGTTTCCAAATAGGGCTGGGAAAAACTCCAGTCTGAAACCTTGGAGAGTTGCTGCCATTCGTTGTAAATAACCCTGAACAAGATGGCCTAATGATTTGGCTGTATAAGGAAACTCCCCGTTTTCTCATGACTTCAGGTAGTGCAGTGCCCTTGCAAAGTCATTGCCAGAACTAGACTAGATAAATGAAAATAAAGAAAACCAACCCAGTAAGAGCCAACAAGGTTGATAGTGCAAAGGTTGATAGTGCAGTATCCATCTGGATAGAGGATCGGTCTGAAACGGAACTAATTCATCTGTCCAGATTGATACAAAGTTCCAGAGTACTCCGGAGTTTTCTGCAAACTTCAGAGTATCCCTCACCTTTTCCTAAAGTTGCACAACTTCTTGTTCTGTGCCTTCAAGTCATTTGTACCTTCTGGTAACCCTAAGGTGGATCTTGGCAGAATTTGTTCAGAGAGAGGAGTTGATTTTGCCTTCTTCTGTGGCTGGGAAAGTGTGACTTGCTCAAGGTCACCCCAGTGAGCTTCCATGGCCAAGTAGGAACTAAAACTCTAATCTCCCAGCATTCAAACCACCATATTTCTCTATGCTTCTGGGAAAAAAATGCACAAGGTAGTTCTGCAAATGTTTAGCTAATGTTGCTGCAGTGGCATCCATGTTACCAGCATTGTGATAGGATAATTTTCCTTTTGTATTCACATTAGAATACTACTGCAGTATGTTCTTTTTCTTTTTTGGTTTTCAAGCCAAAGAATCGCACATTGTCATCGCAAATCCTGACATGTCAATATCGCTAATGAAGTGGAAGATTCCCAGCATGCAATAGAATTAAAGCACATTGAACCACCAATTGGAAGTCTTTCTCTCAGAATAAAAGAAAAAGAACCTTCATGCCTTACTTGGAAATGGGGGCTTTCTTTTTCGAGGAGAGCAAAAAAAAATGTTTTGGGGGTGCGTGGAATTGAAACTTCTGACTTTTAAGTTACCATCGGCTCAACCTCATCAAAACAGTTTGGATATTCTTCATCTGGATAAAGAAATCATTTTAGGAGGGTAAGCCCATTAGCAGTTTATCATTAGGGAAATGCAATCAAAACAACAATGCTAAATATTGATTTTTCTAGAGCTTTATCTTAATGAAGTACACGTTCCTTTAGTAATTTGCTTTTAGAAGTTTTCTCTAAGTTAATGTAGTGTCTGATGTTGCTAAATCTGGAGGGCTGTTGCCACAGATGAAACACTCTTTGATAACCTAGCCAATCTCTTATCTCTCAGTGTCCAAAGTGGCAATTTGCGAACAGAACTCTATATGCCATGTAGATTATTCAAACAGATTGGAATGAAAAGTGTGGTTTTTTTAAAGTCTGCTTAGCATGCTTCTTAAAAAAATGCAAAGGTAGGCTACTTCAGCAGGCATGACAATAGTTTTTACTCTTATGCCTCTAATGCAGGAAGCAGGAGAGCCATTTGGACCCAAAACCGACTAAAAACTACAAGTTGTGATTGACTCAAAGTTACTTTCAGTTTGAACGTCTGAGCATTTTCAATTTGGGTGTTTTTGATTAAATGTAAATTGGCAAGATTGGTTTTTCTTTCCTTTTCAGTGCGGCTTGAAGTCGACAAAAAGGATGTGAGTGACAATTACTAGCAAAACAAAGCTTTGAGAAAAAGACTACATTGTGGAGTGCGAAACACATCTTCATGCTATCGGCTGGAACAAGTCTGGAAATATTCAGAGAATCTGTGCAGTGGTGTACTCAGCAAATGAAGGATTGGCACTCTATCCAGGTTGGAAAATGGCTAATGGCATTGCTGCACTGGAACATCTCCTTAGGCTGACTGCTCTCTTTAGAAGGAATGTTGAACTAGATTAAGCATAGCTAGTTGAAGATAGACAGCCAGCATGGTTTTGTGGCTTGAGCATTGAACTATGACTTTGGAAAC